>JAUPFV010000004.1:5656139-6306139 GCA_036936605.1 Limnanthes douglasii subsp. nivea | reverse complement strand
TCAAAAATTCAGAAAAAATAGACACAATTTACCTCTTGATCAGGTCTGTTAAATGTGGCTGCAAACACTAGATCTGAAAACAAAAAATGTTTACTTTTTTTTTTCTTCCGACGGACAGCTAAAAAACTGCCCACCGGCACAATGGAAGACACGAAAAGTTCAAGATCTAAACGTACGCTCTGGTACCATGTAGAAAAAAGTAAAACAAAGAAAGACGAGCAGAGAAACAAAAAGACGACTAGGGTTTATTATTTAGAAAGCGTATCAATTACATAAAGTATAAAGCTATTATTTATATATAAACTATATGGGATAATGGGCATAGGCCTTATGTCTCTAACAAAATTAACTTAAAGTGTTTGTGTGTCTTATTTATTCTTATTACTTTATACCAATTGACAAATTATTAGATTTATTGTGGAAGTTTAGTGAGACTCGAGAGGGTGATCTTAAGCTTAACAGTGAAATAAAACAACCTAGGTTCACACAAATATGATTGGTGAATAGCAAGACCGGATGGTAAGCGAACATGATAAGTATTCATTTTATAGATTGAGGTGTATTGCGTGAATTAGATGCTTTACTGATCTGGAGTTCGTATGATATTTGCCGAAAATAGTACATATGGTTGAATTGTGGCCTGACAATATTTATTTACTTCTTATAATCCTCGATTAGCAAGCCCGAATTAATATAACACTAGTTAGTTTTTTGGAAATCCAAATATTCATAGAGGAAGACTAGAAATCCTAGATTTTTGCTCGTTCAATTTTCATCCTTTTATTATATTACTATAGTCAATTGTCTTTCTTATTTTTACATTACAGCTTAAAGTTTGAACACTGTTACCTTATTCAAATTTGAATAGTTTAATTAAATTATTTATTTACTTCAAGTAGTCCCTAAAGAAAATGATGCAATCGTACACTTGAGATTACATTAAGAAGTTTTTGGCGCCATTGTTGGAGACTGTTTCTAGTTTAGTTATTTTTTTACTGTTTTGTTTGAATGTTTTATTCTTATTTGAGTATCATACTTGCAGATTAAGATAGTGCATGATCTTGCGTAAGGATTGTCCAAATCTTTTATATATGACGAATTAAGAATTTGTTTGAGGTAATTTTGTGTAAAACGAATATTCGAGGGACTAAACTACTATAACCAATTCTTTATCGAGATGTTTTTAGAGAGAGAAAGTGTTATGAAAGTAGAGAGAAAAAATAGTATTATATTAATAAATTAGCCTTCTCAACTAGTGTGGGGTCCTTTTATAGTATAATAACGGGCCCCACACGCTTAAAGTCTTAACTATTACATACCTAGTCCTTACATTTTACCATTTATTCATAATTAGTACTTTCATAATACATTTTATAATCTTTCCCTAGTAAAAATGCTTCTTTCCAATTTCCCCTTATATCTTTTATTCTCCCTTATCAGTAGCCCACCAGTCCTTGTAAAAATATTTTTACTAGGACTGTGATGAAGCCTTCGAATTTCTTCTTATCTTCGAATTCTCCTCAAAAAATACTTCCTCACAAATTACTTTCTGATGAGAAATTGTTCTTCAAAAATTAACCTACAGCATAATTTTGCCCATTCTTATCAAATATTCAAAAAATATTTTTTGCAATATTTTACCTCCTCGACGACACTGACCAGTATCCCCCCCAATCCTTGCAATTTCTTAACAAAGACTAGAACATAGCCCAACACACGTAAAAACTAACTCCTCGAAAAAATCTCATCGAAAACAATTATGTGGACATTTTGGTGCCTTCGAAGAGTCTTCTTCGAAAACAATCGTACAATACAATCATCAAGGGCCCCCAGTCTTAGCTAATTAATTGCAAAGATTGGGCTCATCGAACTTTTCAGTGTCAACTCTCATATCCCCAATCAACAATCTCCCGCCTTTTTATTAATAACGTCATTAGTCGGAATTCTTTGTCACCAAATATTTTTAGGGATCTTATTACACTTCCCAAAGTTATTCATCATTTGTTTGCCTTTTTACATTCTTCCTCAGTTCTCGATTCAATACAAATGTACCTATGTTACTTATAACACCCTAGGCAAACAAAGGAAAATGTCCCCAGGCCTTTCTCTCCTTAAAAACCCATATGCTTTCATAAATACTTGCACTTTTCATTTACAATCCAAACATCTCTGTTATAAACTTTCTAGAGAGAGAAAGCTAGCGTATGCTCCCCAAGCCTTGTCGAATTCCAAAGTGGCTATTCATTAATAATTTTTTTTGAAGAGAAAGTTGTTGTTGGTACCTACGTTCAGCCTCAACCCCAACCTCCGGTTATAACTTTCTACGGTTCCTGGCCCCCATCGGAAAACTCCTATGCCATCATACCCTTAGAAATCTCTTGTCTAAACCAAAGTTCTGATCTCAAGCCCCTCGAATCTATGGGTATAGATAAACATCACAAACATTCTTCTGGTAAAAGGAAAAGGCACCACAAAGACAAACGAAACTCTCAAGAACGTAAACGTGCTAAGGAAACCCCTTCGGAAACCCAGGATCTGAATTTAACTCCAGTAATTGACAATCCTTCTCTGAAAATTGACGTTTATGGATCAAACTTTCCAGCCACCCCTTCGATGACGGGGCAAGGAAGTACTCGATTATCCCCCTTAAGAATTACCATTACCAATGAGGATGTACAATCATTCCGAAACGAAACCTTAAAAAATAAAAGGAAAACAATCACCTCAGAAAAGCCTGAGTCAGAAACACAAAAAATTCATATTACAGAGAAAGGTAAATCCGATGGTCCTTCCTTGGCCTCTTCTAGCCAAATATCTACAACCCCCGTTGAAATTTCTGAAGAGCAAGCTCAGAGAATTGTCCCAAAGTCCAAGGGTGATATCACTCTTCCTTTGGAACTTGATTCCATTGTGGGCAATAACATCCGATGAATCAAGAACAAGCACCTGGTTGCACTCCACCATATCTCCTACAAATATTTCTCGCCTTCAGAAGAAACCATGCTAAGGACTCGATGGTGCATCCTCTCGTATATTACCATCAGATTCCCTATGGAAGGTGAAACTCCTTATCCGTTAAGGATAATGAGTTAGTTGTCTATACAGATATTATGAATTAGGGGCTAAGGTATCCCTTAGATCTGTTCTTCATTGAATGCTTTGCCAAAATCGATATTTGCCCTTCCCAAGCTGGCTCAAACATATGGTTTACACTCATGGCATGTATCATGGCTTCGAGGATTTCTGGCAACGAATTTTCCTTTAAAGAGCTCATCGGATTCTCTGGCTTGTCAAAGAATCCATTTTCCTGTTTTACTCACTGACATTTGGACGAGGACAAAAAGTAGTGAAGGACTTAATGGAGGCTGATAAAAAATGGAGGCAACAATTCTTCTTCTTCTCCAGACATTGGGAGACAAGCTCTGAGTCGACCCCCTCGAATCCACACAAGAGGTCTCTTTTATGGACTAACAAATGTAAGTCTTTTAATTTTTATGTTTATCTTCCTCGTATAATAGTTTCATAATTTACTGTTCGAACTTTTGCACAGCTATGACTGGGATTTCTAAGCCCTATGCTGACTATGTGGAAAGTGCCACCACTGTTTTCACCAAACTTAGTGAATGGGCCAAAGAAAACTGGGAAAACAAATTCCACCTGTTTTATGAACAATCACTTGGCCAAGAGTCGACTTTGGAGGCTAAACTCACTCGACAGACTAACTATGAAGGAATTGATGACTCCTCCTTCTCAGCAAGAAGTCCTCGATCGAGTAGAAAAGAAGGACATCATTATTTATCTTCTGAAGCGCTCCCGAGCTAAAAGTCACTTGGATGAATCTGAAGAAGAGGTATCAATCAAAGATCTTCAATCAGACTCCGAAGGATTAGCTACTAACCAAGAGCCAATCTCTTCATCAAATACTGTAACACCCATCTCAGTTTCCCCTTCGCGAAAAACTGTTCATCCTATCAAGAAAAAAGAAACCAAGAAAAAAGAAATCAAGAAGAAAGCTATTTTGGAGCCCATCCAGGAAATATCTGAGGATACTAGAGCACAAGATGACATCCAGGAAATCTCTGAGGGCACTGGAGCAGAAATCGCTGCAACTGAAAATGAAAATGCAGATAAAGGAAATTCAGGTCAAATGCCCAACTCTCCACTCACCATATCTTCAAGTCAATCTTCAAATGATGATCTCCCAAGATTAGCACCACTCCCAATTCCTCGAAGTGATCCTCCAAAAACTGTTGATCTCATCATTTTAACTGGCGAGTCTTCGAATTTTGACTCTACAGCAATAGGTTCTCCTACTAGTTCCTTCGAAATTCCTCAGGGCGATGAATTTTCTCTAAGTGTTCGGAACCTACTTTATGCCTCTGTAAACATGGGAAGAAAAATGCAACATCTAGAAGACCAGAAAACCCAGTACAAGTTCAAAACTTCCTCTTGCTTCCGCACTGATTGAAGAGATAAAGAAACAACACTCCATTATAGAGGGACATGCTGATGCAATTTGGAAAAGATTGTCTGTCGCGGAAAACTATGTCCTTGTCCTCGAAAAATGCTGTCAGGAAGAGAGGGATCTCTACCAAAAGACGACTGGTGCTCAATAAAGAATCCTTACAGAGCCCAAAAAAGCTCACCAAATTGCAACAAAAGGATTCAAGGATTGTCTTGTAGACTTTGAGTTTATTGTAGAATAAAAGAAAAATCTGTTAAAGACGATTGCAAAATTTCCTCAGAAGATAGAATCAGAGAAATAGGCAGTTGTGAATGCTTATGCAGAAAAATGTGTGGACAAGCTTAATGCTCGGGATGCTACTACCCGAGCAAGACTGATCACCCAAATTCACGAAGAGTACCCTGAGTATGACTTAGGAAGTTTTTGGAAGCTTGTCTCCCCCGAACTTCGCCCACCGAATATTGTTGTTAGTGAAAGTGAATCATCGGATTCCGAGGAGAGCGACTCCTCAAAACATTCTTCGTAAACAAATTCGAAGTAATGTTTTGTACAAGTTTTTGTATAAGTCGTTGTCAATTTGTAAGGCAGTTTTTGTAATGGTATCAACATGTTCCGAAGAACATTTATCTCGACTTTCCTTGTATGCCACTGTTTAGAATACCAATCTTATAAAATTTTCAACTTCATATTTGGTATGAAAATAATTGTGTGTCAACTTGCGTTGAATAAAATAATTGCTTTATGCCAACTTTAATTGGTCATAATAATCATTGTATGTTGCTCTAAGGTAGACTTATAATTGTCATAACTATTAATCTAATGATCCGATCACACCTTGTAACTTGGAAACAATAATTCGAGGCAAAAATTCAAGTGTATTGATTAGCTAATAATGGCACCTCGTTAAAACATTCCCGTTCCTAACAGGGTAGGAAAGAGTATGCCTTCGCTATTTTTTGCAAGCCTGAAAATAAAACTACAAAATAATCATTACATGCCAAACTCTTCATTCTTACTCCAGGTACAACTTTAAATGCTCTATGTTCCACAGATGCTTAAGGTATCTCCCCTCCTTATCTTTTAACTAATACGTTCCACGTTTCACTTTCTCTGTTACTTCATAAGGGCCTTCCCAATTCTGTCCCAATTTTTCGAGGCTTTTTTCCTTGGTATGAAGAAATTTGTTTCGTAATACCTTGTCCCCCACCTTGAAATTTATCTGATCTACCTACGAAGCGTACCTGCTCCTCATTAATGTTTGATAGTGTAGATACTTCAATTGTGCACGTCGTCTTTTTTCCTCCACCAAATTTAATTCCATAACCCTACTTTGATCATTCAAGTCCTCTGCATAAGCTGCCACACAGTATGATGAGAAAACAATCTCCGAGGGGACCACCACATCCATTCCGTATACCAAAGAAAATGGAGATGTTGCAGTTGCAGTTCGAGGCGTTGTTCTATAAGCCCACATTACTTCCTGTAAATAATCTAGCCATTTTCCAGCCTTTCCTTCCAAGTTCTTTTTTAATCCATCAAGAATCGTTCTATTGGTCACTTACACCTGACCATTGGCTTGGGGATGAAATGGAGCAGAAAAATATTGTTGTATGCCCCTGGAAACGCAAATGCTATTAAACTCCTTGTCATCGAATTGAGGTCCATTATCTGTTGTGAGTTTTATCGGCAACCCAAAACGACAACAAATGTTCGAGACAACAAACTTAATAACATATTTTGCTTTCGTCCCCGCTAAAGGTTCTGCTTCCACCCACTTGGAAAAATAGTCAGCTGCTGTTATGATTGTTTGCCTTCCCCCGAACGCCATTGGTAAAGGTCCAACTAAATCGATACCCCACCTATCGAATGGCACTGCTTTGGAAATACTTTCTAACATTACCCCTGGCTTGTGTATTACATTGGCATATCTTTGACATGTGTCACACCTTTTTACCAACTCTTTCGCATCACTGGAAATAGTTGGCCAATAATAACCGGCCAAAAACACTCGTCGAATTAACGCTTTATATCCACAATGGGCCGACCCTTCCCCGTCATGTAGCTCTGACAAGACAAATTGCGACTCGTCCTTGGCCAAACATCTAAGCAACGGTCTACTTAGGGATTTCTTGTATAAGACTCATCCCAAAAGGATATAACCATGGGACTTAAACCTGATTCTTCTAGCCTCTGATTTATCTGTTGGTAAACTATCATTTTCCAGAAAGTCCACAAATTTTGACCTCCAATCGTCCGTAATAACATTACTTACCTCCTCTACAATCATCAATTGCTCTGTGTTTCTTGGAACCGAAGGATACTCCTGAATTATGACCTATGGATGATTTTCTGATCGCGAAGAAGCTGCTAAGGAATCACGGATCATATTTGCTTCTCTTCGAACATAATCATACTGAACTTCATCAAAATTTAAAACCAAGTCCTTCAAGACTTTCAAGTCATTGACTAGTTGATCCTTTATTGCCTCTGACTCTCCCAAAGCTTGGATAATCACCAACTGTGAATCGATGATCAATTTAACCTTTCTAGCCTCACACACTCGAGACAATCTCAACCCTGCTAATGCTGCCTCATATTCCGCCTCGTTGTTAGTCGTTTTAAAACCAAAACGAATAGCTTGAAACATCGCTATCCCATCCGGGGAAATGAGCTGAACTCCAGCACCACTTCCAGAAATATTTGACCCCCCATTAGTTCGAACCAACCATTCTGTCTTATCTGGCTGACCAACAATCTCCATATCTGCTCTCTCTGAGTGAAATTCAACCAAAAAGTCAGCCAAAGCCTGAGCTTTTATGGCCATTCGAGGTTTAAACGTTATGTCGAAATCTTCTAATTCAACTGACCATTTCATCATTCTTCCTGATATATCCGGCCTCTGTAACAAACCTTTTAGGGGGAATGCTGTTCGAACTACTATGGAATGGGCTTGAAAATACGGTCTCATTTTTCGAGCAGCTGTTACCAAGGCCAACGCTAATTTTTCCAACTTTAGACACCGTTTCTCTGTATCTAGAAAAATTTTGCTAACATAATATATCGGCTTCAAAATATCAATCTCTTTTCGGAGTAGCACAGCGCTAACTGAAAAATCTGTTACCGACACATAAATGATCAAATTCTCTCCCATCAAAGGTTTAGAAAGTATTTTCGGGGACACCAAATACTTATGAATCTGACGAAATGCTTCAGAACATTCCTCGGTCCAACTAAAATGTTTGGCGTTTCTCAGCACTTTAAAGAAATGCACAAATTTATCCGATGAACGGGAAATAAACCTGTCCAATGTTGCTAATCTTCCTGTCAAAATCTGGACTTCCTTAATATTCCGAGGTGGAGTCATAGTCGTTAGAGCCTTTATCTGCTCTGTATCAGCCTCAATTCCCCTCTCACTTATCATATAGCCAAGAAAATTCCCCGACCGTACACCAAAAATGCACTTTTACGGGTTTAACTTTAGATTGACTTTGCTCAAATTATTAAAAGTTTACTCCAAGTCAGAGAAATGATCTTCGTCCTGTAAACTCTTTACCAGCATATCATCTATATAAGCTTCTACATTTCGGCCAATCTTCTCCTCAAAGGTTTTATTTACCAAGCGCTGATAAGTCGCCCTCGCATTTTTCAGGCCAAATGGCATGACTTTATAACAGTATAATCCTCTCCCAGTGATAAACGATGTGCTTTCTTCGTCCCTTGCATCTAATCTGATCTGATTATATCCTGAATAAGCATATATGAAAGACAATAACCGATTACCCGAAGTAGAATCCACTAGCTGATCAATTCGAGGCACCGGAAAATGATCATTTTGACAAGCTCTATTCAGATCCGTGAAATCCACACACATCCTCCACTTGCCATTCTTTTTCCTGACTAGAACTGGATTCGAGGCCGATACAGGGTATTGCAACTCTCGAATATGGCCTATGCTTAATAACCGTTCGACCTCTGAAACAATAGCTGCCGACTTCTCCTGAGAAACTAGTCTTATTTTCGGTACAATAGGTCGAACATCATATCGCACTGCTAGTTTATGACAAATTATCTCTGGAAGCATGCCTGTATCATCCTCTGCACACCAAGCATATTTAACTTTGTTGACAAAAATGCAATCAAATTTTCTCTGAACTCAAAAGAAAGCTTTACTCCATTTTTAAAAAAAATTCCATCTTGAAACTTGTGTTCCTCATGATCGTCATCCGGAACCAAAAACCCGGGATAATCCCTCTGATCATCACACAGAGTGATTGCTGAGGAAGTCCCCTTTAGCTGCTATGCTTTTTCCGATGCTTCTCCCCGAACTCCCTTCGAGGATAAAGCTATCTGGTAACATTCTCTAGCCATCTTCTGGCAGCTCCTAATTGTCCCTATATTGTTCCCTACTACATACTTCAAGCATTGATGAACTGTAGAGATAACACTGTGCATCCTTGACAACCAGGAACGGCCCAAAATCGCATTATAAGAATTCAGTGCATATACCACTATAAACAAAACTTCAACTTCCTTTTTAAATGGTCCCCGACCGAGCTCCACCATACACTGAAACTCTCCCACGACTAATGTTGTTGCTCCTGTAAAGCCCACTATAGTTCTGTCAGACCGCCGTATAACAGGTGGGTCGGAAATTCTCCTGTAGGTACTCATGAACAAGATATTCACGGAATTTCCTGTATCAATAAGTATTTTCTGAACTTGATCACCAATTATCCTTGTAGCTATTACCACCGCATCTTCATGCGGGCCCGCTATATTCCTCATATCGTCATCGTCAAAACATATAATAAAGGAGGGCAAACGATGCATCTGTGCTGAAACCCCTGCTTCAATCTGCGTAGTCAGATTTACCATATGCCTCTTTCACGAACTATTAGAGTTCCCTGCAATAGTATCCCCTCCAAAAATAGCTAACGACTCGTAAAACGCACATAAGTCATTTACTTTCCCTCTGGGAATGATCTCCTCTACCATATTCACGTTGTTTCTCCGCACCTTAGGATTCAGATACTCTCCTGCAATATCAAAAGCATCAACTTTCTCGGAAATCACCATTGTCGTGTCAGCATTCTTTGAAACAGCCTTTACTGCAGTATTTTTCTGAGTATGTTTTTTTACGAATTCCAATAACATTCCATTCTCAATTAAATCTTGCACCTGTTTTTCAAAGCGATGCACTCCTTGGTGACATGCCCAATATCCTCATGGTACTTACAAAACCTATTAGCACTTCTGCTTTCCTTCGGAGTTTGAATAGGAAAAGGCTTTCTGAACTGTACAGTTGACCTTGCCTTGTTAAATATCGTAGCCACCTTTTCTGTTAACTCAGCAAAATAGTCCTGACGAATCCACTTATTCGAAATAGGCCTAACTCCTTGGTTATAACTTTGCTGATTATTATAGTTTTGCTGATTCGTTCTCGACCTCGGAGGATACTGACCCACAACCTTGGTTTGAACATTAACACGAGGCACTTGATTACTAGACTCGGACCTTTGAAATTGATTCTGATATAACTGATCACTTGATCATTTTTCTGATGCCTGAGTCTCCTCCACCAAAATTATTTTCTCAACTTGATCCAGTAATGCCCGAAACGTCATTGCCTGACTCTCTACCACTTATCCTTTAAAAGTCCGGGGATAAGTCCAATTCTGAAAGCTGCTAATGCCACAAAATCTTTGCAATATTCCATATCTGTTTTTATTTTCACAAATTGATTATCGTAATTCTTCAAACTCTCCCCATTGACGTCCATGCCCTCTATATCTATCATCTCTATATCTGGGGAGAAGATCAACTTCACGCTCATCTCTTCCGCTATCATGCTCTCTTCTAACCTCGGAACGAAGGTTCTCCTGGACAGTTTCTTTATCTGCCGTCAATTTTTTGATCTTCAATAACAACTCATTCCTCTAAGCTAACAGAACCGACTCGTCAAAGAATTCTCTGGTGCGCTGACCACTATGCGCTTCATAATCCGTATCATTCCGATAAGTATTTCCAACAAGATTCTCCTCGCATTCGTTAACAAACTCACCCCTGCTCTTCCACAATTTCGCTCAGATTAAGAACGATTTCCAGAAAGCAAATACCGTCGGAACAATATTTGCTTTCTCACAGACGGCGCCAATGATGAATTAAAATATTTGCTTGAGGTAATTTTGTGTAAAATGAATATTCGAGGACTAAACTACTATAACCAATTCTTTATCAAAATGTTTTTAGAGAGAGAAAGTGCTACGAAAGTAGAGAGAGAAAATAGTATTATATTAATCAATTAGCCTTCTTAACTCATGTGGGGTCCTTTTATAGTATAACAACGGGCCCCACACACTTAAATTCTTAACTATTATATATCTAGTCCCTACATTTTACCATTTATTCATAATTATTACTTTCATAATACATATTTACAATCTTTCCCCAATAAAAATGATTCTTTCCAATTTCCCCTTATATCTTTTATTCTCCCTTATCAATATAAACTAAAGATAGAAAACTAGCAAAATTTACTCGTAAGTAAGCTATGGTATACAGACTTGATATGTCATGTAACATAATTAGATAAGCTGAATCATCGGGTAACAGAGGTTGAGACTCAGATCAGAGGTGAGCTAGTAGCTGCTAGAGTTGTAAATATTGCGGCAAAAAGAAGTTGAAGATAATGCTCAAAGTTATTTACAGGCTAACAAGCATCAATTCAACGAGAGATGAGGTATGATCTACGAGCCTCTAGTCGACAATCAAACATTTAAAATTGGTGGTTTAGTGTTAGCTAGTGTGAAAGATATAAAAATCCATGGGTTGTGTGATGAGTGCCCTATTGACCATCTCAGAAATTTCTTAGATATTGCTACATTCTATCAGGTTGCTAACATATCAATTGATCAGATAAAGTTATACTTATTTGCTCAGACTTTGGTATGGAAGGTTAATGCTTGGTATTAGAATCACATACTTGCAGGTTCAATCACCTCTTAGAATTAGTTGAGGAACTTATTTAAGTACAGGTTTTATCCCTATCTAAAACTCAAATTTTTATTAAAGAGATGACTAATTTTGCACAAGAGGTAAATCAATCGTAGGCTGCTGCCACCAATCGTTTTAAAGAATACATTAGAAAATACCCTCATCATGGGATGCTAACAGTACTTTAGTGAAACATTTTGTGCAATGTCTTAATTATGCCCACCATGATATGTTTGACACTATGGCCAATAGTAACTTGTTATATCAGATTGTAGATGAGTGTTGGACAATGAGTATAATAGTGAACAAGTTAGCTCAAAATAAGGAGGTCGTCAAAGCTCTTTAGTTTTCATAATATGAGCCTTTTGGTAGTGAACACACTTGCGAGAGTTGTACATAGATCAACCAGAACGAGAATGTTAGTTTTGTTCAAGATGGAAGGCCCTAGTTGAACAACCAAAAAACCATGCACTCAAACTTTTATTATGCTAACAACAAGTATACGGATTATCCTCACACTAATACACCATCTTCTGGGTTCCCAAATGATCCTAGAGAGCCTTCTCTAAAGGAGCTAGTGCAACAACTTGCTCAATCGCATATTCAAACTGGAGCGCATTTATCAAAGATGGCTTATTCTCATCAAAATACTAATGAGGCAGTGGCTATAGAGCTAAAAGAGATGAAGTCTCAACTAGTTATGGCAATTAACACGTTGAATGAACGTGAGAAATGAAGAATTTCTAGTGACACAAAAAATTGCACAATGAGCATGTCAATGCAATTAATCGTAGAAACACAAAGACAATTGAGAATACTCCAAAATATGAGGGAACTAAGTTCGATGAGGCTAATGAGAGTGAGGTTGAGAAAAAAGAAAATAAGTTCGAAAAGTCAAAGCATAAACAAAAACAATTGTCTCCCTGTTACTAATCAAGATTATAAAAGTGGAAGATAAATATTAAATATGAGTGATTCTTTGAGAAATTCAAGAAACCCACCATCAATATTGTATTTTTGGAAGATTAAGAACAAATCCCGAGTTACATTAAGAACCTCAAAGACATCATCTGAAAACGTCTCGGAGAATCTGAGGTTGTAATCCTTACGAAAGATTATAGTGTCATGTTCTCAAGTAAGAAATTACCACAAAAGATAACTGATCCTAGGTCCTTTGTGGTACCAGTGAAATTGGTACACACTACTATGGTAAAGGTCTTTGTGACTTAGGTGCTTCAATTAACTTAATGCATTTTGTTTTCTTTAAGAAATTAGGTGTTGAAGCAGAACTTAGGTCAATAATTATCACTCCATAATTGAGATAGTTCCCCTTGAATGTGTTATTGGTAATGGTTTGATGAAGGTAGGTAAATTGATCATCCTAGGTGACTTTATCATTTGTAGATGCGGACGAGAAGGTTCCCATCATCCTTGGTCATATATATTCCTGGCCACATGTAGAGCTCTAATAGATTTTGTAGATGGTAATCTCATTCTTAAAGTTAATGGTGAATAAGTAATATTTACAGTTAATTTTACTCTGAAACTTGTTAATGCTGACAATGCAAAGAGTTATGCTCTTACTTTAATTGAATATGTTTCTGATAACGAGTTTTACGATATTAGTCATGTCGATGATTTAACAATCACGTTATTGAATCTTAATGAAACTAATGAGGATGAAGTCCTAAAATATATTGATTTTCTTGAAGAATTTATTGGGACTAAGCACCGATAGACGCCTGTTGATTCTTTGGATTCTTTGGACATAGAAGATAATGAGATAGTGAAACCTCAGACCGAAGTATCTCCCATCTTGGAGCTTAAGAAACTTTTGTCACACATGAGGTATGCATATTTGGGTAAAATGATACTCTCGATGTGATCATTTTTAGTGAACTAACCATGTTGCAGGAAGATAAATTGGTGAAAGTCATCAAAGATCACCAAAAATAAATTGGGTGAAATATGGCCAACATCAAAGGCATAAGTCCCACCTTTTGCTAACGTAAAATTATTTTTGACGAGGAGTTTAAGAATAGTAAAAAGAGAGATCCTGAAATGGTTAGATATAGAAATTATTAATCCCTTCTCGAACAGTAAATGGGTAAGTTCGGTGCAATGTGTGCCGAAAAATAGAGGTATAAATGTAGTTCAAAATGAAAACAATAAGTTGATTCCAATTAGAATGATCATTGGTTGAAGAATATACATAGACTATAGGAAATTGAATGATGCTACTAGAAAAGATAATTTCCCGGTACCGTTCATCGATCGAATATTGTATGGGATAGCGGATAAATCATATTATTGTTTTCTAGATGGTTATGCATGTAACATTCAGGTGCCAATAATGTTGGATGATCGGGAGAAAACCACATTTACATATCCTTACGTCACATTCGCGTTTAGGCAAATTTCATTTGGACTTTGCAATTCCCGTGAGACCTTCTAGGGTTGCATGATGAGAATTATTTTTGACATCGTTGAGATTTATCTCGAGGTATTTATGAATTAATTCTCGGTCCATGCTGACTCTTTCAATGCGTGTCTATATAATTTAACCAAGGTGTTTGTTAGATGTTAAGATATAAAGTTGATGTTGAATTGGGAAAAATGCCAAAAATAGTTCTTAGCACAAGATCTCAAACATAGGCATGGAGATAGATCGAGCAAAACTCGAAACCATTTAAAAATTACCACCTCCAACCACATTAAAAGAAAGTAGGGAGTTTCCTTGGTCATCCAAGGTTTTACCATTGTTTTATCAAGTACATTTCTAAAATTTCCAAACCTTTATGCAATTTATTGGAAAAAGATGTTCCCTTTAAACTTGATGATATTTTCTTAAAGGTATTTCAGTAATTGAAAAAGAGTTTGGTGACTACTCCTATCATAGTCATGCCCGATTGGCAAGAACATATAAATACAATATATAATAAGGATAATATATACACATATGAAGACATAACGTTTAATTCCCAACAACCTAATTTGTGCACAAATTCGTTCTTCCATACCTTATTGTAGTCATGAAGATTACTCAAGATATATATCATCATCCATAATGAAGAAGAATAAACTAATACTCTTTCGGCCTTAAAGTATATTAAATACCAAAACAATTTAGATTTAAATTCTTATAGACTATTTGAGCAAGGATAATATTGGTCATCAACACCCTCTATGCATTCAACATTAACTAGCTTGGAAAAATACAAGTTTCTCTAAAGAACTTCAACATGACTGGCTAGAATGAAAACCTAAAATCCATATCAATGATATATGTTAATGATATTACTTTCTTTTCCTCTATGTGTAATAGGGGTTCACATTTTGTGGAAATCAAACGAGGAATCTTCTTTTAATCACCCAATCCCTTCTCTTTTGAATTATAATCGGAGAGATTGATGTACTCATACTCATAATTAGTGACTTTTAACGTCTCAACCCATTCACGAGCATTATTAATATATGTTACCTTTGGGGTTAACCAGATTAATCCCTAGTGAATAACTATTTGGAGCATAATCAACATCAATAACAATGTAGATATATAATACTAGAATATAATCTACTTCTAGGTGTTTATCCATACATTTGTTTTTATGATGTACAAACGGCTTCACCATTTCCTAGAATCTTTGCGAGAAAAAACATCATATGAGCACTGGTGCCGAGCTTTTTACTATCTGAATCATCGCTTTCGTGATACATAATATGGAATGCACTTTTTTATTTCCCATTTTATATAGAAATCGAGCAAAATCAGGATATAATAATATAGAATTGAATTTTATAAAAGTAAAAGGGAATAAAAGCTTATAAATTTAAGTAAAAAATACATAAAAATATACCTAAATTCAAGCTTAGACAAAGAAGCAATGGCGGTTTGAGAAAAAAAATTCTAACTACAACAAAAGTCGTTTATTTATATGAGAGAGAATTGCTAATTACAGTATGCGCGAACTCAAGCCAACATATGCAGATCTTGACCACGTGTCACTTTTACTAAAAGCAGTTTAATTTTTGTTTGGATTTAGTATTTTGTCTTTCTTCATATTTTAATATCAGATAAATTCCTTTCAAAATAAATCTAGATGTCTAACCGTTCTAAATTAATTAAACAAATATAATTTTAGAAGCATCAAGTTCCCAACCACCTAGATATTAGGAATTTAAATTATTTCCATCTTTCACCCATCATATATTATCCTTTTCAACATAATTTAAAAAGATTAGGAGGGTCAGTGTCTTGTTTTTACAAGAAATATGAAGCAGTTTGAAATAATTTATAGCAAAATTTGAGTGTTTTTTAGCTTAATTGTTTACATCAAGTTAATAAATTGAATAGAAAATATATACTATCTTGACTAAAGATTAGCTTGTTGTACCGCATTAAGAAAATGATCCTCTATACTTGAGCACCTCATTCATTTGCAAGATATTGACTTCATTTTCCTCCTTAAAGTGAAAGAGTAGTTAGACCCATGATCCATTGATGCTTCCAAGCTTGAGCTTTAACCCTGAAAAGTATTACTAAGAGCAGTAAAATGAACCCTGAACCCTGTAGCATAACAATTATGACATGAACAGTTCTGATTTTTTTTTTCATTCGAGCTCAAGTAACCTAAACTTAAACTCTCTAGCATAACTATTTCTCTAAAAATGACAAGAATTTTAATATTATCAAGATCATTTTCATCTTACACTTTACATCCATCAAGCCAACCAATCATCTCCTAGATTTTGGGACCTTTCTTGTTTCATTATCATTATCAGTATTTTTAATCTTCTTATGTTTCAGGGAGGAATGAAGGCTTCGTGTTAAAGTATATGTTGGGGATAGAAAATCATTTTCATCATCAGATGCGTCATGAATGCAATTGAAACTATTAGCAATATGTATATACTGAAAAGCTTATATAGTTTTAGAGTTGATTTCTTCAAAACGTCTTTCATTGTTTGATCCTTGGATATTCTTTTATTGTCTTTCAATGTTGTCATTATTAGTATTGCTACTAATGTTTTTATTGTTCTTAGTATTTGAATTAGAAGAATCTAAAATATTCTTTAAAAAATTGGGTCTTGGATTAACACAATGTCCATGTAACTTTAGTAGTCCAATACCTGTTAGTTGTACTATTTTCTCTTCTGAGAAAAATAGAGCGTGTTTTTTAAGTGAGGTTTTAGTCGACAATTTATATTTAACAATGCATGATCAAGGTCAGGACGAGCTAATCTGGAGAGTATCTGAAATCTGTTTGGCTGGAGAAAAATGAACATATGAAAATGTAACATCAATGTATTTCAAGACTCATAAGAGTTCGACTGGAAGTGGTTGTAACAAAGTTTCGTATACATTGGAAAAGGGTATTAGGCTACAATAGAAGATTCAGCAAAGACTCGTAATATAAAGCAACAATTTCTCAGATAAGTCAATTCAAGAGTTAGTCATTCTTCGATTATCTCACAATGATTGAACGCTACTGATAAGGGTATAAATTGACACGTTTGTAAAATTGGTACATCAAAAGCCTAAAACACATTAAGCCGATTTATGTAAAGTCCATTCGGATGATCCAATGAAAACCATTCAATGGACCATTAGAAGTCCGTTAGTTATTCAGTCGCATATATAAAAAGAAAAAAAAAATAAAAAATATCAATAACTACGAATTATATCATTCACTGATAGATGTTTGATTAGATAAAGAATTAGAATAAAATATAGTTTCTAATATATCTTTTTAAATTATGAAAAAATAGAGTTCAATTCAATTAAAAATTACCTTCCAATTATTATTTGCGTTATAATTTACAAATCATACTCAAAATTTTGGATATCGTCTAAATCTATTTAATCAAATTTATAACCATCAAAATATATTTTATTTGATATGATATTCAAAACAATAATTTTTTTATAATTTTAATGTCCGAAGATACAAAATTGGAAACTAAATCTTTTAATCATACTTATGACATAGTGTTTTGGTAATTATGTTTTTTTTCTTTTTAGTAATTTGGATATTTTATAGTACTATTTAGTACGTTCAAAAAACAGAATTAAAATATATACTCATCAGTTTATAAATTCTACTACAAACTTTGTTGTATTTGAATGAAAAGGCCTCACTATCATTTATGAGTTGAGTTGTCATATTCGAAGTAATCAATCAAAGTATAAAATAAATGAGGAGATGGAAACAGTTGGATGTATTCAATGTTTTCTTTGGCTGGTCCCAAAATTAAGCATTCAAATTCTTACAGCCTTATTTGAATTACCCAAACATGGTCTTAAGCAATCATAAAACATGCCCATAATATTAGTAGTATATAGATACACTAACGTCTGGGTTTGCTTGCAAAATTTCAGGTTTGACTTGATGATGTCAGAAAGAACTGTTTTGTTTTTTTCACTAAAATGGCTTCAACCCAAACGTGTCCTAAAGTTGATGATGTGGTGATTCCATTTAAAACAAATAAATGATAGTAATTCAGAAGTCCATGTTCGGACTTAATATTCTAAGTTTTTATTATTCAGAAAGTGTCTGACGTTACGCGGTCGGGTTTGGGTTGGTCGGCCGGAGTCCGTTTTTAAGGTTTGAGTCGAATTGGGTCCAATCCATTTTAGGGTTATATTTTTAAATTTGAGTCGGTCAATTTGGTCCGATCCGTGTATATTAATTTTAATATTTATTAATATTTTTAATTTATATCAAATATATTAATTTTTATAATATTCGGACCGGAACGGATTGGACAAATTAGAAACTCGAATCGACCAGACCCGGTTGCGAGTTATAAATTTTTAATCTGGACCCGGTCCGTTCTATGTTCGGATCAGATAAAATCCGACCGGATCGGGTCGGGTCGAATCAGACGACACCCAAATTGTCATCCATTGACGCAATAATCTACCACTCATAAGAAAAATATTCTAAGTTGCAATTATAAAAACCATAAAAAATATTTTGTTTCAAAATAATTTTTGAATAGTGATCTTTATTTATTTTCAAATTGAATATTTCAATTTTTTTTTTATTTTTTTTTCTTTGGTGTAATAAAACTTTAGATTTAAATAAAAAGTTCATACAAATAGCCTGGGGTATACCTCGAGAGAATACAAGACTAAAAGGATATCTGGATAGCGCTACTTAAATAAACATCCCTAGAGGAGGGAGTTTGGCATAGTAGATAAATCAAAGTACTACAACAATAACATGCAGTCTACCCAGGCAGCTACGCGGAACATCGTGCAACAAGGTTGGGGTGTCCATGCTCCAGACCAGACTAGTATACCTGCAATAATAAAGGTAGAGTATAAATAAGTCGCACAAATAATTACACACACCATACAATCTTGGTGCCATGAAATCTATATCGGAGATCCGATATAATTTGGTGGGTTGCAGAAGATGCCATGGCCGAAGCGAAACCAAATATTTTTGAGTTTCGCTCTTTCCAGACGTGGTAAATAACCGCATCGAAGCAAGAACACCAAAGTGAGTGATCTCAAGTTAGATCAATTTGAAGCCTCGCTTACCCAAGATTGCCAGCACGAGTAATTGAAAGGAAAGCCTAATTTGTTACTAGTAAAGGTCCAGATACTTTGAGTGAAACTACAGTCATAGAGGAGATGAGCTATAAATTCATCTGCAGAGTTATATAAGACACAATCAGGTGGGGTATTTAGACCCCAACTGAGAAGTTTATTTGTGGTAGCTAGCTTGCCTTGGATGGCGAGCCAAGTGATAAAGGAATGACGAGGAATATTAAATTTATTCCATACTAACCCTGCCCACCCCACTTTGGGGGCAGACGAACGAATAGCGTTGAAAGTGTCTTTAATAGTGAATGAGTTGCATCCATCATCCGCCGCCCAAAAAGGGATGTCGTTCGAAAAGATGTTGGGTTGAGGAATAGTGAGAATGAGGTGGTGAATCTCCTTGAGGTGAGCACGACTTTGAGCTCTAGTCGATCTCAGATTGACAGGCCAGTTCCAGACTCCATTGTGAATTATGTCTGAAACTTTCAGGTTATTTCCCAGGCGCGAGTCAAAAATGATATTGGAGCCGTAGTGGATTGTCAGTGACGAAGGGAGGAGCCACGAGTCATGCCAGAAGGAAGTGTTTCCACCATTACCGATAGCTACTCTGTACAAATTACGAGCCAGAGGACGAAGGCGGAGAATTTTCCTCCAGGTCCACGAAGGAGAGGTGCCCATAGAGATGTCCCAAAAACATTTGTTTTTAATTTTTTCCGATTTAATCCATTCACGCTAAATGGATTGCTTTTTATTACTGACAATAGACCAAAGGTGTTTAAGGACAACCGCCTGATTCCAAATTTTTAAGTCTAGAATCCCAAGGCCGCCCTCTTTATAGGGAGTGATAACAGAGGCCCAAGAAACTTTAGCCCCATGAAATTTCATGGAGGATCCCGTTCAGAGAAATCGACTAAGGTATTGGTTTAATTCTTTAACAATTCTAGACGGAAGGATGAATATAGAAGACCAATATACCTTACCAGCAAATAGGACAGATTTAATTAATTGGAGCCTACCCACATAAGAGAGGTGTTTGGTAGTCCAAGACTCGATTCGGGATGTAATCTTATGAAGCATGGAACGATAGTCTGAATGGGTAAGACGACTAGTGAGGAGGGGGACTCCAAAGTATTTAACTGAGAGAGAGCCTTCGGAGAAGTTTAGCACTTGCGAAAGTTCCGTTCTAAGGGTATGGTCAATACCAGAGAAAAAGGTGTGACTTCTAGAGGGATGACCTTAAGCCATGAAAGCAAATAGAAGTCATCAAGAGCCTCTTTAACGAGAGTGAGGGATTTGAAATCACCATGGAAGAAAATCATCAGATCATCCGCAAAGCAGAGATTGATGATTTTAAGCCTGTGGCACTTCTAGTGAAAACGAAAGTTCTTATCCTGGCTTTTCTCTTTAAGGATACTAGAAAGAACTTGCATGACAAGGACAAAAAGAAAATGGGAGAGAGAGTATCCCTGTCTAAGGCCTTTTTTGCTTTTAAAGTTGCCATGGGGGTTCCCTTTATATTAATGCAATAAGAGGGAGTAGCAAGGCACTTGATTATCCAAGTAATCATCTTTTCAGGGAAGTGTATTGCTACGAGAATGTCTAGGATGAGATGCCAGCGGACATTGTCAAAGGCTTTCATGATATCAATCTTAAGGGAAACCTTTTTTCTCCTACCATTATTTTGATATCCTCTCAAAATTTATTGACTCAGCAGGATGTTATCAAAGATATTCCATCCCGCGACAAAAGCCGATTGGGATGTATCGATAAGGTAGGGAAAAAATTCCTTAATTCTATTAGCCAAAATTTTAGTTATGATTTTGTAGACAACATTGCAGAGAGCAATCGGTCTAAAATCAGCTGGCACAGACGGGGAGTCTTTTTTTGGGATTAGAGCAATGGAGGTTGAGTTCCAAGATTGATCCATATCTCCAGATCGAAAAAACTCTTGGACACAATTATAGATGTTGGGGCCAACTATGTTCCAAGTTGACTTAAAAAAACTAGAGTTAAAACCATCGGGACCATAAGATTTGTTACTATTTTGTGTGGATTATTTTCGATTGAGGGTAATTTGGTCAGATGTTTTGTAGTGTTTCAAAGGTATTTAATGTTTAAGTGTTTTTTAGTGAGAGATTTGAGCTGCCTGGTTGTATTAAATGTTCATTACCCTCATTAATGAAAGTGGTTGGGTATTTATACCCTTAATTATAGGCCACATGGGCTTTCGGGTCAAACTTATGAAACCGGGTCAAATTCAAAAACCCATTAGTTTATTAAGCAGATTAGCAACTAGCTTAGTCAAAAGGTGATTAGTTTTTAGTACTTTTGTCCAGTTTGGATGGTTCAATGGGTGGCTTTTGTCTGAATTTCCCCTGTTCGGTTTCTACAGTGAGTGGTGAAAATTTCCGGACTCATCAGTAACCCCTTTTTAGGTTTTGTTCGAAGGCCTTTGGCAAGACCTAAAAAATATTTTTTGGGCACTTGTAACATTTTCCGGACGGATTGAGTGTTTAGTGATGGATTTATCCGGACTGAAAACTTCTCAGAAGTTCAAAGGTTTTGCCATGGATCGTGGGACACGTGTCATCTTCTGATTTGCCTCACCAGCCGTTTTTCTCCTAGAACGATGCTCCCACTAATCCCAAAAAGTAACCTCTTCATTTAATACCCATGACGTCAGTGCCGCCTTCAATCATTACTTTTGTCTTTTCGTATTCTCTTAGGTTTTTGGCATCTTTTTGTCTCATTAGTATAAATTACTTCATTTTTCACTTTTTTACCATCTTCATTACTCTCCCACTCCTTTATCTCAAAGCTTTCACCCCTCTTCTCAAAATCCTTTTGGTGTGAGTTTATGTTTACAGCAAGAAACGAACTGGTAAAATGTGGGTGGCTTAATCTCTCGGAGTTAGAAAAAGCACAAAGAGTCGAGCGAGAAAGGCGCATTGCTGCAGTTCTTCTAGTTTCTCCAATCGACAAGTCTGAAACACCATCTTCAGAGCCTGATCGAGGTTCATCTTCTGCTAGAAGCTCCAAATCCAGAAGGTTATTTCAACCAAGTCTTTCACCCATCGTATCAGGCTCATCGGTTCAGTAGTCACAGCCCACTATCGAACGGGAAAAAGCTGTTACAAGCACAAGGAGACCCTCTCCATTCATAGCTGTGGGATCAGATGCTGAAAAATCCCCAGAAAAACTGACACTTCGCCGAAGAGGCCGCTTAGTAAAAGGCCAAGCTGTTGTTCCACAGTCTAAGTCTTCGAAATCAGCCCCCCCTAAGTCTGGGGCCAATGACAAAGCTATAGGGTCTGAGGCATACATCAAAGTCCCTAAGTATAAATTATCAGGTTCGGAGGCTACTGGAACAAGCCTTCGAAATGAACCATCCAGATTTGAGCCCCAGCCGGACACCAGACCACTCAGAGAAAGTGATGCTCAACCATCCGGACAGCTTACTGAGCCAGCCACCAACACTCCTCCACCAATGACAACTGATAAATCTTCTATTGTGATGGAGGACAGCGTTGAAGAAGCCCCTTTTGAGACTGACGTCTCCAGGAAGACGAGGGAAGCTGCCACTGACAAGAATGGCAAGGGTAAAGAGAAGCTGTGTTTGAAACATCCGGACCTGTCAGAGTCCCTTGAAGGCATAGTGGGACCTTGCTTCCACAAGGTGAGCGTAAAGTATCTGCTAGCCATGCAAAACATTAACTACGCATTCATTCATACTGCTGAATTAGGCCGGATCCAGACGAAGTGGGGGATCCCAGAATCTGTCAAAGTGAGGATACCGGTCAATCCGAAGACGCCAATGGACTGCAAGCTGAGTGAGATAGTTATCTACACAGAATTGTTCAACTGGGGGCTCAGATTTCCATTGGACCCAGAGATCGTCAGATATTTTCATCTGATAAAGCTTTGTCCAAGCTAACTGAGTCCCAACGCTTGGTACACCCTCATGGCTTGCATTATGGACTCTAGGCTCTCCTGAATACCGCTTCCGATGGAGCAATTTGCTGTTGTGGCCAGCCTCTGCAAGAACCATATCATCCGATTTTACCATTACAACATGGGTGACAATTTTAAGGTGGTGGATGATTTGCTTGAATCAGAGAAGAATTTGAAGACCCAATTCTTGTTCATTAGTGGAGTTTTGGAAAATGGGAGGAAGATTAAAGCTGGTGTCAACCCAAGCATGCTCACCAGCAGATGGAAAAGCACAGGTAAATATTTCATCATGTTTGTTTTTCTTTCCTTATAAAAAGTCTGTTTACTTAAATGCTCTTCTTTTTCTTTGGGTAGTGCTGCCGAAGGAGTTCTCCGACTACTTGGAGGAGGGGCAGACAACCTATGCCAAGCTGAACGCCTGGGTTGCTGACAAATGGGGAAATTGCTTCCATAATTCTTTTACTGATGGCAATTTAGTGAGGTCCCAGCACTGGAACACAACCGGCCAGAGAGACTTGTCTTGGGAAGAATTGACCACACCACCTCCTCCGGGTGTTATCCTGCAGAGGACAGAGACGAAGTATGGGAAGCTGGCCTTGCCTGCTAGAGCTAAAGCCCCAAGTAAGATGAAGGGCAAGAAAGGCAAGAAGAAGCACGATGCAACTGAGGTCGATCAAGGTGGTGTTGAGGAGATCGTCCCAGCAAACCAGGAGGTGCAGGACCAAGGGGGAATCGATGCTGCTCTACTTCATTTAGTGGAAGATGAGAGTACCAAAGAGGTAGGTGGACTTCCAAAACCCTCAAAAGCTCCCAACAAAGACCAAAAATGGGGAGCAGATGGTGGAGATAGGGAAGTCAAGAAGAAGAAAATCTCCAAGGGGGATGAAGTAGCTCTCCGGCCTCCGGAGTCTCTTCCTCCGGTCGACCCAACAGACCCAACACAGGCTAAACGAATCCCAAGTGATTTTCACACCGGAGAGGGTACCGGAGGGGATATTAACATTGATGGAGTAGACATTAGTGGCCTTTAAGGGATTGGCCTTTACTCTGGAGACCTCGAGAAAGACGACTTTGTTGGCCCTTACCTCCTTCCAAGTTCTTCGAACATGGTCACTTTCAATGGTAAGTATTTTTCTGTTTTAGGGGAGAATGACATGGTGACTCACTTCTTGCTGGGCAACATTCAACCGGTGCTTAATCTGGAGAGACAAGTGCGAAGTCAATCTACCCTTATCAACACACTCAATGCAGATAAAGAGACTTTATCTAACAACCTCCTTAACGTCAATCAGAGTGTTGAGGCATTAAGGAGAGAGATAGAGGAGTTGAAGAAGGGGAAAGATGACTTGGCCACCAGGCTGGCCACTTCGGATGGGGTTAACAAAGAACTCTAATATAAGTGTTCTGGCTTGGAGAAGGATCTCTCCACTTTGAAAGAGAAGGTGAAAGCCAAAGACAATGTCATCCAGACCCTAACCAATGATAAAATTTCGTTCGAAGATGCTGTGTCTAGAGTTAACCAGGAGAAAGACGATTTGATAAAGGAGTAGGAGAAGACAATCCAAGCCAAGATTGACGCATACACCAACAAAGTGATAGATTCCCAAGAGGAAAGGTATACTGAAGTCAAATCTGACATGGTATTGCTCTTCCACCGAACATTCTCGAAGAGGACGTTCGGTAAATTGTGGTAGTACGTTGAATATGAAGATATCCCATTCCACACGATGGTGGATGGTGATAAAAAAAACTACTCCAGTGGTTATGATGATACCACTGATGAAGAAGAGGGGATTGGAGAGAGCCTTAGTGAGGATCCCAAAGACCCCAAGAAGAAACCAGATGAGGTTGGAATATCTGAGGAAGCTCAGCCTTAAAGTTTTAACTATCTTTTTATTTTCCTTTAATTCTTGTGTTAGACTAAAGTCCTTGGATGGCCAAGGTATTTTTGTAACCGTGTCCGGCTCTTGTCTGGATAAACCTTTTCCTTAAAAACTTCAAAGTCCTTAGATGGCCAAGGCATTTTACATGTTTTAATATTATCCCCCAGTGTTAGCCGGGCAGTTTTACCTTACACAATTCTTGCATTGTTTTATAGTTACCCAATTTTGATGGCTAATGTTTAAATAGCCCTTAGTTATTTTACAAATATTTTAAGGTGACAGTGTTTAAATTCTCTGATGACAAATGTTTAAATGGTCATCACTCTACCAAATCAATCCGGTCTGTCAGTGACACTTAAAAAGTTTCAAAGAAGCTATCAATTAAACCACTCCGATTTTTTCAAGAAGGCATCAAATTTCATTAAAAAGCCCGAACACCTCATTAAAACCTCCCTGCGCCACTAGGGTAGGAAAGAGTATGCCCCCTAATATTTACATGGACTTTAAACAAGTAAATATTTACATAACTTTCATTCTAGATACAACCGGAGGTGTTTAATGTTCTAGAGGTGATTCAAGATCCTTCCATCTTTATCTTGTAGCATGTATGTCCCAGGCTTAAGCTTTTCAATGACCACATAGGGTCCTTCCCAATTTGGAGCTAGCTTTCCGAACTGCTTCTCCTTAGTATGTAGGAAGAATTTTCTCAATACTTTATCCTATGGTTGAAAATCCCTCCTTCTGATTCTAGAAGCAAATCTGCTTCTCATCAATCCCTGATAGTGTGTGGCTCTGAGATGAGTCTTAACTCTTTTTTCTTCTATCAAGTTGAGTTGACTTCTGATTGCCACTTCATTAGCCTATTCAGAAACATTGTAGACTCGAAATGAAGGAAGAGTTTCCTTTATAGAAGCTATTGCATCCATACCATATACTAAGGCAAATGGGGATTCCTGTGTAGCAGCCCCAGGAGTAGTCCGGTAGGCCCATAGTACTTCTTGTAGATAGCTTGGCCACTTTCCAGCAGTCCCTTCTAAATTCTTTTTACGACCGGACGGGATGGTCCCGTTTGCTACTTCAACCTGACCATTCGCCTGTGGGTGAAAAGGGGAAGAGAAGCAATGCTGAATGCCTCTAGAGGCACAGAAACTCTCTCTATCCTTGTTATCAAATTGTGGCCCATTATCTGTGGTTTTCTTTTGTGGAACCCCAAATCTGCAGCAAATATTAGATATGATAAATTTTACAACAGATTTTGAAGTAGTTCCTGCCAGTGGGGCTGCTTCTATCCACTTTGAGAAATAATCGATGGCAACAAAAATAGTTCTGCACCCTCCGGACGCCATAGGTAGAGGTCCCACCAGATCTAGCCCCCAACGAGAAAAAGGTATTGGCTCAGAAATTGACTCTAAAAGGACAGCTGGGATATGAATTTCATTACCGTATCTTTGGCATGGATCACACTTCTTCACCAATTCCTTGGCATATTTCATTATGGAGGGCCAGTAGTATCTGGCCAACAAGACTCTTCTAGTTAAAGCTCTATAACCACAGTGCACTGATCCCTCACCATCATGTAGTTCGGACAGCACTATTTGGGACTCTTCAATCCCCAAACATCACAAGAGAGGTCTAGTAAAAGACTTCTTGTAAAGAACGCGTCTTAGGATTACAAATCCATGAGCCTTATACTTCATTTTTCTTGCTACCGCTTTTTCCGGAGGCAAGATGCCATCTGAGATGTATTGAAAAAGAGGATAGCTCCAGTCTTGAGGTTGACTCACTTGTATATTTAAACTTTCCTCCTCCTCCTTGCTATGACTGAGTTGAATAGATGCGCACTCTTGCACGTGAATCCATGAGTATGACTCAGAATATGCTATGATTGCCAAGGAGTCTGCTAGCGTATTTTCTGTTCGGGGTATGTGCTCATAGGTGATGTCTTTGAAGTTAAGTGCCACTTATTTAAGAATGAATAAATATTTAATCAACTGCTAATTTTGGCCTCGAATTGACCTTGTGCATGATGGATAAGAAGCTGAGAATCACTCATTAACCTGACCATTTTGGCTCCACAAATTAGGGCTAACTTTAAACCAGCTATAACAGCTTCATATTCGGACTCATTATTAGATTCCCTGAAAGAAAAACATATAGCCTGGTACATTTTGTCACCGTACAGAGAGGTTAAAGATATCCCAGCACCACAACCCATGGTACTTGATCCACCATCAGTCCAGACAACCCATACTTTCTTAGTCGTTTCCCCTATTGCTTGCTTAGTGTCCCTGTCCCAATGGAATTCAACTAGGAAATCAGCAACAGACTGAGCCTTGACTGCAGTTCGAGGGGCAAAGTCAATATCATAGTCCTCCCAACTCCACTGACCATTTGGTCATTCTTCTTGATACATCCGCCTTCTGAAAAATGTTTTTCAAGGGAAAAGACGTTCAGACAATGATCGAATGAGACTGAAAGTAGGGTCTCATTTTCCTAACAGCAATTACTAAAGCCAGTGCTAGTTTTTCAAGTTTTAAATACCTCTTTTCAGCATCTATCAAGCTTTTGCTGTTGTAGTACACCGGACGAGGATAATTATCCACCTCCCTTACTAGCACTGCACTTATGGCACAATCAGAGACTGCTAAATATATGTACAGTGTCTCTCCATCAACAGGCTTAAACAAGGTTTTGGGGGAGGATAAGTGTTTTTTAATTTCATCGAAAGCTTGGTCGCACTATGGAGACCAGTTGAATTCTTTTTCACCCTTTAAAGTTTGGAAAAACGGGGCACACCTATCCGAAGACCTTGAGATTAAACGGTTTAGAGCAGCTAACCTCCCTGTCAATCTTTGTACTTCTTTAATATTCCGAGGAGGCTCCATCTGCAATAAAGCACTAAGCTGGTCTGGATCAGGATGTATCCATTTCTCACTTATCACATACCCCAAAAACTTCCCGGACTGCACTCTGAAAACACACTTTTCTGGGTTCAACTATAAATTAACTTTTACCAAGTTGGCAAAAGTTTCTTGCAGATCTGCTAAGTGTAGTTCTTCTTCCACACTCTTTACCATCATGTCATCAATGTAGACTTCCATGTTTCTTCCAATCTGATTAGCGAAAGCTTTGTTCACCAACCTTTGATAAGTATCCCCAACATTCTTTAACCCAAAAGGCATCACCTTATAACAATGAAGGCCCCTTATCAGTAACAAAAGTGGTGTGTTCTTGATCCTTCGAATCAACTTGAATCTGATTATACCTAGAGAAGGCATCCATAACAACTTGTTCCCAGACATGGAGTCCACTAGCTGATCGATCCGAGGAACCAGATATTGGTCTTTTGGGCAAGCCCTATTAAGATCTGTAAAGTCGATGCAAATTCGCCATTTCCCATTTTTCTTTTTTACTAATACCAGATTGGCTGTCCATAAAGGATACTAGGATTCCTTTATGTGCCCCATCTTAGTAATCCGGTCAACCTCTTGAACTATGACATCAGCTTTCTCCTTAGAGAAAGCTGTTCTCTTTTGTACAATAGGTGATATATCTCTTCGGATGGATAGTTGGTGTGATATAACATCTACTGGTACTCCGGTTACATCAGCATTGCACCAAGCAAAAAACATGTTGATGGTCTGTTAAAAAAATATCATTTTACTCTTTAGTTCTGATGTCATCTTAGATCTGATTCTGACGTTTCTTCCTTCAGCCAGAGAGTGCGTTTCAACCTCTTCGATTGGTATTAAAACACCAGGGGTCTCTCTGGGGTCATCAATTTCATCCTCTCCCCCAGAGGGCCCCTCCAACTGCTAATCCTCACTGATCCGAATTGCCCCCAAAGTTTGAGGGGCCAGTGATGTTGCATAACACTCCCTTGCTATCTTTTGACTACTTCGGACAACTCCCACTTGTCCTTGCACAACATATTTTAAACATTGGTGGACTGTTGAAGCCACAGCATGCATCCTAGAGAGCCAAAATCTTCCCAAAATGGCATTATAGCATGTGGGACAATCCATCACAATGAAAAGTACTCTGATTATCTTTTTAAAAGGGTCTTTGCCCAACAAAACCTCCTCCTCAAACTCTCCGATCACGTCCGTTGAGCTTCCAGTGAAACCCATAATTGACCTGTTCGAACGTTAAATCACTGCTGGATTCTTCATTTGTTCATAGGAAGTTAAAAAGAGGATATTGGCTGAACTATCGGTGTCCACCAAAATTCGTCTAATGTCATTTCCCCCAATGGATGCTCCTATTACCACAACATCTTCATGGGGACCAGCTATGTCCCTCAAATTATCTTCATAAAAAACAATGAAGGGAAAAAGATTTTTCGATTGATAGGAAGTCATGCCTCCTTCTAGTTGAGTAGCCATGGTATGAACATGCCTCTTCCTTGAAAAAGCAGTCAGTGCAGTCATGGTGTCCCCCTCCCCCCCCCCCCCCCCCAAATATGGTAAGTGACTCAAAAAAGCCGATGAGCCCGAACACCGTCTTGCTGTGTTCTGTGATAACGCCCACCTTATTTCGGGTTGGATCATGATCCAAATACTCTGACTCCACATCGAATCTTTCAATTATCACCATACCCCCATCCGGAGCCGATGTCCCCGCGTTGTTTGTTGGGCCAGTCCGATGAGCATTATCAGGCCTATTTCCACTTCTTCTTTTAACATAAGCACCCAAATTTCCTCTTTCAATCAAATTTTGCACTTCTTGTTTCAAAGCGATGCAATCTTCTGTATTATGACCAATATCATGATGATATTGGCAAAAACAATTATTACGACTTTCCTTGGGAGATTGAAGCGCAGCTGGCTTCTGGAAATGTACTTCGTCTTTTGTTTTGTCATAGATGGTTGCCACATTCTCTTTCAACTCGGCAAACCACTCCGGTTGAACCCAAGGCCCTCGCTTATTTCTGGATTGTTGGCTCTGAGCTGGTGCTTGGTGGGATTGAGCCTTGGCCATCTGGGACCCTGCCCGGCTTCCTTAGCCTTGTACCCGGACTGATTCTGGTTTAGTCCAGCTGGGGGCGATCTCACCTGCCTATGCACCATGGTCTTCTTCGTTTCATCTACATTGATTTGTTTCCCCACTTGATTCAGTAAACCACCCCACGTCATGGCCTTCTTTCTGGTTACTGAATCAGCCAAATTACCAGGGTTCAAACCCTGCTTCAGAGAAGCTATTGCTACTTGTTTAAAGCAATCAGCTAATCCATTCTTGGTGTTCACAAAGCGACTTATATATTCTTTCAAGGATTTATTTGGTTTTTGGGCACAATGGATAATAGTGTCTCCATTTCCCTTCACTTCCTTACTTCCAACGAACTGCCTCCGGAAGACCACCCAAAAAGTATCAAAATTTCTGATGCAGCCTGTGGCAGACTATTATACCACTTCAGAGCACTCCCCGTAAAAGACTAGGAGAACGCTCTACAAAGAAACTTATCATCATCGTCAAAATTTATCATAAAGTTTTTAAATTGCTCTAGATGATTATCTGGATCTTTACTCCCATTGTATTTTTCCATCTTTGTACTGTCAAACCTCTTAGGAAGGTTTCCGAATAGTATCTTAGAATTTCTCCAGATGTTAAATTCAGGCACCTTCTCCTCCCACTGTGGTCACCAATTTGGTGTGGATTATTTTCGATTGAGGGTAATTTGGTCAGATATTTTGTAGTGTTTCAAAGGTATTTAATGTTTAAGTGTTTTGTAGTGAGAGATTTGAGCTGTCTAGTTGTATTAAATGTTCATTACCCTTATTAATGAAAGTGGTTGGGTATTTATACCTTTAATTATGGGCCACATGGGCTTTCGGGTCAAACTTATGAAACCAGGTCAAATTTAAAAACCCATTAGTTTATTAAGCAGATTAGCAACTAGCTTAGTCAAAAGGTGATTAGTTTTTAGTACTTTTGTCCCGTTCGGATGGTTCAGTTTGTGGCTTTTGTCCGAATTTCCACTGTCCGGTTTCTACAGTGAGTGGTGAAAATTTTCGGACTCATCAATTAATACTGAATAAAGAAGATTTGATCTCAGCATTAGAGATCTCCCTAGTCATTACCTGTTTATCCGTATTAGTAACTTTAGAAGAGAGAAGAGAGAAGAATTTTTCCAGACCCGGGTAAGAAGCAGAATGCTTGATACCTAGGGAGTTTTCGAAGTAACTCACAATAACTTTAGAGACACCAGCCGGGGAGGAAATTATGACATCTAAGTCATCGGTAATAGAGGTAATTTTATTATGAAAAAGACGGGCTTTAATACTATTGTGGAATAATTTGGTATTTTTGTCGCCCAAATTAATCTAGTTTTCTCTAGATTTTTGCTTCAGAAAGGATTTTTCAGCTCGGCTTAGAAAGATGAAAGAAGACGATGCCTCAATTTTGATTGATACCAATCGGGGATTGAGGGGTTCAGAGGCAAGATTATCTTGGGCCTCAAACAGAAATGTTTGGGCATTCGCCACTATGGAGCTTATATCACTAAACTCCTAACGATTAAGCGTTGATAAGTCAGACTAAAAGCGAGTGAGCTTATCAATGATCTTCCTCATCCCAGAGGAAGAGATAGGGGTGTTCCAGATTTTGGATACTATGTCCTTGAATAGAGGATGAGATTGCCACATGTTGAAGTATCGAAAAGATTTCTACCGTCTTGGACGGGGAAGTCCAAGATGAAGGGGTTACATTTGTATGATCGGATGAACGAAGATAACCAAAATGAGTAGAGGACATGGGGAAAAGATCGTCCCAGGCTAGATTGACAAGGACCCGGCCAATTTTGGAGAGGATAAGGTGGTTGGGTTGCTTATTAATCAAAGTGAACGGAAAACCAGAAGAATGGAGATCACTCAGTTCACTTTGGAAGCAATAATTATTAAAACCATCAATAACTGAAGACCAATTATGAGATGAACTAAGACGCTCATTCGGATGACGAATTGCGGTGAAATCCCCAAGGGATACCTAAGGGATGAGGGAGTCCTGATTGGAAATATTTATTAAGTCATTCCAAAAGGGAATGCGATCAGAAGCTTCGTTAAAAGCATAAATAGCGATGAGCCTGAAGGAGGCATTATAGTTGTGACATCTGGCCATAGAGTGAATATACTAAGGGGATTTGGATAGTCTTGGGATCATGATCACAGTAGGGTTCCAGATGATCCAAATCCTACATAGGGATGAGTCGAGTGGTTAGTAATAACATGCCAAAAGGGGGCCATATGTCTGATGATTGAGTCCACCTTATGAAGTTGGACTTTAGTTTATACTAGAATTAACAAGGAGATATGATTACTAATGATGAAGTCAGTAACAAATTTTTTCCTAACAGGGTCATTGAGACCCCGAACATTCCAAGAAGCAATATTCATAAAGAAAACTTATAGTGTGTCATATGATGGTCTTGTCAGAGGACAATAACTTTTTATCCTTGTCTTTGGCTTTATCAATGCGAATTCTTTTGGGTGGCGAGTCCACTCCCTCTCTGTTCTCCGCTTCCTTATCCTCGTCAACAGAAGGAATACGAGATCCAGTACCCAACTCCGGCTCCATCTCAGAAGGGTCTTCCTTAGAAGACGTCGTTAGAATAGGAAATGGTGAGAGCTTGATGAGTCCTTTTTTGCACTGGCGGGTAGGGTGCCCAAAAACTTTTCAGTTTTCACACTGAGGAGGAAGGCCCTGATATTCGAAAGTAGACGTAATGGATTTGCCTCTAATCTTAAAAGTAAGCTCAGAGCAGATTGGGGGACCCGCTTTCATCATGATACAAATGCAAGCAAAGCGAAGTTTATCCTTTCGCTCCGTTTGATGATCCACATATAAGGGGACCCAATAACCGTACCAATGTTACTAAAATCTTCCATCGTCCAAAGCTCAAAAGGCAATTTAAATACCTTGACCCAAATTGGTATTTCAGAGTGGGGGTCTTTGATAAGGGGGGTGAGAGGTTCCCAAAATTTTAGAATCATTAGGTTGCCCCCAAAATGCCATGGGGCTTCCCCCAAAACCTTCTTAGTCATAGTCTCGAACCAAAATTTGAAGAGGAAATAACCCTCGGGAAGAATTTTAAATTCTAAAAGTCCAAACGTTTTCCATAAAGATTCCACATTAGCTTTGAGGCTAGGTTGGTGGGTTGGTAAGAAAGTATCCCAATAGACAAGCCTTCCAAGAATCCGGGGAGTTCAAAGCCGAGTCGTTTATTATGAACTCATTTTCCACCATTTCCATGTGACTAATACCTATCACCAAAGGGGAGCGGTTGTCACTATGGCCCGCAACAATACTCGCATAAGAGGGGGGAGAGTTGGAGTGGGGACGAGAATTCGAGCTAGATATGCCCCTTGGATTATCTTTTGAGGAGAGAGAGAGACAACGGGTTTAGATGGTAATTGGGCCAATTTATTTAAAAAAAATCTTCATTTTGGGCCTTTACCCGCATTCCTAAAATTTCGGATTAAGGAATGATGGTGAAATGAAGACCTACCACCCAGCAGCCCTTTGCCCTTGTTTCTACCAATCTCAACACAACCGATCTCAACACCAGTATGATATTGTCCGCTTTGGCACCCGAAGGCCCTCACGGCTTTGCATTTGGTCCACTACCAAAAGGCCTCATGCTAGTTGAGGTATGTTCTTACTTATATACCACTGATCTTTCCCATGTTTAACCGATGTGGGATGTGGGACTTTGGTCGCCACCCTAACAAATCCTCCTCTCGAACAAAGTACCACTTAGCCTCCTCTCAATTGACTTTCATCCGCCCACTCTAATCAGGTTGGAGACTACCTGACCATAGAGGCACTACGGATGTTACTGCTCACCTCCTCTTAGACCACACTGTCTTGTTCCTTAGCGCCACTCCAATCAAGCCACACTGCTTGATGAGCCACGAGCACTCCGAACTAGGATCTCTAGAGCAGATCACCTTGATCATATGGCTACTGGTTCATCATGTTCGACCTCCGAGAATATCACCACCATCGCGTTACGTCTGGGCCTGACGCTCTGATACCACGTGTTGGGAATATGCGGTGTTGTGAATATGGGGTTCCGCATATTCCGCCTCCGTATATAAGTAAGAACACAACCGCATATTCCCAACACTATTAATTGACATTACTTGGGTAGATCCAATTTGCTTTGTAGACCATCCCAGAGATTGATACTTCTCATTTATGTCCCCTGTTAGAGAAATAAAGGAGCTTTCACCTCCCAAATTTAATTTTTTGTTTTTTGACCCGATATGAGTTTCAGGCCAGAAATCAGATGGCTTCAAAATACCTTGAGAGGTGCCGGAAGGGAGGGCAGACGAAGCTTTTGAAGCTGATTTCACTATTAGACTCTTTTGTGTATGAAGACAGAACCATAGTCTTGCCACCACTGGCATTACTGGTCGATTTCGAAGCCTGAATCCCAGAAGGGTTTGGGGGAAGTAGTCCCCGATGGCTTCCCACCCAGAATGTCTAAGATTTCAGAGGGCGACGATGCTTGTTTGGTTGTACTGGTCTTTACTAAGGAAGAAGACACATAACCAAAACGGGCTCTGTTGTTACCCAACTCAGACGAAGGAATGAAAGGTACACCGGGGATTCTCTGGATGAGGAGAGAGGGGGAGCTAGACGAAGAGGGAACTGGTCCAACTGAGTAGCTAAAACGATGGAAGAGTGAAGGGGCTTACAAGGGAGTTCACCCAGAGCAGTAACCAGATTCTCGTAGAATCCTAAGTCGGAGGCGGGGAGACAAGGGCTACTGGGAGGAGGCAGACTGACAAGGGGAAGGGGGAGGTTCTCAGAATCACGCGAGAACAACACTCTAGGGACGGGGGACTCAAAGGATGGAAGAAGACCCTGCAGCTCTAAAGAAGAAGCAGTCTGGAACAAGATGTGGCCCTGGCCAAATTCCATATGGTGTCTGACCAAGGCCATCCCATTTTTCACGAATTCTTCATGAGCTGTAGAGATGGTGTGAGAGGGGAGGAGGGTTTGGGAAGAGGTGGGAGGAGGTAAGGATACTGGGATGGTTGCTGATGGGACATGGGGGGGGGGGGGGGGTTGAGGAGGAGGTGAATGTTACAAGGGAAGAGGAGAATCCCATGGTTCGAATGTGAGAGAATTTTCCCAGGAAACCGGAAGGCTTCACCGGGCGGAAGGAGTCGGTTGGATCCATCACAGTCAGGTAATAGTAAGTACTGAGATTTCTAGAGCTGATGTGTTTGGGTTTTAGGCTTAAGAGAGTATTACCAGCAATAAGGGAAAGGGGAGGGTTTAAGTAAGCTTTGAAATTTAGTTGGAAAAGGGGCAGGCTAGAGGTGCTAAGCTGGGTTTTAGGATTAGACCAGGGCAGGAGAGGCTGGTCAGAAGAAGGATACCTAGTTCTAGGACTAGAAAGGCTGGGTCCTATCATAGAAGAAGAGACAGAGATAGGAGGGTTGAAGGAGATTTGACTAGGCAAAAGGACAAGCCAGTAGAGCTTGAAATAGATGATAGGATCTAGGATGGGGTGAGAGAGAAGGAAAAGGGTCCAAATGATTACCAGAAATTGGAGAGAGAGGGGGAGGGCTCGGGAATAGACCAGGGGGTGATGAGGCAGAGTTTTGTCTTAGACTCAAGATACTTAGAAATAACAAAAAGTAGTTCAGGGGTTAGGACCATAGGGAAAGAAAAGAGAGTGATTACTCCAAATGGGAAATTTACAAAGATAGTAGGTAACGGGAAATAAGGCTTAGGGTTGACTAGAAGAGGGACTTGACCAGGGATAGTAAGTTACCAGGGAAGTTTACAGTTAAAAAACGGGGGGTAAATAGATAGAATACTTTAAAAAGTTGACCAAGAGGTTGCCTTTTTCGATAGACTTGGTGAAAGATGGTTTAGCTCACATGAAAGGTTGAGGGATGAGGTACTTTGATGATTTTTGTCAGGACTAGGAGGACAGAGAGGTTGGATGAGGAGGACAAAAAGAATAGGTGTTTGGCTTGACTGTGAGAGGATGAGAGGTCTGGTGAAGGTAGTAGGGGAAGAACGAATGGGTACTGCAGTAGGACATAATAGAGTGTGTAATGGGTTGGTGTTTGATAAGGGACCAGAAGGTGTTTCAGACTGTTGGTCCAAAAAGATGGAGGGTAGAGAGTCCTTAAACAAGGTGAAGAGGAGAGGTTGATGGGATTGAATGGACTTTGCTGGGGAGGAGCTTTGAGACTGCTGGTCCATAAGGGGGGGGGAAGAAGAGACCGGGTACAAGATGGAGAGGAGAGGTTGATGGGATTGGTTGCTTTGTTGAATTGAAATATACAGAGGTTGGAAGAATGACACAACAAGAGCACCAAAGATGATGAGCTCTTGGTATTGAGTGAGAGTGTGTACGTTGAAACCACTAGTCCACCCAAACAAGGGCTCTGAGAACCACTTGCAAGATGAATCATTACTTGAGGGTGCTTGCAGCATGACGATCATGGAGACGGCATAGCTAGCAATCTCTGACTTTTCATCCAGAGAAGAAGGCCAGACTAGTAGCTTAAAATTACCGTTGGATCAAGTAGAGGAGAGGAGAGAGGAGAGAGTGTTTTCAGATAGTTGTCGCTGTTTATGTATGTATAGTTTTAAGATTCGTATACCCAAGTATTAAGAGAATTTTAAACCAATGGTTTTTAAAATAATAATAAATTATTAAAAGCTTGTATTTTAAGTTGTGCTTCCATCATAAATCTAGTTTAGTCGTGAATTTCCATCATAAAACTCAAAAGTTTATATTTTCATTTCAAAAGAATTAAAGACGAAAATAAAATTAGAATGAAGAAAATAGAATTGTAAAGTCCATTTCGGTTAGGTACGGTTTTAGATTTCATATTGCTTCAAGTAATTTTTCGGTGAACTTTGTTTCTGGATATGGGCTTTTAACATTTTTTAGTCTTGTAACATTCAAAAGATTAAAAGAAAATATGTTATTAAAAAAATTAATCTTTTTCTTCCCTTTAAATGATTAAATTTTCATAAACCTTTTAAAATAATTTATAATAAGAAAAACAATATAAAATAATGAAATTGACCAAATGGCTCCTAAACTGTGTGACAGAGGCTTACATGTTTATTTATGTTATGGTGGTCCAGATGGAAAGTTATTGGGCTTGTTTGGTCGATACTAGTCTCTTCTATGATTCGTGTAACTATTGTATTTTATTGGGCCAATTTTAAGAGAGAGCAGCGTATGTTTATTTTAGAATGAAATGTTGGGCTAGAACTTTTTATGTTACTGTTTATTCTTCCGATTTTGTTATTTTAAAATTTATTGTCGGTTACCTAGTTAGAAAAACCAATTGATTTTTGGTTTGACAAAATCCGATTAGTGTAATGGGAATATTTAATTAATAAAATAAATGAATAATATAATAAAAGATTATATTATTGTACTTCTTCTTCAATAAAAGAAATCGGAGAGCCTAAAAAGACAACAATAATAAATTGATGTTATGAAATTAAAAATATATTTTGTGCAAATAATCGTGTTATCAACATGTATTTGAACGAACCCGGTAATTAGATTGGACTAATTTCAATCTTATGGACTAATTTCAATCTTATCAGTAACTTGTATAGTCCTTGCAAGAGAGTCGCGAAAAGATAAAATTATTTAGAATACACGAGGCCCTTGTTTTTCTAATTGCGTCAGGGTGACCGAATATACTTATGCGTTTTATCGCTGGATGTTTTTGATGATGAACTTTACGAAAACTTACTTTAAGTTGATCAACTGTACGACAACTTAGTTTCGATTGGCCTCATAAAGTCTTCGGATACACTAGTGTCTCTGTTGGATGAAATCAACTTACTATAGCTGAAGGGGACTTCAGAGACGTCTCCATTAGGGTTGATGATGGTTCTTTAGAATCGGGAATCAGACCGAAAACCGGACCAAGTCCGGTTCAGATTCTATTTTAAAGACCGAAACAGATAAGAAACCAAAATAGTAAAACCGGTAAGGAACCAAACCAATAAACCGGTAGAACCGATATGGAACTGAACCGATAAAATATATATATATATATATATATATATATATATATATATATATATATATATTATATCATGTGTTACCTATATCGTAAAATAAAAAATAGCTGCTACAAATATGTTTATAAATAAATACCTTAGTTTATCTAAAAAGATATTGAAATCGAAAAAATCATCTATTAAAATAATACATAATATACATTATTATATTAACTTCCTCAACTAATTTATCCTCAACTAATTTATCATCATTTAAATGAATATATATACTTTGTTACTTATTTAAGCATTAATATGTACCTGTTAGATATTCCGGCCAAAAAATGTGTTCTGTTTTGACGTTTGTAGCTGACATATTTATTTCTAGAGTTCAAGTTCTCATATATATTATTTCTGAAAAAATTGATTATAGACTATAATGTGTTATATACTATTTGACTTATATTCTATCAAGTTAGACAAAGACAAAAAGTGGTTGGGTAAGTAAGCGTTTTTTTTGTGCATTTCCATATCTTTTCAAAGGTAATTATTCTTCAAGTTAAATATGTACTTATAGTTAAGTAGTAAAACATATCTTTCAACTAGCACATTTTATTATAATTTTCTTTTGTGTTTGGACATGGTAAAAGTTTAAAAAAAATCTTATTTTGGAGAGAAAATCTTGATTTTGAAACTCGTTCTCTATAAACCAATTATCAGACATCTTCTTGGTTAAAAGCTGAGTCAAAAGACTCACTCTACATAAACTCATTAGCCCATATTGCTTTGGTTAAAGTCTTACCCACTAGACTCACTCTATATAAACAAACACAAACAAGTAAACATTTATATTAAAACTTATCAAAGGCCCACCAACATAATTGGAGCCTTGATCAAACAATTAGTTAAAAAATTATTTTATTGGTTCGGTAAACCGGACCGAACCGATTCTTATAAGTTTAAGTTCAATTTTGTTTTTCAGAACCAAAACTTTGTGAACAAGCTCCATGACTACTATAGTTGGTGCTGGAACTTTAGACAACTCGAAGCAATGTACTCTATTTCCTGGAAATGGTAGCACTTGACCTGCAAGGAAGTACCTGCACGATTAGGGACCTGGGAATAAGTACATGTACGAATAGGATTGTTGGGCTATGAATTGAAATCTTCATTTTTGGAAAGTTTATCAATGTTGTCCGGGTAGTATCTAATCCATATGGCCTTCTCAAAAGAACTTTCTCTATATGAAAGGCACGCTCTTCTCACTTTTGTAGCGAGATTTTAATTGATCCGTCGAATCAGAAATATCCATCCGGTTTTGCGACCTGAAAAAAATTGTTAGTGTATTTAAAATCGTTGGTGTATTATGTTCACGACCGATCTCTCTCCTAAATCCCGACGGTAGGTTGCTCAATCCTTGAGCCTGAAACTTACTGGTATTGGTGTTCAACAACCTATGCATAGCCTCCTACACATTCTTCATTTCGTCTCCCAACGAATTCATATGTTCTCCCATCTGACCAAATTGGTAGTGGACTTCTTGCGAGTGGTTTTCTTAGATAGCATATATCCTTAATCCATGTTATAGGAGCGCTATCGCTCTGCTACCAACTGTGATAGCGGGGAGATAATAGGGAAAAACATGACTGCTGCAAAAATCAAGAACGAAGAAGAACACTATATAAAACCTTAATTATATGGTAAGACACAAAAAGAGACTAAGAGAAATAATCTCAAATTTTCATTAATAGAAGTGTGCCTCAAAATAGGGTTTGAGAGCCTTTTTATAGAAATTCTCTAAATCCTACAAAACAATTGCAGAATATTTGGCGGGTAGTAAAATAAAGTCCAGCCCAATTTCAAAGCGATTTGGAGTTGTCTAAGTATTTTAATTAAATCCAACAACAATAGAAAAATGATGACAAAACATGAAAACAACTAAAATAGTAAATAAATATTAGAATTTTAGGCTTTAACTTGATCTCCCGACTTTGCCATGTGATGCTTCCGAAATTTATTGGGCTTCTCGACACGTTCGATTTGAGTAGCCGCAATGCCTTAAACTGATAACTCCTCCGCAAATAAGGCTCGTTTTCACTTGTCTAAAAGGTCCACATAGTCATGAGCATATGGAACTACATTATCCCCTCTTGTTTGGGAAGAATTCACCCATGAATTCTCGGGTTCATCCTCAATCAACGACATTAGTAAAAGGTATCATATGCTTCACATTGAATACATCGTGGGTCTTCATGTGATTGGGTAGCTTTAAACTGTATAAAATGGGATTAATCTTCTAAATGATTTCAAACGGACCCACCTTCCTTGCTGCGAGTTTGTTGTACTCATGGGCATGATAACGATCCATGGTCAAAACGGCCCATACGAAGTCTCTTATTGCAAACTCCACCAGTCGGTGCTTCTTATCTGTAGCTGCATTTTACTTCTAATTTGTTTCCTCAAGGTTCTTTCTCGTGGTCTCATGGATCTCCCACAGATCAACGATGGTAGTCTCGACCTTGTCCTGAACCTTTTCAAGAGTTGGGAATACCAAATCCAAAGGACCCCATGGGTAATAACCATAGACTACCATGAATGGACTATGCCTAGTACTTCTCTTGCGGTGCCTGTTATAGGCAAAATCAACATGATAAAGGCTATAATCCCACGCTTTTAAGTTCTCAGTGACCTTTATGCCCAACATGTTTCCCAATATTCGATTGGTTACCTCAGTACACACATCTATCTCTGGGTAACTCCTCCAAAAGTATCCATCAAACCACGTATTCTGGTCATAAACAATGTTAAGAGGCAGGACATGTAAACATTAGACCTCTCATAAGTATAGATTAACAACGTTCACGGCGTCAGTGGTTTTCTTGCACATAATAAAGTGAGATATCTTAGAAAACATATCTACAACCACAAAAATAGATTCGTTACATCTCTATGTTCTCGGTAATCCAGAGATGAAATCCATGTTCAGGCTTTGCCACGGTCCTTTTGGTATAAGAAGTAGTAAGTAAACACCAGTGTTGGTGGTCTTTCCCTTTGCCATCTGACAAACACGACAACCAGCCACGAAATGGATAACATCTCTCCTCAAGTGCGACCAGAAAAATTAGTGAGATATGGAATAAAGGGTGTGATCTCGACCATTATTCCTCTCGTTGTGCCTTTCTTGTACCATTAACAGTCTCAAACTGCCCTCAGGGTTAAATAGTAAGTTACCTCTAAAGAGGTAGTTGTTGCTTACTAAAAAGTATTTTCTCAAACCTTCCTCGACATCCTCCAAAATATGGATTAATAGCCAGTAGATCCTTCATCATCTCAAAACCCACAACTTCTCATTTCATGTGAATCATTATACTTGGGTTGCCCCGAAGTGTGGTTGGTAGAAAAAGTAAATTTTTGGGTAAAAGCCGCCCATCGTGCGTGACGTAAAGAGAGTTTCTCCCGACTCAACAGATGCTTTCAGATATCATAATTGGCGTATAATAAACTATCTTTATAGGCCAAATAGGAACTCTAGTTCTTCAAGGCCCACACCACTTCATAAAACCTTTTGTCATAAGTATTGTAGTTGAGTTTGGCCCCACTTAATTTATAACTAAAGTAACCACATGTCATCCCATTTGGCTGAGCACAAATCCAATACCCAATCTAGATGCATCGTAATGTAGCTTGAACCCTGTAAAAAAATCAGGTAGAAATAGAATAATTACGGTAGTCAATCGTACCTTAATCTCTTCAAACGTAGAAGTTGCTTCAGGTGTCCTACAAAACGTTTTTCCCTTTATAAAATCTGTAACAAGTTTCTATCATTGATCGATACATTTTTAGATACAATCAGATATAAATGGATATGAGGGATTAATACCATACCACTCTCATAACATATAAAAGTCTTCATTGTTATAAGGTTATGTCATTTGGTTTGAATAATGTTGGAACTACTTACTAACGTCTTGTGAATAAGACTTTTTCCAGTAAGATTGGAAGAAATGTTGAGGTCTATATTGATGATATGCTAATAAAAATATTAAAAGATGATGATCACTTGTATGATCTCAAACAAAACCTTCTCCAATTTGAAACTTATCAATTTAAAGTTAAACCTCGAGAAGTACGCGTTCGAAGTATGGTCTGAAGGAGTTTTGGGGTATATTATAAGTGAGAAAGAGATTCAAGCTGACCGAGTGTAACTGAGTGCATTATTTACTATGGTCTCTCCCAGATCCACAAAAGAGGTTCATATACAGACCGTAAGGCTGGCTGCATTGAACAGATTTATATCAAGGATTTCGCACAAGTCTAAACCATTTTTTACAGGTCTTAAGAAATGCCAAGGAGTTTAATTTGTCTCCGAATTATGTTGAGGATTTTTTTAAAATGATAGAACACTTGTCCTCACTAGAGACGTTAACCAATCCAATAATGGGTGAGACGATCTATATTTACCTAGTAGTATATGATTACGCTGTAAGTGCAGTGTTGGCCCGGGAAGTCGATGGTTACTTTCGCTCTGTTTACTATGTTGGAGAAAGTTTGTTAGATACAGAAAAAAAGTATTTGAAGTTGAAAAATTTGGTCTAGGCCGGTTTGGTAGCGCAAAAAAATGAGAACCTATTTTCAAGCACACTTTATTACTTTTCAAACCTCTTTCCCACTTAAGAATATTTTACAAAAGCCAGATGTATCAGGTCGGATGACCAAGCGGTCTATTGAATTATGAGATTATAATATTTATTTTTCTCCGCAAATAGAAATCAAAGGACAAATTATAGTAGATGTTTTGGTTGAATTACATATATTAATTCCCCTCTCGAAAAGCGTATGAAAGAATGGGTATTTCGAATTGACGGTGAATCATATATGCTCGGTTGTATGAGAGGAATATATCTATTAGCTCCATCCGGAGATTCAATATATGAAGAAATACACTTTGCTTTTAAGGCATCAAATAATGAAGGTGAGTATGCGGAAACAATAGGAGGGTTAAAGCTAGCCCAGATTTGTGGTGGCAAAAAAGTTGGATTGATAAGTGATTCACAACTGCTCATACATCATGCTCAAGGCCAATCCAAAGCTAGAAAAGAGCAGTTTGTGAAGTATTTACAGGTATTAAGGAAGACATCAACCTTTTTCAAATTTGTAGAATATGAGCACGTCCCACGAACTAAATTTTTTATGGTTAATTCCTTAGCTAATATTGCTTAATCGGAAGCATATCCTTGGATTTTAATACAAAATGCCCTTTAATATTAGCAGACTTTGAAGTTGGGACAAGTACTGAAGAAAGTTTTTAAGTATCAACAATAAAAAATAAGGGTTGAATACATGAGATCAAATAGTTTATAACTAAGGGAAGTTTTCCTACTGATAAATTGATGTCTAAGAAGTTGAAGTTTAGAGCACATCATTTTGTAGTCTTGAGGGATGTCCTCTATAAGAAATCATTTAACAGGCCTTTGTCACAATGTCTTGGGTATAATGAATATCATGTGATATTATCTTAATTAAATAATGGGGAAGACTGTTCCTTATGTTTGCGGGATTTTACTGGCCTTCTATTATGACAAATGCTAAAGAGTTAGTTAAAAACTGTAATTCATGCCAAAGATTTGCAAATGCAATACATGTGTTGGCAGTCCCACTAGAATCAATATTTGAAGCGATACTTTTTTTACAGACGAGGGCTTGATTTAGTAGAACCTCTATCAATGGTTTCTGGCGGTTGGCGAACAACTATATTAGCCGTTGACTACTTTTCCATGTGGCAAGAAACAGCTCCTCTCTGAGTACTATTTCCAAATCAATGATAAAATTTATCAACATATGTTATATATTTGGGATTCCTAGAAGCATTACAACGGAGAATAACACTCAGTTTGAGAATAGAGACATCAAAAGTAAAGGTTGTCAATTGGACCATATTGATGAGTTTGAAGAAAAATTTAGAAGGGACATCAAGTAAATGGTCAAATTATTTATAAGAAGTGTTAAATGCATATCCGATTTCCCCTAAACTGCAACTCAAAAATCTCATTTTGCTTTAGTTTATAGGATGGATGCAATAAAACCAATTGAATATACCCTCTCATCTTTCCGAATTGACAGTTTTTATGAAGAAGACAATGTTACAACTGTAAGAGTTGCATTAGATTTGATAAATGAGAGAATAATCAGAGCTCACTTGAGGGTTGTTCATTATCACACCTTTATGAAAAGTAAATATGCATCTAGAATTAAAAAAAAGAATTCAAAGTAGGGGACAAAGTGCTGAAAAATGTTTTTTTACACACCAAGGAAAAAAGATTAGGAAAGCTGGCATCAAATTTGGAAGGGCCATATACAGTAATTGAAAGAGTCAAATATGAGACTTATCGAGTGACGGATCAAGAAGGAAACTTTACGAGGCACCCATGGAATATTGAACACTTAAACTTTTACATTGAATAATTGTATACAATATTTGTTTTGTTTTCCACTTATGTAAATATTTAGAGACAAACCATTCATATTTAGTGGTTCGAAAATGTTCTAATGAGGTGTGAGGTTTTAATGAGGTGTTCGATATATTGCAAGCATTCTTGCAATCTATCGTATTATACTTTTATTTAAAATTATTAAATAATTTTAAAATTATATATATTATAAAAAGTATTATTATATTATTCGTTGGATTGTGAAAAACATTGAATATAATAGTATATAACTATGAGGAATGGAATATAAGATTCGTAAAAGCAAAGCAAGAATTCTTTAACTTACAAAGATTAAATATATAGTAGTATTTAATATAATTAATACTTGTCGATAAATATTAAATATTGTCTTATTTTGATAGTAGTTGATAAGTTTGTAATAATATTATAAACACATGTGATTTAGAATGAGGTAAGGAATTTGTATATTTAATTACGATAATTGACAAAAGTGAATGTAGTGTTAAGAAAATTTTAAACTGATCTTTATATATTCAAGTGAGAGCGTGTAATAAATATAAAATAAAAATTCAATATAAATTAGAAGAGGAAATATGAATACAAATAGGAATATAAATTAGAAAAGGAAATATGAATACAAATACGAATAGGAATTAGAATTGGAGTAAGAATAATTAAAAAATCCTTAAGATAGTGAGCTTTCTTCCTATATATAGTTATTTAAGCGACCTAAAGTCATTATACAAATTACAAATTATTTTATTTTTGCAAACAAATCTTTGTTTTATTTGAGAGAAATTTGAGAGAAGAGAGAAAGATGTCAAGTTATCTCCCAAAAGGGGTTGTTGAAAATATATTGTCACGACTACTAGGGAAATCACTATTACGATTTCGGTCAGTTTGTAAGTTATGGCTTGAACTTATTTCTTGCCCTCCTTTTGCTAAATTGCAGATGAAACACATGGTAGATTTTGGTAATGGACAAAAAATAATTTTGTGGAGGAGACAGGGTCCATTTAGATCTCTTGAGTGGAATTCAGTATAACATCCTTCTTATAGATTGCTTCCGCTGCAATTTATGAGATCCAGATTTAGAGTTACATGTTCCGCTAATGGGTTGGTATGCCTATGTGATGAGTGCTACGATAGATATTATGTTTGGAACCCGTGCACCAGCAAAAATAATGAAATACCGCCTTTTATAATTCCCAAACTGGACAACAGGTGGTGGGTAGGTATGGATTTGGGTACGACGCCGCTGCCGATGATTACAAGCTTATAATAGTCATCTTTAGTAATAATTCTAGCAATGTTAATGGAATGATTAACGTTTTTTCTGTGAGAAATCGTGTCTCGAGACGGTTCTAAGATCAGCACATGAATTGTGCTATATGTAAACGTCGCGGAGTTTTCCTCAATAGAGCTATATATTGGGCTTCTAAATGATTCAGACTTGGTACCCTTCATCCGGTCATACTGTTTTTTATGTTAGCTGATGAGAATTTTAGCAGAATCCATGCTCTGCATAGTAGCTATGGATTAGATTTCCCGCGTAGCAAATTTGGGTGATCAACTGGTAGATATCCTGGCAAAAAAATGTGTTTTGTTTCGATGTCTGTAGCTGACATGTTTATTTCCTGAGTTCAAATTTGCATATATATTATTTCTGAAAAAATGATTATAGACTATAATGTGTTACATGCTATTTGACTTATATTCTATCAAGTTAGACAAAGATAAAAAAATGGGTGGGTATGTAAGCTTCTTCTCTGTGCACTTCCATATCTTTTCAAAGAGAATTATTTTTCAGGTTAAATATGTACTTATAGATAAGTAGTAAAACATGTGTTTCAACTAGCACATTTTATTATAATTCTCTTTTATGTTTAGACATGGTAAAATTTTAGAAAAAAAATTTGTTTTTGGAGAAAAAATCTTGACTTTGAAACTCGTTCTCTATAAACCCATTATCCGATATCGCCTTGGTTAAAAGCTGAGTCAAAAGACTCACTCTACATAAACCCATTAGCCCACATTGCTTTGGTTAAAGTCTTAACCACTAGACTCACTATATATAAACAAACACAAACAAGTAAAAATTTATATTAAAACTTATCAAAGGCTCACCAACACAATTGGAACCTAGATCAAGCAATTAGTTAGAATTTTATTTTATTGGTTCGGTTCAGAAGCAAAACTTTGTCGGTTTGGTCTGAACCGACAATATTAGTGGTTCGTTTCGGTTCTGTCAAAACCTAGACCAAACTGGATCGATAACAGCCTCAGTCTCCATATTATTTTCCATTAACCATATTATTGTCTCTTTAAAATATCTTTCATGGGTCAAAACCTCATCTGAGAAAACAAAGTCTGTTTTGTCAAAAGTAAAAAAATACAACCAATAACTAGCATAATAAAAGGTTTGTTAGAACATCTGAACCAATCGAGTGGATCGTGTATGTGTTTGTAGGTGTTTCAGATCGCGTATGTGTATAAGAGAGTAACCCCAAAAACGTTTATGAAAGAAATAAATGACTAATCCATCATACCTGAACCAGTAAATGACTAAATAGTACATGATTGATTTTCAGTCATTCCCAAGTGTTAGCTTCTGAAGTTTTGGACTTGCCAATTTTTTTGGTTGACAGTTGGAGGGTGGTTGAATATCCATACCTACAAAATATGTTTCAATAACCTAAGTTAATAATAGAACAATACCTGGTCATAAATGATGTTGTAGCTTAATTGAGATGTTGACTGCAATTTAATGATAGTGTAGTTAGAGAAACGTTTGTATGATGACACATGACAAAGTCGGGAGCATTACGGGAGAGCTCCACGCATGTGGTTATTCATTCACTAGCATTGGGGCCTTATGCGACGTGTACGTGGTGAAGTTTGTATTGTATAATTAAATCATGGCCATAATTGAAAAGTTACGCGTGGTCAAGGTATCCTCATATGAATATATATCCCATGTTTTTTGTTTTTTATTTTCTTTATTCTTCTCCATGTTGTCATTCACAATTTTTCATATTTATAATTTCAAAAGCAAAATAAATCTTGAATCCCTCTTTTATTAACTAAAAAACAGTCGGTAATTATTATTTTTATTGTAAAGAAAGATTGCAATGATGGTGATGAAAAATCCTATGATAGTTAAGTTCTATCATGAATAGGAACACTATGATAGTCAAAACCCGAATACAATCACTATAACCTGGGTCGTCATCGCATAAAAAATCAACAGAATAACAAACATTAGCATTTTAGAGAAAAAATTGAATGTTTCAAGCGTCAAATCAGAGGCGAGAGGATCTCATTTCTTTTGTTGACATATCTACCATAGATCAGGAAAATACACTTTTTGTTGATGTAATGATGCCAATCAGAGCCTCTTCCGCCATATTTTTTGCCAAAACGATTCAATCAAATAAGGTGAGGTTTGTGCATAATTGCCTCAATCATGTTGCATCTATTAATGTGTGGAAGGCCAACTACAACTACATAAAATTCTTTGATCACGGTAAAACTTATTGAAGCATGGAAATTCCAGCAAAAATGAAGGTTTGGTTTCCACTGAAGGGTGAGACTCCTATGGACACTTATGCTAATGAGGTGGTATCTTCGCTTATACGCTTAGATGGGCCTTCAATTTCGTTTATGTCGAGATTTGTAGAAATTCTTTTTTAATACCTAATTTATCTCTCCTAGTTGGTGTCGAACGCCCGAAGAATCTTATTTCTTGTTATTACCATGTCTCATTGGGTGTACCAATATCTCAATATGAAGAGCATGGTGTATCCTATGCTAAATATACCAAGACTGCTAGGAACTTGGTTTTGAAGCCGAAGGGCTGCTGAAGCGTGAAGGAAAAGTGAACAGTCTAATCCCAAGTTCATAAAAGCAAGTGACCGTTTTTTTGAATCTATAAGTCGAAAAACTCATGTAGTAGAAGGTTTGGCTGATGCTTATATAATTCTAATGATGTCATGGAGAATGCATAATGGTGTAGAGACTGAACTAGTTAGGCATGAGACTAAAACACTTATTATCCTTCTTGACGTGGCTATGATGGAAATATCTGTTGGTAAGGTGAGTGGCCATATCTTTGTGGCTGCAGATCTATCAAACCATATTAAAAATAGGGACACTATATTTTTTTAATCATTGTGGATGATTTGATACTTATGCATTGAGTATGCTATGTGTAATGAAGTGTCATTAATCCCTTCCCAAGGGGTCATGATTGCTAAAAATATTTCTCAGTCAGTGGATCAAGTTCTTATATGTGAAGGAAAATATAAATATTTCATCGTGGAGATGATTCCAAATGTAGACTTTAAGGCCATAAGGAAGAAGATAGTTGTTGAGACTGATGTCGTAGATAAATGTGTGTTGGGTAGTTGATCAATTCGAAATGAAATTGGGTAGATGGTGAGGGGTTTTCCAATGTGAAAAAAGCCAAAACTGATGTGTTTGTATGGTGAAGGCCAACCAGACAGTGGAACAATATGTTTCACATGTGTCTCTTGCAAAGCCGAAGACCGGAGGTAATGATGAAAAGTTAAATGAGGGTCATACCAATGTAAACATGACAAAAGATCCCAATGCCTTGGAGTGTGATGGAAATATGGCTGATGGGCCGAATCTGGCTGAGCCAATTACTATCGAAACTGAGAAATATATTAAAGATGTTGCCGACATAGGTGCCCATGGGGCAATAGATGATGATACCCTCATTCTGGCATAAGGTCAAGAGGTGCATGTGATAATGTTTTTCACCCTCCAAGTGATTGCAGACGCGTAATATACCAAATGAAACAAATCATGAGGCATATATCATTGGGTCATCCAACTTACGTTTACTTGGCTTGGAACAAATCTCGGAGGATGTGAACTAGTTTGGTTTTGTAGCCAGTGGGATAAAGCTACTCAGTTATCTATCTCTTGTGGATTTAGCTAAGAGATAAATAAACCTTGGTGTTGAGGTATGTTTATACTTTAGCTGTTTTTTCTTTCGTTTGCGTGCATTGATTTATATGTTTTTCTTGACGTATAAATACTCTTCAATGCTTTTACCATATTGCACAGCGCTAACCATATTTCTACCAATTTTAAAGTTAATATTCACCTATTACTGGAGTTTTTTTTGAGCATTTTGATAGTTTAGAGTTAAAAAGAGGTTATTTAGATAGAATAATATATCAATACAAGGCTAAAAGCAAGTCTTGAGCGCAATCTGGTTGTCGAACTAATATTGAAGAATGAACTTGTGCTATGATTTTGAAGCATTGATAAATGCAAAATGAGAAATAATAGTTAAAAAATTATGAAATATAAAATAATGGTTAAATTCGAAACAAAAAAAATGTGTTAGTATGAATTGTGAACATGAGAAAACGAAAAATACGAAACAATAGTTAAAATAAGTACGAAATGCAAAAATAAATGTTAAATTAATTTTTCTTATCTAAGTACGAATTACGAACATGTGTAAATGTGAAATGTGAAATAAACGTTAAAAGAAGTGAGAAATACGAAGCGGTGGTGAAATTTGAATTTTTGTTATATAAGTGTAAAATACGAAATATGGATAAATGTGAATTGTAAACCAAAGTTAAGAAACCTCGAAAGGTAAAACACACGTCAACTCGTGAGGCGAAAATATATATCATTAATGTATCTAGTTTTGTTCTTTTTAAAAAAAAAAACCAACAATTATTTCGAATAATATTTTTGATCAACAAATTAAAAAAAGAGGAAAGTACCCCTAAATACCCACTCAACTATCAAATACCAAAATGGTACCTGTTTTTGGACTAGTTTCATAAAATACCTAGAGCCATATTTTGGACAATTATACCCTCTAGGGTATAAAAGGGGTTGTTTGGTTGAAACCCACTTTTTTACACTTTCTAATCTGACTTTTAGGTTCCAATTCCCCCACTTTCACATTTCTAAATTTGAAGAGAGAGAAACACGTGAAACGAGAGAGAACCAAAAGACGCTTTTGAAACAGAACTAGAACCTTATTACCGGCGACAAGTAACCGGCTTTCAGTTCCGATCAATCAATCCAACCGGAGACCACCGTTCAGCAACTACGCCGTCGAGCCTCCTACTGCGTCGAAGTATTCCTACGCCATCGAACCGGAGCAGGTATTCTGTCGAGTTTCATCCGTTCCGTCGAGCAGTAACCATTCCGACGGTCATAAATGTCCCGGCGACGGTACCATTCACTGCGAAACCGATCGCGACCTTGGGAAGGCAGGCGTCGACCAGCCACCGGCGTCATTATTTTGGAGAAGGTAAAGTCAACCTTGAACCCAAAGAGCAGTAACTGTTCCGTCGAGTTTCATCCGTTCCGTCGAGCAGTAACCATTCCGAAAACAAAGTTTAGACTAAGTTTCTCTATTTTTTGTTTTCGTCGTACGTTTAAATTTCCGTGGTGAGTGTGTTCATAACATTTAAAGATGTTTTTCTTTTACCAAAGAAGATTTTAATTGAAGTTGTTTCTTATTTGTTTCATATATTGCAGTTTGTAGGGGCTACAATGGGTGCATCAGGCCTTCAGCTTCAGACAGAGGAATGACAAATCGTTATGCCTAATAATATATGTCGTTTATCAAAAGAAAATTGGTCACTCTTTTTGTCATTTGTTAAGCTCCTAAAGTTTGGAGTATTTCCCTAATTTCCTAACCTAAAGTATTTTTATTGAAATATTTATTAAGCCTTACTAATAGATTCTTTTGGCTCACTCATTGTGCTAATTACCGAAGAATTCGCTTCTTTAAGTTTCGTTTACAGTTGTATGTCAGTGTTAGTTTCTGGTTATGTTGGTCTTGAACTGTAGAATCGTGGTTATGTTTGTGTCGAAAGTGCTGTCGGAGAATTCCGATTTGTATTGGGTAGTTGGTCTTGAACTGTAGAATCGCAATGTCGAGTGGTTCAGGTACTAACGTCTATCAATGTCGAGTGGTTCAGCTTAGTGTTAATCCACTGTAAGTACTAGTATTTTCTATATTTCGTATCAATCAGAGTAATATTCAAGTATCTCGCAATATCTGTATTCGTATCTATCAAACGTTCACCTTAGTGTTAATCCACTGTAAGTGCTAGTATTTTCTATATTTCGTATCAATCAGAGTAATATTCAAGTATCTCGCAACGTCTACATTCGTATCTATCAGACTTTTATTCACGTATATAACAATGCCTATATATCGTATCTATCAGACTAGTATTCCCGTATCTAGCAATGTTTATGCGTCTTATCTATCAAACCTATAATCAAGTATATAGCAATATCTGTATTACATATCTATCAGGCTTATTATCGAGTATCTATCAATGTCCATATGTCGTATATAGCAACTACAAAGTGTTGTATCTAGCAATGTCTGTATTACACATCTATCAGACTTATTATCGAGTATCTATCAATGTCCATATGTCGTATATAGCAACTACAAAGTGCTGTATCTATCAATGTTTGTATTACATATCTATCAAATTTATTATCGAGTATCTATCGATGTCCATATGTCATGCAGAGGATTCTGATTAGGTTTAAAGAAGTTCATGCAGTTTCCTTTCATTATGTTTTTTTGTTGTTGTTTGTAATGTTTTTTTATGCTTCGATGGACTTATAACTTTCACCAACCCTCTGAGCAGTTTGTTTTTTGGAGAGGGTTTGTGTATTTGGAAGATGTAATGCATTGACTGATGTTCTATTAATGTTATGGTTTTATTAGTATTTGTGTAGTTTTATCTTAAATTTTTTTGTTAAGATTTGAATACTACAAGTTAACATTGAGCAGTTGTAATGGCAGTTTGGATTCACAATCGCAATTTAGTTATAAGTAATCTATCAAAACTAAGTAAACCTTAAAATCGCAAACAAAACTTGTTATATCTAGTACTGTTGGATATGGCTGATAGGAACTTCTAGTAACTGGAATGTAAATCAAACTTAACGACTGAAATAAATTAACCGCAATCGCAACCACAAAACCACGTATCTAGCAATGTCTATGTGTCATATCTATCAGATTTATAATCAAGTATCTAGCCATGCCTATATTTCGTATCTATCGGACTATTAATCACGTATCTAGCAATGTCTATATGTTGTATCTATCAGACTTAGACTCACGTATCTAGCAATGTCTATATGTCGTATCTAGAAAATATATAGTGCTGCATCTAGCAATGTCTATATTTCATATCTATCAGACTTATACTCAAGTATCCATCAAATAAATCAATGCCAATCGCAACGTATCTAGCAATATCGATGTCATATATCTATCTTCAATCTACCAGGCTATAGTAGTCGTGAATCGCAGCCTCTAGTAAATTCTGAGATGAAACACTAAGGGGAAAATCTAAAGTACCTACCAAACTAAATATAACTAAGCTATCAAATGGATGTGAACATTAAAATCGCATACAAAAATTGTTGTATCTATCAGATGTATACTGCAGGATCTATCAATGTTATATATCGTGTCTATCAGACTATTGTTCACGTATCTAGCAATGTCAATATATCATATCTATCAGATATATACTCAAGCATCTATGAATACAGATGTTCTGTATCTATCAGACTATAATTCACATATCTAGCAATATCTTGCAAATAGATAACGAGTATCTAGCATTGTAATCTCAGCGTATCTATCAATTTAGACATTATAAACGATAAGAATCATCCAATGAAATAGACATGGTACATATCAATGTTAACAGTATACAAAAATATAAGTCGAAAGATAAGGAGTACTTATCTATGAAAATCAAAATGTTACTAAAAAATCGGGAACACAAGTTCAGAATAGAGCATCACATGACCTCCTATTACTAGACTAGCAATGTCAATATATTAGTATGCTCCTGTTAGGGTATTAAAGACTAGCAATGTCTTCCGTCATATATAGCAATGTCTATAACATTGCATATGTTTTGAGTTGATGCTGCATCTGTCTAGCAATGTGTCCCTTCATATCTAGCAAGGTGTTCTTCATATCTAGCAACGTGTTCTTCGTATCTATCAGAGTTAATAAAATCAACATCCTCCAAAGGTAAACCGCAGTAATGAAGTAAATGCATCATCTGCTCCATGACGATGCTCACCTGCGAGACATTTTGAGTTGAAATCCGCAACAAGAACAAAATAACCATTAGCTACATGGAGTATATGCACCAAAGGCATTGTCTACATCCCCTGCCCAGATACCATTAGCTACGGGCCGGCGGTACCAATTCGGGGGTAATCGTGAACTTCAACAGAGCTTCACTCCTGGAGATTAGACCTCTTCAATACATACTAAGATCTGAAATGATTACGTACTACCTAATCGCTGCAACATTAATCATGCACACCAGGACTAAAGACTATTTATTTACTATAAAGACTTTTAACTTCTGGGTCTCTACAATCCCATACTAATTTGCACTTTTTTCATTACATGCATTTCCAAAAATTACAAAACCAGAAAACCAAACACAAAATTCTGCTTACTTCACGTTTTCTATCCAAGTATTTAACTTTATATTCCTGACTAAGGCGCGGCGATTGACCCGATGACCGAGAAGCAGGAGATTCCTCATTACTAATCGAAACTTGAGACGCAAACTGCAAGTTCCACAGTATATCTTCAACCGATGGTCGGTCCGCCAAATTATTTTGCAAGCATCTCTCACAAATTTTCATTGTTGTTTTTAAAGATTGATCCGAACAACTCCTTTCAACAGCTGAATCAACCATTCTCCTTCGAGCTACTACATAATAGGCTAGCTTCTAACTGTAGTATCCAAAGACCATGTTAGATTCGAAAATGCTTAAAATTGGCTTATGCGATATACATGGTCGAGTAACGAAGAAAGAAATGTAACTTGATCTTTTAAGATATCCACTTCAGATCTTCGAGTTCCGGTACCGTATCATGATGCAGACGCTACTCCAGACGGATCTCCGATTTGGAGACAATGATAAGACAATGAAAACCAAAAACATAGCTTAAACTACACAAGGGAAGGCTGCTCCCCCACCAGTTTTAGTACACAAAACTCTGTACACATTCTAAAGCAAAAAGTAAGGAATAGCTAATATAAACAACTGTTAACATTGTAAAAGCAAAAGGTAAACACAAGGGTCTGACGTTTTGGATTGGTATATCGTTACATGTATAAAACATTGATCTTACTCAGATTTGCGAACTTTTTCTTAAAATTGTTCTTGCATCCGCTTGATTAAATCATCACAGGTTCCCATCTGTGTGTCATCACCCCGCTTACGGATAACTATATTTAAGATACCATCCAAACCTAATAATCTGTTAGAGTTCACTGATTGATTCGGAGTTCGGAGTCATGTACTCTGACGCCGTAACAGGTGCGGCTGATGTCGGTTGCGTTGGCGAAGTCGTTCCGATGGTTTGGGGAGGTCGAAGGTGGTTCTGGAGTTTTGGGAGGGTTAAGAGATTCAGTTAAGAGTGAGGGTTAAGAGAGAGAGTGTGGAGGCTTCCGATATGACCAGCGACGGTGTTCCGTGATTCGGACTTGCGGCGGAGACGAGAGGCAATCTGCCACCGCTCGACGGAGTGGCTCCAGAGGTTTCTTGTGTGAAGAAGATCTCAGTCTCGAGACTCCACCACCGCCTCCGAGCTGATGGTGCAGCCGGAAGCTACCGGGACTACGGCTCAGAAGGTAATTAGACGCCATGGACTCTCCAGATTCGAAACCAGATTCGTCTACATACGCCAAGTTAGCAAGAAGAGCCTGCTTAATTAAATGATTTTGTCTTTCCCGGATTCTCTCATAAGAGGAAAAGGAGTTCCGAATTATCTCATGGTGTTTTCTGGTGGCTCGGTGGTTCTGGTGTTTTGGGAGGGTTAAGAGAGAGGGTTAAGAGAGAGAGTGGAGGCTGGTTCAAAATTCAAAATTGTTGATGGTTGAAAATACTCATTAATTCTCAAAATAAGGCTTATATACTAGGTTAAGGGTAGTTGTGGTATTAAAAAAAAGTATTAAAAGTAGATATGTTTAATGAGATGGGTATTAAGTGAGCATTAACCCATTTTTGGGTATTAGATAGTAATAGATTTGGCCAAAAAGTATTTAGTATGTCATTTCCTTTAAAAAAATATGATTCTTTTTAAATTTAAATTTAAACAAAAATTATGAACGTTTAAATAAAAACATATTCGTTCGTACTAAAAATACATATTTTAGTAACAAATTGATTGGAAATATTATAATAATATTTTTTTTTGAAAATTTAATTCGTAAATGAATTTGATTTTCGATCTTATAATTTTATAAGACAACTCAACCTAAAAAATATATATAATAAATTTGTATTTATAAGGATTTGACTACAAAATATCGTATCGCGCGAGTAAAATAATAATCACACGAAATATAGAATAAAAAGTTGTAGCCACACCATTGAATATAATTGTTTAAATACAATCTCAATATTGAAGATTTGAGATCTATGCGACATTCCGATCAGTCACGAAATTGATTTGGCATTGGCATCAAAACAATAATGGTGCGTGGCACGTTAGTATAGAATCAATACATTATTAATTAAAAAAATCAGGTGTGTCCCAATACAGCCTAAACAAATACTATTCCTACCTCCACATCATGCATTAACATGCCGATTAGCAAAATTAAATTTTTTATTAGCAAACTATGCAACACCGAGATTTTCAAATCGTTTCGCTAAAATTAGTTTGAAAACAATTTTTTTTTTATTTAAAAGCTTAAATTAATTGAGAGGAGGTTCATACAAAAAAATTTGGGGTATATCCCGAGAATACATCAACTACTGACTAAGGAAGTTTTGAGCGAAATAAAATAAACAGTAAAATCTATCCAATCCTAGAAGTGTGGAAAGCAAGCGACCAATACAAGAAGATGAAAGTGCTACTCTATCGCGAAGACATCAACGACAACATCCGCAATTGTCCTATCGATCAATGAAATGTCAGATCACGAACTACTCTCCACCTATCAATACAACGCTTTAGACAATGGTCCTGTCGGAGGACAAATCCAAAATACCCTTAGCCTAAGCATCAGAGAGGCGATGCCTTTTTGGAGGCGAGTCAACCTCCTCACCACTTTCCACCTCCTTGGCTTCCTCGAGGGAATCAAGGCGCTGTCCACTAGGTCGCGAAGGCTCCCACTCAGAAGGATCAGACTCTTCCGAGGTAACAATCAAAGGAGGAGCGGAACGAAGATTGGATGCTCCTTTTTTATAAAGACGGGATGAATGTCCAAAAACATTACAGTTAGCACATTGCGGAGGAAGGATTTGATATTCGAAATTCACCGTAATGAATTTGCCCCTAATCTTGAAGGTGAGGTTCGAACGGATTTCGGATCCCGCAGATATCATAATGCATATGCGAGCAAAACGGAGTTTTCCATCTTTTCCATTTGATAGTCCACATATAAAGGAGTGCCCAAAACCGATCCGATCTTGCTAAAACCCTCTGATGTCCAAAGCTACAAAGGAAGATTATAAACTTTGACCCAAATAGGGATTTCCTTATGGGGATCCTTTACGAGAGGGGAGAGTGGCCCAATTCTTGAGAATGATTAAATTCCCTTCAAAATGCCAAGGGGCATGATCCAACACCTTTTTTGTCATCTCTTCCGACCCAAATTTTAAAAGATAATACCCTTCGGGAAGAGGTTTAAAATCCAAAAAACCAAATTTCCTCCATAGAGAATCCACATTGGCTTTGAGAATGGTGAAATTTTGAGGTTGGGTAAGAAAGTACCCCGATAAACACGCCTTCCATAAATCCGGAGAACCCATAGCCGACTCATTTAAAATAAAATCTACTCCGTCATGATCCATATGGTTAAGCCCAATAACCAAAGGAGAGCGGTTGTCGAGGTGACCCGCAACAATACTAGCATAGGATAGGTTAGAGAGGGACTTTGGCCTTGATTTCAATCCCAAAGAGTTAGAGTTGGTGGAGGAGGATTTGAAATATTAGAAGGAGTTTTGTGGATTTGGGCCAACTTACTTAAGAACTTCATTCCCTTTGAGCCTTTACCCGCATTACCAAAATTCCTAATAATGGAATATGGCTTGTAAGAAGATCCGGCACCGAGTAAACCTTTTTCTTTATTTTCCACTGGCCCAACATAGGAAATAATTTTAGTATGCCCAATAAATTTAGAAGACTGGCCCAACTGCCCAGCCTTCTGGCCCATACGACAACCATCCATGTGATGGTCCTTACTACTACCAACATCCCGCTGGCCCATTAAACCATAAGACTGGCCCAAGCTGGTTTCCATTGCTTGAGAACCCAACGAAGATGAAAGCTGTCGTGACCCACTAAAAGCTTTCTGGCCCAAGTTTTCAGAAGGGATTGGACCCAAACTGGTCATCGAGAACCCATATTTGCAAGCGAACGATTCGTGATCTCAATAGGGTTTTGGAGATCAGGGCTAGAGAGATTAGGGAAGCCAAGGTCAGGGTGAAATTTCCTATTTAGGGATGAAGACGAGAGATCAATCATATGCTGATGAAGCTTTCCAGCAGAGATACCTAGTTCAGAGTCACCGGAGAAAGGTTCTGAGGAGTTCGAGGATGGGGAGGTGTAGGCGAAACAAAATTGGTGGGAGTTTAGAGGGGGTATGGAGATTTTTGGGCCTTTGGCTAGGGTTTTGTCTTCATAAAACCCATGGTTTCCAGGATAGAGAGGATGGAGCGAGGACGATGACCGTTCGACGTATCTCTGGCTATCAGAACGGGGAACTCCGACAATCTCTTCACAGAAGCCAGGGTTTCCAGAAAAGGGAAGATGGATTGCAAGCGATGGTTATTCTTGACTTATCAGGCGGTCATGGGAGAAGTCTCTAATCGATGCCACAAGGTTAAAGTAGAGGTCCATCGAGACAAAGGATATACCATTCACACCAACCGGAGCTTCCACCAACGAAGAAGGATTGAGACCAGACACTGAGGAGAAATCCAATCGAGGTATTCGACAAACAGGAAGAGTCGAAGGAGGTAAGAACGTCTTCAGTTCAGGGGTTGCTACATTCTGGAAAAGAATGTGGCCTTGGCCAGACTCCATGTGATGTTTGGCCAAGGAAAGTGTGTTTTTCACATACTCCTCGTGCTGAGGAGTAATACGTTGGGTACCAGAGGCCAACAAGGAGGATAAGGGGTTGGTTACATTCTCGGAGAAATCCGGAAGGGATGGAGGTTGGAGTTCAGAGGGGATCGGGGGTATTGGTGAGACTGGGAAAGTTGCCAGGGAGGATGAGAATCTTTTTGGTCGAATGGGAGAGAAAGATCCCATTTTACCAGAAGGTTTAGCAGGGCGAAATGATACAAGGGAGTCCATGGTGACTCGGTTGAGGTAAGAGATTTTTTTTTGTATTTTAGAGAAATTTGCTTGTGCTTTTGGGGGTTTCTTAGGTAAGGGAAGGTTGAGGTAGTGGTAGATAAATAAGGTTTAGAGGTTTGTTTGGATTGAAAATGAGGTCTAGGTAGAAGGGTTAACAGGCTAGGGTTGATCTCCTTAGTTAACAAGAAACCGCCCTAAAAGCAGACTTGGAAAGCATCATAGTACTAGGATTAGACACGATAATTGGTAGATTTAGGCTAAGTAGACTGTAGGAGTACAAAATGGTATAGGGCTTGTGCTTAAGCTCAATATGGTAATAAAATTTGAAGAAACCTGAGCCAGGGAAAGAGGACCAGTGATTTGCCCAAACAGGGAGAGAGAGGGTTGATGGGAGGGGGAATTACTTTTGATGGTAGCAATAGGCAGACTTATGACCGTAATGACTCAAACTCGTTAGTCTAACCGAGTTTGGGTTTAGAACTAGAATCCCTTTAGTTCGAATGTAATAAGATTTTTCACCATAGTGAAAGTAGGAAGTAACTGTCAAAGTGAACTTGACACCGTAAGGGAGATAGACCATTTTGAAAAAACTAGGGATTCTGATTTGATACTTTGATTTGAATGTGTGTTTCAGGGTTGAAGACAGTTGAAATGCTACCTTCAAACATCCCATAGACCAGAGGGAAGCTTGCCATATTCCAGTGCATTTTATCAAAGAGCCCACAAGAGGAGTATGTTGACTCTTAGGAGGACTAGCTGAGTTTATAACAATGTCCAGCATACAATGGACAACTTCAAGTTTAACTCTTCCTAGAGAGTATAAATGATTGATTTGAACCAACTGAGAAAGGTAAAGGATGAAGACACTTGCATGGATATGAGATAGAGTTATCCATTGGATCCAAGCAAAGTTAGGAGACTTGGATGTCCACTGTCTTTAATCCATCGAGCCAAAGCCGGTGGAGAAGAAAACCTGGAGGATGAAGGATAGTACCATCACATGGCAGCTATTGCTCCTGAATTAACCATAGAGGAGCAATAGTAATATGTTACCGTTGTCCAAAACTTAGAGAGAATAGAGGAGAGAGCATATTTTAATCGGAGTTGACAGCATTATTTATAAATGGGCATGACATTGTTAAAATCGGGAGCATTAAAATGAGGACCGGAACTAAGATTAGAATTTAGGGTGTGACAAAAAAATATTTAGAAACTGAACACTTTTACTACAATACCAAACTTATTTTTTGAATTTGAGGTGATTTATGGAACCACCCATAAATCCTACATTGAGTAAAACTCTTAAAATCGGAAGGAGAAATTCAATATAAAAAATTTGTGGCATTTTGCATAAATTACCTTTTTTAAAAAAAAAAAACGTGTTACCCATTTTAAAATATAATTTCAAGTGACCATATAGGTTGGTTATGAATTATGTTATCATTTAACAATTCCCTATCCACACTATTGGTAATGTAAGGGACAATTGGATTTTTGGTTTTATAGCAATTTTAGAATATTTCCAATTTTCTCTCTCTTTCTAATTAAGGTATTTAGTTAGGTCGAAAATATAATGAAAATAACCAACTTTTTTTTGGTGTAAAGAAACTTTAAATTAAATAAAAAGTTCATACAATAGTCACGGGCATACCTGCATACCTGGAGGAGATACAAACGACTAGTGAAGTCGGATAAAATGAACAACAAAATACAACCAAAGATAAAAGAAGTGGCATCCAAGATAATACAAGGAACTAAAACGATAACAAGTCGGTCATGGAAAACCAAACCAACTCAATGAATACACCATGGGAAAAATCAGGGCAAGCCTAGCAAACGTCGAGCATGAGTAGAAACCTACAATGATAAAAGTAGAATAAGAATATAAATCAATAGAATTACGTGGGCCGGTTGATCTTGGTGCCTTGGAATCTATAGCGAAGTTCCGATACTATACAGTGAGTGACTAAAGATTCCAGGGCCGGAGTGAAACCAAAAATTCTTGAATTCCGCTCTTTCCAGACGTGGTAAGTGACTGCGCCGAAGCAAGTTTGCCAAAGAAGATGGTCACGAGAGTTAGACCACTTTGATGCCTCGCGACCCAAGATTTCCAGCACGAGGTTGAAAAGGGGAAGCCAAGTTTAGTGCTAGCAAAGTTCCAAATACTCTGAGTGAAACTACAATCGTTAAAATATGAGAGATAGATTCGGAATCAGAATTGCAAAGGACACAGTTACGTGGGGTATCGAGACCCCAGCTGAGCATTTTGTCCGTGGTAGCAAGCTTGCCTAAAATAACAAGCCATAAAATAAAGGAGTGACGAGGAATATTATATTTATTCCAAACTAACCCGGCTCACCCCACATCAGGGGCAGGCATGCGAATAGCGTTGTACGTGTCCTTAATTGAGAATGAGTTGCATCCAGTTTTAGCAGTCCATAAAGGAACATCGTTAGAGCCAATGTTTAGCGGAGGAAGATTGAGAATTAGGTTGTGGATCTCCAAGAGATGAGGTCGACTTCGAGCTCTCGCCGATTTGATGTTAGCAGGCCAGTTCCAGTCACCGTCGAGAATGATGTCCAAAACCTTGAGATTATTCCCTAGACTAGAGTCGTTAATGATATTGTCGCTGTAATAAGATGTTAGAGAAGTAGGAAGGTTCCAAGGGTCGTGCCAGAATGAGGTACTCTAACCGTTTCCAATAGCCACTTTGTACAAATTACTAGCCAAAGGACGAAGACGAAGAATTTTCCTCCAAATCCACGAGGGGGAGGAGCCAATAAAGATGTTCCAAAAACTATTTTTTTCACATTTAATCCATTCACACCAAATAGAGTGATTTTTATTACTAACAATAGACCAAAGATGCTTAAGGACAACCGCATGATTCCATATTTTTAAATCTAGAATCCCAAGGCCGGCCTCTTCGTAGGAAGAGGTGACAGAGGACCAAGCAACTTTGGCCCCATTAATTTTCATGATCGTTCCCAACCAGAGGAAATGCCAAAGATATTGGGTTAACTCTTTGATGATTCTAGAGGGGAGAATAAAGATAGAAGACCAATAAAACTAACCAACAAATAAGATAGATTTAATCACGCATAAGAGAGATGCTTGGAAGTCCAAGAATCAATGTGATTGGTAATCTTATGAAGAAGGGGGCGAAAATCCGAGTGAGTTAACCGACCAGTGAGAAGGGGAACTCCCAAATATTTTACTGGGAGTGAACCTTCCGGAATGCCTAGGATAGGAAAAAGGTTAGAACGAAGAGAATCGTCAATACCAAAGAGGAAAATATGAATTTTAGTGGGGTTGACCTTGAGACCCGAAAGAAAATAAAAATCGTCAAAAGCCTCTTTGATGAGGAAGAGGGATTTAGAGTCACCATGGCGGAAGATCATCAGATCATCTGCAAAACAGAGGTTGATGATTTTAAGCTTTTGACACTTCCAATGAAAACGAAAATTTCTATCCTGACTCTTCTCTTTAAGGATACCGGAAAACACTTGCATGACAAAGACAAAAAGGAAATGGGATAGAGGGTCTCATTGTCTAAGACCCTTTTTTCCATTAAAGTTACCATAGGGGTCTCCATAAATGTTAATGGGGTAAGAGAGAGTTGAGATGCAGTTGATTATCCAAGTAATCATCTTCTCAGGAAAATGCAACGCAACAAGAATATCAAGGATGAGGTGCCAGCGAACGTTATCAAAGGCTTTCATGGTATCAATTTTAAAAGCAACCCTTTTGCCTTTAACATTATTATGATAGCCTCCCAATAGCCCTTGGGACAACAAAATGTTATCAGAGATATTCCTTCCCGCGATGAAAGCTGATTGGGAAGTATCAATAAGGTAGGGGAAATAGTCCTTAATTCTGTTAGCCATGATTTTAGAGATAATTTTGTAGACAACATTGCAAAGAGCAATAGTCCTAAAGTCAGCTGGCACTGAAGGAGAAAAAAATTTTTGGGTATGAGAGAAATAGAGGTTAAATTCCAAGACTTTTCCATAGATCCCGAATGAAAAAATTCAAGGACACCATTACAGATGTCGGGACAAAAAATGTTCCAGGTGGACTTAAAGAAAGAAGAATTGAACCCATCAGGACCAGAAGATTTGTTACTATCGATACTGAATAAAGCAGACTTAATCTCTTCACAAGTAATCTCGCGAATCATTAAATCCCTATCAGTATTAGTTACTTTAGAGGATAGAAGAGAGGAGACTTTATCCAGACATGGGTAGGTAGAAGAATTCTTGGTACAAAGGGAGTTCTCAAAGTAACTAACAATGACCTTAGAGACACCGACATGGGTGGAAATAGTGACTCCAGAGTCATTATTAAACGAGACAATTTTATTACGGAAGAGATAAGACTTAATACAGTTATGGAAGAATTTAGTATTCTTATCACCAAGCTTGATCCAGTTTTCTCTAGAATTTTGCTTAAGAAAGGATTTTTCAGCACGACTCAGAAATATGTAGGATGTGGAAGCCTCAATTTTATCAAATATCAGACGAGGATTGAGGGGGTCATAAACAAGGTTAGATTGGGCCTCGAACAAAGTGTTTTGGGCTTTCAAAACTCTAGAAGTGATGTCACTAAATTCCTTACGATTGAGCTTAGCAAGCTCAGATCGAAGGGGAAATAGTTTGTCAGTGACTAGCCTCATCCCAGAGGAAGAAATGGGAGAGTTCCAGCACTTGGAAACTATGTCCTTAAAATTCGGGTGGGATTTCCACGTGTTGAAGAAATGAAATGGTTTTTTACGTCTAGGATGAGGAAAACCAAGGTTGAGGGTAACAGTGGTATGGTCAGAGGAGAGAAGAAAGCCAAAGTGAGCATAGGACATTGGGAAAAGATCGTCATAATCAAGACTGACCAAAACTCGGTCAATCTTGAAAAAGGATAGGGAGAGTAGGTTGTTTATTTATCCAAGTGAAATGAAACCAGTAGATCGGAGATCACTGAGTTCACTTAAATAACAGCAATTATTAAACTCATCAATTGCTGAGGACCAATTTTCAGAAGAGCCAATTCACTCATTCGGGTGACGGATAGCATTGAAATCCCCAAGGGAAACCCATGGGATGTGGTTGTCCAGTTTGGAGATGTCAATTAAGTCATTTTAAAGATGGGTGCGATCTTGGGCTTCATTAAAAGCATAGATGGTAGTGGGTCTGAAAGAGGCATTATAATTACGACATTTGGCTCTATAGTGAATATACTGGGAGAACTCAAAGATATTAGAGATGGTAATCACGCTAGGGTTCTAGGTAATCCAAATTCTACCAAGGGGATGAGAAGAATGATTGGTGATAACATGCCAAAAGGGAACCATATTACTAATAATAGGGTCAACCTTATAAAGTTGAACTTTAGTTTCCACAAGGATAAGGAAAGAGATACTATTACTAATAATGAAATCAGTGACATATTTTTGTCTAACAGAGTCATTAAGACCCCGAACATTCTAAGAGGCAATATTCATAAAGAGAGTGACTTACATCGCGTCAGACGATGGTCCTGTCGGAGGACAATATCATTTTACCCTTCTCTTTGGCATCAACAATGCAAAGCCTTTTTAGAGGTGAATCCACCTCCTCTCCACTATCCACTTCCTTGCCCTCATTTATAGAAGATAGATGATGACCAAAATCCATCTCAGGATCAATCTTAGAAGGATCTTCCTCGGAAGACAAAGTCGAAATAGGAAAATGAGAAAGCTTAATGGGGTATTTTTTGCAAAGGCGAGTTGGGTGGCCAAAAACTTTACAATTAGCACACTGAGGTGGGAGGCCCTGATACTCAAAGGAAACCGTAATGGATTTGCCCATTATCTTAAAAGTGAGCTTAGAGCGGATAGGAGGTCCCGCCGCGATCATAATACAGATACGAGCGAATCAAAGTTTATCCTTCTGTTTCTTTTGATGGTCCACATATAAGGGAGTCCCAATGACCGAGCCAATGTTGCTAAACCCTTCCGTCGTCCAAAGTTCAAAAGGTAAATTAAATACATTGACCCAAATAAGAATTTTTGTGTGAGGATCTTTGAGAAAAGAGGAAAGAGGTTCCCATAATTTCAAGATCATCAAGTTACCGCCAAAATGCCAAGGGGCTTCCTCCGACACCTTTGTAACCATGATCTCAGAGCCAAATTTGAACATGAAGTAGCCTTTAGAAGAGGTTTAAATTCCAAGAGACCAAACATCTTCCATAAAGATTCCACATTTGCTTTGAGAAAGTTTAGATTATTGGGTTGTGTGAGAAAATAACCCGATAGACACACTTTCTAAGAATCCGGAGAATCCATAGCTGAATCTTGCATAATAAATTCATTTCCCACAAGTTCCATATGACTAATACCAATCACCAAAGGGGAACGATTATCACTATGACCTGCGATAATGCTCGCATAAGAAGAGGGTGTTGTAGAGTGAGGACGAGAGTTCAAATTAGCGATGTCCAATGAATTAGTTTTAAGGGAAGAAGATTTAGAAAACTTAGAATGGATTTTGGCCAATTTATTTAAAAGCTTTCTTCTTTTAGGGCCTTTTACGGCATTGCCAAAGTTTCTAATTATGGGAAAAGGGACATAAGATGAAGCCCCACCCATCAAACATTTTCCTTTGTTAATAGTCGGTTTATCAATAGTGAGAACATATGTGGGCCCAATAAATTTTGAGGACCGGTCTTTGTTAATAGAACCCGATTGTTGACCTACATTAAACTCACCAGAAAGAGGATCGAGCAAGTTAAAGATGTCTATATCTTTGTCAGCCAAACAATTAGCCCCGATTTACTGCTTGATGCCCATAGAGCTGCTAGAGTGTAAACTAGTGGAGCCATTTATACCACCTTCCCCTTTAAACTCGCTACTATTACCAGCCCTAGACGAAATCGAATTCGTAAACCTAGAAGGAGTAAGAGAATTCAAATCAGGCGAAACCCCCGCAATTAAATCCAGTGGTGCAGAGTGAGAAGAGGAATCGTTCTCGATAGAATCCCCATATACTGGACCAGAGGCCAAGTTCCCAGGAAAATAGCCATTTTTCACCAAAGAAGCAACGCATGAGCAAATCGGATTCTGCTTCCATTCAAGTCAGACGATGCAACTGGAAAAGTATGAGTTGGAATCCCACGAGGATCCATACTATCAGATTGGATGAAGAGAGGAGTTGCAGATGGAGTAAGCTAGTTTCCCAAATCATAGGAAGAATCGCGGTTCAAAGTTAAGATTTTGAGAGGGAGCTCGTTAATGGAAGAAACCAGATTATTGTAAAAACCCAAATCAGAAGGTGGGGCATCAGAAACACCAGGAGGGAGGCGATAAGTTGGAGCTGGGGAAACGAACCCAGAAGCTGAGGAATAATCCACACATGGGAAGTTTAGATGATTGGATTCAGTGGAGGGAGGCAGTCCCATCAGCTCAGACGAGGAACCGGAGTGGAATAAGGAGTGACCATGGCCAGATTCCATATGGTACCTGGCCATGGCATAGGCGTTTTTGACATACTCTTCATGGTGGGAAGAGATTTGGTGGTGAAGAACGTGATCCACGGAGGTTGAAGGAGGGGTTGAGGAAGAGGTGAGGACAGTCAATGGAGCATGGATGGTGTCCATTGGATGAGAATAGTGAGGATGGGTCGGGAAGGAGGCCAAAAATTAGGAGAATGCACGCGTTCTTAAAGGGGAGAAAGAACCCATGATGCCAGAAGGTTTGGCCGGACGCATGGAATCGGAAGGATCCATTTGGAACAGAGAAAGATACGAATGTAAGTTTTTGATAGTAAGATACTTAAGATTGATATTCAGAATATAACTAGAAAGGTGAGCTGAGGACTTAGTGGTTAAATAAGGGTGATGTTTGTGATTAGTATGGAGAGGTCTAGTGTAACAAAGACAAGATGGTATAGGATAGAAGTTGCAGGAAAGAGGTGGCATGATTTTGATGATAAGCCAGGACAGGGTAGCCTGAGGAGAGGTTTGAGGTCTATTACTAGACAGAGAAAATAGAAAATAGAGATCGGTGTACCAAAGAATAGAGTTAGGGGGCAGAGAGTGAGGGAAAGGGAGTCTGAGATTAACCCAAATAATGAGAGAAAGTGGAAGATATTTGGTTGGACTTTTGAGGAGATTTACTGAGTTGGAGTCTGAAAAGAAGAAAGTAGTCGTTGGAGATGTAACTGGAAAGGCTGACTAAGATGATGGGGTTAACCAGATAGTTACATGGGATGCAATAAAGAACATATGTACTACAGTGAAAGAGCGAGGAATTGGAAAAACAGGGTGCCTGGAATGGGAGAAACCTGACGAAAAAACAGGGTGCCTGGATTGGGGGAAACCTGACGAACCTTGAGTTTAACAGGGAGAGGTTGCTATGGATGAGTACTTGGGATACAGAGGGATTAGGATTTCCTAAGAGGTAGCAAGAGGAGCATCTACAAATGGTCGAGTGAAAATCTGAAGGGTAAGGTGAGGTTCCCAGACTGGTAGATACAAGAAGAGGGGATAAAGATGGGACAGATTGGTAGAATCAGAGATAGACTTGGTTGGGGTAAGAGTTTGATGTCCAGGGGACCTTAACAAGGAAATATTAAGGACCATCCCAGAAAATTGGAGATTAGCAAGGGGCTTAAGGGATTGAAGTAGAGCAGACCAGAAGTAAGCATAATATCCAGCAGATTTAACACAGGATAGTTGTAATCTAAAAGGAATAAGCTTAGCTAATGGGACAAGACATTTGACCGGTAAGGATCCAAAAATTTAGCAAGATGACATGGGGCTTTGATCATTTGAATGAGTAGGTGGGTAGATTAGAGAGGTTGTAAACAAAGTCAAACCCAACAGCAAGGGAAGATGAACTACTGATGGCAACCAAGAAATCCCTGGGCATTAAGCCAGAGAAAGCTTTGCAAACCAGGAAAGGAGCTTGATGATAGTTACCGTTGGATATTCAAGAGAGAGGAGAGAGAAATATTTAGATTTAATTATATATATTTTTGCCTCACGAGTCAACGTGTGTTTTACCTTTAGAAGTTTCTTAACTTTGGTTCACAATTAACATTTATCCATGTTTTGCATTTTACACTTATATATAAAAAAATAGCCACCGCTTCGTATTTCTCACTTCTTTTAACCTTTATTTCGCATTTCACATTTACACATGTTTGTAATTTGTACTTAGACAAACAAAATTAATTTAATATTTTTTTCGCATTTCATACTTATTTTAACTATTGTTTCGTATTTTTTATTTTCTCATGTTCACAATTCACACTAACATATTTTTTGTTTCGAATTTAACCATTATTTTACATTTTATTAATTTTTTAACTATTATTTCTAATTTTGCATTTATCAATGCTTCAAAATCATAGCACAAGTTCATTCTTCAATATTAGTTCGACAACCAGATTGCGCTTAAGACTTGCTTTTAGCCTTGTATTGATATATTGTTCTATCTAAATAACCTCTTTTAACTCTAAACTATCAAAATGCTAAAACAAATCCAGTAATAGGTGAATATTAACTTAAAAATTGGTAGTGATATGGTTAACGCGGTGCAATATGGTAAAATCATTGAAGAGTGTTTATAGATATCAAGAAAAACAAATAAATCAATGCACGCAAAAGAAAGAAAAAACAACTAAAGTATAAACATACCTCAACACCAAGGCTTATTTATCTCTTAGCTAAATCCACAAGAGATAGATAACTGAGTAGCTTCATCCCGTTGGCTACAAAACCAAACTGGTTCACATCCTCCGAGATTTTTTCCAAGCCAAGTAAATGTAGGTTGGATGACCCAATGATATATGCCTCATGATTTGTTTCATTTGGTATATTACGCGTCTTCAATCACTTGGAGGGTGAAAAATATTATCACATGCACCTCTTGACCTTATGCCAGAATGAAGGTATCATCATCTATTGCCCCATGGGCACCTATGTCGGCAACATCTTTAACATATTTCTCAGTTTCGATAGCAATTGGCTCAGCCAGATTCGGCCCATCAACCATATTTCCATCACACTGCAAGGCATTGGGATCTTCTGTCATGTCTACATTGGTATGACCCTCATTTAACTTTTCATCATTACCTTCGGTCTTCGTCTTTGCAAGAGACACACGTGAAACATCTTGTTTCACTGTCTAGTTGGCCTTCACCATACCAACTTCATCAGTTTTGCCTTTCTTCACATTGGAAAACCCCTCACCTGTGAATTCATTTCTTGAGCCTACTTGCTTATATTTCTAGTTTTTGCACCTTGCGCATGTTCATTTTTTACAAAAACATGATTCACAATATACATTCTGCATGATGATAGCCTATATGTAGCTCTTCTTCTCGGAGCATCATTTATTCTTTCGTTTCTAGAGATATAAACATCTTCGAAATATTTCTTTAGAGGAGTATTCTCTTCTAACAATATCCTCAGGTTGACATATTGTTACACCCAATGAGACATTATAATTACAGGAAATAAGATTCTTCAGGCGTTCGACACCAACTATGAGAGATGAATTAGGGTATTGAAAAGAATTTCGACAAATCTCGACTTAAAAGAAATTGAACGCCCACATAAGCATATAAGTGATGATACCACCTCATTAGCATAAGTGTCCATAAGAGTCTCACCCTTCAGTGGAAACCAAACATTCACATTTGCTAGAATTTCCATGCTCTAGTAAGTTTTACTGTGATCAAAGACTTTTATGTAGTTGTAGTTGGCCTTCCACACATTAATAGATGTAGCATGATTGAGGCAATTATGCACACACCTCACCTTATTTGATTGAACCGTTTTGGAAAATAATATGGCGGAAGAGGCTCTGATTGGCATCATTACATCAACAAGAAGTGCATTTCGCTGATCTATGGTAGAGATTCAACCCTTTGATTTGATGCCTGAAACATTCAATTTTTTCTCTAAAATGCCAACGTTTGTTATTCCTTTTATTTTTTATGCGATTGCAACCCAAGTTATAGTGATTATATTAGGGTTTTGACTATCATAGTCTTCATATTCATGATAGAACTTAACCATCATATGATTTTTCTTCACCATCATTGCAATATTTCTTTGCAATAAAAATAATAATTACCGATTTTTTTTAGTTAATAAAAGAGGGATTCAAGATTTATTTTGATAACGAAAACATGGAGAAGAATAAAGAAAATAAAAACCAAAAAACATGGGATATATATTCATATAAAGATACCTTGACCACACATAACTTTTCAATTATGGCCATGATTTAATTATACAACACATGCTTCCCCACGTACACGTCGTATAAGGCCCCAAGGCTAGTTAATGAATACCTACATGTGTTATCATACAAACGCTTCTCTAACTACACTATCATTAAATTGCAGTCAACCTCTCAATTAAGCTACAACATCATTTATGATCAGGTATTGTTCTATTACTAACTTAGGTTATTGAAACATATTTTGTAGGTATGGATATTCAACCACCCTCCAACTGTCAACCAAAAAAATTGGCAAGTCCAAAACTTCAGAAACTAACACTTGGGAATGACTCGAAATCAATCATGTACTATTTAGTCACTTAGTGCTTCATGCATGATGGATTAGTCATTTATTTCTTTCATAAACGTTTATAGGGTTACTCTTTTATACACATACGCAATCTGAAGCACCTACAAACATATACATGATCCACTCGATTGGGTCAGATGTTCTAACAAACCTTTTATTATGCTAGTTATTGGTTATATTTTTAACTTTTGACAAAACAGACTTTTTTTCTCAGATGAGGTTTTGACCGATGAAAGATATTTTAAGGAACCGTCTCCAGATACGATTTCTCACAAAATAAACATTAATCATTCCATTAACATTACTAGAGTTATTACTAAAGATGACTATTATAAGCTTGTAATCATCGGCAGTGGCGTCGTATCCAAATCCGTACCTACCCACCACATGTTGTCCAGTTTTGGGAATTGTAAGAGGTGGTATTTCATTGTTTTTGCTGGTGCACGGGTTCCAAACATAATATCTATCGTAACTCTCATCACGGAGGCATACCAGCCCATTAATGGAACCTATAACTCTAAATCTGGACCTCATAAATTGCAGCGGAAGCAATCTATAAGACGGATGCTGTACTGAATTCCACTCAAGAGATCTAAGCGGACCTTGTCTCCTCCAAAAAATTATTTTTTGTCCATTACCAAAGTCTACCATGTGTTTCATCTGCAATTTCACAAAACAAGGGAAATAAATAAGTTCGAGCCATGACTTACAAACTGACCAGAATCCTAATAGTGATTTCTCGGGCAGTCGTGACAATATATTTTCAACAACCCCTTTTGGGAGGTAACTTGACATCTTTCTCTCTTCTCTCAAATTTCTCGCAAAGGAAACAAATATTTCTTTACAAAAATAAAAGAATTTGTGATTTGTATAATGACTTTAGGTCGCTTAAATAACTATATATAGGAAGAAAGCTCACTAACTTAAGCATTCTTTGATTATTCTTACTCCAATTCCAATTATTATTCATATTTCCTTTTTAAATTTATATTATTATTTGTATTCATATTTCCTCTTCTAATTTATATTAAATTTTTATTTTATATTTACTACACGCTCTCACTTGAGTATATAAAGATCAATTTAAAATTTTCTTAACACTACATTCACTTTTGTCAATTGTCGTAATTAAATATACAAATTCCTTACCTCCTTCTAAATCGCCAGTGTTTATAATATTATTACAAACTTATCAACTGCTAGCAAAATAAGTCAACATTTAATATTTATCGACAAGTATTAATTATATTAAATACTAGTGTATATTTAATCTTTCTAAGTTAAAAAATTCTTGATTTTCCTTCTACGAATCTTATTCTATTCGTCGTAGTTGTATATAATTATATTCAATGTTTTTCACAATCCAACAAATAATATAATAATATATTTTTTATAACATATATATATATTTGAAATTATTTAATAATTTTAAATAAAAGTACAATACGATGCTTGCAATATATCGAACACCTCATTAAAACTTCACACCTCATTAGAACCTTTTTGAACCACTAGGGTATGAACTATTAGTCTCTAAATATTTACATAAGTAGAAAACAAAATAAATATTTTATACACGAAAGGAGCTTGATGAATAAATATATAAATATTATTTTTAAATTTTAATAAAAACGCAATTGGTTTAATCTATGGATCATTTGCTAAGTATCCAAGAAATGCGCTATAGTTCATCAATATATAATGTCGGGTTCACCGAACATGAATGATGTATATGAACGAAGGCAAACCATTCGACTTTACCACTATCATTATGGAGTGAGGCTATCATATTTGATGCATATATTCTCAATTTAGTTCTCACGAAAGTAACTATTAAGATCACCTATGAACTTTGGACTAGCCGTAAACCTAGTTTAAAGCATGTACATATTTTGGAATGTTCATCTAAAGCGAAACATTATATGTCAAATGAAATAAATTGACTCTAAGATGGTTAGCTATTATTTTATTATACTCAGAACATTCAATAAGCTTTAAATTTTATGATCCTTCATTAAAAGTATATTTGAGACGATGACAACAAGATTATTTGAGGGTGATGAGTTTGGGGTAGAATTCAAAAACAAATATTTATTTTAAGGCAATATATATATATACAAATTCATGAAGGTTCCAACTAGAACAATGCATATATCACATAATTTGGTTTAAATGTCAATTATTTTAATACCTTAAAACACGAAGATATACTCAAAATAGAACAAATATTCAATTCGAAAGTTCAAACAAATTCATTATAATTTGGTCATGTTAAAATATAAAAATATTCAAAATGTATTAAACTTTCAAGATAAAGAATAAAATGATTTATGTTCAATAATAAATCAATATTTTAAACAAAAATTTATCGAACATTTTAAAATAAAAAACGAAAAATAAAATCATAGTAAATGTCACACTAAGTACCTTCTCACCAAACTTATTATCATATAGTACACGAACTTTCTTTTATACCTACTAAATACCTATCTCAGCAAACTAATTCCTTTTCAATACCCAGCTAATATTTTCATTCCTGAAATACCCTCAACATTTGGGTCAGTCTATTTCGAACCAAAATTCGTTTATCTTTATTTCTTTTTGGTAGCTCGGTTTTGTATTTTTTTTCCACGAGTAGAAGCTTTTATCAAACACCGGTCTTTAAGGATTATCTGCTTTTGTTCTTTGGAGCTGGGTTTTATTTATTTTTTCAACCAGTAGAAGCTTTTTCCACAAGTAAAAGCTTTTATCAAACATCGGTCTTTAAGGATTATCTGCTTTTGTTCTTTAGAGCTGAATTTTTTTTCAACCAGTAGAAGCTTTTGTTAGTTCCTAGGTCTTTAAGCTAGGGTTTGTTAGTTTTTTTAAAGATTTCAACTTTGTTCTGTTTATATTATAGTCTCGCTTGGTTTCTGTCTAGCTGAAGGTTTTTTTAAGTTTTGTGAAAGTAGAGCTGAATCCAGGTTCTGTAATGTCGTTTTGTTCTTACATGTCGTTGGGTTGAAGAAGCTAGATGACTATGACGCTAGATGACTATGACGCTAGATGACTATGACGCTAGATGACTATGACGCTAAGTGTAATATGACGCTAGATGACTATGACGCTAGACGAGTTGTACTTGCATAAATCATGTGAGATGTTCGTGTAATATGACGCTAGATGAGTTGAACTTGTCCAAAGCACGCAAGATTCATGTGGACTACGACGTTAGATGAGTTGAACTTGCCAACATCACGGGAGATGTAAGTGTAATATGACGCTAGACGAGTTGTACTTGCCTAAATAACGCGAGATATTCCTTGACTATGACGCTAGATGAGTTGCACTTGCCAACATCACGCGAGATATTCGTGTACTACGACGCTAGATGAGTTGAACTTGCCAACATCACGGGAGATGTAAGTGTAATATGACGCTAGATGACTATGACGCTAGAAGAGTTGTACTTGCATAAATCATGCGAGATGTTCGTGTAATATGACGCTAGATGAGTTGAACATGTCCAAAGCACGCGAGATTTACGTGTACTACGATGCTAGATGAGTTGAACTTGCCAACATCATGGGAGATGTAAGTGTAATATGACGCTAGACGAGTTGTACTTGCCTAAATAACGCGAGATGTTCCTTGACTATCACGCTAGATGAGTTGCACTTGCCAACATCACGCGAGACGCGAGATACGGTACTAAAACAGCAAACTCATCTTCCAATCTAGCACCCATGATACATGAGACGCACGCTACAACTACTGTCAACATGATGCATTCAAACACCGTACCAGACGCGAGACACACGCTAAAACTACTGTAAACCACCTAAAAACTCCCCAAGGTTCAGTTCCAGACGCGAGACACATTCTAAAACTACTGTAAACCACCTAAAAACTACCCAGGTTTCAGTTCTAGACGTGAGACACATGTTAAAACTACTGTAAACCACCAAAAACCTCCCCAGGTTTTAGTTCCAGACAAGAATGTACGTACAGGAAATCAGAAAACCCAAGTGAGCCTCACAGTATGCTTGAATCGACATGTTACGCCTCCCTACAACTAAAACCGGCCGTAGGTGCAACTAAAGAAGAAATTTGATTATGCCTATCAAACAACATACATTCGACTTTACAAAACAAGACACCATACAATCATTGGCCGAAGAATGTAGACTCGCCGGAGTTTGTTTGGTAAAAACGAGACAGTCGACAAAGTTCTTTTAGGGTTGAACTTCTTCTCTGATTTTTCTTCTATGGTCTTTTCGGTTTCTAAAAGTTATTGGGATTTGGGGGAAAAGTAAAAATTAAATTAATAATAACCTACTTTTCTAGTATTATGGCTAATTTGGTAAAAAAATTGGTTTCTTAGTAGTAGTGTAAGGGTCTTAGATTTGGATATTGATTAGGAATTTCATACTTGAAAATGTATTTTGTGATACTTTTCTCTAAAATATATTCATAAGACATTTTAAATAAAATAATTATAAAAAAACAATCACGAATTTAAAGCTCAATAAATTTGAAAAAAAATGTAAAGTAAATTATTGGAGACAATTTTTTTGGTCCAGATAATTGCTGGTTCATTCGTACCCTTTTCCAATTTAATAATACATTTTTCGTACATTGAATATTCACTAACATCTCTTTCTTTTGTCAAATTGCAAGTTTATAGCACGTTAAACTGATCTTTCATTGCTGTTTTTTTTTTTTTTGAGCTGGTCATCATAATTTCTAGTATTAATTATTAATAAAATATACGAAACAGAAAAAGAAAAGACAAGAAACATTCTTGTTTCATGACAGTTAGGTTCATGAGTTTCTCCAATTGGCTACTGCAAATTTCAAACCTTTGATGATTTTCTACAACTGGGTTCTTCAAAGTTTGGTTCTTTGTCAAATTTCTGAAACTGGGCATTGTAGATTTTGATTCTGGGGTTGAAATTGAAGAATTTTGATCCCAGGAGTAAAAAGATTGACATAATCTATTGATTGATTATGTGTAGGTTTGTTCCTGTTCAAATTTCATGTTTAATCTTAGTCTGAATTTCATATTATGTTATTGCAGAGAGGGTTGTCCGAAGATTTCAGGTCCGAACATATGTTTGTTTTGAACCCTATGTCCTAGGAACTCTTGATTCTGATAGTTAGAACAAAGACTTACCAAAAATCAGTTCAAACTAGAGCTTGTCTTTGGTTGTTAGGTTTGGATTCTTATAGGATTTGTAAGAAAAAGACAAAAAAAAAAAGGGTTTCAATTTAGGAATTAGATAAAATCATTTAGAATTTTCAATTATGAGATAAGGGTTTCATGTAGAATTTGTTTTTTAAGGAGTTTAGATCATGAGGTTCCTTAGCCTTGTTGGGAATTCCTTTGGGTGTTCTGCTTCCGGAGAAAGATTAGTTTCTGCAGCTAGAGATGGAGATTTTCAAGAAGCTAAGGCTTTATTGGAGTATAACCCAAGGCTTGTGAGGTATTCAACTTTTGGAGTTCGGAATTCGCCACTCCATTATTCAGCAGCGCAAGGACACCATGAGGTATATATATTATGTTGTTGGATCTAGATTGTTGGATTGAATTGTTCTTTTGCGGACATATTTGAATTGAGGAAAACGAATTTGATTAAGGGTTCGGTATTGAAAATCTCGTTAGGGATTGAATTGTCCTTGGTTTTGTTTGATTCTCGGTGAATTTTGGTTTCGGTCGCTGATAGTTAGATAAAGTTTGAAACTTTGAAGTAGATAGATCCCTATTAGAAAAAAAGTTTGAAGCTTGTCGAACAGGAAAAATAATGCTCCTATTTATGTGAAACATTCACTTTCAGGATCTTGTCTTGTGAATTGTGATATTTACTCTCTTTTTCGCTTTGATGTGTTTAGATTGTTTCTCTTCTACTTGAATCCGGAGTTGATATAAACCTCAGGAACTACCGTGGTCAGGTAATATCATGAGATTTTTATTCGGTTAAAGGCTATGTAGCTTAATTACTTTGAGGTCTAGTTTTTTATTTCAAATTAAGTTTGCCATGATCAGTAATTTTCGAATTACACTTCTTACGAACAGACTGCTTTGATGCAAGCTTGTCAACATGGTCATTGGGAGGTTGTTCAGACACTAATTCTATTCAAGGCTAATGTAAGAGAATTGCTACTGCTTATATGTTTTTAGCGTATTTTAGGACCGGAAAATGATAAAAGTTCAAAGATACAGAAATGGTTGAAATTATGATGTAAAAGATTTTATTTTTTTTACTTTTTGGTAATCTTTTTCGAGCACCATACACATCCCGATGTTAGAATTTTGGACCTAAATCTTTGGAACTATTCGTTAGATTCACAGAGCAGATTATCTAAACGGCGGCACTGCACTTCACTTAGCTGCCTTAAATGGTCATTCTCGATGCATAAGGCTTGTTCTTGCAGATTACATACCAAGCATATCAAATTTTCCGGACTTACTAAGAAGAACATCCGAGAATGTAGATTCAGTTACCGAGTTCGATCGATGGTATGTTGTTGGGATCTAATCTTTGCACTCTTTTGTTATTTTTACCGAGAATTTTGTGTTTTGACTTATATTATATGGGGATTTCGTTCGGTGTAGTGCTCTTTTTGAGATAATCAATAGAGCTGCGGATGGAGGTATCACCGCGCTCCATATGGCGGCCTTGAATGGCCACATCGAGACGGTGCATTTACTTTTGGAATTGGGAGCTTCGGTTAGAGAAGTCACCGTCGAAGATGGAACAACAATTGATCTAATAGGTAAAGGTCCTTGTTTTTTAGTAAAGTTTTATACTTTATGGTACTCTAATCTCTTTTTCGGCTGGAAACTGGGAGAATGAAACTTCTAGGCTAAATTTCCGAGCACCATCGAATTGCTTTTTCTTTGCTTTAACGTTTAAACCACTTGATAATGATTTATAGGTGCTGGAAGCTCGGCTCTTCATTATGCTGCTTGTGGTGGAAACGCACAATGTTGTCAGGTCCGTGTAATAATGTTAAGGTCATAAAAAGAGAATCTTTTAACTCAATAGTTTTGTTCTTTGCTGCTAAAAGTTTCCTTATTTTTGTTCGCGTTGGTTGTTTAGCTTTTGATTTCCCGTGGTGCTACTCTAGATGCGGCAAATTGCAATGGGTATGCCATCTCTATATACTTCTTGCTGTTTCCGTGTTTTATTGTTGTCATTCTTTTCAAATGATTTATTTTCCTTCTACCGTACATCATTATCCAAAGTGAAGGTCTTTTTTGCTTTGGTTTAGGGCCTTTAGGGCTTTAAGGACTTTTTTTTATACACGTTGCCATTACGTCGAATGTATTTATGAAATTGAAAGATTTCGGTACAAAGACCCGTGCTTCATATACAAATGATGTATTTGGTTTAGGTGGACTCCTTTGATGGTTGCGCGTTCATGGCGTCGAAATTGCCTCGAGGAAATCCTCACTACTCAACAAGGCCGGCCAATAGTTCTTCCTTCGCCTCATATATGTCTTCCTCTCATGAGCATTGTTAAAATCGCGAGGTACGAAAATCTTGTTTTTGTATTTCTTTCCTTTTAAAATTAACATTCTTACTCCATACGAAGTTTTTTCGTACGAAATGAGCTAAATTTCGGTTTAAACTTGGCCTGCTCGTTTTCAGAGAATGTGGATGGAGAAGCAGTGATTGTCTCACTCCTTGCACAGATCCATGTGCCGTATGTTTGGAGAGGAAGTGCACAGTAGCAACGGAAGGTAAATCACCTCTAAATATCGAAATAGTTCCATACATGTTGAGTTGTTGACGAATAGTTGGGGTGACAAAATCTTATCCGACCAACATGACCGGTTCTTTTGTCTGATCTGAAAACAAAAATGGGTATGGACATGAATTTAACGTCTTAAATCCGGGTACGAGGTAAGGTCCGAGGTATGGATATTCAGACAAACCTGTCATACTTTGTATGCCTGGTATTGAAAAAATATGTTGCGACACACATTCGAACCTGAAATCTGGATCTGGATCCGGGTCAGTTCCGGATTCAACAGACTTTTATTTACTACTACTTAGCTTTGTCCGACCGTAACCAAAATATTTGCAACATCTATTACACATATCCACGTCTAATTATAACTACATCGACACATGCAGGCTGTGGACACGAGTTCTGTACAAGCTGTGCCTTATACCTATGCTCAACAAACAGCACCTCAACCATCCCTCGCGGCCCACCAGGGTCAGTCTCATGTCCTCTATGTCGTAACGGAATAGTTTCCTTTACGAAACTCCCCGGGACAAACACAATTAACACGAAAGAGACAGGACGGACGAGTTTATCACTATCATTCTGTACATGCACAGGAGAAGGACCCCAAACCAATCTACTAACAAATTCAAGTAGTGAGATTCACAGGCCGACCGAGATTTCTCCTCTTGGGTCATCGTTCCGTTCTTTGAGCTGCCGCGGATTCCCGTCGATGAAAATGAACACGAGTCTCTGCATGGGATCTTCGCCCGACACGGGCTCAATGCATCAGCAGTTAGTTAGGTACTCAAGATCGAGTTCGGAGGGTAAAAGATCTTGGTTTGCTGCTTTCAATCAATGTGTATCCATAGGCAGTGGATGCTAACAAAAATTGTTTATATTTGTCAAAACAATCTCAACTAAAATTATATTTTTGTGCGTAAATAATGGAAATAAATTTGATACTTATATGTTATACAAAATTTGTTTTGTTGATGTTTCATCAACATTTTATTAATATAAAACATTTTCATAGATATTTTCATAATATTATTCTGCAAAGAAATTATATACATAAACATAAGGATAATAATCTTAGAAATGGAATTACATTTACTAACAAAGATGAGTACAATACAATCCATAGTTAAAAGCTCAAGAGGAATAGAACCAAACTAAAATTACAATGGCATGGTAAAAACTAAAAGTGAAAAAAATAAACCATGAAAAATATAAACTAAGCTGAAGTCTTGCAAGATCAAGAAAAAAAAACTTTTTTTTTTTTACTATTTTACTATAATATAGAGTAAAATAAATTCATATAGCTCAGTGAGGATAAGGCCCAGATGACCATCAAAATAAGTTGATTTGTTTCTTCATTTGTGACCAGAAAAGACCAGCATCAACTCCATCAAGATCAAGATCAAGATCATGAGCAAGAAGAAGAAGAGTCATGTCTCAATGTCTCAGGAGAAATAGTTTGAAGTGATGTATACAGGGGAGGTGTATTAGTATCAGTATCAGGCATGGGTCTGGGTTTATATAGTGAACTCAAAAATGAAAGCCTAAGTAAACTGAAATTCCAGAACTAGGTCTGTCTGGATTTACTATCAGAATTTTTTTAAAACCCATATAGGTTAGAAGATTGATTGATTTGAGTTGAGAGAGAAAAGTAATAAATACCTGCTTTTTACTACTATTAAAATCCTTGGTGGTTAGCTCAGCTGGTATCATACTTTAGTCCTTATTGTTCTTATAAAATTCATTCTTGTAATTGTTGAATTCACTTTTGTTAGCTTAAAAACTTTGGAAAGACTAATTTAATAGATGATCAAAAATCATTATAAATTGGTCAGGATTAAGACACTCCTAAGGTTGTCAACTGTTTTGGAGAACCGAACCGATAAGAATAGGGTAGTTCGTGATTCTATTTTAAAATCTAAAATCGATAAGAACCGAAACAACAAAGTCGGTTCGTATCGAACTGATAATACTGATAAACCGACATAACCGAACCGATAATACTGTTAAACCGATAGAACCGGACTGATAATACCAATAAACCGAAAGAATCGAACAGATAAAATTTGTAAACCAGTAAAATCGATAAAAAAAATTAAACCAATAAAATCGTTAAATCCGACTAATTTATTACTGTTATTAACTTTTTATACCCTATATTGTCAAAATTAATAGTTAATTACTGACTTTAATAAAAAAATCTCAAAAATTAATTTCAAGTTTTTATTTTTATGTCATTTATTTATTTTAAAAAATTATAAATTAAATTATAATTTATTTTATATTTTAAAAATGGACCAGACCAGACCAAAACCGTAGATGACAAACAGAACCGGACTGAAATAGGACCGGACCGGACCAAACCAAACCGAAAACTTAACGGTCCAGTCTGGTTTCAAAATATAGAACCGAAAACTTAACGGTCTGGTCTGAACCGATAAGTTTAGCAGTCTGGTCCGATTTTGCCAAAACTGGACTGATGACACCTCTAATCTTGCAGGTTGGTTAAGTGATGTATGTTGACTTATCTGAAGGACCGTTTATATAATAATGGTTACAAGTGGACCAGAAGCGATGTAAGGCAATCACTGATTGTAGGTTTTTCTAGAGATCTGATCCAGTTCTGGAGAGCTTCATTTATTTACAGATTTGTCATCCGCTTCTTCTAACAGTTGTTTTACTATTTTTGTAAACTTTTAATATAAAAAATTAAATTCAAACAATTCCATTGTCTTTTAAGTATTCATTTCAGCCCTTTTTATTTCTGACTCTATCTAACTCTCTTAATATTTACAGTATCATCTTACATTTACTAATTCTATAATAAATAATTTTATCTATACTAATAATTAATAATTAATATTAATATTTTAAAAAAAAATACAAGATTATTTATTTTAAATTTATGTTATAAATTTAATTATTTAATTTTTATTTACGATAAATTAATATCTATTTTGTAGAATTGTTTGCGAATATCATAAACATTTGGTAAATGTAAGTCTATCAATATCATTGTTTATTTAAAAACAGAACATATTATGGAAATGATGGAACAAGTGGAAGTTCCAGTTTCAATAATTTCTCTATGTAAGTATTTTTATTTATTTTGAATGCGTATTTTTAAATTTTGGTTGTTATTTTTCGAAAATTTATTTTGAAAAAATAATAATATTTATGTATTTGTTTTCTGCGATTTATGAATTAAGTTTTTATTATAGATGAATTCATAGAGACTATTTAGAAATAAATTAAGTTTATATTATAAGTTAAGTTTAATATATAAATATTATTTAATTATTTAATTTAATTATTTATTATAAATAAAACTTTACATTAGTTTCTTTTATTATAATTAAATTTAAATTTGTATTATAAATTAAGTTTTGTTAAATGCATATTACAAATTAAATTTTATTATAAATTTTATTATGAATTATATTTTTATTACACAATTAAGTATTAATTCAACATTGATTATACTATTTGATTGGATTTACTTCCTCTTCCCTCACATGCCTTACTCTCTCTTTGATTTTTTTTCCTACGACTGAAACTAATTCTCTCTCTTTATTTCTCACCAACAATCTCTCTCATCCGGGCTCGATCTCACGCTCTTCAGAGCCTCGGATCGAGACCAAACAGTGAATCAGTTCCCGAGACCTGCTTTTAGAAGCCATTTTTTACCATGTGGCTGGTTTTTGTAAAATTGCACATAAATATACGTGGTGTAATTTAGAAAAAATTAATAATATTTTGATTTTTTTATCAAATTTATATATATATATATATATATATATCAAAATAAAATATTATATTTAGAAATATTATTTGATGTATGTATAATTTTAGGACTGGTGCTGAAACTGGTACTAGTTGTACGAGCTTTGTGGTGGGTATTTGTGATACGATATATAAAATTTAAACTCAAGCGGATTGGTAGAAAAACCACAACCATCATATTTTTCTTTTTTCGGGTAATCCACCTTAATAGTCATTTATGTTTAGATGTCCATGATAGTATACATAAATAATATTAACATAAAATAAAAATTAGAACTAAAATAAAATTTTATATTAATAAAAAAGAATTTGATTTAGGTATTTTGAGGGTGGATTTTGGGATGGATACTTGTGGTATTGGATTTGAGATGGATATATGTCGTATGGTATATAAAACCAAAATCGAAACGAGTAGTACAAAAATAAAATCACTACTCGTCATGTCTTTTTCCTGATAACCTATCACATCGAATCGGTTTGATTCAAATATCGATAGTGTTCTATAAAATTACAATCTTCAACATAGATTTTATTTTCACTAAAAATGTTATAAGCTTTGTTGTTGTTCAATAACTATGGTTATTTGTTATAATTTATCATTATTAGTATTATTATCATTTAGTTTCAAGTTACAAATCTTTCCATCTAGACTAATTTTTATAATATAGGCGAAAGTATGAGATTTGTCTCCCTAGATTTTGGTCGATGCTCATACGTGATTATGGTCTATAATTTATTTTTGTCGTCTTCACACTTGGTGAAAAAACAAAAATATGAGAGGATTGTAATATTTTTCGTATCATTCATTCCTGATTTTTTTCTCACGGAGTATACAGAAAAGAAAAATAGCAACATTGTCGCTACTAACAAGATTTTGAATGTGCATATAGTATAAGGTCTAAAGAAGTTATCAATTGTTCGACCATCATGGCTCCGACTATCTCTAATTTAATTAAAAATTTGGTAAGAAATCATATCCTAATCTTACCTATCTGACGTCCCTATAACGTCAAAAATTTCGGTCTCCAACCAAGATGTGTTCGTGGGAAAGATAATTGTTTAGCTTCCCATTTGGATATTATATAATATTAAAAAAAATAAGTTAAAGTTTATTTTATTGAAAAGTTGAGTAGGTGAATGATTAATCATTAGTGAAAACTTGTCCAAATAATTCATTTGTTTAGTGTCATCAAGATTTATCAATGTAGTAACAAATTTAAAAACTTCATTATGATATTCTATTTCGATATACACTTCATACGCGATATAATGGGTACCATTTTCCAATAATCATTGATAATACGTAACAAAATCCAACTATAATAGATGATATGTGTAAAAAACATAAAAAAACTATATGGTATTTTGTTTTTAGGATATATTTTTTGTATTAAAAATGCCAATATAGCATTCACACAACATATATGTCATGGCCCAAAACATCATTCTAATATCATTATCAATGTTGATTCTTTATCGACAAATATAACATAATGCAAGTTAAAATTGTTATCTTACATGATTAATCCTTTTGAACATATCATTCGAAAAAAATTAATCGACACAAAAGGTTATCTTGGTTGATATGATCTGATATTTCAAATAGTGAATTACAATATCGTATTTTCTTATATGTACTATTCATCATAAGATATATGCAATAAAGTGATGTTTTTCGATTGCATAAAAAGCATTTGTTATATTTTTGGATATCTCTTTTACGTATTTATTGTATTGATGTACTACTTCTCTTGTAAGTTAAACAATACATATTACATTCTTCATCAAATAACTTCTATATACAAACGATTTTTCTACAGAAATATTTAAAGCATCATTTAGGTAATAATTTTTAATTATATTAAAAATATCACAAAACCAGACTCCATCATTTAGGTAATAATTTTTAATTATATAAAAAATATCACAAAACCAGACTCCATCATTATTCTTATATTTTTTAATTTTCCAACCTTCGGAGTACATTTATAATGTGTTATTATATTATTGTGTGTACTATATTTGACTCTTAAACACCAAAGATTACACTTACCACCAATCTCATTATCTACCTAAATAAAAATAATTGACTCCATTGATTTACTGCTAATGTCATCATTTTCACCATTGTTTATATACCTTAGACATCTCGTACTTAAAAATATTATGGGTGTTTTATTTTGCTACATATATTATTATATTAGTACGAATCTATGATATTTATCTTCTTGTTTAATTTATATGGTCATATATTTTAGAATGCAATATTCATATATAACAAATGATGATTACGTTACTTAAAAATTAGGTTTTGAATTGTATATAGTCTTTTGGTTATCCATTTTCTAGGCATATAGTCCATCGGCTAAAAATCAACTGTTGTTAGTCCATTGACTATCCATTTTTTAAAAATCTAGTCTCATGTGCATGTTGAATAAGGAGTAAATATATCAAATTTGGATAGTCAATGGGATAACTTTATGGAAAATAGACGGTTAATAAACTAATGGATAGTTAAGGGATATGTCTAAAAGTATACAACCAATCGAGTATTTACTATTCCATGTCAAATACCTACTTCATTTTTATTCTATCCACACAATAGAATAACTAAATTAGAATATCTTAATGGATTATACATATATATAATTAATGCAAACACAGCTAAAACATAACGTAAATTCTATATTAAGAAAATGACAAGTGTTTGCATAAATAACCAAATATTTAACCATATACCTAATAAACCATTCATATTAAGTAATTTTAAATAATATTAAGTCTTAAAGACATTCACTAAATTAATTTAAGGATTAACTTAATGAATAGTCCATTGACTATCATTTAGTTTCTCGACTTCAAAATCACTCGTGAAGGTTCCTGGATTTGGTGAAATCTATAAATTTAGTCTATGACTTATATAATTTATAAATTTAATCCATCGACTTGAAAAAAAACTATATACTTTTCGCTGACGGCAAGAAAAATATCACCCACAAGTGACTAAATTTTAAAGATTTTGCTAAGTCGTGGACTAAATATATAAACTTTACAAGTCATGGACTAAATTGATAGATTTTGACAAGTCCATGGACCATCACCGGTGATTTTGGAATTGAATGACTGAATGAAAAAAAGAGATAGTCGGTGGACTATTCATTGATTTAAGCCCTAATTTGATTTGGATTTTCACTTTCTTAAGCCATAAACATGTAATTTTATATTTAAAATGTTAGGAATGAACCCCATATTAGTAAATATATGGTAGAAAATAATTTTTTGGATCATCAATTATGCTTTGCCACTTGTGTTTTGACACTTCAAATTATGCACTTAGATCATCAATTATGTTTTGATCATCTTAGGTTTTGTAATTATGGAAGAACTGAATTATTATACTGATGGGATAACTAATTTTTAACACTTGTAGAAGAAATGAATATCAATAAAAATAAAGAACACAAGATTTACATGATTCATTTTATGGATCAATCCCACGTTCATGAGCAATACGTATGATTTTATAAACTAAATAATTACAAAGAATTACAATAATACAAAAAACAAAAAATACATTATGTTCAAAACTTCTCAAAATAAAGTGCAAGTATTCAAAGGCTTCTGTCATCTTTTAGTATTTCTCAGTGTCTTCTTTGGAAATTTATCTTGATAATTGATCAATTATAAAATCATTTAATTTTTCCAACACATTTTTACTAAATTGTGCTTATTTTCTAATAAAGCTTCACTCTCAGTAAACAATTTATGTATACACATGTGTTACACCAAGCTATCTATAAAATCTTGAATAAGATGTAGATTAGTACAAACATACACCATACTCACAATAGCAAACCAAAATTACTACAACTTGTAACAATATCCGTATCAACGATTGTGATCAAATAATACACAAACCAGTTATAACAAGTAGTAGCATCATAACCAAGGGCAATGATAAAATAATGCATAAAACAGATCTAACGAACTTGTATAACCTTGATACATAAGATATTAACCATTTAAATCCAAATTAATATATCAAATCCAGTTTCATACTGATTCATAGAAAACAACCGAAGTTTAATATTATTCGAAGTCGAACCTCATATACCGAGATTTATGTTTTTTTGAAATGGAACTTCAAACACCGAGACTTAATTTATACCGGATTGTGTTTCAGATGATCAAGTCTGAACTCATATTAATACCAAGCCTCATGGTAAAGAATAAGATTGAACTCATGACAAATTTGAATCTCATGTAGTTTCCAAAACCCCACTACTACAAGACCGAGAGTATATAGTGGTTGGAAACCCTTTTTAAAGTCAAATCCCTTCATTAGTTGAGTTGCTTGAACCAAGACCATAACTTATGTCGAATCCATAATCCATTGTTAAATTATTTTGAACCTACGTCTAACATTTAAAAATCACAATACAGTGTGAAATATTTTTATTTGGTTAAAAAACTGAATTTATGGTTGAATAATCGATATAGTAGTACCCCATCTAATATTCTAATTCGTGAAGGATTTTAAAGTTTTACGATGTTTCACAACAACAACTATTTAAAAAATAGTTAATAAAATGGTAATCTACCAACCACCCAACATTAAACTTATTTGTCAATAACCGTCCAAGATTTAATAAAGTACGGATACACCTAGTGATAAATCAATATACAGATTACCACCTCGTAGTCCCAACCATTTTTCTATTTCCTACTTTGTAAGTTTGTATGTTTAAAAAATCATATAGTTTAAACCATGGCTCTAAAAAACTATATAAAAATACCATTATATTTTTATAAAATGAACAAAACTAGATTTATGAAAGATAAAATTTTAATGTTTTTTTATTTTTTTTAGTTACGTAATTACATGTAATTAGGTTGCGAAATAAATCTCGAAAATAAATTGTATTCTAGTTGCAGAATTACATGTAATTTGGTTGCTAAAAAAATATATTTTAGTTACAAAATTACATATAATTGAGTTACCAAAAAAATAATTGTGTTTAAGTCACATAATTACGTGTAAATGGCTTACGTAAATAAAAAGCAAATGGTTAATTACAAAGGACTTCGATTGTGAAACATCTCTTGGAAAAAGAAACTATGTTCTAGTTTCATGATTACGTGTCGTTTGGTTGCTAAAAAGAAGACATGCTCAAGTTGCATAACTATATATAATTTGGTTGTTAAAATAGTATAAATATAAAATTTTCTCCAAAAATATCACGCATGGATTTTGTTTTGTTCGTCTATGAATTTATAGAAATATATGTATTTTTGAATATATTTTTTGAGTTAGGGTTTGAAAAATATGAAGTTTTGGAAGTTAAAAATTTGTTGAGGTTGTACTTGTGCTGCGTGTTTAAAGGTATTTTTGAAAGCTCTTGAACTTTAAAACCCAAAATGATTATAGGTAATTTATTTATTTTTTGCCAAATACTTATCAATAATACTCCTTTAATAAAAATTGCACGGGTAACTAATCCGACTCCATTTGAAAACTTGACAAATAATATATTTCAAAAGTTTTAGAGAATTGGAAACCTTTTTTAATAAATATAAATATCATTTTGATATTTTATTAGCAACTCTCCCGCCAAATATTAATATAATTTAAATAGGTGAACTACCAATAAATAATCACCCAATTATCTCATTACCATCTCATATGTAAAATTGGTAAACTACTCATTGTCATTTTTCAAGCCAAACCTTATCTTTCTTATTTCTCTTAAATTATGTATCTTTTAAATCGTAACTCAGAAAAAAAATCTGAAAGCACAATCGACTTTGTTTTTTTTTTAAAGACAAACAAAACTAGATCCACAACGCTATTTTTATATTTTTTTGCGAGATGCAATAACTCTGGTCTCGCATCTCTGATCATCAAGCAGTACATATCTCGTATCTCATCACTTTATCATCCCTGGAATCACATCTCTCTATTCTACCATGTTTGCTCATTCCAGTTCATCATATTTGGTCTATTCACTTCCATCATGTTTGGTCTCTGCATTTTCATTATGTATGGCCTATTTTCATCATGACTAGTCTTGCATCTCTCCATTTCATCATGCATGGTCCCTCCACTTCATCATACATGGCCTTGCATCTCTCAACTTCCATCATGCACGGTCTCTCCACTTTATCATGTATGGTCTCTCCACTTTATCATGTATGGTCTCGCATATCTCAATTTCGTCATGTATGATCTCGTATTTCTCCACTTCATCATGTCTGATCTCTCCACTTCATCATGTCTAGTCTTTCATCTCTTCATTTCATCATGTCTAGTCTCGTATCTCTCCACTTCATTATGCATGGTCTATCCATTTTATCGTGTATGGTCTATAATCTCTTCATTTCATCATGTCTAGTCTCGTATCTCTCCACTTCATTATGCATGGTCTATCCACTTTATCATGCATGGTTTATCATCTCTTCATTTCATCATATCTCCACTTCATCATGTCTAGTCTTGACCTCTTCATTTCATCATGTCTAGTCTCGTATCTCTCCACTCCATCATGAATGGTCTCTCCATTTCATCATGCATGGTCTATCATCTCTTCACTTCATGATGTCTTAATTTTATCATGTCTAGTCTCGTATTTATCTATTTCATCATGTCTGGTCTCGCATCTCTCCATTATATCATGACTCGTCTTCTCTCTCTTTCTCTCTATTACATCATGGGAGACGAGGGAAAATGAAGTACGAGATGTGAGCCCAAGCACACGTAATGCGAGACTGTGTTTACTGGGTATGACGAAATTGTTTTAAAACATACTATTTATGGGTCTAGTTTTGTTCGTCTCAAAAGAACAAAATTGATGTTATTTTTAGATTTTTTTAGCTGGAAAGATACAAATTTAAAAAAATAAAAATTGGTTCCATAAAAAACAATAGATATTTCAAGATGTATATTTGAGATATTACGAAATGAAGGAATAGTAAATGAAGAACTTTAGTATTTGGATATCAAATTGTTCAATATAATATTTAAAATAATAAATAACTGTAAAAATGAGTGTTCAATATTTTTAAATATAATATTTGATTTAAATTAATTATTTTATATATAAAATACTTTTGAAATATTTTAAATAATTAATAACGGTTTTGGTAAATACACTCTCAAATATTCTAAATTTTCGTTTTTTATATTAACTATTACAAATGTTTTCTAAATAAATACTTTCAATGAGAAATAGAGAGATTTCCGAGGATGTTCTTTTATTTTGTTGGTTAAATTAAATGTAAAAATTTTCTAAAGTAAAAGTAGAAGTAAAATAAGAATAAGGACCCGATTATCAAAATCCCATTCATTTAATACAGATATCTATGCTCTCTACCTCTGTTTTTGAGAGTTCTATTTTTCAGAAATCAGATGAATCAGTCTTTTTGACCTTCTGCAAAAGAATAAGAGTAAGAGTGGACTCTGTATGATGGGTTGAGGAATGACTTGACTTGTGAGAGAAATGAAGGTTGGATAGATTTGACTGACAAGATCTTTTGATGTTCTTGTGAGCAAGAAAACAGCTTTCTATACAACTGTACATACACCACCTACCTAAACACTAGTGTCTAGCAGTACTAGTGTTTCTGGTGTTCAACAAGTAATTGTTCGTGTATGGTTGAACAGTTACTTGTTGAATACCCCAAAGACAAATGAATCGGTCAATAGTAACGTTCTAACAAAGTTATTGAACTAAACCTTAACCAGGAAAGGGATAGTATGAAGAAATTTTGATTTTTGGAGCCCAAACTCTATGTAGGGTTACATTCTATCCGAACTAAAAAAAACTTGGAGAAAATTTATTTCATTTTAAATCGAAGTTGGATAGTTTATTAGTTTGAGTTTTGAAAATCTCAAACCAAATTCAGATATTATGTCTTTATTTTTTGGACCTATTAATAATTTTTTAAAATAAAAGTTAATACAAACTCTAAAGAACAAAATTATGATCGTTTGTTTTTTTTTTTTTCAGAATGACAAGTTTTATTTATAGGGGTATTCATGATTTTTTGAAAAAATTAGACCCCAACTACATATAATATGTGTTTGGTTTAAGTTACATACTTAACTAATACATCATATGTGATCAAGATAAAGTGAATAACGTCCATAAAAATAGATAAAGTTTTACTTAACACTTATCCGTGATGGGTTTTAGAAATTAGGGGAAAAAAAGTAATGGTTTTTATTATTATTTTAAAAAGTAAATATAATAGGTAGAAAAGTATTTATATATATAGATAAAAACACCAATAGTAAACAAGAGAATAACGATATGAGATTAATACATAATATAAAAAGACTAATATGCTAATATTCTCTCTCAAACTCGCGATAGCTTAGTGAGAAGTATCAAGAGTTTGTAAAGAAAATATAAAAAAATGACGTGTTTCTTTGCGAAGAACTTCGCAAGTTGTATTCGATCTTTAAAACTTTGTTATGCTTCTTCTTCGCATCTTCTTCACACTTCTTCGCATCTTCTTCAAGTGTTATTCTTCACACATCTTCATCAAGTGTTACTCTTCGCATTTCTTCTACCTTATTATATTCTTCAACCAAATTGTTAGGGTGGCGACCAAAGTCCCACATCCCACATCGGTTAAACATGGGAAGGATCAAGGGTATATAAGTAAGAACATACCTCAACTAGTATGAGGCCTTTTGGTAGTGGACCAAATACAAAGCCGTGAGGGCCTTCGGGTGCCAAAGCGGACAATATCATACTAGTGTTGAGATCGGTTGTGTTCTTACTTATATACGGAGGCGGAATATGCGGACCGGACCCCCATATTCCCAACACGTGGTATCAGAGCGTCAGGCCCAGACGGAACGCGATGGTGGTGAAATTCTCGGAGGTCGAACATGATGAGCCAGTAGCCATATGATCAAGGTGATCTGCTCTAGAGATCCTAGTTCGGAGTGCCCGTGGCTCATCAAGCAGTGTGGCTTGATTGGAGTGGCGCTAAGGAACAAGACAATGTGGTCTAAGAGGAGGTGAGCAGTAACATCCGTAGTGCCTCTATGGTCAGGTAGTCTCCAACCTGATTAGAGTGGGCGGATGAAAGTCAATTGAGAAGGAGGCTAAGTGGTACTTTGTTCGAGAGGAGGATTTGTTAGGGTGGCGACCAAAGTCCCACATCCCACATCGATTAAACATGGGAAGGATCAAGGGTATATAAGTAAGAACATACCTCAACTAGTATGAGGCCTTTTGGTAGTGGACCAAATGCAAAGCCGTGAGGGCCTTCGGGTGCCAAAGCGGACAATATCATACTAGTGTTGAGATCGGTTGTGTTCTTACTTATATAAACAAAATCTAAACTTCAAACGTCCAAAACAAAATACAAACACCGATCTAAACAAGCGTAAACAATCAAAACAAAAGAATTGATCTAAATAAATGTCAAACAAAATAAAAATAGTAAAATAAGATCCAAACAACAAATGTTGGTCTAGCAAACATGAGACAAAATTCAAACGTCAAACAAAATCCACTTTGAACTCCTTGATACTAATACCAAAATCGAATCCAACTATAAATTGAAATCCTAACACAAATCCAAATAAAAAATCACTGAAATCAAAAGAATTTTTTTTTGTGTAAAATCAACCTCGTTTCACCAACAAAAACATTGCAATGTTCTAGCAACGGTTTCTCTCAACGGGTAGCACCAAATCACAATCCAACGAGTCAAATTGAAGGATTAGATGTCCTGAACAAGCTATCCAAAATTAGCAAAAACTGATATTGTTTACTTCTCAATTGGGTGTGTTGATTGTGGCTACACACACGATATCCGAAAACCAATTTTTTTCTCTTTCTGTGACGACGAAGAAAGTGAAAGACAATCAAATTTTTTCTTCCGACAGACAGCTAAAACAACTTCCCGCCGCCACAGTGGAAGACACAAAAACTTGAACTCAATATCTAAACTTACGCTACGATACCATGTGAAAATTGGAGAAACAAAAAGACGATTAAAGTTTTTATTATTATTTTGAAAGATAAGTACAATAGGTAGAAAGGTCCTTATATACAAGATGAAGACACCAATAGCATATTAGATAATAACGATGTGGAATAAATATATAATATAAAAAGACTAATATCTACGTATAGTTTGATTCAATGTGAATTAAAAAATTGAGAACTTTTATATCATTTTAAATCAGAGTTGGATAGTTTACGAGTCTGGGTTTAAAATCTCAAACCAAATTTAAATATTAAATTTGACATTGTTTTCATTTTTTTGGACCTACTAATAAATCATTATTAAAAATAAAAAGTAATACAACCTCTAAAAATAAGATAATGATAGTTTTTTTTAAATGACATGTTTTATACATGGTGATATTCATAATTTTTTTTTAAAATAAGACTCCATAAAACCTCTATTTGGTTTAAATTACATACATAACTAATACAATACATATATTTGGTCCAAAAGAAAGGTGATGGTCTAATTAATAATCATCTTAGTTATTGCGAGTTTAAAGAGCGAAGAAAATAAGGACTCTCCACAACTTACGGTTTGATTTAACCTTGCATAAAAGACACATAACTTTCTACTTTCCAGTCATTGTCTTAACTTGCTTCATTGAAAATTTTGTGATCCAAAATCTCCATTAAAAAATAATTTGATTTTAATGAGGGAAAAAAATACGATCAGATAATAAATTTCTTTTTACGCATGTAAACAACTAATTGTAAAAAGATCCATAGTCCATAACGGTTTCAGCTAAAAACAAGGCATGTACCTATGAGGTCTCAGCTATAAGTAAATGAGGACCAAGTAGGTATCCGTTAGAAGTGAGTCAAAATCCCATGAAGTCTCAGTTGGAAACGATTCAAAACCTCATAAAAATCTTAGTTTAAAGCAAATCGGGAGCCCATTTGGGTCTCGGATGGAAGCGACTCATAAGCCGAAGCATCTCAGAAACCCATGGGATCTCGGTATTCGAGAACAACTAAAATATTGAAAAGCCTCAACCTACTATTAATTTCCTCTCTTTCTAAGAGATTTCTTCGCGTGTAATGTACCAATTTTATATAGTCTATTAAAACACATCTTTACTATAAGCTTTCTAACTCTTTCAATGTGACATTGAAGTTACATATTTTAAGTTTCTAATGACAAAAAATGAATCAAATAAAGATTAAAAAAAATTATAAATGAAAATTGGGCTCCTTATATTACTTGGTGAATAATCGTTTCTCCTCAATTTGAAACTTAGAGAGAGAAAGGTCTTGTTGATATTTCAGGCCATCACAAAAAAAATTGGCATCCTTAACCACCTTTAAATATTTTCAGAGATTGAGAGTCGTTTCGAACTCCTCCGCATAGTTGAAATACAATTTTCTGAAGCTTAGTCGAGACGTATAGTCCATTCAACCTTTTATGTATTGTCGAACACCAAAAATGATTTTTCTCAATCAAGTTAGCCTTCCCCCACCCCAAAACAACCAAGGTAAAATCATTTGTAATCTTTTTCTATTAATTAGTTAATGGCTAAAGGAAATGATGGGGACAATCTAAAAGAGGTCATGGGGCCAAAAACTTATATTGAGATGATGAAGATTGAGGATGATAACAACAAAAACATATATGTTAGCGATACTTAATCCACATACCCCTATCACTCATTCCCTCTATTCTAAAGGGAAAACGAGTAATATCTGTACTCTACCACCTCCATCGAAGCATAAAAATTTCATATACTAAGAATATTAAGAAATTTCCCACATGTATTATTAATATAATACAGAGTCATACTCATCAAGAGACTTATCACAGGAGTCTGAAGACAGATGTCACTACCACACTTTCGGCCCCTCTGAGCTTAGAAGAGGTCTCAACTATCGTAGTTGAGACTATCTCATGGAAAATAATTAGCACCAAAACTTAAGAATAAGAAGTATAAGCTTTAATAAAAATACTTTGAGATCTATCCAAAGCATTTCGAGGCTGGTGGGGTCCGGAGCAGCCGAGGGTAAAGTTGGTGTAATTAAGGTCAAATAAACCAAAAAGGTTAAAAGTTCTAGAGCTTCCAAAACTCGATTAATATATGGTTTTAGAGAAGCCTCATATCATCAATTTAAAAAAAAACTAAGTACATATATTATTATTGGAAATATCTTAATATACTTTAACTTAGGTGGAAAATTTCTAAAATTGTCTCGGTTTTGTTGTTTGTTCTAGGAAAGACTAAGTGAAAATTACTGAAATAGTATAGTTAACTCATATCTTGAACTAATATATTAGTTAGTAATGACTAATAATTAAATTTATATGTCATCACAATTGTTGTTTTGGATTTAAGATATATATATTGAACGTTTTTAACGCTTGAAAAAATATTTAAGGATTCCCAAAGAAAAGATCAAACAAACATCAAATCATAATATTTATATCGTACGCACAACAGAGATATTTAACGCGTGAATTCTTAATTAGATTTTCAAACCCTAAAATACAATTATTTGTAAGTTGAAGACTATAAGAAATTTCATCTATACAAAATGGTTGATATATTATTATTCGAAAGAATATAGTAGTGAAATTTATAAAAAAAACTATTTAGAATTATATGATACACTCATATACATTTTTTTAAAAATAAAAAATCATGGATACTTTCTCAACTATATGGATGAATCATAATTCGGATAAATTAACATATTTTTTCCAAAGTACTTTCGACTATCAGATCTACAAAAATCTAAAACAATATAATCTGTTTTTTTACAACGCGAAAAATAATTAATATTACAGTTACTTGGAAAATACACGAAGTTAAATATCCTATCATTATATTTTCCAGTGTAGATGATTCTTTTAATATTTTATAATGATTTAAATATACAAATAAGCTTAAGATAGATGTAGAAAGTAAAAGATCTATCAATAAAAAAACCACGAAAAATATATAACCTTAAATAAAATTTGGAAAACAATAACACTGTAAGCACTGAGGATAGAAGAATACTATCATAATGTACTTGGTAGGTAATCACACAATACTTAACCCCTACTGAAAACAACATTTTTAAATAAGAGTGAAATATTCCAGTGTAAATATGTGCAACATATGTAGTGTGAATCATTTGACATGTTACTGTCAATGAAATTCACTTCAACAACATGATAAAGCTATGTATGTCAATAATTTTTAAACATGGTCATCGAGACTAATATAACAACCATCAACAAAAAAGATGGACAAATCTCGACTTCTCAATAAAAAATAATGGTATTAAAAGATGTGGTAGGACTTGGTATGCATAATAAATATAAACGTCATGGTCATTTGAAAACTTTGAATCACAGTGTTATAAAACCATTATGGTCATTCGAGGACTTTACAAAACATAGCAAAAGTTACCTCTTGAGAAAACTTTGGTTCACAAAATATACAATAGTAGAGGAAATTTTTGAATTACAACCTATGCGTAAATTATTATGTTAGGTCAATAATGGTGTCCTCACTCTCTAGTCTACTAGGAATATCACATTTGTCTCCTGTTATGTCATTAATACTTGTTCGGTGTCATTATCATTAGCTCTTCAAATGGTTAATCCACTTTATTTTCATTTCCCTATCTCAACTGGTTTATAAATTAGTCACAATGTAAGCAAAAAATGAAGCACCGTCTTGATATGCAATAAATTGACAAGCTCTTAATTAATAGTATGATGGTAAGTCATATGAGCACATATAACGATATAAATATTGAGATAGTATTATTCATTTTCAATATGTGTTATTTATTCATGTCGTTGTGATGTGGAGTAATCATTTGCAAACTTTAAAGCTAATGTTATCGAGATTATTCTTTTATAGCTTAAGAAAATGAAAGGACCTAAGGTTGAAGCAACCAAGTTAGGGGTCATATATGTTATTACTTCATTCGTTGGAGAAGCGGTTGATAAATATCATACTTCTAATCCTCTTGTTCTATGGGAAAATTGAGGTACATAATTCATGTAGCCTTTGGTTGGATATCCTATATTTGTTTTCTTAATGAATATTATAATGTTTGATTTTGTAGGACCTGATTATTTTTTATAGAAAATATGTGCATTTTCGTACATGGGCCACTTAGACCAAGTGAAATGTGATTGTCATCGATATAGTTGGAATAGAGGTAACACAAACTAAAGTTTTTCTTTTACAAGACAACATTTAATGAAATTAGACCTACAAAAAGTCTTCAAAGAGTGAAAGAGCACTTATTTTGAGTAATATTATTCAATATTTTGTTGTATATGGTTGATTTAGTCTCCTTGTCCCTAATATAATTCCATGTGTCTTTGAAAGAGAATAATCCATCATAAGATACATTCATAGGATTGTATCTTCATTGGCTTCAGATAAATTGAATTTTATAATTCCATCGATATCGAATTGTAGTACTTGATCTTTAAGTTTATCAAGGTTCTGAAAACCATTTAACCAAAAGTTAGATATATTTTCTCCTTTTACCCAATTTTTGTTGTCATTATTTGATAGAATTATAAGAGGATGAATGTGGCTCCACCTTTGAAGCCATAAACCAATGTGGCATTTACCAACTTTGCAGAATATAAATTTCTCAACAGTGCTCTAATTTTTATCAGTTTTTCCCATATTTTGTAGTCTTATATTTTAACATTAGATTGTTGTGGATAGGTTGTTGGAAAATATATTGAATGCATTAGATTGGACCAACGAGATGTATGTCATCTAGACAATCATCCAGAGCTTGTAGGAGAAAGAGTTTTGAATATATGTTATTTTTCTTAAATTAAGACCTCTCTCATTAAAAGGTTTACAAAGAGTGGGCTATTTGGATCAGACTATGGTTTTATTATTTTATTTGAAGCCCCAAAGAAACTTATATAATAGGTTATTGATTCTCTTAGTTACAATTTTTGGGATAATACAACTATGAGTGTAATATATTGGAATTGCAAGAAGTAATGATTGTATCATAATCTTCCACAGTAAGATAGCTTGTTCCTAATCGAGTATTTTATTTTTAATTTTAGTTACCAATTCATCAAAGTAAGATAACTTGTTACTTGGATAAATGGTAATAACAATATACGTAGAAGGGAGGTAACTATGTTTAAAGCGAGTTGGTTGTTCTATTGCTTTGGTTCTATCTTTGTTTATGTTATTTGGGGATATAAAAGTTATTTTTTGGTAATGATCAAGAAATTCACAGGTTTTCTTGACATTATTTTAAAAAAATGCATTCATAAAGATGATCATATCATCTGCAAATGCAAGGCAATGGATGTTGATTGAACCTCTTGAATTGTAATTCGTTGAGTTTTGAGAGAGAAATAATTTCCTGTTACTTCTTAAGAGATATTCTTCATCAATAATGAAAATGGTGGATGATAAAGGGTCACCATGCTTTACTCCATTGTTAGAAACACTCTTAGGTTCCCAGAATACTTCTTATTTGGCTAGTAGGTTTAAATGTATTGCTCAAACCTTAGATAGTTTAATTTGGTATTCTATACTTATTTATTTTTCTAAGAAAGATTCAACCAATTTTACATTGTCTTCTACTTGAGCTATATTTTCAAATATATTTCCAAAAACCTCTTTATTTATTTATTTTCTTAATTTGTGTTTAAGTCTTTTGAGTTTTGACCAAAACACAGTTATGGGATGTCCACAAATATTCTATTTCCAGTTATTTTCCTCTGTTTTACGAAAGTCATTATAAAGAGTCCACATATTTTAGAATTTTAAGGAAGGTTTAGGCTTATTTGTGAAGGATGACATTGAGATACACAAGGGTGAATGATCCGAGTCAGTTCTGGCAAGATGTTTCACCTTTGTGATATCAAATAAGTCTCTCTAGACAACATTATACAATCCTCCATCGAGATACTTCCATTTTGTTATTTGACCACGTGAATTTGGATCCATAAAATCCTGGATCCTCTAGATGAGAGCCAATAATCATATTATTTGACCACGTGAATTTGGATCCAGAAAATCCTAGATCCTCTAGATGGCAATCAATAATCATATTATTGAAATCATCTATAGCTCTCATAGATAAAGAAGAGCAGGCTAACTGATCAGTTACATTATATTTTACATTAAAATCTCTAACAATTAACCATTATTGTGTTGTTTCAGAAATCTCTCTTAATTGGTCCAAAATGACGTGTCTTGAGATCTTAAATATTTTGCATAAATGATGGTGACTAAAAACTCCTTGTTGCAAAATGACTCACCATCATGCTAATGTAATTGAACGGTTTTCAAACACTATATATATATATATATATATATATATATATATATATATATCTTTTTTTTAATAAAGAGCTTGAATTGAATTAAAAATAAAGAGAAGTATAATGCCTTTTAGGCAATATTACACAAATTTGAAAAACTAGCCGTTAGTCCCATCTTCACCAATCAGCCCCAAATTAACCCCAAATTCAGAAGAACCCTAATTTGTTAGACGCAAATATCCCAAATTGAAGCTTTCCAGTAAACCAATAGCCTTCAATTTTGGAGGAGCATTTAACCCATTGAAATCCATATTTGATTGAATCTTCATAGTTTCCTTAGCAATCCAATCAGCCCCGAAATGTTTTTCACGATAAACATGACTGATAACCATCTCAGGCTTGATAACCTTTCTACAACATCTGATAATTGGATCCAGGTACCAAGTGGAATTACCATATAACAAAAGATTAACAAGAATCAGAGAATCGATATCCACATCAACCTTCTTCAATCTAAGGCTATTGCACAAACACAAGCCATCAAAAAGAGCTCTGCACTCAGCTATAAGAGGAGAGCCTTTACCATACAATATGCCTATACACATGATAATACTGCCATTGCTATCTCTGATAAGAGCTCCACCTCCAGTTTCACAATTGAAGGTACAAGCTCCGTCAATATTTAACTTGTATATGCCTTGCTTTGGATTTTTCCATTTTAGGAACAAAGGCTTAATCGAGCTTTTCACTTGATTTACGCATCCTAGATTAGCAGCTTCTCTCAAAAATCTTCCCCAATGTTTCTTATTCAAAAACTTAGCATAATTAAGACTGGATAAAATATAGAGGATGTGCCTGATTATAGTAGCAGAGCTGGTGTTTTCATTGTTGATTTTCTTTTTATTTCGCCCTGACCAGATCGACCATGCTATGATTGCAGGGATGATATTGAAGATGTCGCAGCTCTTTTATGAAGCCCAGTACCATTTCATGATAATGTGCCCAATTTTCATATAGGGATGAATCTGAATTTTAAAAATGACACTGAAGTGAAGCCAGACAGACTAGGCTTAATGGCATTGCACCATAGCATGGTGAGTAGTTTCGATATTGTTGCAGTGAACACATTTAGAAGCAAAATGAAAGTTTTTATTTTGCATAACTTCATCGGTAGGAATCCATTTGTGGAGGACTCTCCATAATAAAAACGAACATTTTTTAGGAGTAACTTCATTCCATGTCTTAGCGTAAAGTTTTGTAACATTACCTTTGCATCTGATATAGTTCAATGTGTCTCTGTTACTGAACTTACCATCTTTTGAAAGAGACCAAAGCAGCATATCATTCTTATCAGATAGACAAATCTCCTTGATTTTGTTGATTTCTGTTGAAGTAACCCTTGTGTTGAGTCTGTCAATATCCCATGTACCATCTAACCAGAAGTCTTTTAGAGTTTCATTTCCACTATCCCACAACAATCTTCTATTGTTGTTGTCACTTATCTTGATGAAAGGTTTATCAGAACACCACATATCATACCAGAAACTCATATTCCCATGACCATGCAACCAAAAGATATACTCCTCAGCCATCTCTCTAGCATTAATGATACGATTCCATGTTTTTGATTTCTTGTAAGGGGATATAGCTAAAGCAGGGTGAATGTTATCTCTGCAATATATAGATATCATATATTTGGCCCAGAGAGAATGTTGCTTCCTGAAGTTAAGCCAAAGTTTCATTGAATAAACTTGTTGAACATCCTTTAGTTTATGAAGGTTTAGCCCACCTTCATTAAGAGGTTTACACAACCTATCCCATCTAGCCCAGTGAATGACTTTCTTGTCATCCTTGCTTCCCCACAGGAATTTATTGAAGAGAGTCTCTAGTCTGTTGATGATGCCAGCAGGAAAAATTGTGTGCTAAAGATAATAATTGGGAAAAGTGGCAAGAACAGTTTGAATTAGAAGCAGACGGCCAACAAAAGAGAGATCCAACTTATCCCAATCCAAGATTCTGTTCCTGGTTTTGTGAATTAAATCTTCAAAGTTTGCAAGTCTTGTATTGATAGAAATTGTTGTGTCAAGGTAACTGAATGGCAGATTTGTATGCTTAATATTCAGCATGTTTTCAATGATAGTTATTTGTTGAGGATCCATCTTGTTTGAAACAATGAGCTTAGACTTAACAGTGTTGATCTTCTGGCCAGATACACATCGATAGTGATCCAAGAATGTTTTTATAGATTGCATAGAATTAATGTCACCATTGGTGAAAACCATGAAGTCGTCTGCAAAAGCTAAACAAGAGATATTCTGATTACTTCTAGTTTTATATCTGAGATTAGGATTACCATTTGAGATAAGTTTGATGCTTCTTATTAGGTACTCTTCTGACAGAATGAAGAGACTCGGAGAGAGCGGATCTCCTTGCCTCAAGCCTTAAGAGTTAGGAAAGTAGCCTGTCAGCTCACCATTAACCAAAATCGAAGAAAAAATCTTGCTAATACAGTTACTAATAAGAGCAGTAACGTTAGCATTAAAACCAAATAAATGTAGAATGTTGAAGAGAAACTTATGGCTGAGCTTGTCAAATGCTTTGGTCATGTCAATCTTAATGATGACATTGCCTCCCTTTCTTTTGCTATTGATATCAAAACATAATTCCTGAGCTACAAGAATTGTGTCCTGAATGCATCTCCCTTTAACAAACCTACCTTGCTCTTCAGAGATTAACTTAGGCAATATCCTCGATAGTCTGTTGTTGATGATTTTCCCCACAATCCTTGAGAGCATGGTGGTAAGGCTGATAGGCCGGTAATCTTGCCATTTGTTGGGATTATGAAGCTTAGGGATTAAACAAATCGCTGTAACTTTAACCTCATTACACAGATCATACCCATTGAAAAATCCTTGAATAGCTTTGCAAAGATCATTACCAACAATAGCCCAGCACTTCTTATAGAACTCACCATTGAAACCATCAGGGTCTGCAGCAGACACAGAGTTTAAAGATTTAATAACATCATAAATTTCATCAGCATCAGGAATACTAGTTATGCTATTATTGTCCTCCTCAGTAACCAAAGTAGGAATAGCATTCATCAGATCATGATTCATCGCATCACTAATAGAAGGGGCAAGCAGAGCTTTAGAGTACTCAATAAAAGAATTCCCAATATCCTCCTTAGTAGTTAACCAGTCACCACCAACTTTAATTCTATCAATCCTGTTCTTTTTTAGTCTCTTCTTCACAAAACTATGATAGGCAGGCGTATTTCTATCACTATCCTCCAACCACGTAGCATGAGCTTTCTGCCTCCAATACATCTCTTCTTTATCCAAAAGTAACACATGATTTTTCCTAGCCTCCTCCAGAGAAGTTCTGTTAACAACATTAGAATCATTTTGCAAAATAGCTTATCTAATCTTAATGGTTTCCTCAGATTGCTTAATGGCATAAAAAATGTTCCCAAAAGTACTCTTATTCTACTCTTTCATCACAGTCTTCAATCTTTTTTGCTTAATTTAGAAAGCCATAATAGGATTTCTCACATCATCAGTCACATTACCAGTCCAACTCTCCTTTACCATCTTCAAAAAGCCAGGGTGAGTAACCCACATGTTCAAAAACTTGAACGAAGCTTTAGATCTTTCAAGACTAGAAGACACTTTGGTAGTAATGGGGCAGTGATCTGAACAATTTCTAGCATGATGGGAAACAGAAGTAGATTCAAAGAATTTCAACCAGGAAGTGTTATATAGTACACGATCAAGCCTCCTCAATTTGTGCCCATTTGACCAAGTATAGGGACAACCAGTATATCCAACGTCAATTAAACCACAGTCCATAATGAGACCATTAAACTCATCCATTCCCCTTTAATTAATTGTAGAACAAGAGAGTTGTTCATGAATGCTAGATATAATATTAAAGTCACCAAAGATAATCCACTCATGAGAATGATTATCCAGGTTCCTAATAGAAACCCAAAGCGAAATTCTTTGATCTCTTTTACATTTCGCATAGATAACAGGAACCAGAAAAACTTTATTTAAAGAAGGATGACACACTTTAAGATGAAACATCTGCTCATTATCAAAAACCACCTCCACTTTGTAATCATGATGCCAAAACACCCAGATTCTATTATTAACATTGCAAATATACCCACTGAGCTTCAACTTCCTAGCAACCAAATGCATCTTTTCAGGCTTAACAAAAGGCTCATGGATAGCAACAAAACTAGCTTTGAAAGAAATAACCATAGACTTTAATCTTTGAATCGTTTTCTTATTAGCAAGACCCCTTGCATTCCAATTCAGAATTGTAATAGTCATTATTCTGAAGAAGATTTATTGGCTCTTTTGAGCTTCATAAGTTTTGAAGATACCGGTCCCTTTGTATTCCATATTTTCGACACCTTCTTAGTCTTCTTAGAATCCTGTCTTTTCAGATTTAATTCTTCAAACTTGTCTTTTACTGGAGAACTAACAAGGCTGCCATCATGCCTTGGAGAGCAATGTATTTCTTCACTTAGAGTTTCAAACATGTTTCTTCTTTCAATCGTTTTCAAGGCATCTATCATTTCATGTTCATTAACAGGATCAGAAGAAACGCCAATGTCTAAATCAATTTTACCCAAACGAACAGAATGACTATGAGACTCCAAATCTTCTTACGAATTATTCTCCAGAATTTTGTTAACCACAATCGATTTAAGCAAACGACCAGGCTCATTATTATTGACAGAAGCAGATTGATTCGATTGTTCACAAAGTTTATGCATATCCTAAGGATTATTGTTATCAATCTTATTGTTGGGAAGCTGAGAACAAGATGCTTGACCAGGAACACTTGCATCAGATATGGTTTGATCAGGAAGATGAACTTGATCTTTTCTTGAAATCTTTTCACCAGAAAGAAGTTTCTTGCATTTATCATTCGAATGACCAATATGAGCACAATTACTGCAATACAAAGGAATGTTATACAAGATCAATCCAGTAACTATCAGCCTCACCAAACTTTATTTGCACTTTGTGAACTAAAGGCTTGAAAATATCAACTTCAACCCAAAACCTGCAGCAGTTTTGCCTAGCCCTGTTAACAGAAGGCACCCAAACCTTCAAAGGAGTTCTTATAACCTTCGCAATTTCATTGATAGTAGAATTATTGAATAAAAATTCAGGTAAACTTGGAAGATAAACCCAGATAGGAGTATAGGGGCACTCAAGGTTTGGATCAAATCTTGGTGTCCATTTCAACAAACGCATTGTTTTGTTACCCAGAACCCAAACATTATTTGACCAGAGCTTCTTGAAATCTTCCATCTCATTAAATTCAACAAAAATATGTCTGTAATCCCAAACAGAAATACTATAGTTTCCAGCAAAATTGAACTTGGTCAAGAATTTCATGAAGATCTCCATTGTGGGTTTACCAATAGCAAACTTTGCTATTAATGTATGTTTCGATATCTTCATTAACAGGTCTTTATCATTTGGATCAAAAGTAATAACTGGATAGTCGTTCTTTAAAGAAAAAGAGACGTTCGAATGCACAAACTCTGCTTTTCTGGGTTTTAACGTATCTGCGTAAGAGCCTTTATGCAAATTTTCGCTGATTTTCTCCTTAATTGTCTCCTCGAAGACCAGATTAGAGATAACATTACAATCATTATCAGGTAACTCAGATTTCTCCATACTATCCTTGTTTCCCAAATTTCTCGGCTGAGACAGGGAAGTTTTCCTAAGCGTAGGAAATTCTTCCATTGAAGCAATCTTTAGAATATTGGACATCCACAAAATTGAATGAATCAACAGAATTAGACTTCACTCAATTACGATTCTAGAGAAGAAGAATCAAATCATTCGAAAAAACAGACTCTGTTCTTAGTCAAGAACAAAGTTTTCTCCAAGAAACTCAGAAGCCATTTTTTGATTCAAACGCAATACTGAGAAATTTATAAACAATATATATATATATATATATATATCATATTTTTATTTTATGAATTATTAAGTTTTTTATTTTTGTTTACATATATTTTTTCAACTTTTTATAATATGGATAATTCTTCATTTGACTTTTTTATTTTATCAAGATATATTTGTGTTTGTTGAATTAAAAAAAAATATTTTGGTATTCTTAACCTCGTGGGCAATACATTTTTTTTATAAAACAACCATTTTAAAAAAACCTAAATAATTTAGTAGCCACAATTAAAAAAAAATTAAAAGCTTTTTTCGTACAAACAAAAAGTCATAAACTTCTATCGCACCGTCACTTTTTAAACCCCAAAGGGTAGCCGAGTTGGTTGAGTAAGGGATGTTTATGACCAAAACTCAGAAGTTCGAATCCCTCTACATATACTTTCGCTCGGTCACCTTGTATGGTTTAACTTTTGACTTTGGTTTACAAACTATGGTTTAGCTTCTAGCGTTGGTTTACATGCTATTGCGTCATACTGCGGATTTCCTCCAAAAAAACAGAACTATACAATAATTTTAAGATTTCCAAAAAATTAGAAAATAAATTAAAATAAAAAATACAAAACTGTACTTAACCACAAAGAATTGCGATTTTAGGTTTTTTTGGGCCGGTTTACATAGACCTAATTTGTCAACTATCTCAAAAAAACCGTCACCGAAGTTCGAATGGAATAAACATGGAGCGAACGATCTAGATAACAATCGAGCGAACACAGATTCAAAAAGAAAAAGAATGACCATCTTCACCGGAACTCCTCCTCTTCCTCTCTCATGTCCGATAACAACCACCACCTCCGGTGATTACAACAACAACAATAACAACCGGTCATCTGTGGTTTTCTCCAATCGCCGCCGCTTCAGTCTAACCACCGCAGTACGCGCATTCGCTCCGGCGATCGACAAAACATCTCTGGTTGTCGCGGAAACTGTGTTAGAAGAAGAGCTTTGGGCCGCCGCTTGTCTTCGTGTCCGGTCGTTCAACGAGTTTAAACCATCGTCCTTCGCCATCCAAGTCAGTCCGTCAATCTCTATTTGTTTCTTCTTTAGTTCGAAGCTTTATAATTATATCTTTGGTTGAATCCATGTGACAATGCATTTGAAACGTTGACCACCGATCGGAAACTGATAAAGTTCATATCTTTATAGATTTCTAATGGGCTTCAGGCCTTTGTTGTATGTCAAGTTTGATACTTATAGATAGTGCTAGCTAGAGCTTAAGTTATAGAAGAATTGACATTATGAGAAGAACTTAACCTTTACATACTTGTTGTGTTTAAATATGATCCGGGTCATAAATGAAAGATTCGATTTTGATCCGGGTCAAGAATCTTGATTTACTACAGTTTCGTTTTGTATGTGTTTAACTATGAGAGTATGAGTTCTAAGTGGTGTTACATATGTCTTTAGCTATGGAAGTTTGAGTTTTAAGTTGTTAAAGGTTCCGAAATTGCGGTCTATTTGACTAGTAAGAAAGTGGTGGTGAAAGGAATTAGTGTTAAAGTTCTTTAAGGTATTGATGATATTTTTCTTTGTCAAGTTCTATTAGGATCATAGAAAACACTTGGCTGAGCGTGAGTTCGAAGCTTTGAAAGATCGGATTTCAGGGAAGAGAGAGGGATTCACAAAGGTTTCATGCATAAACGCTACGCTTCCGTTATCGCATCTATCCAGCTCGTTAGATGATTTATGTACTACATGTAAGGTTTGTTCGTTTCTCTGTGGTCGGACTAAGGTTATTGGGTTTTTTTTAGTTTCGGCATTGGAGCCGTCTTCGTGATTTTGTGTTTGCTTTCTTTATCTTACATAGTTTCTTTTTTCTATGTTTAAAGTATACCGAAAATGGCCAAGACCGAGTAGTAGTTGGTAGCCTTGATATTAATCAGTGCATCAGACTTCCTGATGAGATTACCGGGCTGAAACCAGAGGTATTGAAATAATTCGTCGTTGAGACTTATCTTTGTCTTTAAACTTCTCGAGTCCTAAGGGTTTTGTTTGGTGTCATTAGACTTTTTTTCTTCTAGACTTTGAAAGCAAAAATGTTGTTTAGTTAGGCCAAATCTTAATACTTTCTTCATCTTCTTTAAATTGCTAGGTATACGGTGCCGATTTTGCGAGAGCTTACTTAAGCAATGTATGTGTAGCCAAAGAACTACACCGAAACGGTCTTGCTCATGATATTGTAGCAAAGTCTAAAATAGTAGCTCAAGATTGGGGTAAGAACTGCCTTTTTTTTTCACTTCTGCTGACCCAGAGTAGTATACTGTTAGTTTCGGCTGCTGTTGGATTGTCACGAACTTTTTAGTAACTTATGTGATGCCATCTAAATATTTTTCAGGCATATCTGATATGTATGTTCACGTCGCTATAGACAATGAACCTGCAAAGAAGTTGTACATGAAAAGCGGTTTTGTGTATGAAAGTGACGAACCGGCTTGGCAAGCACGGTTTTTAGATCGGCCACGAAGAATTCTGTTGTGGATAGGAATTCAGGATATGTCTAGCTTGTGACATTGTTCTATACATATTTGTATGTAAATCTGTATTGTTGCTACTACACTCCCAAAATGTAAAGTTTTCTCATCTTTTTCTTCGTGATTCAATACACATTCGCAAAGAAATAAGCTTCGAAATGAATGTTTAAATCGGTTAAAACGCAAGTATAGTCTTGCCTATATCTACATCCATGGTCACGAAACAGTTTCAATGTTTGTATTTGTATTAATATCGTTTACATATGTTTCAACGATGTTTATGTTCGTTTTCTCGCTTTCGTTCATGGACTATCAATTTTAGTGATAGACAGTCCATGGACTATCGAGTTTGAATAAAGTTAGTCCTCTGAATCAGTTGATTAATATAAACGAGTTTGGATAAAGTTAGTCCTCTAAATCAGTTGATTAATATAAACGAGTTTGGATAAAGTTAGTCCTCTAAATCAGTTGATTAATATAAAGCTGTCCCGTGACACGATACTCAAAAGAAACTTGTATCACCAATGGTCTCTCATTTGACGTTCGATCTAAAGACGAAAGACCATTGGTGATAAAGTTTAAGACCATTGGTGATAAAGTTTAAGACGAAAGACCATTGGTGATAAAGTTTCTGTTAAATATGACCATTGGTGATAAAGTTTAAGACGAAAGACCATTGGTGATAAAATTGGTGATAAAGTTTCTGTTAAATATGATGTCACGTTTAATCAACAGAAAGATGTGGACGAACTTTATTTAAACTAGACAGAGATACTGTCAGCACATTTTTAAAAGTTTACGAATTATATGTCAATACTGAAAGTTTACTAATTATATGTCACTACAATTGATAGTTCAAAGATGAATTACTGTTTCAACAAATTCGTTTGTCCCAAACATAGTGATCTTTCTTTTAATAACAAAGTTTTTATTTCTTTCGATATACATCGAAACTCTGTGAATAGAACATGACACAGGTCTTATTCCTTTCGATATACATCAACGACTGATAAAACTGAAAATACATACGCATACTCATAAGATTCATCATCAGCCTCAAATCCTGCAGAAGAAGTAGAAGATAATTTAATTCAAACGGAGAAAAAACATAAGAAATGGTGAAAGTATAGTAGTTAAAGTTGGTGATGCTTACTGATTAAAGTCGACTCGAACAACTCCGGCATCTTTATTACCGATTCTATCGAAAGCATCTTGATAAAGACTAATGATTCCGTTGCATTGAGCTCGGCAAAGATCGACTACGGTGACGTCCACAGTCTGGCCATACCTACAAGAGAATTTAGCTGTATTGGCTGGACCGATGCATCTAACTCTGTATCTTCTACCGCATGCACGACCGTTGTCCCATAACGCATCACTCACTGCAGCTACCATCGTGCCGTGATCTTGGTTCTGGTAGCAGGCCGATGCTGTTTTGTTATATTCATACGACACAAAAAAAAATATAAACTGTAAGTGTTCTATGTTGTTTGGCCGTGATTGTAGGAAATGTTCTTTACGGATTACCGAATAACTTTATATGATTTTTTTTTTTTAAATTGAATTATTTTGGTGGATCCACGAAATCCTAACTCGAATAAAATTCGAAACTTTTCTTTTAATACAAAAGAATGATGTGTTTTATTTCGGACCAACTTTCAAACGGTCAATCGAACTCTAGCACGCATGTCCAAAAATATTGATATATTTTCAAATTGTTAAACTAGAGTAAAATTTAAAATATTTAAATTTGCAAAATAAATTCAAACCAAAAGTATTGCAAGGTACGTAATTGTTCCAACTCGCTAATCATAACTATGTATTTTTTGTATTAAGAGTAGCCGAGTTGGTTCAGTAAGACATGCTTGTACGTGATTGTTGCAATTCGCTAATCATAACTATAACTATAACTATAACTATGTATTTTTGTTCTAAGAGTGGCCGATTTAGTTCAGTAAAACATGTTTGTGGCTAAAGGTGTTCGAGTCCTTCTACATACGTACTTTTGTTGAGTTTGTCAATCTTGTGTGGTTTACCTTCTGACGTTGGTTTGCACACAATTGCGTTAAACTGAGGGTTTATCCTGTGCGCACTCGTTGAGTTGCGGCTGTGGATTCCTTCAAAAAAAACTGTGTTTTTTCTCGGAAGTTATCCGCACCCGTTATTCAAAAAGTGCACACAAGATAAACCATCGTTCTGACACAATAGTATACAAACAAAAACCAGAAAATAAATCACACAAAATGACAGACTCAAATCAAAAAACCGTCTGTTAAAAAACCGAACACATATTTTTTAATTATAAACTCACCTATTCCACCAATTCGGCTACTCTTTTCGAGACACAACTATGCATTATACACTTTATCCACTTTCTAACTTGATCAATAACATATTATAACCACTAATAAATTAGTTAATCCAATTACACGGCAAAAAAAACAATAATCATATTTTGCTGAAATCTAAACCATTTTTTCAAACAACAAAGTCTATAAAACTTACGGAATCTCTTAGGTCCGTACCACACGGCTTTGCCTATATTTGCGTTCGCAATGGAAGCGAGATAGAGAAAAGATAGGATGACTATGAACATAATTTTCATATTCTTCATATTTCTTAGTTTCTCTCTGTAATACGAAGTTGAGTGTGAGAATTGGAGTTGTAAGTTATACAATTTATAGTGAATTTTCATGACATTTTGATCCTTGTTCGAAGAAACATAAGAGAAGACTTATGATTACTAGTTGTGACTCGTGTTCGATACGTATGGTCGTAATGACCGAGTCAAGTCTTGTATACTGTTGTGTTTTTGGTTTTATGTGGAGTCAAGTCTCTTATCTATTTTTTATTTTTGTGATGTATGATGGTGACGATTTCTATAAGACTATGGTTATTTCATGTATAAAAAATATTTTGTTTGAATATTTTTATTATTTTATATATTTTTTTGGTTATAGATCAAAATATATTAATTTTTATTGTAAATTAAAATATAAAAAAATATTTTTTATTTTTGAATATTTTTAAGAACTCAATAAAATATACAACATAAATTTTAAATTATTATTAAGAAAATTAAAAATATTTATGGAAATTATTTATTTTATTAGAATTATTCTAACTAATAATGTGTTTTTGCCGTAATTTTTTTTCCAGTAGTTTGAAATGGTTTGAAGAAGTCGACAGAAAATATGTTGAACAAACTTACCGAAAAAATAAATAAGTTACGAAGCTTTTAGCGAAAACTTAGTTAGCGGTAATAATAATGCATGAAATAGAACCGATATAATAGAATGTGATAAAAAAAAATAGAATAAATAATGACATCGAGATATAATAAAAGAGAAGACTAGTCGATTAAAAAAAGTAAAAGAGTTAGTTAGAGGGTTAACCGTTAAAAATAAAATAAAAAATAGAGAAAAGACAAAAACTTAACTTAAAAATATCGAAAAAATCCTTCGCAGAAGTCTATATATTTTTTTTTTATGCAAAACTTCGACCTAAGAACTATTATGAGCATAGGGTCTGAGGCTTGAATCCTTAATTTTATATTACATGATCCGAAACCTTATAAGTTTATGTTCGATTCAAAGGTTTTATTGATTTACAGATTCAAATCTACTTAACATTTTTACGATCAAATTACACCCAAAAACTTTATTTAATAGAATGGAAATCTAAGTAATTTATGACTTTATCAATAACCTCATAGTCATTGTGAATGAATTGAAAAGAGACTATAGTCTTGAACTTTTTGTTATTGGTCGGGATGCTCATCGTCCGTGCTTTATCATATTTTTCGAAACTAGTACGAGTTACGGTCTCAAAGTAAAAGATTTCTGCCAAACTAGTTATATGTAGGGTCGAACTACCAAGTCGATTACAACTATAAGGTTTCTGCTAAACTACCGAATCGATTACAACGATAAGGTTTCTGCTAAACTACCGAATCGATTACAACGATGCTCGTGAGAGTTTTGATGTTTGTCCTCTTGCAGATAAATTTTTTTATTTTGCCAAAAGATAGAATACAAACATAAGTAATATTTTTTTTATTTTTCGATTTTCTAGTAGTCTGTTATCTAACAGGCAGAGTTTACAATCCGTTTTAAGATTTAAAAGAAGTTGATTTTTTTGGTAGTGTAACTTTGCCATTTGTATAAACTTCAAAAGAATTAGACAAATACCAAATCCGAATGTACACATTCCAATTGGAGCTCACAATTCGAAAACTGTAATTTTTCGTTTTCATTATTTCAGCCACCATGGATCCAGCAATAGACCAATTAGCTCATTATATGGATCCGGCTTATTCCCTACTTACATTTTAACTATTGGACCGAACTTGTATGGTGCATAATTTGAACCATAATGTCAAAACTTACTAAACTACTAAACGTTTTCAAAAACAGATGAAGTGTAAAAATACACCAATTTTGTCCGGCTAACGAATTCAGCGTCCTTAAATATTTTCAGCATTTGATGACAGTGCCAAAAATATGATTATTTAGTAAATAAAACCTTCTTCTATAGCCATCACCATCACCGAATTTAAGCAAGTCATGTCGGTCAGCACGATTTAGAGAAATTGAGTTCGTTGAGAGGTACTTTTTCCAGCAAACCAAATTTTCAAACAATTCTTTGCGATTTTTCAAAAATATTTATGACTTCTACGCACCACCAATAATTCTAAAAGTCATAAATGCCGTGGAAAATCAAAAGCGTGTTAAGTGTATTCATTTCCTGTGTTCATAAAGGCCCACATAATTTCAATTAGGTAAGAAGACCATTGATTGTGCATATACTTCCATCAAATAATGAATCATGACACCCAATGTTACTTCCCTTGCCTTGAAGGATTAGTAAAAAAATACAATACCATGTTCTACTGCCGACCTCGATGGAAAATTTTCGACTGAACTAGCCATTTGTGAACTATATACCTCATTCAAGTTTTGAGTAAGCTCGGCGGAACCTGATCAGATAAAACCATGATGGATAAGCACTAGACCCGAATCAAATAGAATAGCCTACCAAAACCTTTATATAAACCATAAATTATTTATCAGGGGTGTGTTGTGATGATAAGGTTTGGTTTAGGACAGATGTGTCTGAAATCCCGGTCCGGGTCACACATTATTATTTCTTATAACTTTATCTGACCCAGAGCCGGTGTTTATGCACCTTGAATTGTAACTATAAGTAGATGTATACCTTAATCTGATGTGGCATGATCTTGATATCGAAGGGTACATGGAGCCAAGTTTCTGATGGATAGAGCATAAAGTTCTCTGGTTTGCTCGTGTACACATCTGCGTATTGGTGAATGTGATACGCAAATGCAGATTCTTGACATCTGTCGGTAAGAAAGGTGGCGCCAAAAGATCCGTTGAACATTTTCTTCAACGTTTCTCGAGTTTTCTGTCTCTCTAGGTTTAGCTCGTGCGAAAGTAGCAAGCATGCTTCACTTCGCTCGGTGTTAGCAACGGTTGCGTGCAATTTGCCGAGTAGCTCTTGTATTGTATGGAGCTTCGCCTGTATCCACGAGTCAAGGAAACTAAAAATTTAAACTAGATGATTTAAAAGAAAAACACTTAGTTCATATTTAACAAATCTAGTGATTAATTTGTGAGCTAGCATGGTAGGAAATTCAAAGAACAAAAACGTCATAGCTCCAGAGTTTACATGTCTGAATCAGTCTGCATGGTGACAAAATGGGTAAAAGCTGATTAGCTACCATACTCGTGTAATATGAGTGGCTAAATCTTGTCTAACCCCAACCGACTTATTTTCTCCAATCCGGGAAAAACAGGTATGGACATGAAATATATATTCGAAATTCAAGTTCAAACAAAGAAATATCATTGATTGGAAACCTATATCAGGTCTAGGTTTAGGCATTCGGCAAACCGGTCATATTTGAATATTCAAAAGTCATTAATCTGGAATTCCAGTCGGATAATACCGGTCAGAGTACATTAAAAATAAAGGTAACTAAATATTTTATCATAATTTGAATAAAAAATTGTGAAAATTAGGTTGAAACCAGGTTATATCTGGGTTACGAATCAAAACTGGATACGGATTCTAACATTTGTCTGGAGTCCGGGTCTGGGTCGGAGTCGGGTCTGACAGACTAATATTTACTATAACAGTTTCTCCGACCTGGATCCAACTAGCAACCAGATTTTTTACTAGCGAAGAAGGTAAAAATTGTTGTGCAGAATAAAACTCGGCATTAACCACACCCACTAGGCAAGAAGCTACCTTAAAGTAGTCTTGAGTTAAAGATAAATAACCTTAAAGATTGAAGCATATTTCTAAAAAAAGAATGCACGTATAAATAATAAAACCGTACCTGTTCGAATCGGTAACTATCTTCATTTTGTATGTTTATTTCATTCTGCATCAAGTAACAACGAGGCCAAAAGAGTTCAATATTGAGGGTTCATATCTGGAATAAATAGATTCGAACTGAATAGCAACATACTTCAAGTTCATGGATGATAGCAGCAGTCCTCCAACCAGCCTTCGAAGGCCCTCTTAGGTCGCTAAATAGGTGATCACCAAAGTATATAACCTTTGAAGGATATAATTTTAATAAGGAAAAAATACACCAAAAAATAACGTCTCAAAAATAAAATAAATATACATACTTCGGGGCCACGCCATTTAGTAATTTGGAGAAAGGCTTTAAGGCATCCATGGTAATAAACTTTACCGGGAAGCAATTTATCCACCTTTGTAAAAGCTAAAGTATCCTTCTTCGTATCGTAACACCTAAAAGGAATTAAAATAGCATTCAATCTTGTGTAAAATATATGGAAGTCTCTAAATTAAGACAACAATTGCTTTTTTACTTTAGATTTCTAGGAACTGAAAGAACAAAAAGATCGAATGACAATCTAAAGTCTATTAAACAATGACAGTAAAACCTCAATATAGCTCTACTCTATTATACAATAAGTCTACTAATATCATTAATAGAATCGTGGAATATGGTAGTAAAAGATAAATAAATTAACAAAATAGAAATAGACCGAAAAGGATGCTCAGATGTGTAGAACTCTGGTTTATTTGCCTTAGCAATCACCACATCGAAAAGATCCCTCCATGAATCTGTACAACCCAAAGAATCCTAAAGAACCAGTTTAATTCAATTTAGACAGCAGCAAAAACAAAAGAGCAGAAATTAGTGAAGAATGTTAATGCATTACCTCCATTATAAAGCGCATCCCACCATCCACAAAATTAAATGGGGAGTTAGTCATCAAGAAAAGTTTCTTCCCTTTCTCTCTTAACATTTTAAGAAAACGCAATAGTTGATCCTGATAGTGAAAATTGAGTTCCATTAATGAATTTTCTGAAAATGACATGTAATATAACACTTATTTTTACAAACATAACTCACATTTTTAAGTAGGTACCTATGAGGATCAGCCAATATTCCTCTATGCACCAAGCCACTTCTATGGACATATTGAATTGCACGATTTACGTCGTGGTAGATGTAAGAGGAATCGAATTCCAGCTTAGCATCAACAAAATATTGCACCATGTCTGCAAGAAGACATGACTAGAAAGCAACATGCATATTAGTAGACAGAAAATGAGGGGGGAATAACGGATAAAATGCATAAACCAGTAAGTATGAGAGGGAATGAGATACATGCTTATAGTAATTTGTATATATAACTGATTTTGAATTTTGAAGAAGCCAGAAGAAAAGAAATTTTTCTATCTTATATATCAGGGACTTGAAGTAAAAGGTTTTCATTGATATGCTGAGGTTCACTACTCTACATTTTGTATTTCCTGGCATAACATCAGAAATATAGATTACAAACACATCACTATCCGGTTAAGATTTCTTCACATAATGCTTAGTATATATTATGCATGTTAACTACATCTTGAGACTAATCTATCAAGTCACTGAAACAGGATAATGATCGTAAAACTAACCTCACTAAAACAGAAGAAGTCCATCAAGCCCACAAGCCCTCGTGCCTGATCACGCCCAATATGTCTTGTTCCATATATCTCTTCTATTTCCTCCCGACTAAGCTTTAATTGTATGTATTCATCAACCAACGAAAACCATTTCAAACTATCAATAGTTTTGAAAATAATGCACAACCGTTTAATTTTTTGCAATTTTATTGCTCTTTAGGTCATACCGAAAAACTATCACAAGCTTGTAGTTGCGATCAACAAATATTTTCAAAATGTTACAATAAAGAAGACCAAACAAAGTGATATCAAGGAAGTACAAAAGCATAATTTAACAAAGAAAAAGATATATAAGTTATAAATTATTTCAAAAAAACATTTGTCTTCATTCGGTTACTCCGCAGTCAGCTAAAAAGATAACAACATTTTGCGAAGGATACCTTGCGACGACCAAAGTAGCATCCATCTGGCTCGATCGAACCAAAGAAATCCAATTTCATTAGGCACCCTTTTGATTTATCGTAGTAAAGTCCTCTGATCGGAAAACGCGGATCATAGTTAAACTTCAGGCAATTCACAGGATAACTCAACTGCAGGAAACCACAGATCAGAACCAAGTGTCAAAATATTAATTTACTAAGACTCGAATCAAAACCGACACCTAAATTTCCTAACACCTTACCTCATTAACCATATGCTGTTTTGCAAGATCATATATCAAACTCTGCAAATTAGCTGAGTAATGCGCCAAAGTGTAGTCGTAATCGAACCCATAGACTTGTATATTGTCTAATCTTATGTTCTTATTAACATAAATACCTAAAAATCATCAAATCAATTAGCTAAAACCAGCAATATAGTATGTTGACAACCTCACTAACACAGTTCAAACCTTGAGGATTAAGTTTAGGCAAGTCTTTGAGAGCCTGAGGAATATTGAGAAATCCTCGTTTCGCAGCATCGAATTCTCGACGAATATCGGCTACATCATCGTGAAGATCTACATTAACAGTTTCAGTTGCCTCGAAGCCACTATAACCTCGGAAGCTACCTCCAAAACCTAAACTGGAGCAATTAAATTCCCTCCTTAATTACACTATACAATCGATTCCATAAGATTGAATTTCTATACAAAATTCTAAGTTCTAACACATACGAAGTAGTAGAGAGTAGAAACCTAACCTTTAAGAAATTGAGAGCGATGATAGCTCGGTCTCTGCAACGAAGGAAAAGAAACATGATAGTGTGAGAAATATACATGAACACTCGAAGAAAAGCTTATAAAGAAAGAGGATGGATACATGAAGACGGTGTAAGCAGGAGCGGAGCTTGTGAATGGAAGACATAGCTGCACGAATCTAGCTGCGCGAGAAGCTCTTCTTCTTCTTCTTCGTTTCGAAGAGTAGTGTTGAACCTTCGAGTTAGTTTGGCGATTAGGTCTCTAAGACATTTCAAATTTGATTAGCGTATGGAAATATATGATGCTTTATTTATGAGTCGAACAAAACGTGACAAACTATATCATGCTTATTGAATCTAACAAGCTTATTATAAAATACTATGTATGTTTTAGATATTTATGAAAATAAAATTTAATGTCTTATTCATTACTTCTTTATTACGTATAATATTAAATTGATGACTATTGGACGAATAACTCTGTCGCGAATGCGAAATCATAGAACCGTGATGTTCAAAATCACGGGTCACAAAATGGTAGAAGCATATAAGTCACTTCTAAAATATTTAAAATCATGACTAGCAAAAACAATTTTTGTAAAAAAAACCGTAAAGCATATCAATTTCAAAAACTCAAAAACAAAATTGTAAAAAACAATATTCGCTATTTTTCAGTTGAAAAAAAGTTGAAAATTTAAAAAGATAAACAAAAAAAATTGCAAAAATCAATTTTTAAATTGTTAAAATTATTTAAAAAACAACAACAGTGACATTATATAAAACAAAATAGACATTGAAGAGTACATCGTCCCTCGACTATCGCGTTTGGTGACAGATAGTCATTTGACTTTTAAATGTTCGTTCCCTGATTTTTGTATCACCATTATTTCTTAGAGTTTAGGTCAAACCCAAAAAAATTAAAATCATTAACAATAGATTCTCATTTGTCTTTCTTCGTAGGGTTCAAGCTCTATTTTGTTGCCAAGCAAAAACTAAGTTTCATGATGAACTTTGATGATGATAGCTATTATGTCGGGTCTTCTCGCTGATTTATTGGTCAATTCTACGTGACCATTCGCTTGAGGATGAAAAGGTGTAGAAAAACAGTTTTTTCTCTCTTATTTTCCTGTTCTAGCTGGTTTTTGTTACATCCGTCGTGATATTCATTGTGTTTTGAAGAGTTTATCGTGTGGTGGAAACAAATTTTCATATTGAACTATGGCAACCTTGCATCTCTCTTAACTTTTTTTTTTCTTTGGCTTTATCCAAAAAATGCAACCAGCCGTTCAAAGCGATGACGAGAGTGAACATAAAAGTTCAAAAGTCATCGTTGGAAAATATTGTATGGTGCCTGTTAAACGGTAATAATGGCGCTGGTGAGAGGGCAATTGTTATACAATACTAAGACGTTTCTTTTGAAGAAATATGATAGAAAAATTCTTGAATCAAGATTTTCAAATTCATTCAATGAATTGAACATATTTTGATGTTATTGGTAATTGTATACTAAATATTAAGTTGAATGGGCTTATTTTGGGAGCTAAAAGATGTCATGCATATATATTTCCGAGAAGGCTAAATGAGACTGACCCAAGAGGAAGAGATATTCATCTTATAAACAACTCCCAGAACTTTAAGAATTGATTTCCATCATTCGGCTTCATACATATTTATTTCTGATGATCTAATCTTTTTCCATTTTTTATTTGTCTAAGTGAATTTTGACCCTGTGTATAGTGTAGTAGAGAGCTAGAATAGTTAAGGTCGATACAAGGTAACTTGGTTGGATTTTTGGGTCATGCGTGTGTAGCTTGTAACGTATAACTAGCAATGGTAGAGATAAGTAATCTAGGAACTTTGGTGTGAGATTGCTTACCATTTTAAGATCGCTACCGAGGTTGTGGAAAGGCCTTTGATATTCCAAGTGATCTTTCTTTAGATATGATACCCTTATAAACAGTGAAAGGTAAATATGAAGTCGATGCACGACCGATCATTTGCGTGATACCACGCTTATCACGCACACGCGGTGTCACACAACACGCCAGTTATGCAACATGCCAGTCACCGATAAAACCGGTAACCGGTGAAACCGATACAAAATGAATAGGTTGCGGTTTCATTATAGAAATCAAAAAACCGGTAGAGCGGATACAAAACCGAACATGTTGTGGTTTCGTTATGGTGAGCAAAAAACCGGTATAAGCGATTTAAAACCCAACCGATAAAATTGGTAACCGGTAAAACCGATATAAAACCGAACCGATAAAATCGGTAACCGCTTTGTATTAACGCTCATTCGACTTTAATAGATACCTATCAATGTCTACAGCTTTGTGATATCATATTTAAATTTTATCTTACACCTTGGTAACATTACATAATAACCCTCTACAAACGTTTTCTTGGTTTGAACCTGTTATTAAAAACATTGGTCTATATTCATTGTTAGCTTATCCTTCTATTTATTAGCCTACTTTAGCGATTATTAATAATATATTAATCATTATTATTTTGTTTTTTTTTTGTTTTTTTTTAAAATTAAAATTAAAAAAAGGTTTAGGACCATTTAAGACCCCAAAGTTAAACTATAATCCACTTAATACTCTTCTTTTCATATTTCTAAAAAAGACCAATTTAACTCATTTATTTACCATATAAGACCCAACCATTTTTTATAATACCCAAAATATACTCTTGTTTTTGGTTGAATAGATACAAAATATAAATAAACGAGGTTTATACAAGTACCTAGGGTATACCCCGAGGGAAGGCATAAAAGGCGGCTATAAAGGAAATGTAAAAAAGGACCGTAACATGGTCATAAAGTAAATAAGAATAAGGGAAAAACTGTGAATCTCGAATGTGGTATACTCGAGAGCGATGAGGTGCATCTACATTATGTGAAAAAACCAATAACAAAAATAACGTTAAGTTAGTGGGAGAATTTTCGATAGCTCAACCGATCTTGGTTCCCAGAAGCGGGAACGAAGATCAACAAATAGTCGAAAAGAGATAACGGAGGCTAGGCTCGCATGGGAGCAAAAGATTCTGTCATTTTTCTCTCTCCAAATATGGTAGATGATAGCACCAAAGCTGGTACGCCAAATATGACGAGAATATGAGCGAGGCTAATTGGATGCTTTGAGAAGCCAATAGTTCCAATTTGAGTTATTTTGGTAGAGGACCCCAATCTTATTGCGAGCTTGCTCCCATAAGTTTTGGGATAAGCGAAAATCATAGAGGATATGATTAATGGATTCATATGTTGTATTATAGAGGACGCGAGAAAGGGAAGTACCAATCCCTTAAGACACAAGTTTGTCACGAGTGGTGAGCTTGCCATGGATGGTGAGCCAAAGAATGAAAGAATGACGAGAGAATTTTAAATTTATTCCAGACTAACTCTGCCCATCCGACACAAAGGATATGCGTTCGAATGACGTTCTGTGTGTCTTTGATCGAGAATTTGAAAGTACCAGTCTTCGTCGTCCATAGAGGGACATCATCGAGGTGGGAACTCAGAGGTGGAAGGGAGAAAATAATGTTGCAGAGCTCTATAAGGTTTTTATGGTTTCTAGCACTTATGAATCTCTTATTGAGGGGCCAGATCCATCTTCCCTCGAAGATGCAGTCTGAGACCCTGATGTGTTTACCAAAACTTGAATTGATGATGATGGAGTGACCATAGTGAGTTGCAATTAAGGTATAAAGTAGCCAATGATCAAACCAGAAAGAAAGTAGTCCTACGGTTGCTGATAGCCACCTATTAGAGATTTATGGCCAGGGGTCTAATGGATAAAATTTTCCTTTAGTTCTAAGAGAGAGTAGAGCCATGGGGAATTTCTCATAAGTGTTTGTTTGTAATTTTTTCGGTCTTAATCCAGGCGCTCTAGATTAAGTTAGAGGAATCGTTAATAATTGACCAAAGGTGCTTGATGACGACCGCCAGATTTCAGACTTTTATGTCTAAAATCACAAGGCCACCCTCAAGCAAGGGAATAATAAACAAAGACCATGCCATTTTGGCACCAAAGATCTTCAAATCATGACTTGACTAAATATTGTGAAGGAGGATTTTGGAGAGTTCATTAAGAACTCTGGAAGGGATAATGAAAATGGATAACCAATGCACTTGCCCAGCAAAAAGAACAAATTAATGAGTTGAAGTCGACCAGAAAGCTTAAAACCAGAAAAGTTGATGAGGTTAGTCGTGAGAGTGAGGTTGATACCATATAGGAAAATATAACTCTTCTCTGGGTTAATTTGCAACCTAGAGAGATGAAAGAAACTATTGAGTCATTCCTTCCTTAATGAGAAGTAAGGACTTGATATCACAATTACAGAAGATCATAGGTTAATCTGTGAAGCATAGGTTAACTATTTTCAGCTTCTCATATTTCCAATGAAATTTTAAGTTACACTCGTTACTTTTCTCCTTGAAAATATCAGAGAGAACTTGCATGCCAAGAACAAACATGAAAGACGAGAGCGGATCCTCTTGCCCGAGTCATGTCCTACCCTGAAAGAACTCAGTGGGATCATCATTAATATCAATGGTGTAAGAGAGGGGTAACGATACATTGAATTATCCAAGTGATCATTTGATCGGGGAAATCCATAGAAACAAGGATGTCTAAAATAAGGTGTCATCTAACATTATCAAAGGCTTTCATCAAGTTAATCTTAAGAGCGAATATTTTATATTTGAAGTTAAGATGATAACCTTTAAGTAATTCTTGGGAAATAAGACATGTTATCAGAGATATTTCTGCAGGCGACGAAAACTGATTGGGATTTATCAATCAAGTAAGGAAAAGAGTCTTTAATTCTGTTATCCAAAATTTTAGAGATGATTTTGTAGACTACATTGCATAAAGCAATAGGATGGTAGTCTTGGGCAAACGTAAAGGTGTTTGATTTCAGAATTAAGGTAATAGATGTTTTAAAAAAAACTAGCATTAAAACCATCGAGTCCCGAGGATATTTTACTAACGATGCTGAAAAGAGCTTTTTTTATCTCGTCGCAGGTGATCGGACGAATCATAGAGTATTTGTCAGAAAGATTAACCTTTGAGGAGATAAGGGCAGAAACTCTAGAAAGCCTTAGATACCCAGGAAGGTGACCAGTTCTGAGAAATGAGGTAAAATGTCTAACAAGGACGTTGAAGATGCCAATGGGAGAGATGATCAAGTTATCATGGGTGTTTATGATTGAGGTGATTTTGTTTCTTAGCAAGCAGGTTTTTATGATGTTATGGAATAATTTGGTGTATCTATCCCCAAACTTGAGCCAAATTTCTCTGAATTTTTGCTTAATGAAGGCCTTTTCTGCCTTACGAAGAAAGATGAAGGTCGTTGAGGCCTCAATATCCTTATAAACGAGGATTGGGTTCGTAGGATCTAGAGCAATAATTTTTTGGGTGGCAAAAAGGTCATTTTGAGCATGGGAAACTCTTAGACTGATATCACTATAGGTAGTGAAATTGAGGTTCCTAAGAGAATGTTGAACTCTGTTAAGCTTAAAGGAAACCAAGTTCATGCCCTGAAGAGGGCACGAAGAGTTCCAGCTAGAAGTTATAATATTTTTTATAGAAAGGCTGAGATTGCCACATATTGAAGAATTTAAAATGTTTTTTCTTTCGATACCGGAAAATTCTAAGGTTAAGGGTTATGGTGGTATGGTCAAATGATTGGGAGTAATCTTAATGGATGAAAGAGTACGAAAAAGTCTTATCATAGTATGGATTGACTAAGACTCGATCAACTTTAGAAAAAATAGGATTAGAAGGGCATTTACTATGCCATGTGTAAAAGGATCTGTGGATCGAAGATCACTCAGTTCACAATCAAAGCAACAATTATTGAAATCATCAATCGCCGAAGGCCAAGGACTAGAGAAACCATAACGTTCCTCAAGAGTGCGAATGACATTGAAATCCCTGAGGGTGACCCAAAGGATACGCTGGTCTTAGGTGGAAATGGATTGGAGGATGTTCATAAGGGGAGTTCTTCTAATACATTCATTGAAAGCTTAAATAGCAGCAAAACGGAAAAATATAGGCAAGTTGAGATGCTTTGCATGACAATGCAATGTTGGGCGGATGAAGAAGTAATAAAGATCATAATCACGCTATGGTTCCAAATAATCCAAATCTTACCAAAGAGGTGGTGTTCATGATTAGTATAATATTGCCAACATGGGCAATTCTATTAAGAATGAGAATAACATTATGAGAGCGGACTTTGGTTTCCACTAGAATCATAACAGAAATGCAATTACTCATAATAAAATCATTAGCGTCTTTTTGTCTAACGTGTTCGCTTAACCCGTGCACATTCCAAGAAGTGATAAACATAAAAATTACAGTGGGTTAGGTTCTTGTCCTATCAACGGGAAAATAGGAAAGACCATCAAAATATTCGCCACAATCGATGGATCTACCATTGGAGGGACCATGTTAAAGTCGCTACCTACTACAACAGTATGAGGTGTCATCTATTCAGAAGGATGAGACACTAAGGAAGTCACCGGGGAGGGAGGAAACCCCGTAGAAAATTGAGGAACATCGAGAGGAAGGGTATCATGAATAGAGGAGGAGCATCCTCCCGAGCTATGTTCAAAGACTATACATCTAGGACATTCGGGGGGAGGCCCTGATACTCCAATATGACATAAGTGCTTTTAGTCAAGCACTAAAATTCAATCGAAGTAGGGAAGAGAGTACCTGCTTTAATCTAAATACATATGCGCGCAAACTTGAGTCAAAGGGTACAATCGAATCCAAATAAAAATAAAAAAATGTACAATAACTCACACATAGTTCATTACAAATAAAAACCAGAAAATTCTAACAAACTCGGATGTAAGATGGGGTCCTTAATAATACTAAGAAATTCTTGACCTTTCTGGAAGTATTACCAAATCCAAAGCAATGAGATAATTTATACCCACACTTAACGGTCTTAGATTACACAATTATCACAATACTAATCATGAGGAATGAATAGAGTCTAAAGCTGTATACCACGTAAGTAAATCTTTACTACCAACATAAACTAGATATTTAAGATTATAAATATTACTCTAGTATTGGTGGTATCAGCTAGGAAAATGAGATCATATTCTTAGGCACATATTATAATTATACGAACCCTTTTTTTTATAATATATATATATATACATATCATAATTATACGAACCCTTATATATATATATATATATATATATATATATATATTACAAGAGCCTAATGTTTATGGAACATTAACCAACTGGTCAAAAGAACTAGGGACCTAAAATATAAAATCCAAACTTATAAGAGAAATAAAAAACCTTAGGTTTTTAGCCAATTTATTAATGAGGTCACAATCTAAACGACTATTCATAATAAATGATGAGTCACAGAACATATAGAGAGCCATGAACGATATAGGAAGTAACAGTCAAGGGACGTGAGAAGAAATTAAGCGTGCGCCCCCAACTAAATATATCTTAACCAATCCATTTGGTTCATTCTTCGAGCATCAAATAATGAAGTAAAATATGAAGCCTCTATCACATTAATTCATTTAGTAAAAATATATAGAGAAAAAAGTAAGTTATAATGCATCATTTCTCCATTCAACTATGTCAAATTTAAACTAATGCAAGAGCATAAAATATAATTGCTGATGCACTTATTTATTCAACATATACATCTTCAACGAAAATGTAATGATAATTAAAGAATAATAAGAAATAAAAGCAAGCAGACGACAACAAAAAGTACCTAATAGAAAGAGGGCTACCTGAAAGAAGTAGAGAGGCACAAAAAATAAGAATATATGCAAGATACGTGTAGACAACAGACACTATACAAGAAATGATTACTAAAGCCCTTACAAATATGCTCAAAAGAACACTAATCAGACCTTAAAAAATAAAAGAAGGCAATACTCATTAAAAAAAAAGGTCCGTATAAAAGAATATTGCCCTAAGGCTATTATTGGCCAATAATCGTGAAAATACGCAAAGTGAAAAGTAAAAACATGTGAGATATGCTAAAAAATTACAAATTCAATACAAAGTCCAACATCATTAATGAAAATAAAAAAAAAATGTGATGCTACTTAAAAGATGAGACCATCCCTGATGACACTAAAAGAAAGAAGACACCATGTAGTTATTGTAGACTATTTCTCTAAAAAGGTAAAAGTAAAAGAAGTCCAACTTACCATAATAATATAGGTAATAATTTTTCAAATACAATACATGTTGCAGGCACAAGACTCTGAGGATCTATCACAATTCTAATAAAACGTAATCACAAAGTATGTGGAGAAACGAGAATCAAAACAAATACTCGATCCTCTATTCCATCTTCATGTCGATGGAAAATCGAAGAAATTAATAGAACAATAATCGAGGGAATCAAAATTGTGTTACAGGATCAACAAAAATTTGGCCAAATTACCCATAAAAGTGTTATGGTCATACCAAATGACACTAAGAATTAACACAAAAATACAATTTCTTATCATTTATGGAATGGAGGCGTTAATGCCAAAAGAATCATACAAGAAATAAGCATATGAAGAAGCAAACAATAATCAAAACTAAAAAACTGTAGTTGATTTTTTTGAAGAAAGAGTGACTAAATTTCACTTGTTCGAAGAATATCACAAAAAAGTGATAAGGAATAAATGATATTCCATAGTCCATTTCAACAATTTTGACTCGACATATAAAATAATAAGAATAATTTCTTAACATCTAAAGAGGGATTGATTGGAAACTATACCCGAATCAAGAATATCCATTTAATTTTGAACAAAAGCAATGTCATTGATATATACATTGCTAAAAGATTTGGAAAAACTCGTTCGATACCATTGGAATGAATTTTTTTCTAATTCCTACATACTAAAAAATTGGCAACTCAGTATTATTGATAATCATACTCATATGAATAAAGTTGTCATCCTCTTGAAGGCATAAAAAGTCTTGAGGATGTGTTCAACATCAATAAAATGTTTGATATGTCAAAAATACATCATGTTTTTAAAGGCACGTGACAAACAATGCTTAGTGTATTATATATGCGTGTGTGTACAAAAATAGGATTTATTTGGAGCTCGGTTATCCGAATTAGGCGTTGCGACCATTCAAATTGAACGTGTCGAGAAGCCCAACGATTTTCGAAAGTATCATCAACCCAAAATTCCATCGTTTAGGCCCTATTTTTGCTGTTTTGTGAATTTCCTACATTTTTGTATTTTTATTGGATTTAATTAAAATACTTAAGGAGCTGAAATCGCTTTGAAATTGGGCTGTGATTTATTTTATTCCGTGAGGAACAAGTTGTAATTTTTTGTGTAGGGTTTCAAGCACTTTTATAAAAGGCTCTCAAACCCTATTCTTGTCGTCAGACTTTTGAAATATAATTTGAGTTTTCTCTAAAATCTCTTATACTTTGACCTAGGGTTAAAGATTATATATTCTCTGTTTTCGTCTTCTTTTCTTTATGTTTGTCTTCGTCTGTTCAACCTCATATCTCGGCGCTACCAACAAAATTACCAAAGCTAAAGAAAAGTACATTGAAGAGAAAATATACGTTGGAACAAATAAGTCTACACAAAATAAATAATATTTGTTGATAAATATAAAAATAGGTCGAGCAGAAATATGTTTTACCAAGATACAAGTGCTAAAGAATATTATGTCAAATGAAATGTGTCCTTCATAAATAACAAGATATACAAATAATGTTCAAAACAAAAACTAATTTAGCAAGAAAGTGCTTCAGTTTGAATTAATATTTTGTATAAAAGAAGAAGTTAATATGCTTTTGAGGCTTTGAACAGTCACTCGTCTTTGAACTATCGATTTTAGTGACATATAGTCAATAGACTTTCAAAAGTCCGCTGGTAGTCCCTGAACTATCTAGTTTGGATAAAGTTAGTCTTGTTGACTATAAATATTTGTGACAAATAGCCCCTCAACTTTTCATTTTCGATAATGTTAGTCCTTTGAATTTCTATTTTTGATAAACTTAGTCCCTTTAATAAACATGCGCAAAGGACTAACTATATCCAAAATGGATAGTTCATGGACTACCACCAGACTTTTGAAAGTTGAGTGACTATATGTCACCAAAATGGATAGTCCATATTCAATATGCCACTAAAACTGATAGTCCAAGGACTAATTAATGTTCAAAACATGCTTTGGATGATTAAAAATAAATGAGTAAGAGTCATCAATCTAGATAATGAATTATATAAAAGATAACGATTCGTAATCAATTTTAATAATGGAAAATAAAATAAAAAGACGGATGGTCAGGAGTCAATTCGTAGAAATACATTATATTTGCTTAAAAAGAAGGAAAACCACTACCATGGAGTCATGCATCCTAAACATATTTGGGAAATTTTTATAAAACTCTAAGCACAAAACCAAAATGTTCTAGAAAAAAACTCTCAGTGTATTATTCATGATCAGTCAATAAAAAAATAGAAAATGCAAGATGTGTCTTAGACAAATTGGTTCATAAAAATAAAAAGAGTACTCACAAAATAAAAAAAAGAGTCTTACAAAAAATATTGCTAAATTAGCAATTAAAAAATATTAAAAATATAATCTATATAAAAAATTGTGAAGGAACAATAGGTTATGAAGTAATAGTCATGGACTTAGTGCGAGATTCAATAACATCAACTAATGGGGCATAATCTTCCTCGGACGCGTCTGTATTAAAACCACTTCCTTCGTCATATTTTATATAATCAGATATTATTTGGTCCTTACTCTTATTTTTCAAGATTTTCAAAAAAATTCAAAAATGTTTGCTCGTGTCAGCCCGTCCTAAAAAAGAGGAATAAAGTTATTAGATTTATCAGTCCAAATAATGTCCTTTGGCCACTACACCTCAGGAACATTGTAAAAATTGAGATTTATATTAGCACAACCTAAACTTCTCTAAAAAAAATAAGTTCCTATTAGTGCTCCATAGCAAAATCCACAAGTTATGGTACGAGTATGTTAAGACTGCCTATTGGATCTAGTAAGTATAGAAATATGAGGACGAAAAAAAAGGGACACGTGCTTTTGATGTTTGGTTAAAAAGAAAATAGAGAGAAATATTATATAAGAAAAATATCACTACTTTATTTATCAAAAAGAAAAATCCAAAAAGTTAAAAAAAGTAAGTATAAAGTTGGGATTCTATTTCAGGGATTACAATTTTTTCCTAAAAAAATACTTCGTAATTCTGACCACCTAGTTAGAAGCAGGTGTTTTACCTCATTTGTATAGAAACTCGTCTCGATTGTTGTGTTTTAATGATTATGGCATGAAAGCGGTTGTAGGGCCGTATGAGGATGCATTGGTAATTTTGGTTGCCATTGCATGAGATAAAATCCTAGAGATTATGATCACCAGTAGCTCTGCGAAAATATTATTCATGAGGACATGCGAACATATGGAAAACCCTCCAAGTATCATCTGATCTGATCAGGCTATTGTGGGTTTTACAGGAGTAACTGTGCCTCGTGCCATTTAAAAAACAAGTCACGATGTTATTTATAGTGATCGACACGTCTAATGAATTAAGAGTTTGCTCGAGGGTAATTTTGTGTAAAACGAATATCTGAGGGACTAAACTGTAATAACCAACTCTTTATGAGAATGCTTTTAGAGAGAGAAAGTACTACAAAAGTAGGGAGAGAAAATAGTATTATATTAATCAATCAGTCTTCGCAACTCGTGTGGGGTCCTTTTATAGTACAATAATCGGCCCAACACGCTTAAATTCTTAATTATTACACACTTAGTCCATACACTTTACCATTTATTTATAATTAGTAATTTCATAATACATTTTACAATTTTTCCCCAACAAAAATGCTTCTTTCCAATTTCCCCTTATATCTTTTATTCTCTCTTATCAGTAGCCCCCCTAGTCCTTGTAAAATATTTTTACTAGGACTGCGATGAAGTTATCGAATTTCTTTAAGTACTTCGAATTCTCCTCGAAAAATACTTCATCGCAAATTACTTTCTGATGAGAAATTGTTCTTCGAATATTGACCTCCTCGACAACACTGACACAAGTAACCCCCCAATCTTTGAAATTTCATAGCAAAGACTAGAACATAGCCTAACAGAGGTCATTTCTAACCCCTCAAAATAATCTCATCGGAAACAATCATGTGGACATTTTGGTGCCTTCGAAGAGACTTCTTCAAAAATAATCGTATCAATACAATTATCAGTAGCCCCCAGTCTTGGCTAATAAATTGTAAGAATTGATCTCGTCGAACTTTCCAGTGTCAGTTCTCATATTTCAATAAAAAATCTCTCGCCTTTTTTAGTGACGTCATCAGTCGAAATTCTTTGTCACCAAATCTTTTTAGGGATCTTATTACACTTCCCAAAGTTCTTCATCATACGTTTGCCTCTTCACATTCTTCATCAGTTCTCGATTCAATACAAATGTACCTATGTTACCTATAACACCCTTAGGCAAACAAAGGAAAATATCCCCAGGCCTCTCTCTCTCCCCAAAAGCCCATCTGCTTCTATAAATACTTCCACTTTTCATTTACAATCCAAAACAGTATATTCTAAACTTTCTACAGAGATAAAGTTGGCTTATGCTCCCAAAGCCTCGTCGAATTCCAGAGTGGCTATTCATTAGCCAAAAACTCGAAGAGAAAGTTGCTGCTGGTACTTACGTTGAGCCTCAACCCCAACCTCCGGTTACCACTTTCTACGATTCCTGGCCCCTATCGGGAAACTCCTCTGCCATTATACCCTTCAAAATCTCGTGTCTAAACCAAAGTTCTGATCTCAATCCCCTCGAATCTATGGGTAAAGATAAACATCACAAGCATTATTCTGGTAAAAGGAAAAGGCATCACAAAGATAAAAGAAACTCTCAAGAATGTAAACGTGCTAAAGAAACCCCTTCGGAAAGCTGACTCGTTTAATATCCAATAGTTCAGAAAAGTTAAAATATTTATAAATAATGTGTAAGGAAAGTATTGAGTAAGGAAGAAACTTAAAGAACTAAAAGTGTAATATATGATAAATATGTTTTTATTTAGTAATATGATAGGGTCAAAAGTCCTATAGAATGCGTGTATGTCAAAAGTCCTATAGCTGACTCGTTTAATAACCAAAAGAAGGTTTTCAATTATAAGGGTCAACCTGGAGGTCTGACCCCGTCGATGATATAAGGGAGACCTCCGGTTTTTTGGTCCCTGGCGAGAAATTTGATAATTATATTTTATGAGTGGTCAGAGTTAAAACTTCGGTAATATATTATCTCTAGAAGTGAGAGAAAAGTTGATCCACTTTTTGTCAAAAAATTTGCATATGTTTGCATGGTTTACTGAGAATTTACAGGGGTAATTGAATAGATAATTTGTCATAGGTTGTCTATCCAACGCAACATGCGCATCATAATACAAAAGATAAGGTATTTTTCGTATGAAAAATCCAAGACAAACATGGTCAAGGTGGACCGGTTATCAAATGAAGGACACATATGAGAATCTCAGTATTCTTTGTGGACAACCAACCCTATTTTAGTAAAAAAGAAGAACATAGAATAAAGAATATATGTAGACTTTATATTTCCAAATAGAGCTCTTCCAAAAGAGTCTTTTCTAATTCCAAGGACTGATCAATTGATAGAATCGACCTAGGGGGATAAGTTGTTATCATTTATGGATGCCTATGTCGGATACAACCAAAGCAAGATGGTTCTCAAAGACCTAGAAAACGCCTCGTTTAACTAAAGTGAGTTTCACTGTTACAAGGTAATGTCATTCAGGCTAAAGAACGTCGGGGCAACTTACCAACGGTTAGTGGACAAGGATATTGAGGGTCAGATCGGGCGTAATGCCGAGGTATATATATATATATATATATATATATATATATATATATATATATATATATATATATATTATATTGGTAAAGAATACAAAGGATGAAGACCATTTTTCCAGACTTGAAAGAACTTTTGGAAAGTTAAATGCAATAAATTTATAGTTAAATCCAGATAAGTGTACGTTCGGAGTGCGATCTAGGATGTTTTTAGGTTATATAATCAGTGAGAAGAGGTTAGAAGTTGATCATGTGTAGTTAAACACTTTAAATATTTTGGATCCACCTAGATACATTAAAGAGGTCCAAAGTTTGATCGAAAGGTGAGATGATCTAAACAAATTCATATTAAGGTATTTAGATAAGTGCGCTCTATTTTTTCGAGTGTTAAGATAGGCTAATTGTTTCATTTGAAGTCTGAAATATATTGAAGCTTTTATATGAATCAAGAAATATTTGTCTTCCCTCGAGATTTTATCAAAACTAAGTCCATGCAAGAGGTTATTAATTTATTTTGTTATGTCTGATGATGTTGTGAGTGCGGTATTAATGGAAGGTTGCTAATTGTCCCCCGCCCATGTACTATGTAAGAAAAAGTATTCTAGATGCTGAAAAACAGTATTTGAAGTTAGAAAAACTTGCCCTTGCTATGTGACCGCAACTCGGAAGCTGATGTCTTACTTCCAATTATATTCAACTCTAGTTCGTACTTCCTTCCTACTGAAGAGAGTGTTACAGAAGCCCGATATGTTGGGGCAGATAACTAAGTGGTCTGTAGAATTGAGGGATTTTAATATATCGATTTTGAGCCCCGAAAATGAATAAATCCTAGGCCCTGGCAGAATGTTTGGTTGAATTTCACTTTGAACAACCGGGTATGAAAATAGATAAGAAAAACGTAAAAGTTGAGTGGATAGTTCAAACCGATAGAGGCTCGAGTATTTCGGTTGTGGGGTAGGGATTCGGTTGATTTCCTCGACAAGAGAAGTGATGTATCAAGCTATTTGATTCGAGTTTAAAACATCGTACAACGAGACAAAATACGAGGCTGCTTTGGCAGGTTTAAGACTTGCACAGATCTGTGGTGCCAAAAGGATTCAGTTGGTAAGTGATTAATAGCTCTTAATGAACCACGCTTTGGGACAATCCGAGGCTAGGAAATACTATTTGGTAAAATACTTGAAAACATTGAAGGGATTAACAACAACTTTTGAAAATGTCACATATGATTACATCCAAAACTTCTATGGTTGATTCCCTAGCAACTACGATATATTCCGAAGGTTACCGTTGGATACTCACGTAAGAAAGCCCGTCAATAGTGGAAAAGTTCCAAAAGACTATAAATTCAAATGAAGATTTAAAAATTTCAACAAGTAATGACAAATATTAGAGGCATTATATTAATGAACTATTGATTAACGTAGTTTTACCAGTCGACAAGGAAATTTCAAAAAAGGTACAGTTTAAAACACACTATTTTACAATCTTCGGGGGTATTTGTACAAGAAATTGTTGAGTAAGCTTATTTTATATTGCCTCAGAGAAAATAAATCACAAATGATATTGTCTGAGCTGCATGACGGAGAAGGGTTGACACATTGTGGATACACAACTTTGACGGTGAGAGTTTTACTGGCAGGATATTATTGGCCCTCGATTATGCCCATGAAAAGAATTGGTTCGAAGATGTGATAATTGCCAGCGGTTCGCCAATACCATGCACACGAATATTGATTATCTGAGGATTAAAAGCACCAAAGTAAGGATCTGCGGTAGCTGGTTAATTGGAATGGATTTCTCACGACGACAAAGAACAATTTTAATTTCTCTCTCTATAAATATCTTCTCTTTATCTTTCTAAAAATTTAGCAAGTGAGGATTGTAAGAATGGAATTTTATTTATAAAGGAACTGTTGGGTCCTCAACAATTATATAATTTTTAGGAAAAATAAAGGTTTCATAGCTCATCCCCTATGTTTTCAAGAGCATATAGGGACCAGATCGGTAAAATATTATGCTGATTTGGCTTTATATAAGTCTTGTAAAATAATTCCAGTAAGTGTGTAGCATTGAGGGTATGTTATGTAATAAATAATACATGTGGTTAAGATTAGTATAATAATAGGGTAGAATGGTCATAAGCAGACCAACCATGCAGGCCTTAGGTCCACCATCATTACTATATAAATAAACATTCCATTTTGGGAGAAAGGTGAACAATTATTACTTTATCTCAACTTTTGGAAACTTTTCTATCTAGTAGTCTCGTGTTTCTCTCTTTAAAATTATACCCCCTTAAACATCTTTGAAAATCGTTATCCCCCATGATATTTTTTGGAATCATCACAAATAACTTAAGGGAAAACATTTAAAAGGCAAGAAGAATTCTTATGTTGAAGCCGAAGGTGCATGTTGATAACTTGCGAAGTCGAATGACTGAACATGTACGCCGAAGAGCTTCCAAAGATGCATATTTGCTTCCAGAGGAAGTTGAGTCACTAAGGGTCTGATTTGATGTAGAATCTCGACAGTTGATCAAAGATTCGTTGATCTAGGTATGCTTTCATGTGGCAAGATAATACAAGGAAGCGTTGTTTCCGCTTGTTCGTTTTGTTGGTTTGTTTGACCAAATGAAGAAAGGGGATGTTAGACACTATTGTGAACATGAAGAACATTATGCACATATTTGATCATCTATAAATTTTATAATGTGAGAGTGGTATGAAATCACGACTATAATTATAAGCTAAGGATTGCTAGATAAATATTTGGATACTCTGAGACCGATAATTCTTTTTGTAAGCTAGGAGTAATCTATAGTGACTAAAGTTCTACAATGACTCATCAAGGTAGAACAACAAAAAAGTGACATAATAAAAAAATAGGCAGAACAACAAATTGTGACATAATAAAAAAATAGGCAGCCAAAGAAGTATTTCGATGTTGACAAAAAAAATGGTTAACCCTTGACGAAGGAAATAACGCTTGAGGAAACAGAACATCACTTTTAGTCATCAACATGGAGAAAGAAAAGTCGATAAACATCTTCGTGGTCGTCATCCTACTAGAGGAAACCGCATGCGTTTCCAGAAATTGTAACTGAAGCTTAGTATAATGTCAAGCTGAGTTTGAAAGATTTTAAACCTGAAGGCAAGAGGGAAAGATTAAAGCTTAACGCCCAAGGAACCGAACATTGAACTTGTAAGTGATTTATTAAGAGAGATATGCGGATTTAAAATTTTACAAGCCGAGTTAGAAAATAAAAGAAATGAATTTTAAAAAAGTCTTTTAATATTATTTATAATAATAATAATAATAAAGTTATATTCTAGAAGATTTTTGATTTTTGTTTTATTTTTAAATTTAGTACCAATTAAGATCTAAAGATCAAATTATTGTTGAGACATATCTTTAAAAAAAATATTTATCTCACTTGTCAATTTACCATCTAAGACCCAACTATTTGTTTATAATACTCAAAATACTCTTATTAATTATATAAATGTTTTTATATCTTTATTCATTTTTTACCGTAATATTACTGATTCTATTTCTCTCTATCTCTCCACATTTACGATAGATAGTATATACAGGTGACGATTCAACTTCTCTTTTGATTATTAGTTTTTTGTTGTTTTCATATGATTTTTTTCGCATTTTTCGATTCGATTATTGTTTTTATCTAATTTCGACGTTTAATTTTTTATTTATGTTTCAGATTTACTCGTGATTTTGGTGATTTATTTGTTTTTAATTTGATTTGTACTTGAAATGTTGTATTGATTTAGGTTTTATTCTGTATAATGTAGTTGAGAAGTTTTTACTATAAAAACGAAGAATCTACAAAGAATAAAGAAAATAAAGTTTTGATAGATGCGAAACTTTTTTTAATTTATGTAATGGTAGTTGTGAAACATGTGTATTTTCTGACATGCTATTGCGAAACATGTTTTTTTTTAGTTGCGAAACTTGTGTAAATTCTGGAATGATATTGCGAAACCTATTATTCTGATAGTTGGGAAGCATGTTATTTTTGGTAATGCTAGATGCGAAACTTGTTATTTTCTGTAATGATAAGTGTGAAACGTAAATATTTTTCTAATGATAATTGCGAGACTTTTATTGTTTTTAGTTTTTTGAATTCTCGGATACATGTACGTTATGTTTAGAATTCGATTATTTTTTAAAAAACTAATGAACTTGCAATTTATGACCTTGGTGTGTTTAATGATTTTGAGGATATATTAAATTTGTTTTAAGTAGATATGATGCATTGGTTCAGAGTAAATTCAGATTAAGATATTGTTCTGGTGACCTAAAAAACATTATTTTAGGTAGTGATGGTGGTTTAGTTGCTTTAGTATTACTTGTTGATACTGTGGGGGTTTCAAATGTTACTATATGATCACTCAAGAAATAATTGGAAGTGAAAATATTATATTTAGCAATGACAATCCGGATGTTGTCCGGTCCGACTCGGCCGAACCGATCCGGCCCAGTCGGGTTTTGTCGGCCTGAACATAGAACGAGTCGGGTACGTGCTTAGAAATTTATAACCCGCAACCGGATCGGGTCAGGTTTTTAATTTGTCTGACCCGTTCCGGTCCGAACATTATAAAAAATAATATATTTTATATAAAATAAAACAAATATATATAAACATGAAAATATATATTTTATATAAAATAAAACCAATATATATATATATATATATATATATATATATAAATGAAAAAAATATTTTTTTAAAAATAAAATATATAAAAAAATTAAAATTAAAGTTCGCGGGCCGGACTGTGCTCAGATTTTTAATTTGTCTGACCCGTTTTGGTCGGAAAATTATAAAAAATCTATAAATATGATAATATATATATATATATATATATATATAATATTTAAAATAAAATAAAATATGAAAAACATATTAAAATTAATGTTCGTGGGTCGGGTCGGGTCGACCAACGGACATGAACAAGCAAGTTCGAGCTTGAAAATATTAGGTCCAAAGCCTGTTGGGCCAGATTCAGACTCAAATGTCCAAAAAAACGAGCTCGAGCGGGCCGGTCCGAACCCGACCGACAGACGACCCATTATCATCTTTAATTATATTTGGTATAGAATAATTCTTAGATTAATTGAATTGATAACTAGAGAGAGAAAGTAACAACAAGAGTCTCAAGTAATAGACATACACGCATTCTATAGGACTTTTGACCCTATCATATTACTAAATAAAAACATATTTATCATATATTACACTTTTAGTTCTTTAAGTTTCTTCCTTACTCAATACTTTCCTTACACATTATTTATAAATATTTTAACTTTCCTATGTCTATCCCTTATTGGATATTGTTTGAAATAACTCCCTTACTCTTGTAAATTTTAGAGAACGTGTTGTTTTTCCTCTGAACATCTCGACACCTGTCGAAACCATAACAGTCTCATCATGTAGCCGTTACCCCAAAAGACCAATGTGTCCAAGTAAACCATAAGACTTTTCATTTCTACATCAAAAACCCCATAAATCCTTTTAATCGCTTGCTATAAATGCTCAGCTTTGCCTCATAAATTATTACCTAACAATATCTAGAGATATAAAAGGAAAATTGATTCCCCTTCTCTCCATCGTTCAATTAAGTTTTCCACAACTATTCATCAGAAAGCACCGCAACACTTTCACTTCCCCTTCGTAATTATATGATCACTCATTAATCTATTGTAGTGATTCTCCTCAGTTTATATTCGGGATAAATATTGCGTGAGACTGGCTTACCATTGTTAAAGGGATGTTGAAAGAGAAATTTCAGGAGTTGAATCTGACAAACCTCGATAAATTTCTCAAACTTCCACCTATGGACATTGCCCCCCGTTAAAAAATAATCCCAAATGATCGTCCCCGAATCTTCTTCTAATAGCCCTCCTTATCTAAGCCCCAAATCTTGCTCTTAAAACCCAGTTTAAAGATCTCAATTTCGCCATATAGGTGACTTCGAGGAACAAAATATTTTACAGAATCCTTCATCGTCAAACCCCAGGGAAACCAAAAATATTAGAACAAAAAAGACAAAGACTATTTTTCCCCTGAAGAGAGCAATTATGATGACAAAAAAACCACAAATGATGCCTTCAAATAAAAGAAAAATAATGCACCAAAGGATTATTCGCAATTACAAGATGAATTTTCCGAGAAGGTAAATAGTCAAAAATCAGTAGCAACTGATGATCCCAAAGTGAAAATTATTAAAGACACTCTTCCACCCAACTCCCAAGGTGAAGATTTGACAAAGAAAGAGAAGAAAAGGAAATATAAGTCTTGGGAAATTGTCATTCTCCCAACCGAACTGGCTGCAGATCTTGGAGAGAATTTTAAAAATATGCTCAGAGAGTACATTATTGTTCTAAAAAATGTAAAATACGAATACTTTGCAGAATCCGATGCACCTACGCTTCAGAGAAATTAATTCCATATCAATATGCCTTACTTCCATCAGACAAACTCATATATCATGTAAAGTAGACGAGTTGATTTTATACCGGAGATTCTGAATTGGGGCCTTCAATTCCACTAAACCCTATCATTTTTGAATACTTCAAAATGATAAACTCCTGCCCAAGCCAGGCCAACCCCAACATATGGTTCACACAATTTTCTTACATCATGGCCTCAAGGCTGTCAAAAATTTAAACTTCCCATGGAATAGTTTGGGCCTAAGACAGGTTTATCGAAGATCCATTCTCTACCATTCTACTACATTATATTAGGGAACACTTTGAAAATAATTGATGATCTTCTCGAAGCTGACAAAACATGGAAGTAGAAGTTTTTCTTTCATAAGTGGGTGCTGGGAGAATGGAAAGGAAATCTCTTCTGATAATTCTTGAAGGCTCTCAGTGAAGTGGAAGAGTAAAGGTAAGTTTTCTTCATATCAAAATGATCATATTACTAAGTTTTATCTAAGTAATTGTTTTTTATAGAAATATCGAAGCGCTTCCTAGAACACTTTGACGTTACCGAAGAGACTTTCTTGAATCTTAGTGAATGAGATAAAAAAGAACGGGAAAAAAAGAATGGTCGAATGAATTTCACCAATATTCTGACCCACCATTGTTCAAAGCCATTTGTGAAGAATTTCATCGGAAACAACCTTACTTCTGAATAGATGATGAAACCTCATAGCCTCTTGGATGTTATCAAAAAACTGGTTGCCCCACAAAGTTATCATTTCTACTAGTAGCAGAGCTTTTAGTCACAAAGTAAAGAAGAACTCCCGGGGAGAACCTTTGAATGATATGGAGAATAAGTCAAATTCCAACCTAAAGAAGATAAATAAGATAAAATTTGACGAGGTAATAACTCTTAATAATAAAATTGCTGCCTTTGATACTGAAATGATTGTTATTGATGCCGAAATGACTGTTCTTGAAGCTTTGAAAAGAAAAAAGACAGTGGCTTCAAAGAAACAAAAGACTTATAATTTGAAAAACCCCAAAGAAACTATTGCTGACAAAGTTTTTAATATTAACTCACCCAACTCCACACCTTACTTGGTTGGAAATGAAAAAGAAAATCAAGATCATCAATTGTTTTTTATATCGAACCCATTTTGACGAAGAAGAAACCACTGATGAAAAAAATAATGAAAAAAAAAACTTGTTGAAGATAATCCTTCACCAATTAATTCTGTCAATAACAGTCACCCAACCGATTCAAAAGAAACAATCTTCCTCATTCATACCTCCGACGAATTAACATTTAATATTCATAACATGGGTTGTCATGTAGCATCTATGGAAAGAGATGCCAAACTTTTTGCTAATGAAGCCAAAGCTGTTCAAGAAGAATATGAATCGCTAGCTAAAAATGTTATCCGTCTTTGAAAATAAGTCGTTGCGAATAAATCATGGACTGAAAGTTCTCAAAGGAATCTCGTTGACCAGTTTAAGCATTCCAAAAAGACAATGTTGGATTTCATAATGCTATAATGTATGTAATGTCTGAGTTGTCTGCGAAACATAAAGAATAGTTGCAACAAGAGCACTCAAATTAAGAAGCACTTAACATATTATATAAAGAAAGTGAAGAAGGAAAACACAAAGCACTTAAATACTCAAAGGCATTCAAAACCCAAGCTGAATATGATAAAGCCTCTTCTATCACTACTGTGGTTAATGCATATGTCAGTGACTGTCTTAAGACATTTAAGAGTCATGAAAAAGAGGCAAATATATCTTTAACTCTTGATATGCATAATAAGTTTCCAAAACTTAACTTAAAGTATTATTGGTACATAGTTTTTTAAAAAATAAACGCCCTTAAGATTGGAATAATGCCTCATTGGCTAAATTCGAAGACTCTGAATCAAGAGATTTGAAAATGACAACTCGAAATCATCAAAAAATAAATACTCTAAAGATACAAACTCTTCAAATATCAAGTTAAGTAACTCTTCTAAAGATAATGAATGTGATTGAGAAGAAAAGATCTTATTAACCTCGATTTCCTATGTTTTTTTGTGTATTGGTTATCACATGCCATATTTTGTATCAGATATTTAACCAGTATGTTATTTTTATTTCACTTATATCTTTTCACATCTTACATTATTACTTCAGAATTTGATAACATAAATATCAATTTAAAATAGTCGCCTTGAATTTATGATCACCTCGTAAAATATCACTTCCAAAAAATTATCACCTTGAATTAATAGTCACCTTAAATTAATAGTCACTTTGAAAATATCATGAAACATTACTTTAATTTTGAAATTCAAATATCCACTGTAAGATTTATCACAATATGCTTGATCAATCCTTATTTGATTTCCATTTTTTTTACTTTATATGTATATGTTTGGAGAAAACTTTATAAGTATAAAAATTTTAGTCACCAACTAATATATGACAAGAAAAGATTTGTTTCAATGTATTAAAAGAGTATTCCTCTGTTTCGTATCCTAATAGACAAGACAATGTGAAAAAAGTACTCACAAGATTATTCTCAATACAGACGTAAATGTTCTATGTTTTATGGATGTTGTAATGGTATTCCTTCAACATTTTATAATTGGTATATCCCAAGCTTCATTTTCCGAACTACCAAACGCAAGCATTCGCAATTTGGAGCCAATTTACCAAGTCTATTTTATTTTGCATGCAAGAATTTTTTTTTGAAGACTCTATCTTCTATCTTGAATTCTCTTTGTTGGAATTTAGATGCGTATCCGCTCCTCATTAAGGTCTGATAATGGAGTAACTTCATATGTGCTTTAGTTCGTTTTCCTCAATCAAATCAAGCTATGCGCTTTTTCCTTCACCATTACTTGCCTCATAATAGTTTAACAACTTGTAGGATGGAAGAGTAGATACCCCTTGACGGACCACATTCATGTCATACATTAAAGCAAAAGGTTATTCATGAGTTGATGTTTGAGGAGTTGTTCGATAATCCCATACTACTTATTATAGATAACTAGGCCATTTTCCAGTTGCTCACTGTAAATTTTTCTTTAAACCAACTTATATACTTCTATTAATAACCTCCACTTGTTAAAAAACATTGCTTGATGCCTCTTAAAGAACAAACAGCCTTCATATATTTGTTGTTAACCCTTGCTCCATTATCAGTAGAAATAATTCGAGGTACTCCGAACCTACAAAAAATATTAGACAAAATGAACCTGACTACATCCTTTACTCTTTTTCTAGATAAAGGCTCAGCTTCTGCGTACTTTTCGAAAAATAATCAACCACAACAATGATTGTCTGGCGCTCCCGGTAGCCATTGGCAAGGGGCCTAATAAATATATCTCCCATCTATCAAATGGTAAGGTTTTAGAAATTGAATCTAATGGTACCGATGTCATATGTATTGTGTTGGAAAATATTTGACAAGTACCACAACTCAATATCATGTTAATAATACTCTCATCGTCAAAGTTTTATATCTACAATGAGTAGAACCTTCCTCATCATACAACTCAAACAAAATCATTTGGGATTTATTTATTCCTAAACACCGTAGAAATGGTCGACTTAATGATTTTTTGTATAAAATGTCTCCAAGAACTGTATATTTGTGTGCCTTAAACCTTAATATCTGAGCTAGCTTCTTATCAACTAACAATGTTCTTTTAGCAAAATATTATTTCAAGTGGAATTGACAATCTCGTTCTTCTTATTCTTCAAGCAAGAAAACTTTTCCGGAAAGTTGACAATGTTTGAATTTTGTCATAATTGATGGACTCTCATATAACAAAAATCAAGGATATTCTTCGGAGTATAAAATTGTTTTTAAGGAATCAACCATAGAGTTTTGACCATGAATGGTGTGTATGAACATAACGATTTCAAACACCACAACCAGACCCTTTACTCTATTAGATATTTTATAAGTTGGTCTTTATTTACTTTGGAAAATCCTGAGACATGGTTTACCACTAATTGTGAATCACTTTCTAACTGAACTTTTTTAACCCCACGAATTTGTGCAAGTCGTTATCAAGTAAGAGTCGCTTCATATTTTGCTTTATTATTCTATGTTTTAACCCAAATAATATAGGTTGGTACATAACTTCCGATGATGGAGCTACTAATTTAATTCCTGCTCTTGATCCCAAAACACTCGATCACCCATTAATTTGAACTAACCATTCATCCATAAATTTATCTCTATATGTGTTCACTCCTTCAGAATCTCGTCTTTATGAATGAAATTCAACAAAGAAATCTGCCAAAGCTTGGACTTTAATTACCTTTCCTGGTGTAAAATCAACATCATAGTCTCCAACTATACAGAACACTTCGTTATCCTCCCAGATATTTATGGATTGTGTAACACATTTTTTCAATGGGAATGAATTTCTAACTATGATCAAATGAGCTCGAAAATAAGAATAATTATTTTGAGCAGCTACAAATAATGCGAAAGCTAACTTCTCCAACTTCAAGTACCTTTTCTCTGAACCCAGCAGACTCTTACTCGCATAGTATATGGGGTGCGGATAACCATCCACTTCCCATACCAAAACTACACTCACTGCAAAATCCGAAACCGTAGTGTAAAGAAACAAATTTTCACCTAAAATAGGCTTAATCTAAATTTCTAGAGAGAATAAATGTGTTTTTGATATTGGAAAACGCCTCGTCACCTTCTGGTATCCAAGAAAACTCTTTAGCTTACCTTAAAAATTAAAAAATAGAGCGCACTTATTAGAAACTCTAGAGATAAATTAGTTTAAGGCTGTCAATATTCCCATTAAGATTTGTACTTCCTTAATCATTCGATGAGACTTCATAATTATTAAAATATCCAACTGCTCCAGATCAGCTTCAATTCTTTTTTCCCTCACTATACAACTAGACTATGACAAATTATGCTAGACGGAACTTCCATTACATCCTTAGTAATCCAAGCACAAATACTTAATTCTTTTGACAAGTACTATATTAAATGTTTCATCATCTGTTGTGGAAATAAAATTCTTATCCTCAAACTTTTCCCCATGGGGAACACATATACCTTTATCTCTTCATCTATTGCTAAAGATCCAGGGCCTCACTCAAATAATCTACTCTCTATGAATCCAAGGTAAATCCCTCTAACTACTATTATTTCATCCCATCAACATCAATGATTATCTTGGTGTGCAAGACTGTTGCATAACATTCTCGGGCTACATGTTGAATGCTCAGAACTGTCCTAATGTGATCTCCTACTATATATTTCAAACACTGATATAACATTGACGATATGGCGTGTATTTTTTACAACCAGGATCTACAAAAAAATTATATTATACGTTATCAAACTATCTACCACCATGAATAACACCCTCACATTCTTCTTAAACAAAAAAAATTCCTAATAAGACTTCCTCCTCGAATTCCATGATAACATTGGTTGTCACACCAGTGAACCCAATTATAGTCCTTTCTGACCGAAGGATTACCGACTAGTCCTTCATTTTTTCATATGTTGACAAAAAGAATACATTAGTAAAACTAACAGTATGAATTGGTATGCTTCAGATCTCACTTCGTGTAATCTCAGTTTTGATCATAACCGCATCTTCATGGGGTCCAACAACAACAACCCTCAAGTCATCATCATCGAAAATAATAAAAGACATCAAATTATTTCTATAAAGATGAGACAAAATCCTACCGACCAACAGTGTGGTTAGACTCACGATATGTATCTTTCAAGAGCTATTGGTATTTCCGTCTCTAGTATCACCTCTAAAGTTTTCTAAAGAATCAAAATACTCTAGAAAAAGTTTGAAACCTACTATAAGGTTTTGGTTCATTTGCCACTAAAATAAACCTCTGATCTAAATCAGGATCAAAGTACTCAGTAGCAATATTGAATCCATCCTTAGGGCCTAGTTATCTCCATCATATGGACTTTTTCCAAACTTGTCGTGCTTAGTTTGCGTTCGGTTCTTGTTGTGACCCAACTTGATTCTTAATAAAAGTGGTTAACTTTCCATTATTTATCAATGTTCGGATTCCTTTACGTAGCACTATAAAATCTGCAGGGTCATGTCTAACGTCATAGTGATACTCGCAAAATTTTGTATTTTTTTTCTTGGTTTTGTTACTAGTGGTGGTTTTGGAATTGAACATGAATCCTATTCCTTTCAAAGATGTTCACCGCATTTTGAGTCAACTGAGTATAATACACAGGTCGGACCCATTGATTTGACTATGCTTTTGTTTCTGATAAACCAAAGCCAACACTTGGGATTATCTCGACCAATGAGGAAAACTATTTACAGCCCTGGGTCTAAAAGATGCGTGTGACTGAGTCCATTGAGCATTCAAATCCCTTCTCCATTGTAATAGCTTTTACGCTGAAACTAACCCAATCCGCACCTTTATAAACTCATCAACCTTGATAAGGTCTTCTCCCTGAGCTATTAGAGCCCCAAAGTTTATAACTCTCTTCCTTGTTGTCTCATTAGCTAAATCCCTAGAGAGCAACCCTTGTCAGAATACAGCACAAGCAACCTGCTCATCATAATCTTCTAAACCAGTTTTGGTAATTACGAAACGCTTCGTATAATCCTTCAAGTTTTCTCATACATTTTGTTTGCAAAAAATTTCATTTTAAAAGCAGTATAGAACACCCCCAAGTTAGTGAATGACTGCTTTGGAATATTGTTATAGCACTTATTGCCTTTAAAATTTTGAAAGAAAGTGCAGCACAACAATTTTTCGTCATCGTCAAAGTTCATCATATAATTCTTGAATTGTTTGATGTGATTATAAGAATCCTATGTCCCATCAAAAGTTTCCACTTTGGCAATATCAAAACACTCTGTAAGTGCTATAAACCTGATTTCTGCTAATAAAAGAGACGGTCTATAGTCCACTCTTTGTCTATATTGACCCATCATACCATCATTTGTTACCACATAAAGCCTTTTATCCGAAGGGTTTGTGAACTGATTAGTCACATTATACAAAAATTGGATTTTCAATTACATGTTGGGACTCACTTTGTTTCTTATATTTTTTCTCACTCTGGTTTTCTTAATTCCGACTGACACGCTTCTTCGAATATTATTTATCATCCAAATCCTTTTTTCTTCGACTACCATTACATCAGTCAAGTGTTTGGGATCTCGCATTTGAATCTGATGCTAGAGACTCAAATAAATATACTTATGCTTATCTTTTCATTCTTTTCTAGAAGAACAATAACTCTGATCCTTCTGAAAATGAACTTCCCAACGACTACCTCTTCCTCTAAAATCCTATTCTCGAGTCTCATTGGAATAATCCATCAAATTTCTTCTTTCATTCCCCCTTTGAACTTCAGATCGAATCCTTCTCGATTTAGCAAACACAGGTTATTCCTTGTGAACTAGTTGGTTATTTAGCTAAACTATTTGTTCTAGTAGCTGATTCCTCTGATTTTCTAAAGTTAATTTGGCTACGCTGATCTTCCAATTGTTGATCGATTTGAGCTTTCCTTTGCCCCATACCTGCATATACTACATTCTATTCTACGAACACTAATGGATCTACTCGTCCGGACTCCATCGATCACAATGATTCAAACGTAGATTTTTAATAATTTATGGTTTTAGATCTGAAATCTAGGTATCAAGCGTACATCCCACTATGGTTACCATTGACCACTCAAGGAATAATTAAAAGTGAAGATTATATTTGGTCTACAATAATTTTTAGGTTAATTAATTTGATAGTTAGCGAGAGAAAGTAGCAAAAGATTTCTAGAGAGAGAAATTGACAAGTGTTAAAGTCAAAGTCTTATTATTCATCCCTTTTTAAAGACAAAGTACACCTATTTCTAGGTGTGTCAAGTAACAGAAATACACTCAATCTATAGGACTTTTCATTCAATTACTTTACTAAATAAAAATATATTTATAATATATTACAATTTTATTCATTTAAGTTTCTGCTTACTCAATACCTTAGTTGTACATTATTTATAGATCTTTTAACCCATCTAAACTAATTATTAAGGCTCGAATTATTTATATCATTATCACTATTAATATTAAAAGTGATGTTGTTGTTTGTGATAATGTTATATAAACTTCTCAAAGTTTATTTGAAGTATCAAATGAAAATTTTATTTATGGAGAAATTGGTCAAAGTTTTGTTATCAATTTTATTTGTCACAAGAACGAACAACTTGATACTGTTGGTTGGTTAACAAAATTAGTGTTTAGGACTGTTATCAGACCAGACCGGTTTGTGTTTCAAATTTGTTAGGGATGTTAACAAATTTTTATTTATTGTTTATGGTTGTTATCGGACCGAATCAGTTCGGATTTCAAATTTTATTGGTCCGGAGCAGTAGATTAACAAGCGATCCGGGCCGACTTGCTAAGCCACTCGGGTCGGCTAGATCCAGTCTAATCCGTTCTATCCTGATCTCAAGTCAGTTTGGAATCAGACATTAAACCAATTTAAAAAATATTATATTTGTGATCTTTGCCCAATAGCCACAAATTATATGCTTTTGCAGTATAAGACTCAACAATTTATACTACTCTTCAACTATTTGATGTGAGATTAATGCATTCGAATTTTTCTTGTCATTTTGGTAAGAAAAAATCGCTTCTCTTTAACTTGGTTTAATATAATACTGAATAATAATATATATCATATTATGAATTTTTATTATATAAGGATCATAATTGCATATAACGATCATAGAATCCGCGAGATAATAAGAGTTTGACGAAGAAGATGTCAATATTCGTTAGACACAGTCAAATTTTTAATAAACTTTGCCAACAACGAGTGAATTATGGACCATGTTTCACAAAACAGTATACCATATTTTGCAAATAATTTTTATCATGTTTCACAAATTGTATACCAACACGTAAAAAAAAAAGAGGATGATATAAAATAACCTTATTCGGAAAACGAATGTAAAGTTATGTTTATCAAAATTTTCAACATATACTACTTCGTTTTACAAATCAAATTCGACAATTTATCGTGTTTTATAACTTAATTATATCGTGTTTCACAACTTAATTATACTATGTTTCACAACTTAAATCACCAAATTTTGCAACATAATTATATAACGTTTCTCAAATAATTTTACTATATTTCATAGATAATTATAATATATATCATAAATGAGAAAATATAGTGTAACTTGTACCGTATTTTTCAACTGAGAAAACGTGGTATAATTCACAAACATGATATAATTTATTTGCAAAATATGGTACAATTCGCATATGGTTGTGAAATTTTGTCATCTTCTTTGTTAGACTGTTAGCTAAGAACACTAGAAAAAAATAGTATGATTTGGACCAGTTTTTTAAATTCGTTGATCATAATCACTCTTATATGGGGTTGAAAACTGATTTCCAACACTAAGAAACCATTAATCTACCTTTAATTCTACCAAAATAAATGAATCCAAATCTAATTTATAATTTTTTTTAAATTAATTGTTTTATGTTTTAAATACGTTAAAAATAGAGTACCAAAACAAAAATTACAAAATAAATCTCGTTAGAAAATCATCGTAAAGTATGATCTACATTGACCATATCTGAATGTCAATGTCGAGAACATCATATTCGCATTTCATCTTGCACGGTCTGCACCGTAACACTCATCCAATCGAACTATGTTTGGATTCATGATCTTCGTAGTAGCCATAATTATTTTCGTTTTAATTCACATTAATTATTTTATTATTAGAAAATAGAGTACAAAAAACAAGAACTTACAAAAAATACAAAGAAAAATTATGACAGAAAGTATAAACAATCTTAAGACGCCTATTATGATGACATTGCGGAAATAGAAGAAGAAGCAACGATAGATGAAACCCTAATTCAAGGGTAACATGATGAAACCCTAATCTAAGGGTAACAAATATTGAATTTTTCAGAGATAAAAAATATATTATTCCAAAAACTTAGAATAACTTAAGGCATATAAAGTTTTATATAAGAGCTTCTCAAAACCCTAAATTATAATAAAAGGAAATAAAATAAATATTTTAAAATCAAATAAAATCAAATCTTAATATAATTAGATTCTATTTAAATACATAAGATATTTGAATAAAATAAAATAAAAAAGGCTTTCGTTTGGAATTTTCTGGGCTACATCATCCTCTCCTGGTTGACAAGAATCCGTCCTCGAATTCAGAGCACCATCACCATCAAGAACCTAAATTATTTATTTTATTTTATTCAATTGTTACATTGGGAATTATAATTGTTGACCTTATCAGAATAAGATAATTCTTTTCGAGTGTTCCTTCTTCGAAGTCACATTGAAGCCATCCAGTTGAAGGAAAAAAATAGTTTCGAAAACCTTTTCATAGCCTGAAGACAACATCCTCATGTCCAGTTGATGAAAAAAATGGTTTTGAAAACCTCTTCATAGTCTGAGACAACATCTCGATAAGAAATTTTTACCTTTATTCGACAATTGGTAGCCAATTTAAACTCCTTCAGTAACCGGTCAATATGATCGTCATTGAAACGCCTAGTGTGTCTCCGGCATACCAAACGATCTTTGAGATCTTCATGGTCGTATGTTGTTCTCTCATTTAGACCTTGAATTAGATGAAATCAAGATTCAGAAACATGTTTGCCCCGTAGCAGGAACTGAGACTCTGATACCAAACTGATGACACGACGGAAATAAAAGAAGAAGCAACAATAAATGAAACCCTAATTCAAGGGTAACATGATGAAACCCTAATCTAAGGGTAACAAAGATTGAAATTTTCAGAGATAAAAAATATATTATTCCAAAAACTTAGAATAACTTAAGGCATATGAGGCTTTATATAAGAGCTTCTCAAAACCCTAAATTATAATACAAGGAAATAAAATAAATATTTAAAAATAAAATAAAATCTTAATATAATTAGATTGGATTTAAATACATAAAATATTTGAATAAAATAAAATAAAATTAAAAAGGCTTTTGTTTGGACTTTCTGGGCTACATCATATTAGATACACTTTCTAAAAACAATTGAACAATTTATTGCGTTATCCATTTGTTGAAAGTTTTCCAAAATATAACAAGGTTTATTATTTTCGATACATACAACTACTAATTTTTTTATAAGATTAAGGAGATTTATAAATTATATATTCTCATCTCTTGAATCATTCATATATATATAAGAGGCATAAATCCTTATAGAGGGTTGTATATTTTCATAAAAACTTTTATGAAAAGTCATGCAGGATCAGGTGCGTGACTTTTTTTTAAAGACATACTTATTTTGAAAAGACACTTGTTGAGTGTTGTTGCGGTAAAACCTTTGTTGTTGCGGTAAATGCTCATTTAACGGTTATTTTTGGAGTTTCAAGTATAGTTGTTGCAACATGCATTGCAACTTCAATTCTAGAAACCTCAACGTTCATGACTAAACCGACAATATTATGTGTATTGCAACAAATTTATCTCGTTATCTTGACAAACCTTTTGTTATTGCAAGAAACGTCTGTTTAGTATTGTCGTGCAAAAGAAGTTTTTTTTTGTGGTAAAAATGTATTAAAAATAATAAAAAGTTTCTACAAATACATGAGGCATACCCAATGAATGGAATTAAGATCCGAGGAATATAATAATCGAAAAAATTGACTAATACTTGGCCAAACAAGAACAAGCAAAACGATAATGTGAAGACCGAAATAATCGACTAAGGCTTGGCCAAACAAGTACAACAAAACAAACAATGTTACCAAGACTAATATGATTCAAAAGACTTAATTGCAGCAAGATAAGAGTGCAAAATAAAGAATCCATAAGGGAAATATGTCTGCATCAAACAAACACAAACTAAAATTAACTTAAAAAGTTAAAGGGATTAGATAGACCAGACAACCCAGGTGCCAACGAATCTGAATCTGAGATCATACAACACTTGGTAAGAAATCTCAAGGGCGATTGCCGAAGATGATATGAAAATTCTAGCATTTTTCTCATACCAGACGTGATAAACAACTACAACAAAACATGCATGCCAAAGGTGTCGAAATATAGATGAAGGCCAGTTGGACACCTCTTGGATCCAAGAGACCCAATTTTTATTGTGACTTAAAGAAAAATTAATATTAGAGCTTTTGAATCCCCAGATAATCTGAGTGTAACTACAATAAAAGAGGATATGATTAATGGTTTCTGAGGCGGAATAACATAAGACACAATTCAGAGGTGTCGTGAAGCCCTAACTTAGAAGTTTATATCGGGTGGAAAGTTTACCATGGATAGCAATAAAAATGATGAAGAAATTGCGCGGAATGTTAAATTTATGCCAAACAAGCCCCGCTAACCCGACGTGGGGGGTGGGCGTACGAATGGCGTTGTAGGTATCCTTGATATTGAACTTGGTAATTCCTCTCTTAGCATTCTAGTAGTTGACGTCATTATATAGGATGTTAGGGTGATAGATGGATATGATGAGGTGTTTAATCTCATGCAAAGTACGTGGTTCCTAGCACCAACAAACCTTAAATGAGTAGGCCAATTCCAACGTCCATCTCGAATGATATCAGAAACCCTCAGGCTGCTCCCCAAACGAGAATCTCGAATAATAATGTGCCCATAGTAGTTGACAAAAGAGGTAAATATAAACCACGGTTCAAATCAAAAGGAGTTCGTATCCCCACTACCAATTGCGACCCTATACAAATTGCTAGCGCGATTCCTAATATTCAATATTTTCTTCCAAGTCCAGGAAGGAGAAGACCCAATCTTTAAAGACCATAAATTATTATCTTTAATCTTCTAAGAGTAAATTTAGTCACACCGCATTCAGTTGTCGAGTTTATAAACGGTGAACCACAAGTATTTAAGGACCGTCGCCTGATTCTAGGTTCTTAGGTCTATAATTCCAAGGTTGCTCTCAAACAAGGATAATATGACTGTATACCAAGCCATTTTAGCACGAGTAATCTTCATCTCATGGCTAGACCAGAGAAAACAACGGAGAGACTGTGAGAGTTTTTTAAGAACTCTAGCGGGGAGAAGGAAGATTGAAGACCAGTAAACCAACCCTGCAAAAAGCACATGAATTAATGAGCTGAAGCCTCCCCGCATAAGGGAGGTATTCAGAAGTCCATTAGGCAACACGTGTAGTAATTGTGTCAAGAGGGGGTCTACAATCATTATGAGAAAGACGAACCATGAGAATAGAACCTCCAAGATAATTAACAGGGAGAGATCCAACGTTGAATCCAAAAATATTGATCAAGTTTAATTTAAGAGTGAGGTTAACCCCAGAAAATAAGATGTGGCCCTTCTGAGGGTTTAATTTAAGGCTAGAGAGAACAAATAAATCATTAAGACCATCCTTGATAAGTTTGAGAGAATAAATATCACCACGACGGAAAATCATAAGGTCATATACAAAGCAGAGATTGACATTCTTAAACTTATGACAATTACAGTGGAAATTGAATTTCACATTAGTAATTTTTTCCTTGAGGATACTGGAGTGTACTTGCATGACCACGACAAATGAGAAAGGAGATAATGGGTCACCTTGCCTAAGACCATTTCTGCCATTGAAAAGCCCATGAGGGTCACCGTTAATATTAACAGTATAAGACGGGGTGGTAATACATTGAATAATCCAGGTGATCGTTATAGGAAATTTATGCTCACCAATATGTCAAGGATAAGATGTCAACGAACATTGTCAAAAGCTTTTATCAGGTCGATTTTGAGAGCGACCCTCAGACCCTTACGATTAGTCTGGTAAACCTTAAGAAGTTTTTGGGAAAAAATAATATTTTCCGTAATATTATGCTCAGGCACAAAAGTTAATTGAGAGTTATTAATCAGATACATGAAAGAGTTCTTGATCCTATCTACTAAGAGTATTAAAGAACATTAAGATCCCATCACAAAGGTCCTTGCCGATGTGGTCCCAAAAATGCTTGAAAACCCCGCATTAAAATCATCAAGCCTTAGGGATTTATCATTATCAATACTAAAAAATACACTTTTAATTTCTGCACAAGTAACAGGACGGACAATCGAAAACCGTTTATAGGGATTTATTTTAGCATAAATAAGTGATGAAATACGAATAAACCCTAGATGATTTAGAAAAAATTTTAAAAAATAAAATAAAATAAGAATAATAGTTGATAAAAACACAGCCACCTCGTTAGAAGAAATGGCGAACACATCGTTACAATTAGTGATAAGACGATTTATGATAATTTAATATAGTTAATTTTTTTCCTAATTTGTTATTTGACTTTAGGTTAATTCCGAATTCGTCTTTAAATAAATTTTGATCATTTCGTTTAATAAAATTTTACACTATAGATTATATAGCTTTGGTTAGATATATATATATATATCTATATATATATCTATATATATCGGAGAAGCTTTCCTCCAACAAAATAGTAGTAGACTGTATGACCGTCACTCTCGAAATCTCAAACATTTATTCTTTCGCTCTTCTTCCTACTCGGAATGATACTTTCGTACACTAAACTAAAGTATCAGATAACTTATTTTATCTGTTTTATTATTTTAAACCATGATGCCGACATAAACTATTTCTTGAATGTCTCATTCTCTTGTTGTGGTACTTGAATTTCATAAGATAAACCGGATATGCAGGAAACAAAGCACTAGTTAGTGTGATATGAATGGGTTGGCATGGCACCAATATCATCGCAACGTGTCAATTCTATAGCCAAAAAACAAAACTCAATCGTTCTCCTCCACAAAATTATAAATCGACTACCTTTAGTGTTGTACAGCAAAATGTAGCATAAAATAACACTCAAATACGGGTGTTATTTATTATTAATATGAACTTTAAATAATCATGAGCGGTGTCGAACTAACAGAACATATACTAAGGTTAATATTAATATTAATATGGGTCCATTAAGCATTACAATCCATATAATATTAATGCGTGTAATTTTATTCAGCTATAATACATATTTATTTGATTGAGAGCAAAACTTTGACGAAAAATATTTAACTAATAAAAAGTGATGTGGTAACTAAACCAAGTTTATCAAAATAATAATAATAGTATAATCAGTTTATTAGCCAAGGTTATATTTATAATTTTTAATAAAAAACAGACATTTTATATATAGGATAAAATTTTAATATATTAAAATTAAAATAAAATATTTTAAACACAATATCTCATCCTATTTTAACTAATCGTATATTTACCGTCTTTTATATATATATATATATATATATATATATATATATATATATATATATATATATATAGTTGTTAATAACATTTTTGTGGCATACTATTTTTTAAAAAATCATTATTTCAAAAAATTCGATCATTTTGAATCATAATTTTCTATTTGTTTTACGATAAAATCTCTAAAAAAAGGATGGGCTAAAGAGTTTTCCCTAACATTAATCATGACGTTGTCATTTTTTTTTACAGAAAACTAAACCTCTTTAACATGTACAACCGTCCATGCTTCTTCACTTTTGTGGGTGTTTATAAATGTTTTGCCACTAAAAATTTTCTAATGGCGGATTTTTTATACGGAAACTCTCACCAAACTCTAACCCATGTTCATCCGTTTAATGCCGTCATTATTTTTCTCTCACAAACCTTTAAGTCAATTATGTCATTGTTGCTTCTTTTTTTCTTGTGATGAGATTTCGTATATTGAATCTCTTTTGTTTTTGTTTTGATTGAAACCATATTTTTACATACCATAGGTTCATCTCGTGTTTAGATATGAGTCGGTCTCTCCCGCATCATTCTTACATTTCTATCGCAGTTAAAGACATAACAGTCATTATGTTCTTCTTTGACTTCTACTATTTATGTCATGTGACTCTGGACGCATCCGTTTTTGTCACCATTATCATTTACAATCGGTGATGGTTGTGGCGGTGGTGGGGCTCGTGTCCTTATTACTTACACTAAAGTGTCGTCGGTATTTTCTTTATTTTTTTTTTCTCTCATCTGTTGGGTTTGTCTTGTCCTGGTTTTTACGGAAACCTCTTTACCATCGGCCTTGGTTGTGGTAGTGAGCTCTCAGACTGACGACATTACAGATCGTTCTGATCAACTGTTCTAAATTTTTTTTACCTTGTATGGGTGGCTCGCTCTTAATCCATATAAGAACAGGCTTTATAACTATGTATTTTATTGTAATTTTAATTTCATATATTTCAATGTATTTACGGTTTTCGATTGTATTTAGGTGTCTCGATCTTATACTGTTATCTTTAGGTGCTTGCAAAGTATGTCTCAAAGTTTATTTATCGTATATCTAATGTTTTTACAAAGTTAATTTTTTTGTATATTTATCCCTTACTACGAGATCTCATAGTCCTTGTCAACTGAGTGATGAATAATTATGTTTTTATGCTTGGCAATCCTTACAAAGCCAAACCAATGGGGTTTTTTTGTGATTATGATTTTGGACTATTTGGTCGACCATATTAATTCGGTTAATTTATGTTTTGTCGAATTCAAATATTTTTGTTAAGGTCGAACATATACAAAATTAGTTTTGGTTGGAATTTCGAACCTTTGAGTTTTAACTCGAAATGTGAAGCTCGAGATTTTGAGGCTTGACATAGTTGAATTGTCGTTCCTCTAATTTATTTGACTCATCTAGCTTGTATAACTAAACTCTTAAGTTTTGGTTTGAGTGCTTATGAGCCTTATGTTACTTATGTCTTATTATTTTGTATGTTTCCATGCCTAGTTATTTTTAGTCAAACCAATGTGACTCTGGAGAGATCCTATTACCCCTGCAAATCTTGCATCGTCAAAACCTTTACCAACCAAAACCTTCATTAGGAAAAAGATTTAAATTTGGTGAATGAAAATTATATAGTAGGTTCATGGTATAACATCCAAAGTGAAAATATCGTTTGATGTTTTTAATGAAGGTGGGTAACCCCCGCCATCATTTGATACTACAAATACAAAAATAATAAGTATTATTAATGATAAATTAAAAAAGAAGTTTGATAAACATACCAAAAAACAATTTTTTTGTGCCGAGATTTATTTATATGTTTTGATCTTTTAGAAGGAGTGTCGAATCCTAATGGCCATTTTGTTATGAAGAACTTATAACATATTGAAAACGTCATGTGTGTAATGGTTTTACCTAGAGAATAAGAAATGTTTCAAACCTTAATGATGTGTTGAGAAGAACCGAGTGAGACATATGTCTTCTCGCTTATTAGGTTCGATCCTAGATGTGCCAAGAATCATGTTTGGAAACCCTCAACTCTGTGCATTCAGTGATCGACCATCACGCCATATTTAAATATCTTATGAGCCTCAGGTCATCCTTAAAAACTAATAATTATGAACTTATCTTCCATTACGCTAAACAAGGTGTTGCGAAAGAACTATAACTTTTGGGATCAAGAGTTGTTCCAAGTCGTACGAGTAAGGTGAAGACTGACTGAATGTATTGTGGTAAGATTTCCTACATAAGAAGAGACTTCATTAGAATGCCTCAGCCATGAGATAATTTTATTTACTTCTTTATTTGATATAGAGGTCCATGTACCCCTACACCGTTCATTGTTAGATTTTTCTTAGCTTATTGGTATATGTTCAATACAACTTATGCCAAACGGTTAGAGGTTACTGGTAATCTTCATAATAACTACTAATATTTCAAACTATGTTTTCTCCAAGTAATAGTCCCCACTATTACTTGTCTCATCCGAACTAGTACAAGCTGATAACATGCCTAAAATCCTTCTAATTGCATCTCCATGTTTCATACTTGAATTACTCGTAAATTACCTTTATTTACTAACTTTGTCATGTTTTTCCATTGAATTTTATTTTTTTAGGGTATTCGCACCAAATGATAGGTCTTACCAGATGTCCCTAATAGATAATAGTATGGGGGTTCATATGGAGTTGCCCCAGTCGCTAAAGGTGGAGAATAAGTGATGATGTCCATCCATGAGACTATTTTTCCTAATCCAAAGTTCAAAAACATATCTTTGAAGAAGTGTAAGGCTTTGTTCCTTATACTATAAAAAAAAGTTATTTAAAAGGATCAGATGACACCATGACGTGTTGAGATGTCATTGAAGGGAAATAAATTGAATGATGAAAGGGGCCTTAAATGAGAGAAAATACAAATAAAAAAAGACAAACAATTTGGATTATATTCTTATTGATGAATTCAGATATTTCTTAGTAATTTCTTCTGTTAAAATAATGTTTGTATGAGAGTATCTGTCACATAAATATTCATGTGATGATATTTCTATCAAGAGAGATTGAAAGAGTAATAACAGAAATAGACAAAAGGAATAAATGAAGTAATAATTGTCTAATCATTGGTCCATTTCCCCAAAAGTGAATGTCCTTTATATAGTACATGGATAAATTAGTAATTACACATTTACCAGTTCTCAAGTGGATATTCTCACCTCACTCATTTACTAACGGTAAACATATTAACTAGTTATTACATATGACCCCCTCATACCTTATGTTTGCTTTAGTTTAGTCCTTGACATTTAATCACATGAGATTAATCCTTGTGATAATTATATTTAGCCTACTCATTGTCATATTTTTGTTCTTTATCACTTATAATGAAGAAACAAAGAGATGAGTATTTTACTCGTACAAGAAAGTTAGTCCATAAATAAAAGAAGAAGTTATACTATGAAGGTGGGTCTTTGAAAAAAAACCCCCATAAAAATAAGGACCATAGTGGGGTTATAAAGCCTACAAAACCGTTTATGAGAAAAAGAAGAAGCATCCCACTTATGTGATACTTGAAAATGTTCCCATAACATTACCCTTAGAATAAATCTATACATATTGATCTCATGGTCGCACACATAAAGAATGAGGCTAATCATACTTATTTTTTAGTTGTACATCTGGAGGAGAAGATTGTCCATCATAATTCTCATCTATATTTATTAGAGACAGTACCTCAAACGAGTCAACTCATTGATCTGGAGCCTGCCAAAATGTCCACCAAAGCACCGAAACTCCTAAAGCTCCGAAAAGTGATATTCCAAATGATATAATTTGCCGAGGACCAGTATGTGGAGACCAACAATTACTTTGTGAATTAACGGATGAGAAAATCAAGCTCGACATTAATGTATGTAGAATCGTTTTTTACTTTTATAAAAGTACATTATTACCCTAATATTTTATATAATCTATTTTAATGCATCTTTCATGTTTAAAAGTGTGCATGCAGCTGGATAGTTTGGGATTTTGAACCTTCAACTATTGCGTACTGTCATAATCAGGCCTATAAAGTATCATAAGCAAGTAATAGCGAGTGAGGTCCATGTGGAACAATGAATCACTATTAAATAAAATTCTTCGAGATGATGTAGAGTCCCAATTATACTAATAGTCCAATATTTTGAAGAAGGCATAAAATAAGTTTGAGTATGAGTTTGTTGATTATCTGAAAAGAATCAACGAGTTGGAGGTATAACTTTAAACTTATGAAGTGCCTCAAACAAAAAATCATACAATAATCGTAATAATTTAAAGTTTGGTCATACATCATAAGAGAAATGCCACACAAACTTGTTGGAAAGTTTTCACAGTCTACTAAACTATTTTGACATGAGGTTGATATAAATAAACTATAAGAGGCTAGACTTAAAACTTCTAGATTTAACCAAATAATATGGATAATGGTTAATTATATTTTGTTTGGGCCCAAAAATTACTGGCTTCTCTTGAAAGACTACTCAAGGGGTCGATTTCACACACATTTAGGAAACAAGGATGCGTACTATTGCATTTTATACCTTAGGTACTTTTCGTACTCAAATAGTTCAAATTTGATGACTTCCTTGTGCAGTTTATCTTGGTAGAGTATAAGATTTTATTTCTTAGATTTGGCATAATCAAATGTTTAATTAACCACCAGTTGTGAGTTAGTGATTATTTTATTTATTGAGCTCTACAAATTTGGGTAAGCCAAAGGCTTACTATTGTTGATTTTATTCAATTTTTTTGTTCAAATGAGGGAATACAAACTTGATTAAGTGGTACATAGGATCCTTCAAATGGGATGTTAGTTGTACTTTGGCTACATATTAAGAATTATTGAAGTCTTCATTTGTTCAGATTATCCATATAAGCTCGATATTATCCTCCAATGAACTGACCATTCTACTTGAAACTCGGTCAGGAAGTTTGTCAAAACCTAAGATTTATTGACAGCATATGGTTCAAACTATATGTAAAAAACCATAAACTTCATCGACCATTATGCTAGAGATATGAAAATTATTCATAGAATTTTATTAGGGAAATGAAGTTCTGAATGTAACTGAATGAGTCTGAAAGTATAACTTTAGTTTCTAACAGCCATCACCAATGCTAACGAAAGTTTCTCTAACTGTAAAAACCAAGTTTATGTATCGAATAAAGGTTTTGTCACTATAAAATGACTATGCATGTGGCTCATTATTTTCTTACCGTAATAGATGTGCAATATGGTTGTATACTGCTAGGTACAAGTATAATATTTCCCTTGAGTTTGGTCTTGTCAGGATCTCGGATGAGGCTAGATTCTTCTTGATTTTTTAAAGGCTATTCCAAACTCCCGATTTTAGTTGAATCGTCTGACACCCTTTAAATTTTTTTAGAAAATAGGGCACATTTATCTAAGGATAAGAATATGAACTTATTGAGCATAACCAGCATTCCGACCAAAATCTAGGCCTCCTTGATGTTACGTGAAGATTCTATAGCCGCTAAGTATAACTGCATATGATTTATCTTGATCTCACTTCTGCTGACCAAATACCTTATAAACTTCATTGGCTGGATTCCAAACTTGCAATTTTTAAAATTTAGATTTATATTTACCACCGAAACATTTTTGAAAGTGTCTACGAGGTCGGTCAAGTGGTTGGTGTGTTATATGCTTGTTACTAAAATATTATTGATATATGATTGTCAGTTTCTCCTTAGTTGGGTAAATACTACTTTATTTAAGAGTGTTCTCATGTCGTTAAAACATCTTTGATGTTGAAGGGTATTAATTTGTAGTAAGGTAACCGTGGTTTGTTTATGAAGGTTATATATTCTTCATTATACGGATAAACCATTATTTGATTATATACAAAATACGTATCCACAAAAAAAAATTTATTGTTGTCTAAAGTGGTATATACTAGGTGTTTGATGTGTAAGAACAAGTATGGATCATTTAGACACACTATGTTAAGGTCAGTAAAGCCTACCAACATAATCCATCATTTTCTTGCTAACCAACACCGAATTCATAGTAAAAAAGGTAAAAAAACTTATAAATTGTGGCATATTTGGCTTAGTTTATTAACTTCCGCTAAAATGACTTCAATTTTATTTTGTGAGAATTGCCCACACTTTTTCTTAATCCACATCGATTCAATAATTATAGATAGTTTGTGATATGCTACCTCGATTAGTACTCAAGTTATATTTTGCGCGGACCATGCAGATATATCTACATTTTTGGACAAGAATAATAACAATTTTTTTGAATATCTATTATAAATATTTGCCACTAAATACTACTTGTAATATCCCTTGTTTTGTATCTTGTACAACTTCTCCTATTTCAAGAGTGCGAGGAGGCTCTCTTGATTATCTAAGATAATTGGGATTCATGCTGGTTATTATATGTCTAGTCCTATAAAAATATCATATTACTCTCTGGCTATAGGTTGATTGCTACATATCATTATGATCCTCCAATTGATAACATAACAAAGTTATTGATTTATTATTGGTACGACTGCATGCATATAATTACGCCATATTCGTCCAAAAATATCATTATATGATTATAACCTCGTCTACCACCATAAAGAAGCATTACAAATTTTTCATGCATTCTCTATACTTGAGGTAAGATGTTTATACTATTTTTATAGTACTAATGGTGTTATACCTCAAATTTACATATAGTTTATCCTTAAAGAAGATATTTCCTCCACCGCCAATATCAATCATAATTCTTTTTATTTTTGCCTCGACGATCTCTACGATGATTAAAACCGAATATATATGTGGTGCCACTACCTATCTTAAATCATCATAAAAAACTAATGATGGGGTGTGGACTTTGGTAGAGGTAGGTTGAAGTCTGGCCTCAGTGCTAGATCTCGAAGTCAACCTTATGACAATCCTACAAGAAATGAATGACTCATGCAAGGAATCTCAATGGTATGAACTACTTCGAGGTATGGGTTGGGATTCAAGTACTCATTGGATGCCTGATAGATTTTTAGTATGTGCAATACTTGGAGTGTTATGAACGAGTTCGATGGAGGTTTTTCAAAAACGACTCAAAACTTGATAAAGTCAATTAGTGTACCATCATCGATGATATTTTCGAACTCATGGCACAGGAATTCTTTGTTTGATGTATATTCTTATTATGATATCTACATAATTTGTTAGGTTTTTTTATCTCTTGAGTGTCTATTTTTTGTGCTTCCAAAAATGAAACATGTACTTTTCCTTATCTATGGTTTTCACTCTTTCAGTGAGTTCGGTGTAGTGAAATCTGAACCACTGATGATCTTTTTGTTTTCACTTTTATGAATTTTGTTGTTTTGATCTGAGGATTTTTCATTGGTTGTTCATAAGAGTGTCTAGCTGTTTGGACTAGATTGATGATTAATACCTCAATTATGTTTTGTGTTGGGTGATAAGAGAATATACGCGTCGATCTTTCATGACAAGAAATATTTTTAATTATCTAGCTCTACGAATCTAGTATTTTCAGAAATTTCAAATACGACATTGAATAATATATATAATTCTGCTTCTACTATGCTATATATTTATTCAGTTGAGACAAAACTACCAATAATGTTTTGATATAAAGTATTTAACTATTAAATAGATAAAGAGTTAAACTAAGTTTGTTAGAACTATAAAAGTTAAAAGTTACGTAATCTCCATCTTAGTTAAAGTCTTATTTATTTTGTTAACGGTCTCATTTATATTTTTAGTTACAAATGATCTCAAGGTGAAGCTATTTCTCCCATAACATTTCTTATTTCCTCCGTAACGACGTACACCTGATTCCGAGGTGGTAGCTAGGAATCAATTATTTTTCAAAGAACACCTGATTCTGAGGTGGTAGCTAGGAATCAGTTGTTTTTTTCACTGAACACCTAATTCTGAGGTGGTATCTCGGTATTAGGTGTTTTGTGAAAAACAACTGATTCAGAGATAGCACCTCAGAACCAGGTGTTCGTCGTTAAAAACTACAGAAATCGAGATTTACTGTGGAAGGGTTTTTTCAAAGGATATTTTCAAGTTATACAACTTAAAAACAAGATTAAATTACTTTGTTGGTTGATTGTGTGATGTTCTCCAGCGTTAAAACTTTGGTTTGAGTGTCTTCCTCTCCCATTGATAATCTTTATCAAATTTAGGGATTTTTGGTTTTTTGGTTTTTAAAGTTTTATTTTATAAGGTAAAACATATTAGTGTTTGGATTAAAAAATAAAGTGAGGACAAAAAAATAAAAACAAGTTAGGAGTGTCTTTTAGATTTGAAATTATTAGAAAAAATAAAAAATGTTACGGAGAAATAACTTAGCCCATGAACTTATCACGATATATATGACAAAAATTTGGACTCCTAAATTGAAAACTAGAGTTATTTTTTAAATGATTTAATACATTTTTAATCGCACATAAAATATCTACCGTTAAAACTTGTCTAAATTCTATTAATATTGAAAAGATTACGCCTTAAATACTTATTTAGGTTTGATTAATTTATCATCTTTTTATTCAGCTATATATAATATTATATAAATAATTATAGTTATTAAAATCGTATTCTCTCCCGAGTCTCTTAAAGACTATTGAACAAATATTAATAGATGATTAGTTTTGATTTATATTAACTAGAACTGTCATTAATAAAATAGTTACAAAACAAAAATAATATGATAATAAATTATACAATAAAATTATGTTAAGATTCTAAAACGAAACATATCATAAAATAAATAAAAGAAAAATCTAAAAAACAATCTATTTTAAACCAGAAAAAATATAAACTATGGAAACATCGTTTATATATATATATATATATATATACAAATTCTGATATTCTTCAATTTTTTAATAACTTTTATCAAAAAACCAAAAAAGGTCATTCCTCCACTTTCTAAGTGCATTGATCCGGCACGGATGCAACTTTTACATGCACCAAACCTCATCGCCTACTATAAATAACCCCAACTCTTCTAACCATTTCTCCCACTAAGACTCGCACAAATCTCTAACACTCTAAAAACAATTCAGTTTATCTACCTTGTTCCAAGCCACTCTTCTTTTTCTACTACAATAATGGCAAGTTTCAAGGGTTTAGTTCTTATTGCTTTGCTTGTTTCCTCTTTGACTATTGCGACAGAGTGCCGCGTGGCTAGGAAAGACCTAGGAATAGACCTAGGCGGTGTCGGTGTTGGTTTGGGTATCGGTTCAGGGGTTGGTCTTGGTGGAAGCGGGTCGGGTTCTGGTGCCGGTGCTGGTTCAGGTTCTGGCTCGGGGTCTAGCTCTTCTTCGAGTTCTACTTCGACTTCGACTTCGAGGTCTAACTCTGGCTCGGGTGGTTCAGGTGGGTCTGAAGCTGGATCGTCTGCCGGATCGTTTGCTGGGTCTAGGGCAGGATCTGGATCCGGCTCGAACGGACGTTAGGCGGAATGCGTCGTCACCTTGTGTGTAATAATAAGTACTAAAATTACTATAATGTCATGGATTGATAAATAAATAAATAAAAGGTGGTATGTTTTTTTGAATATATATTTGGCGTGTGTTTAATATAAACTAATATGTATGAATTTAAGAATGTTTGTCCGAAAAAGTTATTAGTGTATTTATTAAGCTTATTTAACTAGTATAACCATTTTCTCATGTCAACTGAACTCACCGATTCGGGTTGGACAAGGCTCTCGATATTTAGGGCGATATGGATCAAACGATATTTACTCCAAACATAACTACGAAAAGGAAAAAAAATGGATCGATTTTATATCATAAAATTTAAGAAATCATATAAGATTCGGAATCGACTAAAAAAATCATGTCTTCTAAAATTTATAGCTTCATGAATTTATTAGATATTTTAGATGGTAAGATTTTACAAAATTTCTATTTATACATACAATTTAGATTCAACCAATTTTGTTTAGATTAATAAAGAGTCATATATTTTAAACTAATCCTTATCTTTATATTTGTAAAACCCAACAAATCGATTTTCTAATTCTTTTTATTCGTAATGTATTGAGTTCGAACTTAAACATTATGGATGTAAGAATAGAAAGTAATATAATAAAAAAATAAAAATGATGGGTATCCTCTCTCGAACATAGTTTTATTAACCTTAATAAAAAAAACTATTTTGACTTTAAAAAAATGATTTAGGCAGGTTTCAAGCATTGAAACTCTTTAAAGCAGGATTGCTATAGATTCAAGAAATGTAATAAAGGTGGTTAAAATCACAACAATGGTTTCTGAACAATTTTCATCAACAATCCCAAATAAGATCCAGCCTGCAACAATAAAAAAACAAATATAAAAGACAATTAACAAATACATCAACCGGACGTGGGTTCTGAATTTCATGCCCTTAGAAATAATCCAATATACACGCATTCTCCTACTAAAATCAAGTTCTCTACGCAAGATAAAGAAAGTTTTAGGGTTGACTCCAAATCCATGGTATTGAGAAAATTCATAAAAAGGAAACCAAAGTTATCTATCATTTAGAAATTTCTAGACTCATTTAAATTCGTAGGATAAGTCAATCTATCAATCTAGGACTCACGACGTGTATTGATAGAGTTTGAAATTAGGATGACCTGTGCAGATTATATAGCCGTAACGTGTGGTCTATTAAAGAACACTCAATGAGACTCTTGAAATGGAGTCCATACTACAACTCAAAGAAAGAATTCCCCCACCACCCCTGACCGGTTAACATTTCCAAATATCCCAGAATATATTTAATGAAAGAATCATTAAAACAATTGTTGTTTCAATTGGTAAACCATTAAAGGTATGAGTTACTAACAACCACAAAGCAAAACACAACTGTTGCAGAGCTTGGATGGAGCTCAATCTATCTAAGGATCCTATAAACAAAGCCTGGATAGGCTTTGGTGACAATAAAGGATGTTGGATATATATTCTCTATGAAAAATTTCCTCTATACATTCAAGAATGCTAGCATCTAGAACATGGAAAAACAAACTAAAAAAACTATTGAAGCCAAAAGAGGATCTAATGGATAAGATTCAAACACTACAATCAAACAATCCTAAAAAATCTTCAAACTAAACAGCATTATGGATACCAAAAGTTAAAGTTGAACTAGTCATTATAAATGACAGTAATATGAACTAACATACAAGTAGTGGGAAATAATCATAGTATGATATTAAGAAACCATAGCAGAAAGAACAAAAAAGAAATACCAAAGAGACAACAATGAATACCGGCTACCCTGAAGTTTAGCCAAAATCTACTCAAGAATCAACAAACACCTTTCTAAAAGTGACAGATTCAGAAGATCAACAAAGCTGGGGTTGGTGAGGATAAAAGTAGCCTGAGGGTAGGCTGGTAATTTTAAGTGGAGTTTTAAGGCGGCGTAAGGGTGTTTCACGGTGGTGTGGTGGTGTTTAAAGGTGTTTTAAGATATTTCAGGGTGTTTCAAAGTGTTTCAAGGGTGGAGAGAGAATTAAGCAGCCTGGCAGCAGTTAATTTTTCTTACCCATAGTTAATGCTGGTGGTTGGGTATTTATAGTGTGTAATTTGGGCCCTTATGGGCTTTCGGGTCAAGTTTCATGGACCCGGGTCATGTTTAAAGACCCATGAAGTTTAAGCAAATGCACAGGTAGCTTAGTCAGATAGTGATTAGGTTTAAAAGTACTTTAGTCATAGTCCGAATCGCCTTATGTTCGCAGTGTTCAAAGTCTCCTGTCCGGTTCAATCAGTGCTGTTCGAACTGAAGTCATGGAGTCTGTCCGATTTTTGGGGAGTTTTACTTTGGACTACCCTTCCGGGGAGCTCTTCGAATTCGGACTCATCAGGAACCCCTTTTTTAGGTATTTGAACAAGTGTCCTTGTTAAAGAACTGAAAAACAGTCCGATTTCGGAAGTGGTCCTCCGATTCGAAGAGGGTTGTGACAGGCCCGGACAGACCAACCGTTACGAATTCAAAACGGTTTTTTGTCAGGAGTAGTGGGACACGTGTCACCCTCCGGTTGGCCACTCCAGCCGTTTTTCTACCTCGAAAATTATACCACTTTATTGAATAGGTAACTTCTTTAAATGGTTTTGATGACGTCAGCGCCGTCTTTTAATCATTGCCCAACTTTTCGGATTCTCCTAGGAATCAAACCCCCCTTTTTTACCTTTACTATAAATACTATTCATCTTTCACAGTATCATTTTCACTTTGCCATTTTACTCAAAACTTCATCTCTCTAAAACCTTGAGATTTCCTTAATCGTTTTATGTTCACAGCAAGAACAGCTTTAATCAAGGGTGGCTGGCTCAATCTTTCAGAACTAGAGAGAGCTCAAAGGGTTGAAAAAGAAAAACGGATTGCAGCAGGGCTACCAGCATCGCCAGTTGAGAGACCAGCCACTTCAATCGAAGAATCTGATAGGGGTTCGTCTTCTTCAAAAGGTACAAAACCTAGAAAACTCTTCCAATCAACACTCTCCCCCATAGTTTCTGGCTCATCAGTCCAAGAGTCAATTCCCACCGTCGAACCGGAGGTTGTTGTTACCAGTGTTAGGAAGAAAACTACCTTTATAGCTATGGGGTCCGACTCTGATCATTCCCCAGAGAAACTGATCATGAAAAGACCAAGTCGACTGGTTAAGGGACTCTCCTCGAAAAACACCAGTGAGTCTGGGTCCGGAACAACTGTTAGGACCCTCCGGGAGAGGCCGGTCGGTCCGGAGGCCAGCAGTCCACTACCCCCAAAGGAAACCTCGACCTCAGAGACTCAAGCTGAGGAGAAAATTCAAAAACATACAACGAGTCGCCAGTCCGGAGGATCAGCTGTACCAAGCTTCATCCCTCCCCGGGCTGTTTCTGCAAAAGCTCCCCCAACAGTAATGGAGGAGAGGATGGAAGACTCCATTGAGGAGGCTAGGTTTGAGTCCGAGTCGTCCGGACAAGCTGATACTGCCATAGTCATTGCCAAGAAAGGCAAAGAGGACTTGTTCTTGAGCCGTCCGGATCTGCCGGAGTGCCTCGAAGGGAAAGTTGGGCCCTGCTTTCACAAGGTAGAGTTTAAGTATCTCTTATCTTTGTTAAAAACCAAGTATGCATTTATTCACACTAGAGACTTGGGACGGCTTCGCACTAAGTGGGGGATCCCCGAAAACGTAAAGATCCGAATTCCCATCGATCCAGAGACCCCGATGGATTGTAAGAGGAATGAGATTGTATTTTTTACAGAACTGTTCAATTGGGGACTCAGGTTCCCGTTGGACCCGGAGATAGTGCGCTATTTCCATTTAGTGAAGTTATGTCCATCGCAGCTGAGCCCCAACGGATGGTACACCTTGATGTCATGCATTATGGCGTCCAGGCTGTCCGGAATCCCTCTTCCCATGGAAGAGTTTGCTGCTGTGGCAAGTCTATGCAAACATCACCAGTTCCCCTTTTATCACTTTAATATGGGGAACAATCTGAAAGCCGTTGACGATCTCCTGGAATCGGAGAATAAATGGAGGAGCCAGTTCCTGTTTATAAGTGGCTCATGGGAGAATGGGAAGAAGATTAAGATTGGGGAGAATCCTAGCCTTCTTCGAAGCAGATGGAGAAGTGATCGTAAGTTCTTTCTTTAAGTCTCTATTCGAATCTTCCCTTCTTTAAGCTTTCACTAACTTAATTATTCTTTTGTTTTGCTAGAACTGCCAAAAGAGTTCGGAGACTATGCGAAAGCCGGACAGGTTACCTGTGGCAAGATAAACACATGGGCCGCAGAGAACTGGGAGAACCGGTTTCACAAGGCTTTCACTCCGGGAAACTTAGCCAGATCTCACCTGTGGAACACCACAGGTCGGAGGGATTTAACCTGGGAGGAGTTTTCCACCCCTCCTGATGATGACGTTGTGCTGAGAAGGTCTCACGAGCTAGATGGGACCCTTTTCCTCCCTCTTCGGGCCAAAGCCCCAAGTAAGATGAAGGGCCAGAAGAAGAAAGGGAGGAAAACAGCAGGAGATTCAGAGAAAAAGGCCCTGACTGACACAGAGGTGCCAATTCCAGTTCAAGTTGATACAAGCCTTCTACAGGTAGTAGAAGTGGAAAGTAAGGAGCACGGAGAGACTCCCTCAAAACCTACGAGGGTCTCCAAACGAACCCGTAAGCAAGTAAGCGAGGGTGCTGAGAGAGAAGTAAAAAAGAAGAAAACTTCTCAAGAAGAAGAATTTGCTCTCCGGGACCCGGAGCCCACTTTTCCAGTTGATCCTACATTAGCCGAAGAGATCCCAGAAAACCTTAACGAAGGGATTCCAGGGGAGCTTCACACTGATGATATTGAACGGGGAGAGATCAACATGGATGAAGTGGATGTCACCGGCCTGGGTCCTCTAGGTGACTACTTCCTTGGTTTGTCTAGGGACGAGTTTGCAGGGCCATATGTTCCTCCAAGTAATTCCAACACGGTGAACTTTAATGGCAAAACTTTCTTGGTTTCCAGCGAAAGGGATATCATAGCTCACTCTCTCCTTAGCAACGTGCAACCTGTGCTCACCTTGGAAAGGCAAGTCCGGAGTCAGGCAGAAACCATTAAGGAGCTTAAGTCCGAGAAGGAAAAACTGTCCGATAACCTCCGGGGTGTCACTACCCAGGTTGACTTGCTTAAGGAGTCAAACGAACAGCTGAAGAGGAGTAAAGATGAGAGCAACACAAAAGTTGCCTCTTTGGAGAAAACCCTAGAAGATCTCCAGGCTAAGCTGTCCGAGTTGGAGAAAGACTTGAAAACCTCAAAAGATGAGACTGCAGCAAAAGAAAAGATTGTCACCAATCTGACTACTGACAAACTTACTTTGGAGAATGCAGTGACTCAGGCTGTTGGTGAGAAAGCTGCCCTGGTGAAGGATCAAGAGGCCATGATCAAGGCCAAAATCAATGCTTATGCCAAGGAGATGATACGGAGTGAGGAATTACTGATTGAAAAGGTGAAGTCCGACATGGTCCTCCTATTTCACGAGAAGTTCCCGAAGAGGAGACTTGGGGACTTATGGCGTTATGTGGATGATGATGATCTTCCATATTGGACCATGGTTGATGAAGGGTATACTGATATATCCTCATCTGGTGACGAGGAGGAAACCGGAGAGAGTCCGGGTGAAGAAGAGGCTGACCCCAAAGGCAAGAAGGTCATTGAGGAACAAAGTGATGTTAAGACTAAGGGAACAGATAAGGGTGAGCCATCTTCAAAGGCTCCACCTTAGTTGGTAATTTATTTTGTTTAATGTTTGTTTGAACCAAAGTCCTTGGAAGGCCAAGGCACCTTTTTTGTGATGCTGTCCGTTTTGACCGGACAGATTTTTGTATTGTGTTTAAACTTGTTTACAAAGTCCTTGGAAGGCCAAGGCAACTTTAAGTTTATTGAATGAATGTTTTATCTTGCACAACCTTTCTCTTATTCTAGAGTTTGTTTAAGTACTTCGTATTGTGAGAGTGTTTAATTTCTCTGGCTAGAATTTAAATAGCCCTTAGATCTTTCAGTCCGGGTAGTATGGCAATCAACAGAATTTTGTAAAAACTTAGAAAATTTATTCAAAAAAGCTCCAAGTTTCATTTAAAGCTCTCCGTGGCGCCAGAGAGAGGTAGTGGTATGCCCCCAAATATTTACATGGATGTTTAAACAAGTAAATATTTACATAAGTTTTATTCCAAATACATTCGAAGGTGTTCAATATTCCAAGGGTGAGTTAAAACCCTGCCATCTTTGTCTTCCAGCCAGTATGTGCCAGGCTTGATTCTTTCAACCACAGTATACGGACCCTCCCAGGTTGGGGCCAGCTTTCCGAAGAGCTTTTCCTTGGTATGCAAGAAAACTTTCCTCAATACTTTATCTCCTGGTTGAAAGTTCCTTCTTTTAACCTTGGAAGCAAACCTGCTTCTCATCAAGCCCTGATAGTGTGCCATTCTAAGATGAGCTTTTATTCGCCTTTCTTCAATCAAATCAAGCTGATTTCTGATTGCTATTTCATTAGCCTGTCCGGAGAAGTTATGAACACGAAAAGAGGGGAGTGTCTTCTCTATGGGAGCTACTGCATCCATCCCATAGACCAAGGCAAAAGGTGACTCTTGTGTGGCAGCCCCAGGCGTTGTCCGGTATGCCCACAAGACTTCTTGTAAATAATTAGGCCACTTCCCAGCAGCCCCTTCCAGATTTTTCTTTAAGCCGGACAGTATTGTTCTATTAGCCACCTCAACTTGCCCATTGGCTTGTGGGTGGAATGGTGAAGAAAAGCAGTGCTGAATACCCCTTGAGGCGCAGAAGCTCTCCATTTCTCGGTTGTCAAACTGTGGCCCATTATCTGTTGTTATTCTCTGAGGGACACCAAATCTGCAACATATGTTGGATAGAATGAATTTTATAACAGCCTTTGATGTTGTTCCTGCTAAGGGGGCTGCTTCTATCCACTTCGAAAAGTAGTCGATGGCTACAATTATGGTTTTACGCCCTCCGGACGCCATAGGGAGAGGCCCAACTAAGTCCAATCCCCATCGAGCAAAAGGGACAGGCTCAGAAATTGATTCCAAAGGGATGGCTGGTACATGAATTTCATTGCTGTACCTTTGGCATGGGTCACACCTTCTTATCAGTTCCTTGGCATCTTTCATTATTGAAGGCCAATAATATCCGGAGAGAAGCACTCTTCTTGTTAACGCTCTAAATCCACAATGGGCTGATCCCTCACCATCATGTAATTCGGAGAGAACCATCTGTGACTCATGATCTCCTAAACAGCGTAGGAGAGGCTTGCTGTAGGATTTCTTGTACAAGACCTCTCTAATCATGATGAAACCATGAGCCTTATGTTTTAACGTTCTGGCTTGTGATTTATCCAAGGGTACGACGCCATCGGACAGAAATTGTATAAGTGGAGACCTCCAATCTTGAGGTTTATTTACTTGTATTTCAAAAACTTCCTCTTTCTCCCCTTCATCAAGTTGAATAGAAGGAATTTCAAGCACATGGATCCATGGATAGGACTCCGTATATGCTATTGTTGCCAATGAGTCTGCCAGTTCATTCTCTGCTCGGGGAATGTGCTCATAGACAACAGCTTTAAACTTCATTGCCTCATTTTTCAAGAGAAGTAAATACTTGATTAACTGTTCTTTTCTAGCTTCTGATAGGCCCAAGGCATGGTGAACAAGCAATTGGGAGTCGCTTAACAGCTTGACCCTTTTTGCTCCACAAATGTAAGCCAATTTTAATCCAGCTATAGCTGCTTCGTATTCGGACTCGTTATTGGACGCCCTAAAAGCAAAACAAATAGCTTGAAACATGTTGTCCCCATAAGGAGAGGTTAGACATATTCCTGCCCCAGATCCTATGGCACTGGATCCCCCATCTGTTCGGACAATCCACACTTTTTTGTCTTTTGAATCAGCAAGTTGTTCTGAGTCCCTATCAGAATGGAATTCGACCAGAAAATCAGCCACAGCTTGGGCTTTTACTGCTGTTCGAGGAGCAAAGTCTACGTCGAAGTCCCCCAACTCTACTGACCACTTTGTCATTCTGCTCGAAATATCCGCTTTTTGAAGGACATTCTTTAAAGGGAAGGATGTCCGGACAACAATAGGGTGAGCCTGAAAATAAGGCCTCATCTTTCTTGCAGCTATCACCAAGGCCAATGCTAGTTTCTCGAGTTTCAAGTAACGGCGTTCAGCATCGATCAGGCTTTTGCTGATGTAGTATACTGGGTGAGGATACCCATCAATCTCTCTAACTAACACAGCACTGATGGCACAACTTGAAACAGCCAGATATACAAATAGAGTCTCCCCATCGATTGGCTTGAATAAAGTCTTTGGAGAGGACAGATGCTTGTTAATTTCATTGAACGCCTCATCACACTGTGGTGTCCACTCAAACCCCTTTGCACCTTTCAAAGTTTGAAAGAAAGGAGCACATCTGTCCGAAGACCTAGAGATAAACCTGTTCAAAGCCGCTAACCTCCCCGTTAACCGCTGCACTTCTTTAACATTTCGAGGAGGCTCCATTTGGAACAAAGCATTGAGTTGGTCCGGGTCGGGCTGTATTCCATGCTCACTTATAATATACCCCAAGAACTTCCCGGACTGCACTCCGAATATACACTTTTCAGGATTTAACTTTAAATTTACCTTGGCCAAGTTTGCAAAAGTCTCCTGGAGGTCGGACAAGTGTAGCTGCTCATCCACACTTTTAACCATCATATCGTCGATGTAGACCTCCATATTTCTTCCAATCTGGTTAGCAAATGCTTTGTTGACTAACCTTTGATAAGTAGCCCCAGCATTTTTCAAGCCAAAGGGCATCACCTTATAGCAGTGTAAACCTCTATCAGTAACAAAAGTGGTATGCTCTTGATCTCTTGGATCCACCTGGATCTGATTATATCCGGAGAAAGCATCCATGAAGGAGAGTAGCTTGTTCCCAGAAGTAGAATCTACTAGCTGATCTATCCGGGGGACCGGATACAAATCTTTTGGGCAAGCTCGATTGAGATCCGTGAAGTCTATGCACATTCGCCATTTACCGTTTTTCTTTTTTACCAAGACTGGATTGGCAGTCCACAAAGGATACTGAGCTTCTTTAATGTGCCCCATCTTTGTGAGTCTGTCAACCTCTTGTACAATGACATCAGCCTTTTCTTTTGAGAAAGCTCTCCTTTTTTGCACCACTGGTGCTACGTCTCTCCGGACAGATAAGTGATGGGAAATCACTTCTGACGGCACTCCAGTAACATCAGCATTGCACCATGCAAAAACATGCTGATGATCTTTTAAGAATTTTAACATTTCTTCTTTCAATACTTGTGGCATTTTGGATCCTATCTTGACAAATTTCCCTTCTTCTAAGCAGTGTGTCTCAACTTCTTCAACTGGGATCAACACTCCGGGGGTCTCCCTGGGGTCATCAATTTCACCCTCACCCCCAGAAAGGCCCTCAAACTGCTATTGGTCATTCATACGGACTGCCCCCAGCGTTCGTGGAGCCAAGGCAGTGGCATAGCATTCTCTTGCAACTTTTTGACTGCTCCGGACAACCCCTACCTGCCCCTGAACAGCATATTTTAGACACTGATGAACTGTTGAGGCCACTGCATGCATCCTAGAAAGCCAAGATCTCCCTAGAATAGCATTGTAACAAGTGGGACAGTCCACCACAATGAAAAGTATTCTGACCGTTTTCTTGAAAGGGCCTCTGCCCAACAATACTTCTTCTTCGAACTCACCAATTACATCAGCTGAACTGCCCGTGAAGCCTACAATCGATCGGTCTGACTTTTGAATCACAGTTGGATTTTTCATTTTCTTGTAAGTATCTAGGAAAAGGATATTGGCAGAACTCCCAGTATCTACCAGGATTCGCCTTATCTCATTGCCCCCTACCGATGCTCCTATGACAACAGCATCTTCATGAGGGCCAACAATGTCCCTCAAATCATCCCCATCAAAGACAATGAATGGGAATAGATTTGACGATTGATAAGAGGTCATGCCCCCTTCTAGTTGGGTTGCCAAATTATGAACATGCCTTTTTCTTGATGAAGTGGTAGGAGCCGTTACGGTGTCTCCTCCGAAAATTGTCAAGGACTCAAAGAATTTAATGAGCCCGGAGACTGACCTGGAACGTTCCTCTATTGCACCCACTCTGTTCCTTGTTGGATCAGGATCCAAGTATTCTGATTCCACATCAAACCTTTCAACAATTACCATGGCCCCTTCTGGAGCAACATTAACCGGACCAGCCCGGTGAGTATTATCAGGCCTGTTGCCTCCTCTTCTTTTGACATACGCACCCAACTTCCCTCTTTCAATCAGGTTCTGAACCTCTTGCTTCAAGGCTATACAATCATCAGTAGTATGGCCAATATCATTGTGATATTGACAAAAAGAACTGTTTCGATGTTCTCTGGGAGACTGCAAGGTTGCCGGTCTCCGATAGTGTACTTCATCTTTAGTTTTCTCGAAAATGGTTGCCACACTTTCTTTGAGCTCTGCAAACCACTCCGGTTGGACCCACGACCCCCTTTTGTTTCTAGACTGTTGACTTTGTGCAGGAGCAGCTGGTTGAGACTGAGCTTTTCCTCTTCCATGCCCCTGTCCAGTTTCTCTAGCTTTGGTGCCGGACTGGTTTGGATTGGGAGTTGGTGTTACCGGGGTGGATCTCACCTGCCTGTGCACCCTGGTCTTTTTTGTTTCATCAACATTTATTTGCTTGCCGACTTGATTTAGCAATCCACCCCAAGTCATGGCTTTCTTCCTTGTTACTGAATCGGCCAGGTTGCCCGGGTTCAAACCCTGTCTCAGGGATGCTATTGCCACTTGTTCAAAACAATCAGCCAGCCCGTTCTTTGTATTCACAAAACGACTTATGTATTCTTTCAATGATTCATTTGGCTCTTGGGCACAATGGATTATGGTATCTCCATTGCCCTTGAGCTCCTTACTTCCCACAAATTGCCTTCGAAAGGCCACCCAAAAGGTATCAAAGTCTCTGATACAACCCTGAGGAAGGCTGTTGTACCACTTCAGAGCACTCCCCGTAAAGGATTGGGAGAATGCTCTGCAGAGTAGTTTATCATCATCATCAAAGTTCATCATGAAGTTCTTGAATTGCTCCAGATGATTGTCCGGATCAGTACTGCCGTCGTACTTCTCCATCTTTGTGCTATCGAACCTCTTGGGGAGGTTTCCGGATAGGATTTTAGAAGACAGTGGAGACTGCCTCCAATTCCTTCCACGACTGAACACGGTATCCTCATTAGGTGTTGCAAAGATACCTGGCTCATCATGGAAGGCAAATGGATCCATCAGCATCCGATCTATATGCCTCCGGCTGTGAGATGATCCTTTCCCAATGTGTCTTTTCATTCTTCCATGGTGGTCTCTCTTTCTGGAATACTTTTTAACTTGCTTTTGTTTTTTCCTGGTTCGCCCTTCGTCACTGCTGGAGGATAAGGACTTTTCATTCCCTTCACTGTCCGAAGAGCTGTCCGAAGATTCTGAACTTGAGTCAGAACTCTCCACAGGCTTGGACCGGTGAGACTTTTTAGAACTAGCATGTGTCTTTTTAGTGCTCACATGAGTCTTTGAAGCCTCATGCTCTCGAGGGTTATCAGAGCGATGAGCAACTGATGCTTTAGACTTTTCCTTCATGCGCATCTTGGCCTTCTCAGCCCTCAGAGCTTCTATTTCAACCCTCAACCTGTCACGTTCTTGGACAGTATATTCATCGTTCTCTTCCACCAGGGGTAAAAGACTCTGAAATCATAAAAGTCTCAACTTCATTGGATAAAGTAATATCTTTTTAACTCCAAATGAATATGATTTTTTTTTCCGAAGAACAACATTCACATAATCCTAATTCAATAGGCAACCTCCCACCTTCTATATTACTTAGCAAAATAAATTATGGTAAAGATTTCAAAAAGTACTTAAGCAAAAAAAATTAAAAAAAATGAAAATCTAAAATATCAAAAGGCTCTATATCTCTCAAAGCCATTCAGTTTAAAGAACCAACAAAGTCCTTGATTGGAAATATTAAATGACAGTAAATATATTTAATTAGAAAGTTAGAGGTTTAGGCAATAAAAACTAAAAATATATCCTTTGTAGTTATTCAAGAACAAATTATAAATGTGGATAAACTGCCTCAAATTTCTAAGATACTTAAACTAAAACATAGTGTTTCTAAGTGTAATAACAAAATATGGTTGTGTTGAAAAGAAGAATTTAATGTTAAAGTTATATAAATCCAAGAACAACTATTCTGTATTGAAGTCAAACATAAGAATTTTCTCAAGCAATTTGCTATAACTATAGTATATGCTAAATGTATAAGAACCCAAAGAACATAGCTATAGAATAGTTAAAGAAATTTGTAAAATTATTCACTATAATGACTGGTAGTAACTGAATTCAATGTGATACCCAATGATCAGGAGAAACTATCTTACTTATCTCTATGTTTAAAAAGTCTTGATGACTTTAACTCTACTATACTAGATTGGAATCTTGATGATGCAGGTTATACAGGTTCAAGGCACACTTGGCCAAACAAAAAGAAATTGAAGAAGCTAAATGCGGCTATGTTTAATGCTATATGGTCTAATTAATTTGAGGAACCAAGATTAAACATATGGCACTGACTGGGTCTGACGATGCTCCTATATGCGTCTCTTTAGCTGTTAAAGAAAAGAAAAAAAATATGTTTTCAAGTTTCTGAATATGTGGGCCTTGTCCCTAAATTTCTCACCCTGGTTGAAACAAACTGGAATGCTAATATGGTTGCTCATTCTAAAAATCGATTCTGAAATAAACTAAAGATATTAACACTTAAGTTAAAGTCTTGGAATTGGATTTATTTTGGTAATATGTTTGATTCTATAATTCAGTCAGAGGAGGGAATTAAAATTTTAGAAAAAAACTATGAATAATCAAAGGGTATGGCTATATATGATGAGTCCGAATTCGAAGAGCTCCCCGGAAGGGTAGTCCAAAGTAAATCACCCCGTAAATTCGGACAGACTCCATGACTTCAATTCGAACAGCACTGATTGAACCGGACAGATGATTTCGAACACTGCAAGCATAAGGCAGTTCGAACTATGACTAAAGTACTAAAAACCTAATCACTATCTGACTAAGCTACCTGTACATCTGCTTAAAACTCATGGGTCTTTAAACATGACCCGGGTCCATTAAACTTGACCCGAAAGCCCATAAGGGCCCAAATATCACACTATAAATGCCCAACCACCAGCATTAACTAGGGGTAAGAAAAATTAACTGCTGCCAGGCTGCTTAATTCTCTCTCCACCTTTGAAACACCCTGAAACACTTTGAAACACCTTTAAACACCACCACACCACCGTGAAACACCCTTACACCGCCTTAAAACTCCACTTGAAATTACCAGTCTACCCTCAGGCTACTTTTTTCCACACCAAATTGGCGACCACAGTGGGAGGCGACGGTGCCTGAATCAAACATTCAAAACCAAGTAAAGAAATTCTGTCCGAATGAATCCGGATAATCCAGAGCTTCCACCAGCTTTGCTCGAAGTGGTGGAAGAGAACGATGAATATACTGTCCAAGAGCGTGACAGGTTGAGGGTTGAAATAGAAGCTCTGAGGGCTGAAAAGGCCAAGATGGGCATGAAGGAGAAATCCAAAGCGTCGGTTGCTCATCGCTCTGATAACCCTCGAGAGCATGAGGCTTCAAAAACTCATGTGAGCACTAAAAAGACACATGCCAGTTCTAAAAAGTCTCACTGGTCCAAGCCTGTGGAGAGTTCTGACTCAAGCTCAGAATCTTCGGACAGCTCTTCGGACAGTGAGGGAAATGAAAAATCCTTGTCCTCCAGTAGTGATGAGGGGCGAACCAGGAAAAAACAGAAGCAAGTTAAGAAGTATTCCAGAAAAAGAGATCACTATGGAAGAATGAAAAGGCACATTGGGAAAGGATCATCTCACAGCCGGAGGCATATAGACCGGATGCTGGTGGATCCTTTTGCCTTCCATGATGAGCCAGGTATCTTTGCAACACCTAATGAGGATACTACGTTCAGTCGTGGGAGGAACTGGAGGCAATCGCCATTGTCTTCCAAAATACTGTCCGGAAACCTCCCCAAGAGGTTTGATAGCACCAAGATGGAGAAGTACGATGGCAGTACTGATCCAGACAATCATCTGGAGCAATTCAAGAACTTCATGATGAACTTTGATGATGATGATAAACTACTCTGCAGGGCATTCTCCCAGTCCTTTACGGGGAGTGCTCTGAAGTGGTACAACAGCCTTCCTCAGGGTTGTATCAGAGACTTTGATACTTTTTGGGTAGCCTTTCGAAGGCAATTCGTGGGGAGTAAGGAGTTAAAGGGTAATGGAGATACTATAATCCATTGTGCCCAAGAACCAAACGAATCGTTAAAGGAGTACATAAGTCGTTTTGTGAACACAAAAAACGGGCTGGCTGATTGCTTTGAACAAGTGGCAATAGCCTCCCTGAGACAAGGTTTGAACCCGGGCAACCTGGCCGATTCAGTAACCAGGAAGAAGGCCATGACCTGGGGGGGATTGCTAAATCAAGTGGGCAAACAAATAAATGTTGATGAAACAAAGAAGACCAGGGTGCACAGACAGGTGAGATCCACCCCGGTGGTACCAACTCCAAATCAAAACCAGTCCGGAAACAAAGCTAGAGAAACCAGACAGGGGCATGGGAGGGGAAAATCTCAGTCTCAACCAGCTGCCCCTGCACAAAGCCAACAGTCTAGAAACAAAAGGGGACCATGGGTCCAACCGGAGTGGTTTGCAGAACTCAAAGAAAGTGTGGCAACCATTTTCGATAAAACAAAAGATGAAGTACACTACCGGAGACCAGCAACCTTGCAGTCTCCTAGAGAACACCGAAACAGTTCTTTTTGTCAATATCACAATGATATTGGCCATACTACTGATGATTGCATAGCATTGAAGCAAGAGGTTCAGAACCTGATTGAAAGAGGGAAATTGGGTGCATACGTTAAAAGGAGAGGAGGCAACAGGCCTGACAACACTCACCGGGCTGGTCCGGTTAATGCTGCCCCAGAAGGGGCTATGGTAATCGTTGAGAGGTTTGATGTGGAATCTGAATACTTGGATCCTGATCCAACAAGCAACAGAGTGGGTGCAATAGAAGAGCGTTCCAGGTCGGTCTCCGGGCTCATTAAATTCCTTGAGTCCTTGACAATTTTCAGAGGGGACACTGTAACGGCTCCTACCACTTCATCAAGAAAGAGGCATGTTCATAATTTGGCTACCCAGCTAGAAGGGGGCATGACCTCTTATCAATCGTCAAGTTTATTCCCATTCATTGTCTTTGATGGGGATGATTTGAGAGACATTGCTGGCCCTCATGAAGATGCTGTTGTCATAGGAGCATCAATAGGGGGAAATAAGATAAGGCGAATCTTGGTAGATACCGGGAGCTCGGCCAATATCCTTTTCCTTGATACTTACAAGAAAATGAAGAATCCAGCTGTGATTCAGAAATCAGACAGATCGATCGTAGGCTTCACGGGCAGCTCAGCCGATGTAATCGGTGAGTTCGAAGAAGAAGTATTGTTGGGCAGAGGCCCTTTCAAGAAAACTGTCAGATTACTTTTCATTGTGGTGGATTGTCCCACTTGCTACAATGCTATTCTAGGGAGATCTTGGCTCTCTAGGATGCATGCAGTGGCTTCGACAGTCCATCAGTGTTTAAAATATGCTGTTCAGGGGCAGGTTGGGGTTGTCCGGAGCAGTCAAAAAGTTGCAAGAGAATGCTATGCCACTGCCTTGGCTCCACGAACGCTGGGGGCAGTCCGTATAAATAACCAATAGCAGTTTGAGGACCTTTCTGGGGGTGAGGGTGAAATTGATGACCCCAGAGAGACCCCCGGAGTGTTGATCCCAATTGAGGAGATTGAAACACATTGCTTAGAAGAAGGAAAAATTGTCAAGATAGGGTCCAAAATGCCACAAGTATTGAAAGAAGAGATGTTAAAATTCTTAAAAGACCATCAGCATGTTTTTGCTTGGTGCAACGCTGATGTTACTGGAGTTCCATCAGAGGTGATTTCCCATCACTTATCTGTCCGGAGAGACGTGGCACCAGTAATACAAAAGAGGAGAGCTTTCTCAAAAGAAAAGGCTGATGTCATTGTACAAGAGGTTGACAGACTCACAAAGATGGGGCATATTAAAGAATCTCAGTACCCTTTGTGGACTGCCAATCCAGTCTTGGTAAAAAAGAAAAACGGTAAATGGCGAATGTGCATTGACTTCACAGACCTCAACCGAGCTTGCCCAAAAGACCTGTATCCAGTTCCCCGGATAGACCAGTTAGTAGATTCTACTTCTGGAAACAAATTACTCTCCTTCATGGATGCCTTCTCCGGGTACAATCAAATCCAGGTGGATCCAAAAGATCAAGAGCATACCACTTTTGTTACTGATAGAGGTCTGCACTGCTATAAGGTGATGCCCTTTGGCTTGAAAAATGCTGGGGCTACTTATCAAAGGTTAGTAAATAAAGCATTTGCTGATCAGATTGGAAGAAATATGGAGGTCTACATTGATGATATGATGGTGAAAAGTATGGATGAGCAGCTACACTTGTCCGACCTCCAGGAGACTTTTGCCAACCTGGCTAAGGTGAATTTAAAGTTAAATCCTGAAAAATGTGTGTTCGGAGTACAGTCCGGGAAGTTCTTGGGGTATATTATAAGTGAGCATGGAATACAGCCCGACCCGGACCAACTCAATGCCTTGTTCCAAATGGAGCCTCCACGAAATATTAAAGAAGTACAGCGGTTAACGGGGAGGTTAGCAGCTTTGAACAGATTCATCTCAAGGTCTTCGGACAGATGTGCTCCTTTCTTTCAAACTTTGAAGGGTGCAAAGGGGTTTGAGTGGACACCACAGTGTGATGAGGCATTCAATGAAATCAAAAAGCATCTGTCCTCCCCCAAGACCTTGTTCAAACCAGTCGATGGGAAGACTCTTTTTGTGTATCTGGCTGTTTCAAGTTGTGCTATCAGTGCTGTGCTAGTAAGGGAGGTTGATGGGTATCCTCACCCAGTATACTACATCAGCAAAAGCTTGATTGATGCTGAGAAGCGTTATTTGAAACTTGAAAAATTAGCATTGGCCTTGGTAATAGCTGCTAGAAAGATGAGGCCTTATTTTCAGGCTCATCCTATCGTTGTCCGGACATCTTTCCCTTTAAAGAATGTCCTTCAAAAAGCAGACATTTCAAGCAGAATGACAAAGTGGTCAGTAGAGTTGGGGGACTTCGACATAGACTTTGCTCCTCGAACAGCAGTAAAAGCTCAAGCTGTGGCTGATTTTCTGGTCGAATTCCATTCTGATAGGGACTCAGAACAACTTGCTGATTCAAAAGACAAAAAAGTATGGATTGTCCGAACAGACGGAGGATCCAGTGCCATAGGTTCTGGGGCAGGAATATGTCTCACTTCCCCCTATGGGGACAACATGTTCCAAGCTATTTGTTTTGCTTTCAGGGCGTCCAGTAATGAGTCCGAATACGAAGCAGCTATAGCTGGGTTAAAATTGGCTTACATCTGTGGAGCAAAAAGGGTCAAGCTGCTAAGTGACTCCCAATTGCTTGTCCACCATGCCTTGGGCCTATCAGAAGCTAGAAAGGAACAATTGATCAAATATTTACTTCTCTTGAAAAATGAGGCAATGAAGTTTAAAGCTGTTGTCTATGAGCATATCCCCCGGGCAGAGAATGAGCTAGCAGACTCGTTGGCAACAATAGCATACACGGAGTCCTATCCATGGATCCATGTGCTTGAAAGTCCTTCTATTCAACTTGATGAAGGAGAGAAAGAGGAAGTCTTTGAAATACAAGTAAATCAGCCTCAGGATTGGAGGTCCCCTCTTATGCAGTATCTGTCCGATGGCATCGTACCTTTGGATAAATCACAAGCCAGAACGTTAAAACACAAGGCTCGTGGTTTCATCATGATTAGAGAGGTCTTGTACAAGAAATCCTACAGCAAACCTCTCCTACGCTGTTTGGGAGATCATGAGTCACAAGTGGTTCTCTCCGAATTGCATGATGGAGAGGGATCAGCCCATTGTGGGTTTAGAGCATTGACAAGAAGAGTACTTCTCTCCGGATATTATTGGCCATCAATAATGAAAGATGCCAAGGAGCTGGTAAGAAGGTGTGACCCATGCCAAATGTACATCAATGAAATTCATGTACCAGCCATTCCTTTGGAATCAATTTCTGAGCCCATCCCTTTTGCTCGATGGGGATTGGACTTAGTTGGGCCTCTCCCTATGGCGTCCGGAGGACGTAAAACCATAATCGTAGCCATTGACTACTTTTCGAAGTGGATAGAAGCAGCCCCCTTGGCAGGGACAACATCAAAGGTTGTTGTAAAATTCATTCTATCCAACATATGTTGCAGATTTGGTGTCCCCCAGAGAATAACAACAGACAATGGGCCACAGTTTGACAACAGAGAAATGGAGAGCTTCTGTGCCTCAAGGGGTATTCAGCACTGCTTTTCTTCACCATTCCACCCACAAGCCAATGGGCAAGTTGAAGTCGCTAACAGAACAATATTGTCCGGTTTAAAGAAAAATTTGGAAGGGGCTGCTGGGAAGTGGCCTAGTTATTTACAAGAAGTCTTGTGGGCCTACCGGACAACACCTGGGGCTGCAACACAAGAATCACCTTTTGCCTTGGTCTATGGGATGGATGCAGTAGCCCCCATAGAGAAGACACTTCCCTCCTTTCGAGTCCACAACTTCTCCGGACAGGCTAATGAAATGGCAGTTAGGAATCAACTTGATTTAATTGAAGACAGGCGAGTAAAAGCTCATCTTAGAGTGGCACACTATCAAGGTTTGATGAGAAGCAGGTTTGCTTCTAAAGTTAAAAGAAGGGATTTTCAACCAGGAGATAAGGTGTTGAGGAAGGTTTTCTTGCATACCAAGGAAAAGCTCTTCGGAAAGCTGGCCCCAACTTGGGAGGGTCCCTATACTGTGATTGAAAGGATCAAGCCTGGCACATACTGGTTGGAAGACAAAGATGGCAGGGTTTTAACTCACCCTTGGAATATTGAACACCTTCGAATGTATTTGGAATAAAGTTTATGTAAATATTTACTTGTTTAAACATCCATGTAAATATTTGGGGGCATACCACTTCCTCTCTTCGGCGCCACGGAGAGCTTTCAATAAAACTTGGAGCCTTTTTAAACAATTTTCTAAGTTTTTGCAAAATTCTGGTGATTGTCATACTACCCGGACTGAAAGATCTAGGGCTACTTAAATTCTAGCCAGAGAAACTAAACACTCTCACAACACGATAACTTGAAATTACTTAAACTCTAAGATATTTAAACAGACTATGAAATAAGAGAGTGGTTGAGCAAGATAAAACGTTCATTCAACAAATTTAAAATTGCCTTGGCCTTCCAAGGACTTTTTAAACAAGTTTGAGCACAATACAAAAATCTGTCCGAATAAAACGGACAGCATCACAAAAAAGGTGCCTTGGCCTTCCAAGGACTTTGGTTCAAGTAAAAGATAAACAAAACAGATTATAAATTAAGGAGGAGCCTTTGAAGATGGCTCACCCTCATCTTTTTTCTTGCCCTTAATGTCGCTTTTTTCCTCAATGACCTTCTTGCCTTTGGGGTCAACCTCTTCCTCACCCGGACTCTCTCCGGTTTCCTCTTCATCACCAGACGAGGATATATCAGTGTACCCTTCATCAACCATGGTCCAGTAGGGGAGGTCATCGTCATCCACATAACGCCACAAGTCCCCTAGTCTCCTCTTCGGGAACTTCTCGTGAAACAGGAGAACCATGTCGGACTTCACTTTTTCGATCATCAATTCTTCACTCCGTATCATCTCCCTGGCATAAGCGTTGATTTTGGCTTTGATCATGGCCTCTTGGTCCTTCACCAGAGTAGCTTTCTCCTCAATAGCCTGAGTCACCGCATTCTCTAAGGCAAGTTTGTCAGTGGTCAGGTTGGTGACAAGCTTCTCCTTTGCTGCAGTTTCTTCTTTAGAGGCTGTCAAATCCTTCTCCAGACCGGACAGCTTAGCCCGGAGGTCTTTTATGGTCTCTTCTAAAGAAGCAACTTTTGTGTTGCTCTTCTCTTGATTCTTCTTCAGCTGTTCGTTCGACTCCTTAAGCAAGTCAACCTGAGTAGTGGCAGTCCTGAGGTCATCGGACAGTTTCTCCTTCTCAGACTTAAGTTCTTTGATGGTTTCTGCCTGACTCCGGACTTGCCTTTCCAGGGTGAGTACTGGTTGTACGTTGCTAAGGAGGGAATGAGCTATAACATCCCTCTCGCTGGAGACCAAGAAAGTTTTACCATTGAAGTTTACTGTGTTGGAACTACTGGGAGGAACATATGGCCCTGCGAACTCATCTCTTGACAGGCCAAGGAAGTAATCACCTAGGGGGCCCAGACCGGTGACGTCCACTTCATCCATGTTAATCTCTCCCCTATCCACTTCATCAGTGTGAAATTCCATTGGAATCCATTCATTAAGATTCCCTGGGATCTCTTCGGCTAAGGTTGGATCAGTTGGGAAAGTGGGCTCCGGGTCCCGGAGAGCAAGCTCCTCTCCTTGTGAAATCTTCTTCTTTTTTACCTCCCTATCAGCACTGTCACTCGCTTGCTTACGAGTCCATTTAGAAGCCCTTGTGGGTTTTGGGGACTTCGCTTTTTGTTTCTCACTCTCCAATTCTACTACTTGTAGAAGGTTTGCATCAACTTGATCCCGGGCTGGCACCTCTGAGCCTGTGGGAACCTCTTTCTCCGTATCCTCTACTGCTCTCCTGTCTTTCTTCTTCTTGCCCTTCATTTTACTTGGGGCTTTGGCCCGGACAGGAAGGAAGAGGGTCCCATCTAACTCATGAGACCTTCTCAGAACTACATCCTCATCAGGTGGGGTAGAGAACTCCTCCCAGGATAGATCCCTTCGACCTGTGGTGTTCCACAGATGGGATCTCGCTAAATTCCCGGGGGTAAAAGCCTTATGAAACCGGTTCTCCCAGTTCTCTGCGGCCCATGCATTTATTTTGCCACAGGTGACCTGTCCGGCTTTTAGATAGTCTCCGAACTCCTTTGGCAGCTCTGATAAAACAAGAAAGTAGCTAGTTAGCATAAATTTAATGAAAAGAGAAATTCGAACAGAAACTTAAAGGAAAACTTACGATCGCTCCTCCATCTGCTTCGAAGAAGGCTAGGATTCTCCCCGACCTTGATTTTATTGCCATTCTCCCATGAGCCACTTACAAACAAAAATTGGCTCCTCCACTTACTCTCCGACTCCAGGAGATCATCGACGGCTTTCAAGTCATTCCCCATATTAAAGTGATAGAAAGGGAACTGATGGTGTTTGCACAAACTAGCAACATCAGCGAACTCTTCCATTGGAAGAGGAATTCCGGACAACCTAGATGCCATAATACATGACATCAAAGTGTACCATCCGTTAGGGCTTAGCTGTGATGGACATAGCTTGACTAGGTGGAAATAGCGCACTATCTCTGGATCCAGTGGGAACCTAAGTCCCCAGTTGAATAGCTCCGTAAAGAAGACTATCTCGTTCCTTTTACAATCCATTGGGGTCTCCGGATCGATGGGAATTCGAATTTTAACGTTTTCAGGGATCCCCCACTTAGTGCGAAGTCGTCCCAAATCTCTAGTATGGATAAACGCATACTTGGTCTTTAACAGAGATAAAAGGTACTTGAACTCTACCTTATGAAAGCAGGGCCCTACTCTCCCTTCAAGGCTCTCCGGAAGATCCGGACGCCTTAGATACAAATCCTCTTTGCCCTTCTTGGCAACAACAACAGCAGTTTCAGCTTGTCCGGAAGACTCGGACTCAAACCTAACCTCCTCAGTGGAGTCTTCCATCCTCTCCTCCATTACTGTTGGGGGAGCTTCTGCAGAAACAGCCCGGGGAGGGATGAAGCTTGGCACAGCTGATCCTCCGGACTGTTGGCTCGGTGTATGTTTTTGAGTTCTTACCTCAGTTTGAGTTTCTGAGGTCGAGGTTTCCTTGGGAGGTAGTGGGCTGCTAGCCTCCGGACCAACCGGCCTTTCCCGAAGAGTCCTAACAGCTGCCCCGGACCCTGACTCGCTGGTATTTTTTGAAGAAAGTCCCTTAACCAATCTGCTTGGTCTTTTCATGATTAGTTTGTCTGGAGAATGATCGGAATCGGACCCCATAGCAAGGAAAGTGGATTTCTTCCTAACGCTTGTGACAGTGACCCCCGGTTCGACAATGGGGATTGACTCTTGGACTGATGAGCCAGATACTATGGGGGATAGTGTTGATTGAAAGAATTTTTTAGGTTTCGTACCTTTCGAGGAAGACGAACCTCTATCAGACTCTTCGATTGAAGGGGCTGGTTTCTCGACAGGCGACGCTGGAAGTCCTGCTGCAAGCCTTTTCTCTTTTTCAACCCTTTGAGCTTTCTCTAATTCTGAGAGATTAAGCCAGCCACCCTTGATTAGAGCTGTTCTTGCTGTGAACATAAAACAACTAAGGAAAGTTTGAAGTTTTAGAGAGATGAAGTTTTGAGTGAAATAGCAAAGTGAAAATGAGACTGTGAAAGACAAATGGAATTTATAGTAAATGTAAAAAAGAGGGTTTGATTCCTAGGAGAATCCGAAAAGTTGGGCAATGATTAAAAAACGGCGCTGACGTCATCAAAAGCATTTAAAGAGGTAACGTGTTCGAGATAGTGGTGCGATTTTCAAGATGAAAAAACGGCTGAAGTGACCAACCAGGGTGTGACACGTGTCCCACTACCTCTGACAAAGAACCGTTTGGAATTCGTAACGATTGGACTGTCCGGCCCTATCTCGACTCTCTTCGAATTGGAAAACCACTTCTTCAATCGGACTGTTTTTCAGTTCTTTAACAAGGACACTTGTTCAAATATCTAAAAAAGGGGCTCCTGATGAGTCCGAATTCGAAGAGCTCCCCGGAAGGGTAGTCCAAAGTAAATCACCCCGTAAATTCGGACAGACTCCATGACTTCAATTCGAACAACACTGATTGAACCGGACAGATGATTTCGAACACTGCAAGCATAAGGCAGTTCGAACTATGACTAAAGTACTAAAAAACCTAATCACTATCTGACTAAGCTACCTGTACATCTGCTTAAAACTCATGGGTCTTTAAACATGACCCGGGTCCATTAAACTTGACCCGAAAGCCCATAAGGGCCCAAATATCACACTATAAATGCCCAACCACCAGCATTAACTAGGGGTAAGAAAAATTAACTGCTGCCAGGCTGCTTAATTCTCTCTCCACCTTTGAAACACCCTGAAACACTTTGAAACACCTTTAAACACCACCACACCACCGTGAAACACCCTTACACCGCCTTAAAACTCCACTTGAAATTACCAGTCTACCCTTAGGCTACTTTTATCCACACCAATATATACCCAATTCAGGTTTAAGTATACCCAAAATCTCCGTTTGACTTTCGTTTGACTTTTTTTGACCTTTTTACCCTCGACAAACAAATTAATATCGAAACTGCCATTAAGTAAATTAAGCTACTAAGTGTATCCTGAGTATACCCAATTCACCAAATAACCTATTTGGCTATCTATACCCAAACAAACATTCTTCTTTAGTGAATTTATGATCAAAATAGTATAGTTTTCTTAAAATTTTTGAAACCAAGTTTAAACTTCATAACAAAATCAAGAACATTCAACCTAAAACACAAAATCGATCATGACTGAAGCAGAACTACGGATCAGTGTGGAGGAGTTGATGTCGCCGGAAAAAAGGGATGATGAAATGTTGCCGGAGAGAGAGTTGGAGTCGCTGGAGAAGCCGCCACCGTTGCCGAAGAAGCACCCATCGCCAGAGGAGAAGGTAAAAAATTTTGCTGGTGGCCCTTGCACCATCGGTTCCTGGCCATGGAACTGGTGGTGGGTACGTTACGCATGGCCGGTTCTTGGCCTTAGAACCGGCCGTGCTGACCTACGCACCACCGGTTCCATGGTCCGGAACCGATGGTGCAAGGGCCACCTGCCGGTCGGTATCGAGGCCTCAGTACCACCGGTTCTGAGGCCTTGAACCGGTGGTGCAGGGACCTCATTCCGCTCGGTTCTGAGGCCCCTGCACCACCGGTTCATGGCTTCAGAACCGGTGGTGCACCTGGTCGTGTCGGTTCTGAGGCCTAAAACCACCGGTTCTAGGCCTCTTAACCTTGGGTTCGCGCAGATTTTTCAAAAAAAATCAAGGTTTTTTCCGTTTTTAACTATACCTGAATGCTTATTGTGGTTTGTTGTTGTGTAACAGGGGACGGATGTCGCCAATGGGACTGAGGCACCTTCCGCTACTTACTACAGTAATTTATTCTTCACTACCGAGTTCTACACACACGACGCATTGATAAAATGGGTTACGAAGACAGTAAAACTCTATGGTATGGTTATCAACATAAGTCGGTGCGACAAAGTAAACAGTAGAAAAAGTCCGAGGATGTATTTCCAGTGCGAGAGGGGGGGGGTGGAAATATACTCCAAGAGTAGCAGAAAAAGACCGTAAACGGAAGTCTACAGGAACGAAAAAGATTGACTGCCCATTTCAGCTTCTCGGGTTAATGGTTGAACCAGATCAATGGAAGTTAGAAGTGAAATGTGGTATTCATAACCATGAGACTTCAAAACATCTAGATGGTCATTCTTTTGTTGGCCGTTTGAATGATGAAGAGATGGAATATGTTGAACGAGCGACCTACATTGGTACTAACCCCAGAGATATACAGAATGGTGTTAAGAAGTTGAACGAAGATAATGTTTCTACCATGCACACCATCTACAATACACGACAGAAAAGTAGGGTTTTAAAAAAGGCGGATAGGTCACAACTCCAGTTCTTGTTGGGGGAGCTTAAGTCACATAATTATTATGAATGGCATAAATCTGGTGAAGACGATGGACAAATCATTACAGATTTGTTTTTTGCCCATCCAGTCAGTGTTGACCTTTTGCGGACATTTCCAACAGTTTTGATAATGTATAGTACATATAAAGTCATACGATATGGTATGCCATTGTTCGAGATAGTGGGTGTGACGTGTACCGGATTGACTTTCTGTGCGGCATTTGCCTTCATGTCCGGTGAGAAGTTAAACAACTTCAAATGGGTGTTAGAGTGTTTGAAGTCGTTGATTTCCGTTCACGAAATTGAAGAACCCCGGGTCATCCTAACCGACGGAGATTTAGCGTTAATGAACGCCATAAAAGTTGAATTCCTAGAGACAACGCACATGTTATGTCGATGGCACATAACACAGAATGTTCAGGGGCAAACAAGAAAATACTTCCTCGAGAAAAGTGATCATGTGAAATTTGTTTCTGCTTGGAAGAAGATTGCGTATGCAGCATCAGAGATTGAATTCGATCACGCCCGACGGGACATGCTATTGGAGTACAAAGACTACCCTCTTGCAATTGAATACACTGAAAAAATCGTGTCTCGATAAATACATGGACAAATTCGTTGTTTGGAAGACGAACAATAACTTGCATTTGGGATATTGCACGACTAACCGCATCGAGAGTGCTCATTCTAACCTAAAGCGTTACATACGTACAAGCAAATTAAACTTCGAGTTATTTTGGGGGAGGGTTCATTCGCTTGTTGAAATCCAACATGCTGCCATTAGGTCGTCGTTCGAGAAGAGTCGTTACATAACATTGCATAAGTTCGCGGACAAACTTTTTGATGAAATTCGAGGCAAGGTTTCCCACATGGCGTTAGAACTATTTTTCGACGAAGTAGAAAAGGCCGAAGATAGCAATATGGTCGCTATTGAAGATGGGTCAGATGTTAAAGACAATGGCGTCTTTATATGCGCTATAAAATCTACCCGTGGTATACCTTGCTATCACCAGGTCCGCAAGTGGCGTAAACACGGATTTATGCCTCGTTAGATGCTTTTCACATCCACTGGACAAGGTTAGAAATAATGCTTCGTTCATTCCGTACGACCATGGAGATTCTCAAAGATGATCTGCTAAAGCTAGTAACCGATGTTATGGAGACAAAAGATGAAAGCCGTATAAAACACATTTACAAGAAATGGTTTGAAATTGTTTATCCTGAAACATCCTCATTGTTAGAGCCATTGGAGAAGCAGAAACACCGAGGCCGCCCGCAAGTGAAAAGAAAGTTAGTTGTCGATATATCATCCACTAAACGGGACCAATGCTTTTGGGAACACAAGCTAGATGAGGATAAGGCTAGTTATGACTCAGTCATGAACTCTTTAAAACCACCAAAAGTTAAAAAGGGTAAAGCAGCTGCTAGTGCAAATACGATTCGGGCAGATGTGCCTAAAGTACCCCTGTACCCGTAGTTTTTCCATTGCCTCGCTCGCTAGCAACATCGTACAATCATCCATTGATGGAGTCATAGAACTAATACACGACCCGAAAGGGTTTTTGCGTTGGTTTCCGACTCACTTCAACCTTTTTGTATCGGGTATAAATGATGTTAAGGCAGATGGTCGTTGTGGATATAGAGCAGTTTCATTTGGGTTGTATGGTCATGAAGAAGGTTGGCGAGGTTTTCGGAAGGCAATATACGATGAACTCATGGAAAACTATGACACATACATCAAGATTTATAACGGTAAAGAGGATTACCTGAAGGTTGCAGAAAATATAAACTACTACGAGACACCAGCATCACCCAAATATTGGATGACAATGCCTGAAATGGGGATTGCGATTGCAACCAAGTTCGAATGCATTGTTCATTTTGTGTCACTCGTGGGGTCTCACAACTGTAGTCATACTTTTTTACCTCTACGCGGTAAACCCCTCATTATGGCCCAAAGACGTGAGATTGGGCTTGGATTTGTTGATACTAACCACTTCGTCAATGTAAGTCATTCGATTTATGGTTATATTTTTACTTGTACATCGATCCACTAGTTATACATTTGTACCTCGTCGCTACCTCCTCACGAGTACGAGATTGAGGCATTTGTATAGACGTAGACATTTCGCCGTACATAGAATACATCATACACAAAACTTCATCGAAGAACTCATCGGTATTATCGTCCGACCGTTTGAACTTCACAGATTTCGCAGCCTTAAGTAGATGAGCATCATCAAACACACTCCAACCCATTAACAAAGACCTCAACTATGTTTGAAGGAGAGTTTTGTGTGTTGGGTGTTGTAAGATAGACTTCTTTAAATAGAAAAATGAAAGATTACTTTGGCGGGAATTAAAGAGCGCGAAAAAATAAGACGCGGGAAAAAAAACCGGGAAAAAATTCCAAGTTTCAATTGTGCACCATAGATACTGCCTACTGTGTACCTATGGTGCACAGTGGAGTGTACCTTTGGTGCACAGTCGAGTGTACCGATGGTACACCACACTGTGTACCTATGGTGCACGAAGGTTGCATCATAGGTACATAGTGCGAGGCACCATCGGTGCACACTGCTGTGTACCCATGGTGCCATGCACCGGCTGGTACATGGCATGCCGACCGGTGCATGGTACCATCGGTAAAAGGGGGTGGTACCATCGGTACATGCCCCTTTTACCGATGGTATAGCGTACCATGGGTACGCCTTCTACAGTACCCATGGTGCACACACTGTTGTACCATTGGTACGCAGTAGTGTGCACTATAGGTACTACTGACTGCGTACTAATGGTGCACAATAACTTGTAATTTTTTGGAATATTTTTTGTTTTGGTTTAAAAAGATAAGCCTTAGGGCATGGATTGCAGTGGGTTTGATGGTGTTTTTTTTTATAACGGTTGAAGTATTTTGTTAAATTATTGTTATGGTTTAAAGGTTGGAGGGTAACAATGGTACGATTTAGGTGTTTTGCGGATTCTAAATTGTAAGTAAGAATTCAAATAAAGTTTAACAAATCTAATGGAAACGATAGAAATAACATAGTAGATGTCATAATACAAAATACGATAGTTTAACAAATCCTACGAATGAATAAACAACTACCACGTCCATGAAAAAGATAGATCACAACAAAGCTAAAACAAGTCCAATAATGAGGACAAACAACCAAGGAGAGAAGAGTTGCAGGACTTGATCTCTCCACCTAAGCGCACCCGTTTCCCCACGATCTATAGGCATAGTAACAATCGAGCGAACAACGTCTAGCAATCTGTCGTCCGTAGTACGTGGTGGTGGAGTAATAATATGCCAACCATACTCAGCCAGGTACCTCCAGTAGGTGTTCGTCGCAGACTGTCTATATGTGGCATTGGTAACGGTCAACCGATCCTCAGAAAGCAAGTGCTGACACCAATCTAGCCATGCGCTCTCTCGCCACCTGTACCTCGCCAAATCTCCTTTCTTGTAACCCGGTCGGAGTACAAGTGGGAGTTCGGGCTCATCCCGAACCCGTCCGAACTGGCGCATAACCCGATCAGGCATGTAATCCTCGACCGTACTCATCATCCGCAAAGGATAAACGATGGTGCGGATCTCCTGCACGGGGAACTTGACTCTGATATCCTGGTATGCCTCAAATATGACCTATTCCAAAAAAGTAAAACACTTAGACTCTTTTAAAAAATAAAACTTAATATTAAAATGTTCATGACTGCTAAAATTTAAACACTTACATCTGTCTCCTTCTGATCTGCAAGGAGAGTACGAACAACCGATTTGGGGCGGATGTTTTGCCCAACAATCCGCTTCGGTAGCCACTTCACAATCCTAGGCTCCCTCGCTACGTGGTCTGCATTCTCTGAGGCTCTAAACGCGGGGAAGTGGTCATAAATCCAGCATTTAAGCATAGCTACAAATCCATAAAGGTTATGCTTTGATACTTTCGAAGCATCACCCAAACCACGGAAAAGTAATGTTAATGCACTCGTACCCCATGCGATGTCCCACAACCCAGAATCCATATTCGCCAACCCGTACAAGTAGTCAGCCTTGACGCTTTTATGACTAGTATCCGCAAAAATAGTGCAACCAAATAAGAACATAAGGTATGCTCGTGATACCTGGCGGATAGTCTCAGCATCAGTCTGCTCAACGTAGCAACCCCTGGTAAAAGTCTCCCGCAACCACTTGATCTTGAAGCCAACGCCTCTAGTGGACTGTATCTTTGCATGGACCTCATCCACTGTCAAACCTAAAATACTAGCATAGTAGTTGTATGCCTCATCACGTGGAGCCGTGACTACATTAAAGGTCCGACCAACTACAGGGAGACCTGTAATGCAGCTGACATTGTCGAGGGTAATCGTCATCTCCCCAAATGAGAAATGGAACGTGTTGGTCTCCTGATGCCAACGCTCAACAAAAACCTCATCAAGTACAAAGTGCGTGAAGTACTGAGGCAAGTGGGCTATAAGAGGACCGAAAGGAGTCCGTGCCAAATGTCGCTGCACCTTTGGCTGAGCACTGAGGTCCCACACACGAAGCACATTATAATGTGCTTGTATGCCTAATGTAGTGCGACCCTGTAAATAAAAAACTAAGTCAGAAAATAATAATAGTAAAACCTTAGACTAGACGTTTAATAGTTTGGTACTTACCTATCCTATGAAGACGTGATACGCCTCGTGCTCCTTGTAGTCAGGAAACAGAGGTATCTTGTTGCATTTGAGAAATGAAAACGTCTTCCGCTGCTCCTCTGTGTGGATCGCATCGATATGCTCCTCATCGATGGTGTCCTGCTTACGGTCCCCAGTTGCATCCACCCTATCACTAACAGGTGGTGGATGTGTACTAGTATGCGCAGGGGACGGAGCTCTGCGAGCGGGAGAGGGAGGTGGTGGATCACTAGCAGTGGGAGGTGGTGATTGGTGTGATAAAGACGTCTCTCGTCGTGAGGAGCCTCCGCCTCTAGTATCATCGACTGCAATCTCTGTGGCTTTTTCTTTCCTCTTCCCATGGTTGATTCGGTGCAAAGACCGATCACTCCTTATCCTGTCCTCCTCCTCCCTAAGACGAATAGTCTCAGGGTCCTCAATTAAATCTCGTCCGCGCTTGGCATCGCGGACCCGCTCATCCTCGACGGCCCGTACAGTCTTTAGACTCTTCTCCGGGGGTGGCGCTCGTGACCGAGGGGGATACACCCTAGATCGAGGAAGACGTCGCTCCTCAACCGCGTCTGACCTACAAAAAATACAAAACAAATCACGAAATTAATAACAATAACATATGATGTAACCCACAAAATTAAAAAAAAAACACTCTAATTCGCAACCGAACTCCCTATAGAAAGTAATTTCTTATAAATTTCAATTTTTTTTAAAAAAATGCAAAAGTAAAACCTTTAAAAGTCTATTTCGGCAATTTTAAAAAACAAACATGCGCACCATAGGTGCACAGCAAGCCGTACCGAGCGGCACGGGCACCTTGTGCCACTCGGTACACAGCAGGTGTGCCGCTCGGTACAGAGGCGCCCGTGCCGAGCGGTACAGCTGCTCGCACCGATGGTGCGCCTTGGGCAGCACCATCGGTGCCGGCTGCCGGCCATTTTCCAGCCGGCAACTTGGCTGGAAAATGGCCACTAAACCCTACTTTTTGCCTAATTCAAACCATAATTCTATACTGAACCCTAAGTTCTACCCTAAATCTAACCTAAATCCTAAATTCATACCTAAAACTAACAAAATTAACAAACAAATTTAGATTAGGGAACTTACGTAGGTGGTGGTGGGGGGTTTTTGTTCTTCACCATGATGAACGAGGAGGACAAGGAGTGGTGGTGGTGGTGGCTCGCCGGAAAAATTGAGAGAGAAGTGAGAGTGTTTGAGAGAAGAGAGTTTGAGAGTTAGAGAGAAGTGAGAGAATTGAGGGAAGTGAGAGAAAGTGTAGGGGAAAATGTTGTAGATGGAAGTTAGTAAAAAACAATTTGGCTTATATACCTAGAAAAAGGTATTTTTGGAAAAAAATGGGTATACTTAGATCAACTTTGGGTATACTCAAAATTGGGTATACTTAAACCTGAATTGGGTATATATAGCTTGACCCATAATCAAATAATAATACAGAAGACAAAGTGAAGTTATCTAAGGCCCAGGAAACCACCTTTAATTACTTGCTAGGAAAGAAGTTTATTTGGAGCGAAGAAGCAACACTAGTTGACTTAAGGAAGGGGATAAAATACTCTTCTTTTAATCAATATGTTAAAAAAAGATTTGCATTAAATACATCATGGAAGATTACTCATGGATTGAAGATCAAGGGCTATAGAACAATATCCAAATCGCTAAACAATAGAATCTCAATCCTACCTCCAATTTTTATCTATAAAGAACATGAAGGCTTTGTATATGGCATGAACATATATGAAAACATATTATTAGCTCAAGAAATGGGCCATGATTTAAACAAGAAAGTTAGAGGTAGTAATATCATTATCAAAGTGGACATGTCAAAAGATTTTGATAGGATTTCTATCAGATTTATCCTTAAAATCCTGAAACTATGTGCTTTTGACTCAAACTTTATATAAATAATTGAAAAAACATTAACGTAATCAAGTTCTCTATTATAATCAATGTAAAGTTAATGGGGTACTTCAATTCCTCCAATGGTGTGAGAATAAAGGATCATCTTTCCCCAAGTCTTTTCATCATTATTGAGTAATATTTCATAATAGGGTTGAAAAATCTATATAACACGAGAAAGGAAAGGAAATATGCAACTAGAAGCAATATGGTAATACATTGCTTCGCATTTGTGGATGATTTTATTATATTCACAAATGACTATTCTGCAACCATCAACATGTTGGGTCTTTACCCGTAACATTATCAACTCGTTTCAGGTTAGATCATTAATAAATAAAAAACTAAAATAATAACCTCCAAAAGTCTATCTCTGCAAAGAACTAGGCTGTTAGGATTACAATCAGGCTTCAAACTAGATACTCTACCTTTAACTTACCTGGATATTAACCATACATTCTAGTATCAAATCTTGTCATTTTCATGATATAATAACCAAAATAAGAAACAAGATTATTAAATGAGGTAACTTAATTCTTTCTTTGGGTGAGAGATTGACACTTGTTCAATATGTTCTAATGTCAATACTTGTTTATAACATGCAAAGTAGTGTCATTACTTAAAGTGTAATAAACAGAATTAAAATACTATGTAGCAAGTATCTTTGGGGTACTACTGAAGATATGCAAACCCTTACTTTGGCTAAATGGAGTAGTATATGCAAACTATATGAAGAAGGAGGATTGAATAAAAAGAAATTATAAGATATTCAAGATTCGTTTTCCTGTAAACTATGATATAAATTTAGAGAATAAAAGTCCTTGTGGGCCAAATAATTATTTTCAATTTATTGTCATACACTTCATCTTTACAATTATCTATTCTAATCAATATTCTAAAACCTGGAAAAAGTTAATAAGAATAAGAAACACTACAAAGAATTTATTTGCTAGAAATTAGGCAAATGCGAGCTAGATTTATGGTTTGATAAATGGTGTTATATCAAGCCTTTGGTCTAGCTATCTAATGATGAGAATAATAACTGGTATATAAAAGAAAAAGTAAACTCATTATGGATTAGAGATGGATGCTTCTTAGAAACTTTGATGACTATGTTATACCATCTGATATTTTAAATATTAAAAGATTACGCATAAATGAATCCAAGGATGATAAAAAATCATATGGAATTTTATCGTAGGAGGGTTGTTTCTCCACAAAAGAAATTTGGAATAATTTGAGACACAAAGAAAATATTTCAAAGATATTTAAACTAACTTTGAATAACATTACACTTAGTTTATTCCTCCTATGGAGTTTTATTAATCAATGAATACTCATGGACTCCATTCGATATAAAAAAGGAAATTTTCTTTAGTATCTAGATGTCTTTTCTGCAAAAATATTGAAACAATTAACCACTTGTTTCTTCAGTGTGAATCGGCTAGAAAAGTATAAAGTTACTGTTCTAGGCTGATTAGTATTGATATTCATAGTTATATGACTATAACTCATGTAATACGAAACTGGTATTGGTCCATTAATAGAGAAGTCCATATCATGACCATATTACCTCAACTTAGTTGTTGGACAATTTGGAAATCTAGGAATTATACTAAAAACAAAGACATAAGCTACTATAATGAATATATTATAGAATATATCAAGAAAATTGTTTATGGATTAAATTATGCATATATGTTAAACATAATTTATTGTACTAATGACTCTAATACTGCTTCTGAGATGGACTGTTATAATTACTTATCAACGAAAAGAAGAATTATTGTTCACAATTGAAAACCTCAATTGGATGATGAACTGTAACTAAACACATATGGATTATCTTGTATTAATGGAGAGACATCAGGAGGTGGCATTATTAGAAATATCATTGTAGAAATAGTTGTTGGCTATGGTAGGATCTACAGGAAACAATCTCTAATCATAACATAAATTCAGGCTCTATTGGATGCATTAATATTATGTACGGATAATAAGATTAACAATATTGATATAGAATCTGACTGTATGATTCTAATATAAATATTATCTCATGCAATGCCCTATGGTATCTTTAATCACTGATAAGTTGTTGTAGAAAACTGATAACTTCCTATGTGAACATTAAACACATCTCAAGAGACCAAATCATGCGGTTGATTTGATAACCAAATAGAATTCTAAATGTAAAATGAGAGTAGATTTTAATCTAAGGCAAGTTCCAAACCAATTAAGAGCTATACCATATTTAGAGGGTCTTGGTATGAACTATCTAAGAACTGAATACTAGAAAGCTTATTAAATCATTGATTCTCTATCAATAATCCATAATATTTAGTTAAACTTTTGTTATTTATATCTTTATGATTTGTTTAAAATTTGTTTAAATGTTTGGGTTTGGTTATTACACTAACATCAAAGCAGGAACACCCTGAATTTCAAGACTTTAGTAAATAATTTTTGCAGGTTGAAAATAATTAACTTAAGAATAAACTAAAAATGAAGTGTTGGTTTGTACCTGAGAAGGAACCGAAAATTTGGATTTCAATCGAATTGTACTCTAGTTAAAAATGAAAGATCACAAAAGAAATCGTTGAGCTGTCTACTTCAAAACTAGTTATCAAGAGTCTGAAAAATATAGATGAAATCCTTCAAACCTAAGAAAAAATATAAAGATTTGGAAATTTCCAGCTTCTAAAGAAGATAAAGAGCAGGAATAGTAACTACGAATCACTTATTAAACAATTTTTTTTTGGCACCACAAATCTGGAGAAGCCTTAACCCTGCCAATGTTTCCGCATACTCTGCTTTTGTTATTTGATTCCTTGATACCAAAGAGTATTTCTTGGTACATTGAATCTGCGAATGAAGATAGTAAGAAAATTCTTTTCATACAACCTTATATGCTTAACTCCCATCTATTAGAAATGTCCATTCTTTTATAGGCTTCTCAATAGATGATTCAATTTGCGGTTGCTCCGAATGGAATTCAACTAGAAAATATGCCACAACTTGTGCCATAATCGTTGTTCGAGGAGAAAATTCAATATCATGATCCCCAATTCTACTGACCACTTGGTCATTCAACATGAAAAGTCATGTCTTTGAATTATATTTTTCAGTTGGAAGGAAGTTCGAACAATAAATGAATGTGGTTGAAAATAAGGTCTCATCTTCCGGGTTGCTACTACTAGAGCTAAAACCAACTTTTCCAGTTTTAAATATTTTTTAAGCATTTAATGAACTTTTGATTATATATTAAACATGACAAGAGTAATTATCGACTTCCCGAACCAAAACTACACTTACTACATAATCAAATACTGCCAGATATATATATTTATTTTCACCACAATTGGATTTGTTAATGTCTTCGTAGAAGAAAAATGATCTTTGATTATGGTAAAAGCATCATCACACTCCAAAGTCCAATTAAACTTCTTTGAATTTCCTAAAACCTAAAAAAATGGCGTACATTTATCTGACGATCTTGATATAAATCTGTTTAGTGTAGCCAATATTCCGGTCAGTATTTGAACTTCTTTTGTAGATATGGGAAGAGTCATAGCAAGAAATACGTTCAATTATACTGGATCGGCTTGAATACCCTTTCACTGGTCACATAACCCAAAATATTTCCAAACCATACTCTAAATGTATATTTTTCTAGATTTCATTTTAAATTGATGGCTTTTAGCTTGGAGAAGGTTTCTTTTAGATCAGAGAGATGATCTTCATCCCTCATACTTTTCACTAACATATCATTAAGATAAACGTTTACATTTCTTCTAATTTGACTACCGAAGGCTTTATTTACTAAACACTGATAAGTGGCCATAATATTTTTCAAATCGAAAGGGTATAATTTATAGTAATAGAGGCCTCTGCATATTATGAACGTAGTACTATCCTAGTCATTTTGCTCCATCTGTATCTGATTATACCCTACAAATGCATCCATGAATGATAGCAACTTAATTCCATAAGTTGAATTTATTAGCTGATAAATTCTAGGAACAAAAAATAGACCCTTCAGACAAGTCTTGTTTAGGTTTGTGAAGTCGACACACGTACGTCAATTCATATTCTTATTTGAAAAAAAACCAGTTTTGTTTTCAATCGATCTACTTCTTTGAAAATAGATTTATATTTTTTAACAAAAAAAACCCTATATTTCTGTATAATAGGACATACATCGAATAAACATAGCCAATATGACTCGATGCTTAATATTTAACAATGTATTATGTAAATAAAGTTTTAGTTATACACATCTATTTTTCTATAGCAGGAGTAATATTTTATTGTCATTGCAGACACACTGTTGAGAATCATGCTTCCACCACCAAAGACCTTAGCCCTACTGATTTTGATCCCAAACAAATATATTCGACAAGGTTTCCACCTGAGGGATCAAAATGTACAAGTTCATATCACTCTATAGACTTTAAGTGGAAATATTACTGTCCGTTGGTCTTCAGGTACCTATATACCTACCTACTCCATACATCATACATAGTTAAATAGTATATTAGCAATATTCAATTTATTCTTTTTCCTATTTAGACATTTGTGAGGATTGTTTGCTATTGACCCTGCCGGTTACATGCTTTCTATTTACAGAAATGATTCTATATTTTCTCCTAGGAATAGTGGTATCTTATTTTTATCTCTTTTTAGTGATTCCTCAGTGAAATCGTTAAAAAAAAATTAAAGTCAATGTTAATTTTATATCACTCAAAATTATTATAATTATATTATAAATAAAATATTAAAACCTCAATTGGAAAGTATGATAGCAAGGAATGATGTTTCACAATACTGCTCAAGTTTTTATTAAAATGCTTCCAAATTACTACTAACATGTTTTCCCTTAAAGAACACATTGGTGACCAAGTAATTTAGTGTGCATTACGTAAAACTAGTGAAAGGTTAATATGTATTATTATATGCTTATTTTTTTTGGAGGTGCTTTTTTTTCTTATATAGAATAAATACCAAAACATGATTATTCAGCATGCAGACTGAACACTTTATTACATTATATATATATATGCAAGTTTAGTGTATTTTGGGAAAAAAGATGGTTTAGTGTCAAAGTTACTTTTTTATCTCCAAAACTTAATATCAATATATAATAAATATAAGATTACCAACTCGGTTAGAAAGTCTAATAGCAAAGGATGATGTTTTGCAATGCTGTTCGGGTTCTTGTTAAAATGTTTCCAAATTCCTATCAACATGTTTGTTTTTTTACGAGAACACCTTGATGCCAGGTTATTTGGTGTGCGTTGTGTAAAACCAGTGAGAGGTCAAAATGGATTATTAAATACTTGTTCTTTTTTGGAAATACTTTCTTTTCTTATAAAGAGTGTTGTGAATGAGCCGAATAGTGCCTTGACAGTGTACCGTGTTTGGCGGTACAGTTTTGTGTCATTGACAGTAAGATGTAATACAATAGATGGTTTTCTTATTAGTGTATATGAGCCAATTAGGCCCAATGTCTAGTAAGTTTATTTATTCCCTATAAATAGACTACTAGGACTACACAAAACTCAATCTAAAATCTGTAGCATTTTCTATCATAGTGAAACTCTTTTCTCTGGCGGCGCCCGTGGACGTGGACAATTGTCGAACCACATTAAATCCTGTGTTCATTTCAGTCTGTCCTTTTCATATGTTATGTACTTGAGCCATTTTGTGATAATTGTATAGTGATTTAATAACAAAATTGGTATCAGAGCCACGTGGTGAAGTTAGGGCTTTTGCAATTAGGGTTTCACAATGGCGTCTACAACAACAAAATACATGATTGAAATATTTGATAGGGGGTCCAGCTTTGCGTTGTGGAAGAATAAAATTAAAATCTTCATTGGTACCGTAAGGGCTGTGGAAGACTGTGGAGAATAAGTTACCAGAAGAGATGAAAGAAGATGAGAAGCAAGATTTTCAATAAAGGGCTTTGTGCTGGATTTTAATGAGTGTGAAAGATAATGTGCTTCGCGGGATTAGTGGTGAGAAGACTGCTGTCTGCGCATGGAATGAGCTATGAGATCTTTACTCAGAGAAATCAGTAGTAAACCGATTATACTTGAAGAAGCGTTTGTATGATTTCAGATTGAAAGAAGATATGTCCATAACCGAGCACTTAGATAATTTTAAATCAATTATAATGGACTTGGAGAACATAAATATCAATATTGAGGATAAAGATCAAGCTTTGTTTGTATTGAGATCGTTACCAGCTCCCTATGAAAACTTATTAGATACCATTATGTATAGTAATGATAAGTTATTGCTAGTAAATGTCAAAGGGGCACTGAAATCAAAGGAGATGAGACAGTTGCAGCCAGACAATCAAGCTGAAGGGGAAGGTCTTATGGTTAGGGGAAGATCTATAAGCAAAGTGAGTTCTTTAAGAAGGAAGAACTGGAGGTCCAATTCAAAGGTAAACCACTCAAAATATTATGAATGCGGTGAGCAGGGTCATTATAGGAGAGATTGTCCGAAACTAAATGGCAAGAAGGGTAATCAAAAGGAAAATACAACGAACATTGTTGAAGGTGTGAACAATTCCGACGATAGTGAAAATAATGGTAGAGGAGATGTATTGTCCGTGAGTTCAGACTTTAGGAAAAACTCTTGGGTACTCGATAGTGGCGCTACATTCACATGTGTCAGTTGAAGAAATGATTCGATACGTATAAGCCAATGCAGGGAACTGTCTATTTAGAGAATAATCATTCATTGACTGTTAGTGGTATTGGTAACGTCAGAATCAAAATGTTTGACGGGGTTGCTAGAATCTTGACGTGCTGGCATGTTCTTGGATTAAAGAGAAACCTGATTTCTCTTCGGACTCTAGAATCTCGGGGTTACAAGTACCATGCAGAAGACGGTGTAATCAAAGTGATAAAAGGCTCAATGGTATGCATGAAGGGCAATTTGCATAATGGTCTTTACATTCTCCAAGGAAGTGTTGTTATGGACGATGCTGCAGTAGCATCATCAGGGAGTAATAGCCAAAGTAGGCAGGATCAAAATAAGTTATGGTATTGGCGTCTTGGTCACATGAATGATAGAGGATTATCTGTTTTGGGAAAGAAAGATTTGTTGAAAGGGTATAAAGCAGAATCATTGGGATTTTGTGAGCACTGTGTGTTTGGTAAACAAACTAGAGTCAAAATCAGTAAATCGGCTGTAAGAATGACTAAAGGGACAATAGACTACATTCATTCAGATCTTTGGGGTCCAAACAGAATTCCATCCAAGAGCGGAGCCAGATACTACATGAGTTTGATTGATGATTATTCAAGGATGGTGTGGTTTTACTTTTTAAAAATGAAAAATGAGGAATATTCAACCTTTGTCAAATGAAAGACCATGATTGAGAAGCAAACAAGAATAAAAATCAAACGTCTTAGGACATATAATGGGTTAGAAGATTGCAATTATGAGTTCAACGAGTTCTGCGAAGCTGAGGGAATAGTGCGCTATCGCACTTGTTCTAGAACACCACAACAGAATGGAGTCGCAAAAAGAATAAACAGAACGCTTTGTGACAAGACACGAAGTATGCTCTTGCATTCCGGTGTGGGAAAGGATTTTTGGGCTGAAGCTATCAATACAGTGTGTTACTTGGTGAATCGGTCTCCATCAACGGCTATTGATTGTAAAACTCCTTTTGAGATTTGGTCTAGATCGTCGGCTGATTATGAACATTTGAGGGTGTTCGGTTGTCCTACATATGCTCATGTGACAGATGGTAAGCTTGAGTCGAGGGAAAAGAGGTGCATATTTCTAGACTATTCTACTAAAGTGAAGGGATATAGGTTATGGTGTACCTCTCCAAAGTCTCCAGGTTTTCTCATTAGTAGGGATAATACTTTTAATGAGTTTGCTTCGATAGACAGTCAGAAGTAAGTAGGAGAAACGGTCGAATCAAGATCAGTTGTGAGTAAATATGTGGAGCTTGAAGTAGAATCAGTTCCTAGCAGGTCCAATAATTCAAGCAATTCTGAGGTGGATCCAGAATCAGAAGGTGAAGCGTCAGCATCAGATGATAGTGACGATGATGCACCAGAACCAGAACAACAACCTTATAGCATCGTATTGGGCAGATAAAGAAGAGATATTAGATTTCCAAAAAAGTATGTGAATCTAGTTGCATATGCTCTGTCAGTTGCAGAAGAAGTTGAGATGCAGCAACCTAGTAGCTACATAGAAGCTATAGCGAATTCAGAGGCAGATTGATGGATTGGTGCTATGGGGGAAGAGATTGAATCTCTTCATAAGAATCAAACATGGAAGCTTGTTGACTTGCCTAAAGGACAGAAGATGGTAGACAGTAAATGGGTGTTCAAGAAAAATGAAGGTAATCCACGGGTTGAGGCATCTTGATTCGAGGCAAGACTAGTCGCTAAGGGTTTTACTCAAAGGGAAGGAATCGACTTCAATTGAAGTATTTTATCCAGTGGTGAAGTATAGTTCGATTCGAGTTTTGTTAGCCATAGTAGTTTTGAAAAATTTAGAGCTTGAGCAGTTGGATGTGAAGACTGCATTTTTACATGGTGAATTGGAGGACCAAATCTACGTACGATAACCAGATGGATTCATCGAACCTAATATGGATAACAAAGTTTTTCTGCTGAAAAATCACTTTATGGTTTGAAACAGTCACATAGGCAATGGTACAAACGTTTTTGCTACATTTATGGTGTCAAAAGGGTTCACGAGGAGTCCATATGATAGTTGTGTGTATCATCAAAAGATGTCAGATGATTCTTATGTTTACTTGTTGTTGTATGTGGATGATATGCTTATTTCTTCTTGTAGTATGTCACACATTGTGCAGATAAAGAAGCACCTTAGTGCCAAGTTCGAGATGAAAGATCTTGGTAGAGAAAAGAAAATTCTTGGTATGGAGATTATCAGGAACAGAAATGTATGATCATTATATTTGTCTCAGCGAAGCTATATTGAGAAAGTGTTACACCGATTCAACATGTTTGATGCTAAAGCAGTTAGCATTCCGTTTGCTACTCATTTCAAGCTGTCTGCAGTAGGAGCGGCCAAGACGATGCTGAGTTATGTAGAAGGTTCCATATGCAACTACAGTTGGTAGTATCATGTATGCTATGGTATGCACACGTCCTGATAGTTCACATGTGGTTAGTATAGTTAGCAGGTACATGCGATGCCCTGGGAAAGAACACTAGCAGGCAGTGAAATGGATACTTCGGTATCTTAAGAATACTGTAAACGTACTTTTAACAAGACCGATATTGGTGAATCGCTGAATGATGTTGCTGGATCATGGGTTGGTTTTGTTGATTGCGATTTTATAGGTGATATGGAGAAAATAAGATCTCTAACAAGATATGTATTTACTCTAGATGGGAGTGCAATCAGTTGGAAAGCACAGTTGCAAGTTACTGTAGCTTTATCTACAATAGAGGCAGAGTACATGGCGGTAACATAAGCAGTTAAAGAGGCAATATTATTGTAAGGTTTGGTGACAGATTTGGGCTTAGATAAGACTACTACAAAAGTGTTTTGTGACAGTCAAAGCGCCATACACCTTACATGGAACACATAGATGTCAGGTATAATTTTATTCGTGATATAATATCAGAGGGAATTGTTGATGTGAAGAAAGTGTCTACACATGATAATCCAGCGGATATAATGACCAAGACAGTATCAGTTCGAAAGTTTAGGGAGTTCCTAAACTGGATTGGTGTTCGCAATATAAAGTGAATGCCTTAGGGGCATTTGGTGAGTGAGAAGAATAGAAGTTTCTTTGTTGATAGTGAAGAAATGATATTCGCCTCAAAGGGAAGATTTATTGTGAATAAGTCGAATAATGCCTTGAAAGTGTACCGTGTTCGGCGGGACAGTTTTGTGTCATTGACATTAAGATGTAATGCAATGGATGATTTTCTTATTAGTGTATATGAGCCCATTAGGCCCACTGTCTAGTAAGTCTATTTATTCCCTATAAATAGACTATTAAGACTACAAAAAACACAATCTGAAATCTGTAACATTTTCTATCATAGTGAAACTCTTTTCTATGGCGGCATCCGTAGACGTAGACAATTCTCGAACCACGTTAAATCCTGTGTTCATTTCAGTTTGTCCTTCGCATATGTTCTGTGCTTGAGCCATTTTGTGATAATTGCGTAGTGATTTAATAACAAAGAGTAAATACCAAAGCATAATTTCTGCTTGCTTTCGGTGAAAAAATTAATCTTAAGCATGTAGGTTGAACACTATATGTGGACTATAGCTTGAGATAAATATTTTTTACCGCAAAAACTTCTATTTTAGCATAAGAGAATATTATGTATTTGAAGTTCTTTTTAGATAGATATTTTTATTTCGAACAATTTTTTTAATTTAGACACTTATTCTTAGATATACGCATTACCATCATTTGCTTAATGATCAACTAAATAGCTCGCAGGAAGCATTAAAAAAAGACAAATCCCAAAAAAAAGATTGTGAAGTTAAACATATTTTTTTCTATGTTTGTAAGAGATAAATATATTTTCCGCAAAACATTTATTTTAGCATAAGAGAATGTGATGTATTTGAAATTCTTTATATATATATATATATATATATATTTGTTTTCGAATAATTTGTTATTTTAGATACTTTTTTTTGTGTAAAAAAAACTTAAATTAATTGAAAAAAGGTTCATACATAATCCTGGGACATACCCGAGGTAATACATCACTACAATAAAAGTCAATAACTAGTCAAGAAAAATACTAGAAGACAGATCTGTGTCCCATTGCCCAGAACGGGGAAATGGCACCATGGGTAAGACATTGCATGATAAATAAATCTGACGAGGGGTGGTGAGGATGACTCGGTGGCATAGGCAGACTCCAGGTGTAATCAGTCAGCGTCCATGCTCCAGTCCAGAAAGGAGATCACCTGAAACAATGAAAACAAATAAATAAATTAAGTTAGAAAGTAACCAACTACGTCGGCCAGACAATCTTGGTACCATGAAATCTGTATCGGAGATCAGATAAGATATGGTAAGAGATTGAGGATGCTAAAGCGGGAGCAGATCCAAAAATTCTTGAATATTGCTCCTTCCAAACGTGGTAAACGACCGCGTTGAAACACGTGCGCCAAATACAATGGTCACGCATATTTGACCATCTTGAAGCCTTAAGATTCCAAGATTGCCAGCTCAAGGTTTGGAATGGGAAGCCAAGTTTGTTACTTGTCGCATTCCAGATACTCTAAGCAAAACTACATTCAAAGAGGATATGAGATATAGTTTTCGAATCAGAGGAGCATAGAGGGCACTCAGTTGGGGAGTTGTACCCCCATCTAATAAGCTTGTCTCTGGTGACAAGTTTGCCGTTAATAGCAAGCCAAGTTATAAAGGAGCGGCACGGAATGTTGTATTTATTCCATACTAACCCCGCCCACCCCACAGTTAGGGCAGGCTCTCGAATAGCATTGTACGTGTCTTTGATGTTGAAAATGAGGCATCCCTCCTTCGCAGTCCAGAAAGGAACATCCTTCAAGAGAATGTTTGGCTGGGGGAAATTGAGGGTTAGTCTGTTGATTTCATCCAAACGATTCCGACTACGAGCTCTAGCCGATCTCAAGTTGACCGGCCAGTTCCATTCTCCATTGGTAATGATCTCCGAAACCTTGAGGTTATTTCCTAGTCGAGAGTCAGAAATTAAATCTGAGCCATAGTGGTTTGCCAGTGACGAGGATAGGAGCCACGGGTCGTGCCAGAAGGAAGTATTCAGACCATTTCCTATTGCAACCCTGAATAATTTACGAGCCAAAGGTAAAAAACGGAGGATTTTCCTCCAGATCCATGAAGGAGAGGATCTGAATGATATCTCCCAAAAACTTTTATTTTTAATCTTTTCCGATTTGATCCATTCACACCAGAGAGATTGGGATTTATTACTTACAATGGATCAAAGGTGTTTACGGACGACCGCCTGATTCCAGATTTTTAAATCCAGAATCCCAAGGCCGCCCTCTTTATAAGGAGTGGTAATTGTTGACCATGCCACCTCGGCCCCATGGAATTTCAAAATAGAACCATACCAAAGGAACCGCCGAAGGTACTGAGATAATTCTTTTATTATTCTAGAAGGAAGAATAAAGATCGAAGACCAATATACCTGACCCGCAAATAGAACAGATTTAATTAATTGAAGTCGACCCGCATAAGAGAGATGCTTAGCGGTCCAAGATTCAATTCTAGAGGTTATTTTGTGCAGCAGGAGGCGGCAGTCTGAATGAGTTAGTCTACCTGTGAGGAGAGGGACTCCTAGATATTTAACCGGGAGGGTACCTTCAGGGAAATTCATAATGGCAAAAGATCTAATCTAAGATGATTGTCAATGCCGGAGAAAAATATATGACTTTTAGAAGGATTGACTTTAAGACCTGAGAGGAGAAAGAAGTCGTCCAGGGCCTCTTTAATGAGGTTGAGAGATAGGGAATCACCGTGACAAAAAATCATCAGATCGTCTGCGAAGCAGAGGTTGATGATTTTTTGCTTGTGGCATTTCCAGTGGAAACAAAAATTATCATTAAGACTTTTTTCTTTGAAGATGCCGGAAAACACTTGCATTACAAGTACAAAAAGAAGATGGGATAGATGCTTTTCTTGTCTCAGACCTTTTTTACCTATAAAATTTCCATGAAGGTCTCCATTAATAATAATGGAGTAGGAGGGGGAGGAGATACATTTGACAATCCAATAGATTATTTTCTCAGGAAAATGCATCGCAACAAGAACGTCCTCAATGAGATGCCAACGAACGTTATCAAAGGCTTTCATTAAATAAATTTTTAGGGCAATTCGTTTGCCTCTCCCATTGTTGTGGTAACCCTTAAGAAGCTCTTGGGAGAGGAGAATATTATCAGATATATTTCTACCAGGGACGAAGGCTGATTGAGAGGAGTCGATAAGATAAGGAAAGGAGACTTTGATCCTGTTGGCTAGAATTTTGGAGATGATTTTATAGACCACGTTGCATAAAGCAATTGGTATAAAGTCAGCATGCGAAGAAGGTGAGTCTTTTTTTGGGATAAAGGGCTATATAGGCGGAGTTCCATGATTCGATCAGAGTGCCAGAGAGGAAGAAATCTTGAACCCCTTTACAGATATCGGGGCCGACGATATCCAAAGATGTTTTAAAGAAACTAGAGTTAAAGCCATCAGGGCCCGGAGATTTATCGCTATCAATACTGTGCAGAGAAGATTTAATTTCCGCGCATGAAATATCACGGATCATAAATTCTCTGTCAGCGGGATTGACTTTAGAACAGATAAGAGAGGAGACTTTTTCTAGCCCGGGGTAGACAGCAGAATGCTTGGTGCCAAGGGTCTTTTCGAAAAAGTTAACAAAAACTTTTGAAACTTTCGTCGGGGAGGAAACAGTGTCACCTTGATCATTTGAAATGGATATGATTTTATAGCGAAATAGCCGGGCTTTAATACTTTTGTGGAAAAATTTAATGTTTCTATCGCCCAGCTGAATCCAATTTTCTCTAGATTTCTGCTTCAAGAAAGATTCTTCAGCTCGACTTAGAAAAATGAATGAAGCGGAAGCCTCCAATTCATTTCTGACCAGCCTAGGCTTTAGAGGGTCGGAGGCTAATCTAGACTGAGCCTCGAACATGTCTTTTTGAGCTTTTTCGGCTCTGGAGGTAATGTCACTAAACTCTTTACGCTTTAACAAAGCTAAGGTAGTTTGCAAACGCTTTAGTTTGTCAGAGACCATCGACATCCCAGAGGAAGAAGTAGGGGAATTCCAGCAATTGGTAAATAAATCCTTGAAAATGGGATGGGATTGCCACATGTTGAAGTAACGAAAAGGATTTTTCCGTCTTGGGCGGGGAAGCCCAAGATTGAGAGAAACAATGGTGCGATCAGAGGTGCGAAAGTAACCTATGAGGACATGAGACATAGGAAAAAATCATCCCAATCAAGGTTGACCATAACACGATCAATTTTGGATAGGATAGGGTGGGCTGGTTGTTTGTTAATCCAGGTGAAAGGAAAGCCAGGTGATCTAAGGTCACTAAGCTCACAACGATATCATCAATTGTTGAAATCGTCGATTGCTGAAGACCAAGAATCAAAAGAACCAAGACGCTCATCCGGGTGGCGGATAGCATGAAAATCCCCAAGGGAGACCCAGGGGATATGATTGTCCTGATTGGAGATGTCTATAAGGTCATTCCAAAGCAAAATGCGCTCTTGAGCTTCGTTAAAAGCATAGATCGCAGTAAGCTTGAATGATGCTCTATAGTTATGACAATTGGCCATACAGTGAATGAACTGAGGAGATTGGGAGATCCTAGTAATTGAAACAACACTAGGGTTCCAAGTGATCCAAATTCTACCTAAAGGGTGAGACGCGTGGTTGGTGATCACATGTCAGAACGGGACCATTCTTCTGTTTATCGAATCGACATCCAGAAGTTGAACTTTAGTTTATACTAGAACAATCAAAGATATACGATTACTAATAATAAAATCAGTGACATCCTTTTGCCTAATCGGGTCATTAAGACCACGCACATTCCAAGAAGCAATATTCATAAATAGGAAGCTTACAGTGAATCAGCTGATGGTCCTGTCGGAGGACATTACCTTTTTTACCTTGTCTTTAGCTACGTCCGTACACATCCTTTTGGGGGGCGAATCCACCTCGTCTCCGGTCTACACTTCCTTATCCTCAGAGATAGATGGAAGTCTAGAGTCCACCCCAGGATCTATCTCTGAGGGATCTTCCTCGGATGATGTAGTCCTGGTAGGGAAATGGAGGAGCTTGAGAGGCCCTTTTGTACACTAGCGAGTAAGGTACCCAAAGACTATGCAATTTGCACATTGAGAAGGGAGGCCCTGGTATTCAGAGGAGACCGTGATGAATTTTCCTCTGATTTTGAAGGTAAGCGCATACCGAATTGGGGGACCCGCTTTGATCATGATACAAATTTGAGCAAATCGAATCTTTTCCTTCCTCTCAGTCTGATGGTCCATATAGAAATGAGTTCTAATAACCGAACCTATATTGCTGAAGCCTACAGCAGTCCATAACTCAAGAGGAAGGTTGAAAACCTTAACCCAAATTGGTATTTCCGAATGAGGATCTTTGATAAGGGAGGTAAGAGGCTCCCAAAATTTCAGAATCATTAGATGACCCCCGAAATACCAAGGGGCTTCCTCCAGCACCTTTTTAGCCATCGCCTCAGAGCCAAATTTGAAGAGGAAGTAGCCTTCAGGGAGAGGTTTAAATTCCAAAAGTCCAAATATTTTCCATAGCGATTCCATGTTAGCCTTAAGGAAAACAAGATTGGAAGGCTGATTGAGAAAGTAGCCCGAAAGACAAGCCTTCCAAGATTCCGGAGATCCCAACGCTGATTCGTTCATAATTATTACCATCCATTTCCATGTGTCTGATTCTGATTGCTAAAGAAGAGCGATTGTCACTATGTCCCGCAACTATACTAGCATAAGAGAAAAGTGGCTTAGTGTTAGAAAGCGAGTTGGAACTTGAGATATTTCTAGAGAAATCCTTTGAAGAGGGGGGTAAAGGGAGTTTGGGATGTGCCAATTTATAATTTCTTCCTTTTAGGCCTTTACCCGCGTTCCCAAAATTGCGGATGAGGAAGTAATTGGCTTTGGGGACTCCACCCCCGATGAGGCCTTTGCCATTATTTTTAACGGGCCTAGAAATTGAGTGAACTTGCGTATGCCCAACTTTCTTGGCAACGCGGCCCAAATCAGAAAGACCCATTGGACCCGAGATGCTAGGGTCTGAATTTTGTTTCCCTTGGCCCACTGAATCAGAAGGGCAACCCAATCCGACTTCTCTATTGTTACTCATGGGCTTCATAATCCGGATTCCTAACCCGGTCCCAGAGTCTATCGAATGCCCAATCGAAGTCTCCGGGTGGCTTCTCGTTACAGAAAGGAAAATAGGGTTTACCAGATCTCGATTTCCAGAGACAAAATCCAAGAATTTACAATTTTCGCCTCAAATACCAGCATCCAGACGAGCAGCTTTGGGGAAGGTAGGGACTGCATATCCCAATTTACCAACGTTAGTGCCATGAGTGTCGATTCCCAGGGTTCTATCAGGATTCTCGAGTACTTTGCCCTGAGAATCGAAAGGGAGATCACTTGAGGGAAAGATGTTAAGAGCCTTCCTCAAAGCCAGAAAGGACAGATGACTGTCTTTGCCAGAGGAGCAGGATGGTGATGATGGGTGAGTTGAGTGGTTTTCAGGGCTAGCAGAGATCGAACCTCCAATCCCAGATCGAAAGATGCTATTGGAAGAGGGAGACGATGCATAACCAGTGATGGGAGAGGCTTCAAGCAGAGCATCGGGAGAGGACCGGGCGATGATTTGGTCGATAGAAAATGGCTGGTGGAGGGTTTGAGTTTTGGAGCTCTGTCCCAGAGCTGCGGTCAAGGTGATGGATGCGGGAAGATGATGGCAAGAAAGCTCTTCAATGTCAGCCACAAGGTTAGCGTAGAAGCCCAAATCAGAGTCTATTAGGATGAGGGTTTTTGGTTCAGAGGAGAATGTGCCCAATTGAGACTGACAAATCCCAAGAGAGGCAGTAGAGAACTTGGCAGAGTGGAACTCAGGGAGGTTGGATTCTTCAAAAGGTAAGAATGATCCCAAATTTTTTATAGAATCATTTTGGAAGATTTTGTGTCCCTCACCAGATTCCATTTGGAATCTGGCCTTTACTAGGACTTCCTTGACATATGACTCATGGAATGGTGAAATGTGGTGAACAGGTGGAGCAGTGGGAGGCTGAGAGATCAGGGCAGAGCCTGGGATAGGAAGAGGTGAGATAGGAGGTGGAGGGATTGGGTTGGAGACAGTGTCTGGAGAGGAGGGGAAAACAGCTAGAGAAGATGAGAAGCTGGTTGTTCTGATAGGGGAGAAGGTACCTAGGAGGCCAGAGGGTTTGGAAGGCCTCAAAGAGACAGAGGCAGGGTCCATCTGGTAAGAGTTTTGAGTTGTTTGTAAAACTTGATGGGTGCAGATGATTTTGGTTAGGGTGATGGGGTGTTGAAAGGGTAGAGTTGAGTGTTTATAGATGAACTGCTTGAGGTGAGATGAGAGAAAGTGACCTAACATAGTATGCTAGTACTATGAACTGCTAGGACAGAAAGGAGACTAGAGAGAGGGACTAATCTAGGGTTAGGATCACAGTTTAGAGACTGTATAGGGTTAAGGCAATAGGTAATCCAGTAAAGCTTAAAACATGTCTGGATTACCTTAAAAGAATGGTAGAAGGGAAAGGGGATTAGAAGTTTTGCCAAAAGAAAGAGAGAGGTGAGGACTAGGCTTAGAGAGAGGTTTTGAGAGGATTGAGGAGGGAGAGATTTGGTTAGGGTAACTAAACTAGAACTAGTGGGGAGGCTAACTGAATTAGCCAGAAAACAACTTGAACTAGGCAAAATACAGAGGCTTCTTAATCGATTGGCTAGAGAAGTGGGAGATAGACAGGGGAAGCTAAGGCATTGGTTAAGGGTTGGCTAAGGACAAAGGAATTGCTTGATTTCGTACAAGGGAAACCTGTTTTTTACCAGTAGTTTAAGAAGTAGAGAGGAGATGGTTGGGGAAGTTGCTTAATCAGCAAGAAATGAAAGGGGAATGTTTGAAACTCCACCTTGCTATTATACTTACTGTTTGGCAAAGGATTGGACAAGAGGTTCGACATAGAGTGGTGAGCTTGGAGCTTTGACATTCTTCTGCTCCAAGATGTCCTAAGGATACAGGGGTGGGTGGATGTACCAGCAAACCCAGCAGAAGCCCAAGATGAAGTGACATAAAGGAAGGGTTGGTCATTGAAAGAGGGTGATGGGAGTGGCTCAAGGTAGTGAAGAGGAGCTTCATGCACAAGACAGTAGGGGAAGTTGCTCAATGAAGCCATCAAGCAAACGAATCAATAGCCATTGAAGCTGTCTCTAAAAAACAATTGCAGAAAAAATTACCGTTGAGAGGAGAGAGGAAAGAGCAAAAAAAAAATTCTTTTAGACACATTACCACCTTTTTCTTAATCGTCAACTAAATAGATGACAAGAAGCATTAAAAAAGCAAATTTAAAAAGAAAATCGTGAGTTTAAACGTGTTTTTTTATGTTTGTAGATTTTTTTTGTATTTATCTATATTATATTATAGGTTGTCAAACAAATATTTGTATATTTGCCTTCGTTCGTTTTATATCTTGTAAATAAATGGTTGTAATTTTTCTTTTTTATTTATCTCACTATCAGTTTGTTTTTCTCCAAATGTATATATCCTTTTATAATTTTATTATATAATCTACATCGCAAACGCGAAAACTTTTCTTAATAATAACTATTATAAACCATACACAACGGGGAATAATAAAATCAATTTCTTTGCATGACTCCACTCCTGGCCAGAAACGGCAAAATTAAAACGTTTTTAACATTTTTTCTTTTGTTAAACTGTATTTTTAACGTGCCATTGTTTTTGTAGCTGTGGACTTGTGGTGGTACTTCAATTTTATAAAGTAAATAGTGCGGGCTAGAAAACAAAGCACCACTGAGTCTGAGTGGGTCGGCACCATTATCATCGCAACGTGTCGATTGTATAGCCAAAAACAAAACTCGATCATTCTCGTCCACAAATTTATAAATCGAGTACCTCCTGATTTTTACGGTGCATTAATCCCAAGCAAAATGTGGCATAAAATAACACTCAAACTAATATTAGTATGAACTTTTAATAATCATGTACGGTGTTGTGGAAGAATATATCGCATGATTATATAGCTTTAAAAGAATTCTATCATTATATGGATTGAAAATGGATAAGATGAAAAGAAAAATTATGATTATACGGAAGATTATCTATGCGGGATACGTTTTTGAAATGAGATCTTAACATCTTCAAATTGTGTTTTATGTAAGTGTTTCAAAAATTATTAATCATTTTTTTTACTGTAAAATATATTTGAGCTTACACAAGCTTCGAACTTAGTTTTTTTAGTCACAATATCAATTAAGTCTTTTAGATGCATTAATCTCTTCTCAGATTTCGATTTTTTTGACGGGTCCTGTTTTGATGCATTTTATTCTCAACGAAGATTTTTTTTTAGATTTTTTAGTATGATTATAATTTTAATATTTAATTGAGAATTTTATAAAATGTGTTGGATTATTTTTTGGTTTTAAATAATATTAAATATATATACATTAATTTTTTTTATTGAATACTTAGAAAACACCTAAATACAGCTGATGCTGAAAATCCAGGGATCTAGATACAACCTAAAAGCAATACATCTATAACAGGAATTATAAGAATAAATACGTGAGATTACAACGAAATTATGAAGAGATTAGAGACGAAGAACTAGATAAATATTCGTAATCCAATTAAAACAGCAGCGGAATTAAAAATGCATAATAAAAAAGATCGCCGAAAACAACCGGTAACCCAATCAGTCTAATACGAGATAAAGTTTACCAAATCAGTCCACCCGAGGATACACCAGATTTGTCGATAACCGTCCATCTCGGCAGCTCGAAAATAACCGAGAATGAAGATGAAACCGGAACAACTTAAGGTCTGTGAACCATAGTTTTAAAAGGCGACGCCGCGGCGGCGCCGCAGCCTGAGGCGCTGAAATAGGAGGCTGCAGCGCCTCATGTCAAGGCGAGGCCCCTTGATAGATAAGGCGCTCGCCGCGGCGGCGCCTCAGCACTATGGCGAGGCGCCATAAGGCCCCCTTAAGGCAGCGCCTTATCGATCAGACCCAAACAAACTAACAAATTCCTCAAATATCTTCCTCTTTTTTAAAATCTTTTAAAATTCTGTAACTCATCTTTTCAATCCCCTAGTTTTTTTATTATAAACTTAAATTTAAAAAATAATGACTGCCAAACCATTTCCTATTATTATTTAAACTTTTCAAAATTTTAAGAGTTGAATCTCTAATTAATTTAAATAGAGCACGTCCCAAAAGCAAAATACAATTCATCAAGTGTCACACCCTATTCTATTAACCTTAAATTTGAATTCTTGAATTTTATCTTACCTACTAATAAATTTTCAAAAAACTAACTCTAACTATTGAGTGCATGTAATTATATTTTCAATTTTTTTTGTTATTTTTTACATACTTACCTAATATATTGTTATATCTATCTTCACTTGTCTATAATCTTATCTTAACTAGTATATACCTTTATATACTCAAAAATTTATACATAAATATTATTTTTAATGAACGGAAAGGCGAACGCCGCAACCCTCGCCGCGGCGCCGCGATACTCAGACTGCTTATCGCCATGAGCCGCCACACGCCATTAAAAACTATGCTGTGAACAAATCTTTGCTCATAAGTCGAGAGAAAGGAGAAATGACTGAAAAATATAGAGAATTGAGGACGAATATAGTGGTTGAAAAAACATAAACATTAACAGAAATAGAAGAGGCGTCTGAGATAGCCACTAGAGCTTCATTGTTTCACAACTAAAAAAATAAAATTCTAGGATAAATCCAAAACAAAAATCCAAATAAAACTCGGACTCCATCACCACTGAACGTTAGTTTGTGGTAGTAGTCGAACCCCCTAATGCTGAATAAGCAATATGGACATGCCAATATAGAAAAAACAAGGCTAAGACATATAAAAAAAAAGGAGGACCGCGGGACCAAAACCCTAAAAGGAAGAGAATGGACAAAATCATTAAATGTAATAAACAATAATTAAACGTAATAAACATATAAAATTGTTTTAAAAAAAGCAAACATTATCCCACCAAATCGTATTTATCATTTTTTTAATCTTTTATTTAACGACAATTTCATAAATATTGAAAAATGAAAACCGCCGATTTTACTTGGCTTTTTTTTCTAACAAGTTAAATAAGTATGTATGGGAGCACCGCATGCAACTTTTAGTATGTATCTTTTTATATAATCAAAGAAAGCCATCTCTCCACTTTCTTATCGCATTTATCCAACACGCATGCAACTTTTATGTATACCAAACCTCATCAGTCATCACCTACTATAAATAAACCAACACTTCTAAGCCTTTCTCCCACTAAAACTCTAACACCTTAAAAAGCATTTCTGTTTATCTACCTTCTTCCAAATCATCATTCTCATTTTCCTTCTATAATGGCAAGTTTCGAGGGTTTGGTTCTCCTTGCTTTGCTTGTTTCCTCTTTGACTATTGTCACAGACTGCCGCATGGCAAGAAAAGACCTAGGAATAGACCTAGGCGGTATCGGTGTTGGTTTGGGTGTCGGGTTAGGGCTTGGTCTGGGTGGAAGCGGGTCGGGTTCTGGTGCCGGTGCTGGTTCAGGTTCCGGCTCGGGGTCTAGCTCTTCTTCGAGTTCTACTTCGTCTTCTACTTCGAGGTCTAACTCTGGTTCGAGTGGGTCTGAAGCTGGATCATCTGCTGGGTCTTTTGCTGGGTCTAGGGCTGGATCCGGATCCGGAACGAACGGACACTAGACGATTAGTATGTGTGACCTAATGTGCGATAATAGTGTAGAACTACTATAAAAGCATGAATCTATAAATAAATAAAAAGTTTGTGTGTAATATCAAGTAATATGTATGAACTCAAGCATGTTTGTCTGAACTTTTCCAAATAAAATTATTTATGTGTAGTTTATGGAAGTTTTAAGTCTGCCACGCATGCAGAATAAAAGCAGCTTTGTTATCGTTTGGTGTTTTGACTTGAGAATTGAATATTTTATTAAACCGCTAAGTTATCGTTTTATCAGTTCAAACCAATTAATTCGTATATAATCCGATAATAGTATTGATTCTGAGTTTTTATGAATAATAAACCAAAAATATGACGATTTTACTTTTGGTTCATTCCCAAAAGGCCTCATATTAGTTGAGATATTTCATCCATTTATATATATATATTGTAAGTAATTGTTCAGTCTAAGCGATGTGGAATAAATGATCAAGTTTACTCACTCTTAACACATTGATTTTTCTTTTTTTAAGACGAACAAAATTAGTACTACTCATGATATGTTCTGAATTTCTTTTATATATATATATATATATATATATATATATATATATATATATATATTACTTACGTTTTTCAGTTATATGGTTCCACATCTAGCATATATCATATTTGCTCTGAATTCTGTCAGAAAAATGAAAAGGGATAAAAAGTGAAAAGTGATATGTTTAATTTCAATAAAAATGTTGCTTATATATACATATTGTAGCTAGAGATAGTCGATCCTAATTATGATTATAATCAATACAATCAAACCTAATTATGACTATAATTAGTAGAGTCAATCTTACGACATTAATGCCTAAATTAGTGCAACCATTCATCTACCTTTATTATACGGTCACTTTATAATAAATAGGAAAATATAATTCAATACTCCCCCATAGTTTTAAAAGGCGACGCCGCGGCGGTGCCGCAGCCTGAGGCGCTGAAATAGGAGGCTGCAGCGTCTCATGTCAAGGCGAGGCCCCCTGATAGATAAGGCGCTCACCGCGGTGGCGCCACAGCTATGTGGCGAGGCGCCATAAGGCCCCCTTAAGGCAGCGCCTTATCGATCAGAAACAAACAAACTAACAAATTCCTCAAATACCTTCATTTTTAAAAAATCTTTTTAAATCCTATAACTCATCTTTTCAACTCCCTAGTTTTTTATTATAAATTTAAATTTAAAAAATAATGACTGCCAAACCATTTCGTATTATTATTTAAACTTTTCAAAATTATAAGAGCTGAATCTCTAATTAATTTAAATAGAGCATGCCCCAAAAGAAAAATACAATTCATCAAGTGTCACACCCTATTCTATTAACCTTAAATTTGAATTCTTGAATTTTATCTTACCTACTAATAAATTTTCAAAAAACTAACCGTAACTATTGAGTGCATGTAATTATATTTTTAAAAATTTATTTGTTATTTTTTACATACTTAACTAATATATTATTACCTATATCTTCACTTTCTTATAATCTTATCTTAACTAGTCTATACCTATATATATTCAAAAATTTATACATAAGTATTATTTTTCATGAACGGAAAGGCGAGCGCCGCGGCCCTCGCCGCGACGCCGCAATACTCAGACCGCTTATCGCCACGAGGCGCCACACGCCATTAAAAACTATGACTCCTCCTCAAGTTGGAGAGTGTAAATCAAGGACTCCTAACTCGCTGTACAAAAAATCAAATTGATCTTTCCCGAGCGCTTTAGTAGATATATGTGTCAATTGCATTTTTGTGGAAATATAACATGAACGAATTTTCCTATCCTGAAGCTTTTCTCGAATTATATGACAATCAATCTCAATATGCTTAGTACGCTCGTGAAAAACTAGATTAGCCGCAATATGTAGAGCCACTTGATTATCACAATACAATGATGCCGGTTTATCCAAGTCGACCTTCATATCTTTAAGTATGTAGCTCAACCAGGTTAATTCCAAACAAGTATTCGCCATTGCTCAATACTCTGCTTCTGCAGATGATCGTGAAACATTAGTATGTTTCTTTGATTTCCATGATATGAGTGATGAACCAAGAAAAACACAATAACCAGAAACAGATCGTCTGGACATACGACATCCACCCCAATTTGAATCACAAAAGGCACTGAGTGTCAGATTGTTTTCTGATGAAAAAAAAGACCTTGACCAGGTGATTTTTTGATGTAACGGAGGACTCTTAACGTTGTTTCCCAGTGTGGCTTCCTAGGTGCTCTCATAAAATGGCTTAGTGTACGCACTGAATACACAATATCAGGCATGGTTACTTTCAAATATATTAACCTGCTAACAAGTCTCATAAATTGTCATATTTTTTAAATTATAACTCGGAATAAGAATACAAAAATATCATTGGTTTTGCTTTTTTAAGACGAACAAAACTAGTACCATTCATGACATATTCTGATTTTTTTTTAAAATATATATTTTACACACGTTTCTCAATTATATGGTTTCGCATTTAGTGGATGGTTACGCATCTAGCATCTATTATACTGGCTCTGAATTCGCATCTAGTTGTACACAATTTAAACAAGTTTCGCATCTAGCAAAACAAATAAGGTTTCACATCTAGCAAAACAAATAAGATTTCGCATCTACCAAAACAAAGAGGTTTCTCATCTATCAAAATAAAAAAGGTTTTGCATCTATTAAAATAAAGAAGGTTTTGCATCTAGCAAAACAAAAAAAGTTTCGCATCTTTTTCGTTTACCCTTTAAATTAATTTTTTTAAAGTCTGTATTTTTTAAACGGTAACTCGGAAAACAAATCCGAAAATACCGTTGGTTTTGTTCTTTTAAGACGAACAAAACTAGTACCACTCGTGATATGTTTTGATTTTTTTAAAATATATTTTTAAAAATCATAACAAGCCCAAACAGTTTTGGCAAAAATGAAACCTAAAGCAGAATCCGTGTGGTAGTTTTATTGTTTGCAGATCTAATAATGCCTAAGAAAGCCAGAGGTTTAAAGAAGGAAAACTAAAATAGAATAAACATAACAACTTGCTAAAAGAACATGCTTCTATAAGAAAGCCGCAGGTTGAACTCCAACTCTAATTAGAGTTTGTCAAAACAGTACGAGGAAATGTTCTAAGTTCCAAATGACCTTGAACTTGCAAAAACTGGTAGGAAACCTTCTCTAATCTTAAACTATGAACATTTTTAACTTTTACAAAACTTCCAACTAGCTTATCTTCGGAATCATGGATTCTTTTAAAAGCTTCTCCACCAGGTTTTTCTTCAAATACACGAGTTTAAGAATAATAGTTGAAATCGTTCACGATGACGATGACGATGAACACATCGAAACTCTCTGAAATTAACGATTCAATTCAATTGGGAAACAAGCGAGCATGAGTTAGCTCGTCGTCGAAGACTGTATCCCTTAAAAAAAAGTCTGGTGCACGAATACGGTTATGGGTAAAGGAAAGAGCTACTAAAAAATTTAGCAAAGGTATTTAAAGAATTAACGACTATAAATATTTAACTAAAACAAATCTTTCTAAAAAACATGAAAATATAGATCTTAAATGGATAATAATAAAGATTTTAGATCTTAAATAGCACTTAACCATAAAATATACTATATACATCTATTTAAATATTATATTGTTAGACTGATAGATATAATTAATTTGTGTGATTTATCAAATTTGATAATTTAATAACCGTCTTACTTACATATAATATGCAAAAATATCTAACTATAGATTCAAATATTAAATTATTGGACTAGTAACTATCTAGATCACTAGTTTATTAATGACATAAATAGTTCTAAAGTATTTTATTTCTAAATTTAATCACTAGTTTATTTTTTGTCCGAATATAGTGGAACATCCGAATTTCATATGAATGAAGCAAAACCTATTTTGCAAAACTAAATATATTTCGATGATAAAAATCATTGAAAGTTCCTTATGCTTATCTTTTGTATCAAATTAGTTTTTTTTTTATTTTTGTCCCTCATTCATTTCTTTCGTTTGAGAAATTTGAACGATTAGTCTTTTCACACATATAAACCATTTAAAAATTGACACGTGGCACATAAATCCCAAATTTTGTATTATTTTTTGTTTCCAAATCCCAAATTTTATGTCACTTTTAGTTCACAAAATGTACAAGAGGAGTCATTGTGCAAATTTTTAAAACGAAAGAGATAAGTGGAAGACAAAAGTGAAAATAAAAACTAGTTTAATAAAAGAGATAGATATGAAGGATTAATAGTGATTTTTAGTATAAGTTTTGATTAATCTAAACACATATGAGATAAGATTTTGGTTAAATTAGAGTCCAAATGGATAATCCGTCCTAAAGTTTTTGACCAATTTTAAAACTTACCAAAAATATTCTTTAATCTCCGTCGGTTGAACCAGAAGGACAGCTTTCTGCCGGATGAATATAAATAATCCGACGGATAAGAGGGTCTCACTCGACGGATGAGAAGATTTCCCCCGTCGGAGAGTTCCCACCGGTTGAGAATGTCTCAACCGACGGATGAACAAACGAATCTTAAAAAAAAAGGTAAAAATTCCAAAACGCTTATTGGTCAACATTTTTGGACCCATTTTAACCGAAACGATCAGATAAAAGCTTAAGAAAGAGCTGTATCGGATAAACCTTCACTTTGACTTAAATCTAATCCAGGTACTTTTTGGCGTGGCGGTGACTTAAGCAGCACTTCAGTGTATAATATAGTTAAAAGATGAATTACGGTCGAAGAGTTATGTGACTCCACTAAGCAACTAGTGTCCCACTATAAAATAATAAACCCCGTTTTAAATTTTATTTTTCTATCATTCACTTTAGCGATAATTTTAAATAACTTATTGAGGGACCAAAACGGCTGAAAACATTCTTGTGTTTTATATTTATTTTTTTTATACGAAATCGTAGTATTTTAGTTTTTATGGTTATAAAGTTATTTATTTTACGTTTTGAGTAGTAGAATTGATCAATGTGATCGTTCAAGCATCGTAAAAAAATAGTGTATTATTAATTTTTTAATTTTAAATTTTTATACCACAATTTTGATGTAGAAATTTAAATTAGAAATCCTAATTCATCAATATCCCAAATAGTTTATTTTGGCCGTAAATATTTTTTTTCCGTACCATTGAAAATAAAAAAATTGTTTGTTCTTTACTTAAATTTAACATCCATAAACAAAATCGAGATGATTTAGTTTGTGGCTCAGCCTTCTACTGTGCAAGAGAAAGCATTATCGGGTGTTAGAAAGCCTTATCCGTTTATTGCTATGGGGTCAGATAGTGAGAAATCCCTAGAGAAAACTAACCCTCACCGGACAACTCGCCTGGTAAAAGGCCAAGCAATCGGCTCACAAACCAAGCCCTCCAAAATGGAGCCCTCAAAGTCTGGAGCCCGAGATAAAGCCTCCGGATCAGAGGCATCCATCAGAGCCCCAAGGGACAAACCTTCTGGATCCAAGGCTACCAAAATCACTTCTCATACCAGGTCCTCCGGAGCTGAGCCCCAACCGGACACCAGACCCTTAAGAGAGACTAATGCTCAGCCGTCCGGGCAAACCACTGAGCCACAAACTAGCATTCTCCTATCCACAACGACTGACAAACCTTCCATAGTGATGGAAAATGTGATGGAGGACAGTGTCGAAGAGGTTCCATTTGAAACTAAAGGTTCCGGACAAACTGGAGATGCTGCCTCTAATAAAAAGGGGAAAGACAAGGAGAAAGTTTGCATGACCCATCCGGATCTGCCGGAGAGCCTGGAAGGCAAAGTGGGACCTTATTTTCACATGGTCAATGTGAAGTATCTGCTGGCCATGTAGAATATTAATTACATCTATACTCACACTGATGAGCTGGGCCGGATCCAACTAAATGAGGAATCCCTGAATCTGTTAAGGTTAGGATACCAGTCACACCAGAGACTCCAATAGACTGCAAGCTCAACGAGATTGTCATCTATACAGAGTTGTTCAACTGGGGGCTCATATTCCCCTTGGATCCAGAAACAGTAAGGTATTTGTACCTGATAAAACTCTGTCCAAGCCAGCTGAGTCCCAATGCTTGGTATACACTCATTGCCTACATTATAGCGTCAATGCTGTCCAAGATTCCCCTCCCAATAGAGCAGTTTTTTGCAGTGGCCAGCCTTTGTAAAAACCACCATATCCCATTTTACCTCTATAATATGGGCGATAACTTCAAAGTGGTGGATGACCTGCTTGAGTCAGAGAAAACCTGGAAGACCCAGTTCCTATTCATTAGCGGGACGTGGGAGAATGGGAGAAAAATCAAGGCTGGCGTCAACCTTAGTATGCTCACCAGCAGATGGATAAGTTCATGTAATTTCTCTACTTTATTTGTCTTTCTCATATTACAAAAAAATTGTTCCTAAATTACTTCTCTTTTTCTTTGGTTAGTGTTGCCGAAGGAGTTCTCCGATTATGTGGAGGAGGGGCAGGCCACATGTGCCAAATTAAATGCCTGGGCTGCTGACCGTTGGGGAAATGCCTTAAACAAGCTTTACCTCAGGCAACCTGGTGAGGTCCCACCTCTAGAACACTACGGGCCGGAGAGATCTTACTTGGGAGGAGCTGACTACACCACCCCTCCGGCCGTTATTCTCAAGAGAAAAGAAAAGAAAGATGGCAAACTGGCCTTGCCTTCCAGAGCCAAATCCCCAAGCAAAATAAAAGGGAAGGGCAAGAAAAAGAAGGTTACAACAGAGGTTGTTCGGGGTGGAGCAGAGGAGATCACTCCGGAGAACCAAGGAGCGCAGACCGAAGGGGGGATTGATGCTACTTTACCTCAAAGTAGTTGAATATGAGAGAATTAGGGAGGTAGGTGGACCTCAAAATCTTCCAAACCCTCTTAAGAGGGACCGAAAAAGGGGAGCAAGCAGTGATGAGAGGACTGCTAAGAAGAAGAAAGTCTTCCTGGGGGATGAAGTTGTCCTTCTCCCTTCGAAGTCTCAGCCTCCAGCCAACCCAACTGACCCCACCCTGGCAGAGCAAATCCCAAGCGACCTACACACCGGAGAGGGTACCGGAGGGGATTTGGAAGGAGTAGACATTAATGACCTCCAAAACATTTGCCTTTATTATGGAGAGTTTGAAAAAGACGACTTCGCTGGTCCCTACCTTCCCCTAAGCTCCTCCAACATGGTAACTTTTAATGGTAAGTATTTCACTGTTTCAGGGGAAAATGATACAGTGACCCATTCTGTTTTGGGCCATATTCAGCCAGTGCTCAACTTGGAGAGGCAAGTAAAAAGTGAGTCTGCCCTCATCAATACCCTTAACACAGATAAGGAGAGTTTGTCCACTGACTTTCTTAATGCCAACCAAATTATTGAGGCACTGGAGAAAGAGCTCGAGGAGTTGAAGAGAGGGAAAGAAGATCTGACAACCAAGCCGGTCACTTCGGAGAAGGCTAACACAGAGCTTCAAACTAAATGCTCTGGCTTGGAGAAATATCTCTCCACCTTGAAGGAAGAGGTGAAGACCCAGGACAATGCAATCCAAACCTTGTCTGGTGACAATACTTCTCTTGAAGAGGTTGTGTCCAAGGTTACCAAGGAGAATGATGATTTGTTGAAAGAACAGGAAAAGACAATCCACGCCATGATTGATGCGTACACCAATGATGTGATAGATTACCTAGAAAAGAGGTATGCTGAAGTTAAATCTGACATGGTCTTACTTTTGCACCAAACGTTTACGAAGAGAACGCTCGGTACCATGTGGCAGTATGTTGAATACGAAGATATCCCATTCCATACAATGGTGGATGGTGATAAGAAGAACTATTCTAGTGGTCTTGACGACACTACTGATGAGGAAGAAGGAACCGAAGAGAGTTCCAGTGACGAACCCAAAGATTCCAAGAAAAAAGACGATACTGGAACATCCAAGGGAAACTAGCCCTAAGGTTTTAACTATTTTTTTGTTTTTTCTTATCCTTATGATATACTAAAGTCCTTGGATGGCCAAGGCATTTTTGTAACTTTGTTCGGTTAAGCATTTCTTCTTTAAACTTAAATTCCTTGGATGGTCAAGGCATATTTTACGTTTTACTATGATCATCCAGTTTTAGCCGGACAATTTTACTTTGCTAAATTCTCGCTTTGTTTCATATTCGCTCAATATTAATGGCTGATGTTTAAAGAGCCCCTATTTATTTTACAAGTATTTAAGATCAGAGTGTTTAAATTTTCCGATGACAGATGTTAAATGGTCATCATTCCACCAGATCAATTCGATCTGCCAAAAATCCTTAGAATACTTTAAAGAAACTGTAAATCAAACCACTCCGAATATTTTAAGAAGGCATCAAATTTTATTAAAAATCCCGGACACCTCATTAAAAACTCCCCGCGCCACCAGGGTAGGAAAGAGTATGCCTCCTAATATTTACATGGACTTTAAACAAGTAAATATTTACACAGCTTTCACTCCAGATATAACCGGAGGTGTTCAATGTTCCAAGGGTGGTTTAAGATTCTTCCATCTTTGTCTCAACACTTTGACCCCTGGTCGAAAATCCCTTCTTCTGATTTTGGAAGCAAACATGCTCCTCATCAAGCCTTGATAATGGGTGGCTCTAAGATGAGCCTTAACCCTTTTTTTCTTCTATTAAGTCCAATTGACTTCTGATTGCCACTTCATTAGCCTGTTCGGAAAAATTGTGGACTCTGTATGATGGAAGAGTTGCTTCTACATGAACGATTGCATCCATCCCATATACCAAGGCAAAAGGAGTTTCTTGTGTAGCAGCTCCAGGAGTAGTCTGGTACGCCCATAATACTTCTTGTAAATAGCTTGACCACTTTCCAGCAGCCCCTTCAAAATTCTTTTTGAGACCGGACATAAAAGCAATGCCGAATACCCTTAGAGGAACATAAACTCTTCATATCCTTGTTATCAAATTGTGGCCCATTATCTGTGGTTATCTTTTGTGGTACCCCAAATCTGCAACATATGTTAGACAAGATAAATTTTATAACAGATTTTGAAGTAGTTCCTGCTAGGGGGATGCTTTTATCCACTTCGAAAAATAATCAATGCCTACAATAATAGTTCTGCACCCTCCGGATGCCATCTGTAGAGGTCCTACTAAATCCAGTCCCCAACGAGAAAAAGGCACTGGCTCAGAAATTGATTCCAGTGGGACAGCCGGGTTATGAATTTCATTACCATACCTTTGGCATGGGTCATATTTCTTTACAAATTCCTTGGCATATGCGATTATGGATGGCCAATAGTATCCGGCCAACAAAACCCTTCGGGTTAAAGCTCTATAGCCACAGTGTGCTGATCCTTCACCATCATGTAGTTCGGATAGCACCATTTGGGACTCTTCAATCCCCAAACAACGCAAAAGAGGTCTACTAAATGACTTCTTCTAAAGGATGTCTCTTATGATTAAAAAACCACAAGCCCTATGCTTCATTTTCCTTGCCACAGCATTCTCCGGGGGTAAAATGCCATCTGAAATGTATTGAAGAAGAGGATACCTCCAGTCTTTAGGTTGACCACTTGTATACTTAAAATCTCATCCTCTTCCTTGCCCTGATTGGGTTGGATGGATGAACATTCTTGCACATGAATCTATGGGTAGGACTCAGAGTATGCTATGGTTGCCAAGGAGTCTGCTAGTGTATTTTCCGATCTGGGTATGTGCTCATAGCTAACATTTTTGAAATTGGCTGCCACTTCTTTAAGGATGAACAAGTATTTAATCAACTGTTCCTTCTTTTCCTCAGATTGATCTTGGGCATGGTGGATAAGAAGCTGAGAATCACTCATTAACCTGACTCTTTTAGCCCCACACAGAAAGGCTAATTTTAAACCAGTTATAGCAGCTTCATACTCAGACTCGTTGTTAGAATCCCTAAAATAAAAACATGTAGCCTGGTATAACTTATCGACATACAGAGAGGTTAAACATATCCCAGCACCACAACCCATGGTACTTGATCCACCATCTGTAAGGACAACCCATACCTTCTTAGTTTTTCCATCAGCAGCTTGCTTAGTACTTCTGTCCGAATGAAATTCAACCAAGAAATCAGCAACAGATTGAGCTTTGATTGCAGTCCGAGGGGCGAAATCGATATCATAATCACCTAATTCTATTGACCACTTGGTCATCCTGCTTGATATGTCTGCTTTCTGAAGAATATTTTGCAAGGGAAAAGACGTCCGGACAACAATGGAATGAGACTGAAAATAAGGCCTCATTTTTGTAGCAGCAATTACTAAAGTTAGTGCTAGTTTTTCAAGTTTTAAGTACCTCTTTTCAGCATCCATCAGGCTCTTGCTGATGTAGTACACCAGACGAGGATAATAGTCCACTTCCCTTACTAGTACTGCACTTATAGCACTTTCAGATACAGCTAGATATATGTACAATGTCTCTCCATTAACAGGTTTATAAAGTGTTTTGGGGGAAGATTAATGCTTTTTTATTTCATTGAACGCCTGATCGCACTGTGGAGACCAGTTAAAGTCTTTAGCAGCCTTTAAAGTTTGGAAAAATGGGGTACACTTATCTAAAGACCTTGAGATGAAACGATTTAAGGCAGTTAACCTTCTTGTTAACCTTTTCACTTCTTTAATATTCCGAGGAAGATCCATCTGTAATATGGCATCAAGTTGGTCCGGATCCGGTTGTATTCCTTTCTCACTTATCACATACCCCAAAACATTTCCGGACTGCATCCCAAAGACACATTTTTCTGGGTTCAACTTTAAATTAACCTTTGCCAAGTTGGCAAAAGTTTCTTGAAGATCTGCTAGGTGTGACTCTTCTTCCACGCTCTTTACCATAATGTCATCAATATATACTTCCATGTTTCTCCCAATCTGATTAGCAAAGGCTTTGTTCACCAACCTTTGATAGGTAGCCCCAACATTCTTCAATCCAAAAGGCATCACCTTGTAACAATGGAGGCCCTTATCTGTAACAAAAGTAGTATTCTCCTGGTCCTTCGGATCCACCTCTATCTAATAATAACCGGAGAAGGCATCCATGAAGGATAATAACTTGTTCCCAGACGTGGAGTCCACCAATTGATCTATCCGGGGGCACCAGATAAAGGTCTTTTGGGCAAGCTCTATTGAGGTCAGTAAAGGCGATACACATACGTCATTTCCCATTCTTCGTTTTTACTAACACTGGATTGGCTGTCCATAAAGGGTATTGAGACTCATTTATGTGCCCCATTTTGGTAAGCCGGTCAACCTCTTGAACTAACATCAACTTTCTCTTTAGAGAAAGCTCTTCTCTTTTGTACAACAGGTGCTACATTTCTCCGGATGGATAGTTGGTGTGATATAACATTGGCAGGCAATCCGGTCACATCAGCATTGCACCAAGCAAAGACATATTGATGGCTTACCAAAAAGGACAACACTTTTTTCTTCAATTCTAGTGCCATCTTAGATCCAACTTTAACATTTCTTCCTTCCACCAGAGAGTGGGTTTCAACCTCTTCAATTGGTATCAAAACACCAGGGGTCTCTCTGAGGTCATCAATTTCACCCTTACCCTAGAGGGCCCAAAAAACTACTAATCTTTGTTTACCCGGACTGCCCCCAGAGTTTTAGGGGCAAGTGCAGTTGCATAGCACTCCCTCGCTATTTTCTGGCTACTCCGGACAACTCCCACTTGTCCTTGAACAACGTATTTTAAACATTGGTGAATTGTTGAAGCCAAAACATGCATCCTGGAGAGCCAGGACCTTCCAAAGATCGCGTTGTAACACGTGGGACAATCCACCACAACTAAGAGTACCCTGACCATCTTCTTGAAAGGGCCCTTGCCCAACATAACTTCCTCTTCAAACTCTCCGACCATATCCGCAGAGCTACCAGTGAAGCCCACAATAGACGTGCTCGAACGCTGAATCACTGATGGATTCTTCATTTGTTTGTAGGAACTTAAAAAAATAATGTTGGTCGAGCTGGCAGTATCAACCAAAATTCGCCTGATGTCGTTGCCCCCAATCGATGCTCATATCACCACAGCATCTTCATGAGGACAAGATATGTCTCTTAAGTCATATTCATCAAAAACAATGAAGGGAAAATGAATTTGGGACTGATAGGAGGATATGCCTCCCTCTAGCTGAGTAGCCAAAGTGTGAACATGCCTCTTCCTTGAAGAAGGAGTCGGTGTAGTCATTGTGTCTACCCCGAAAATAAGGATTGACTCAAAAAAGCTTATGAGCCCAGACACTGTCTTGGTATGTTCAGTAATCACCCCCACTTTATTCTGGGTTGGATCAGTATCCAAATACTCTAATTCTATATCAAATCTTTCAAAGATTACCATGGCCCCGTCCGGAGCCGATGTCCCTACATTGTTTGTTGGGCTAGCCCGATAAGCATTATCAGGCCTATTACCACTTATTCTCTTGACATAAGCACATAATTTTCCTCTCTCAATCAGATTTTGCACCTCTTGTTTCAAAGCGATGCAATCTTCTGTGTTATGGCCGATATTATGATGATATTGACAGAAACAAGTATTACGGCTTTCCCTACGAGATTGAAGCGCTGTCGGCTTCCTAAAATGTACCTCATCTTTTGTTTTGTCATAGATGGTTACCACATTCTCTTTTAACTCGGCAAACCACTCCCGTTGGACCCAAGGTCCTCGTTTATTCCTAGACCGTTGACTCTGAGCTGGAGCTGGGTGAGATCGAGCCTTGGCCCTGTTGGGACCCTGTCCGGCCTTCTTATCCTTGTATCCGGACTGATTCTGGTTTGGTGCAGCTGGGGCAGATCTCTCCTGCCTGTAGACCCTAGTCTTTTTCGTCTCATCTACATTGATTTGCTTTCCCACCTGGTTCAGCAAACCGCCCCATGTCATGGCCTTCTTCTTGGTTACCGAATCGACCAGATTCCCAGGGTTCAAACCCTGTCTCAGAGAAGCTATTTCTACCTGTCCAAAGCAATCAGCTAACCCATTATTTGTGTTCGCAAACCGACTTATATAGTCTTTTAATGATTTATTTGGCTCTTGGGCACAATGGATAATAGTGTCTCCATTGCCCTTCACCTCTTTACTTCCAACAAACTGCCTTTGGAAGGCCACCCAAAACGTATCAAAGTTTCTGATGCACCCTTGTGGTAGGCTATTGTACCATTTCAGAGCACTCTCTGTAAAAGATTGAGAGAAGGCTCTGTATAGCAACTTGTCATCATCGTCAAAATTCATCATAAATTTTTTAAATTGTTCCAAATGATTATCTGGATCCTTGCTCCCATCATACTTTTCCATCTTAGTACTGTCAAACCTCTTAGGAAGGTTTCCGGACAATATTTTGGAAGACAATGGAGATTACCTCCAATTTCGGCCACAACTAAAGACATTATCTTCATTGGGTGTTGCAAAAATACCTGGCTCATCATGGAAAACGAAAGGATCCATCTGGTGTGGACAATAATTTCCTGAGGGTAGGCTAGTAATTTTGTTGGTGTTTTATACTAGTGTGTGAATGATATGTGTTTAGAGTAGAGAGTAGAGAGATAATTAAGCAGCCTGGTAGCAGTTAATTCTCATTTTTAACACTTAATGCAGGTGGTTGGGTATTTATACCCTGAAGTTTGGGCCCTTATGGGCTTTCGGGTCATGTTTTAATGGACCCGGGTCATGTTCAAAGACCCACGAGCTCTAAGTAGGAGATCAAGTAGCTTAGTCAAGAAGTGTTTAGGTTTTTTAGTACTTTTGTCATAGTTCGAACAGTCCTATGGTCATAGTGCTCAAAGTGATCTGTCCGGTCCGGAGGCCTTGGACCGATCTGTCCTTGTCCGGGGAGCAACCTTGGACCGATATGTCCTTGTCCGGGGAGCGTGCAGAATTCGGACTCATCAGGAGCCCCTTTTTTAGGTGTTTGTGCAAATATTCTTGCCAAAGACCTGGAAAACAGTCCGACGTCAGGGGTAGTTTTAATCCGGACAGGTCTATGGGTTTATCCAGACAGATAAAGCTTCACGAATTCAAAACGGTTTTTGCCAGAGTTCGTGGGACACGTGTCGCTCTCTGATTGGTTGCCTCAGCCGTTTTTTCACCTTGAATTTCGAACCCACCTTCTTCGAAAAGCAACCTCTTTGATTACAGGTGGTGACATCAGCACTGTTTTTTAATCATTGCCAAACTTTTCGAATTCTCCTAGGAATCAACTTCCCTTTTCAGATTTACTATAAATATAAACTCATTTCTACTGTTTTACCATCTCCTTCAAATTTACTTCTGCAAAAACTCTCAAAGCTTTCTCTCTCTAAAGCAAAAGTTTAGTTCAATAGTTTATGTTTACAGCGAGGAACGCTCTTGTCAAAGGCGGGTGGCTCAACCTTTCTGAGTTGGAGAAGGCTCAAAAAGTCGAAAGAGAAAAGCGGATTGTAGCGGGGTTACCCACCTCACCTGTTGAGAGACTAAACACTTCTGCTACCGAGTCAGATCGAGGCTCGTCCTCTTCCAAAGGTACTAAGCCTAGAAAACTATTTCAAGCCAACCTCTCCCCCATAATCTCTGGTTCCTCAGTTCAGGAATCGGTGCCTGCTGTCGAGCCAGGAGTTACAGCCACTAGCCTTAGAAAACCTTCTCCCTTTATTGCAATGGGATCGGATACGGAGCATTCTCCTGAGAAACTGGTTGACAAGAGGAAAAGCCGGTTGGTTAAAGGCCTGGGGACCAAAAATACCCCCTCTAGCTCGGGGGCAAAGGACAGCAGCACCGGATTAGAGGTGCCTATTAAAGCCCCTAAGGACAGGCTGTCCGGACCGGAGGGCTCCAGTCCAAACCTTCAACCAGAAACTTCTGTTCCAAACACTCTGCCGGAGAGCAGAAATCAAAGGGGCACTGAGGCCCATCAGTCCGGAGATAAGGCTGAGTCAAGTTTGAACCCTCCCCCCACTACAGCTGCAGAAATCCCTTCAACAATTATGGGGGAAGTGTTGGAGGACTCTGTTGAAGAGGCCCCGTTTGAGTCTGAGCCCTCCGGTCAGACCAGCAAAGAAATAGTTGCCAAGAAGGACAAGGGCAAGGATAAGTTGTACTTGAGGCATCCGGATCTGCCGGAGAGCCTAGAAGGAAAAGTAGGGCCTTGTTTTCACAAGGTCAGCGTTAATTATCTACTCTCCCTACAAAAAATCAACTATGCATTCATCCACACTGCTGAGTTGGGCAGGATGCGTTCGAAATGGGGCATTCCAGAAAATGTAAAGATCAGGATTCCTATACATCCGGAGACCCCCATGGACTGCAAGTTAAGTGAGGTGGTCATGTTCACGGAGCTGTTCAACTGGGGGCTCAGGTTCCCACTAGACCCAGAGATTGTCAGATATTTCCATCTGATCAAACTCTGTCCAAGCCAGCTGAGCCCCAACGCTTGGTATACCCTTATGTCATGCATCATGACATCAAGGCTGTCCGGAATCCCTCTGCCTATGGAGGAGTTTGCTGCAGTGGCTAGCCTGTGTAGAAACCACCACATTCCCTTCTACCACTTTAACATGGGGAATGACTTCAAGGTGGTGGACGATCTGCTGGAGGCGGAGAGGAACTAGAGGACTCAGTTCCTCTTTGTGAGTGGTGCCTGGGAAAATGGCAGGAAGATAAAATCCGGAGAGAACCCAAGCCTCCTCAGAAGTAGATGGAGGAGTGACCGTAAGTATCTTGCATCTGTCTCTCTTCTCTTTTCTTTTTAAACTTAGTTTATACTAATTTGTCTTACTTTTGTCTTAGCAGAACTGCCCAAGGAGTTTAGTGACCACTTGAAAGCTGGGCTGGTCACTTGTGGCAAGATTAATGCCTGGGCTGCTGAGAACTGGGGGAACCGATTCCACGATGCTTTTACTAGTGAAAATTTGGCAAGGTCTCACCTGTGGAACACCACAGGTCGGAGAGATTTGACCTGGGAGGAGCTCACCACCCAGCCTTCTCCGGACGTTGTGCTCAAGAGGACCCATGAACCAGATGGGACACTTTTCCTACCAGGCCGGGCCAAAGCCCCGAGCAAGATGAAAGGCAAAAAGAAGAAGGGAAAAAGGGTGGTGGGCGATGCCAACCCTGCTGATGCTGAGAAGGATGCTCCAACAGTCCCAGAGGGGCCAGCCCAGAGCCAAATTGATGCTGCTCTCTTGCAAGTAGTGGAGCAGGAGACTGAAAGGCAGGAAGCAAATCTCCCAAAACCTCCAAGGGCTTCCAAGAGAAATCGCAAACAGGAAAGCGAAGGCGCAGACCGGGAGGCGAAGAAGAAAAAGACCTCTAAGGGGAAAGAGCTTTCTCTCCGGGCTCCGGAGCCTTCTTTCCAAGCTGATCCTTCTGACCCAACACATGCCGAAGAGATTCCAGGGGACTTTCACACCGATGAGGTTGAGGGGGGAGATCTCAACATTGATGAAGTAGACATCACCGGTCTTGGTGAGCTTGGTGAATACTTCCTCAATCTCCCCAGAGATGACTTTGCAGGGCCTTACATTCCTCCGAGCAGTTCCAACACAATCAATTTTAATGGTAAGACTTTTATTGTCTCTAGTGAAAGGGATGCTACAGCCCACTCCTTGTTAAGCAACGTGCAGCCTGTACTTATGTTGGAGAGACAAGTTCGGAGTCAGGCAGACATCATTAAAGACCTTAAGTCTGACAAGGAGAAGTTGTCTGAAGACCTTCGTTAAAAGAAGAAAACGAGGAGCTGAAGAGAAGCCAAAAGGCAAGCACCACAATAGTCGCTACTTTAGAGGAGACCATTAAAGACCTCCGGGAGAAACTGTCCGGTCTGGAGAAAGACCTCACTACCTCAAAGGAAGAAACCAAGGCAAAGGACAAAGTCATCACCAACTTAACCACTGACAAGATTGCTCTTGAGAATGTAGTGTCCAAGGCTGTCGAGGAGAAAAATACTTTGTTACAGGAGCAGGAGGCCAAGATCCAAGCCAAGATCAACGCTTATGCCAACCAGATGATCAAAAGCGAAGAGCAACTGCTTGAGAAGGTAAGGTATGACATGGTTCTACTCTTCCATGAAAAAATTCCGAAGAAGAACCTAGGGGACTTATGGCTTTATGTTGAGCCTGAAGATCTCCCATACCACACGATGGCCGAAGGCGACAGGTATGGCTACTCTAGCGATTCCTCGGGTGATGAAGAACACACTAGAGAGAGCCTAGGCGAAGAGAAAGACGACCTAAGGGCAAGAAGGTCGATGAAGAGAAAGACGACCCTAATGGCAAAAAGGTAGATGAAGGTGAGCCATCTTCAAAGGCTCAACCTTAACTTATGATCCACCTTGTTTATTTTCTATCCAGACTAAAGTCCTTGGAAGGCCAAGGCACTCTTTTTGTAATGGTGTCCGGTATTTGACCGGATAGGTTTTTTGTGTTTTACTTTGATCATTTAAAAGTCCTTGGAAGGCCAAGGCAACTTTAAGTTATTTATTTCAATGAATATTTCTGTTCTGCGCAACTATCATCTTCTTTCATTGCTTGTTCTAAATTTGATAGCCAGAATCTAAGTAGCCTTTAGTTGTTTCATAGTGAGAGTGTTTAAGTTCTCCGGCTAGAGTTTAAATAGCCTTTAGTTGTTTCATTGTGAGAGTGTTTAAGTTCTCCGGCTAGAGTTTAAATGGCCTTTAGTTGTTTCATTCCGGATAGTATGACAAGGGACAAAACTTTAAAAATACTTAGAAAATTTTTAAGAAGGCATCGAATTTCACTCAAAAGCTCGGACACCTCATTAAAACCTCCCCGTGCCACCAGGGAGGAGAGAGTATGCCCCCAAATATTTACATGGATGTTTAAACAAGTAAATATTTACACAAGTACTACTCCAAGTACATCCGGAGATGCTCGATATTCCAAGGATGAGTTAGAACTCTGCCATCTTTGTCTTCCAACCAATATGTTCCAGGTTTAATTCTTTCAGAAACCATATACGGACCCTCCCAAGTTGGGGCCAGCTTTCCGAACAGCTTTTCCTTAGTGTGTAAGAAGACCTTCCTCAATACCTTGTCCCCTGGTTGGAAATCTCTTCTTTTAACTCTGGAAGCGAACCTGCTTCTCATCAAGCCTTGATAGTGTCCAACTCTAAGGTGAGCTTTAACTCGTTTTTCTTCTATCAGATCAAGTTGGCCTCTGATTGCCACCTCGTTAGCGTGTTCGGAGAAGTTATGAACACGAAAGAAGGGGAGAATTGCCTCTATGGGAGCTACTGCATCCATCCCATAGACCAAAGCAAAGGGTGATTCTTGTGTTGCAGCCCCAAGTGTTGTCCGGTAGGCCCACAAGACCTCTTGTAGATAACTAGGCCACTTCCCAGCAGCCCCTTCCAAATTCTTCTTTAAACCGGACAATATAGTTCTATTAGCCACTTCAACTTGCCCATTTGCTTGTGGGTGGAAAGGTGAAAAAAAACAATGTTGTATACCCCTTGAGGCACAGAAACTCTCCATTTCCCTATTGTCGAACTGTGGCCCATTGTCTGTTGTTATCTTTTGTAGGACACCAAATCTGCAACAAATGTTGGATAGAATGAATTTTATAACAACTTTTGATGTTGTCCCTGCTAGAGGGGCTGCTTCTATCCACTTCGAGAAGTAGTCTATGGCCACAATTATAGTTTTGCGTCCTCCGAACGCCACAGAGAGAGGCCCTACTAAATCCAATCCCCATCGAGCAAAAGGAATAGGCTCAGAAATTGACTCTAAAGGAATGGCTGGCACATGAATTTCATTGGTGTACCTCTGGCATGGGTCACACCTTCTTACCAATTCCTTAGCATCTTTCATGATTGATGGCCAATAATAACCGGAGAGTAAAACTCTTCTCGTCAGAGCTCTAAACCCATGATGTGCTGATCCCTCACCATCATGTAATTCGGAGAGGACTACTTGAGACTCTTCATCCCCCAGACAGCGCAGGAGAGGTTTACTATAAGATTTTTTGTACAGCACGTCTCTTAATATGATAAAACCACGAGCCTTGTGCTTCAGTGTTCTGGTCAGTGAATTATCCGGAGGCACGACACCATCGGAGAGGTATTGTAAGATGGGAAACCTCCAGTCTCGAGGTTGTTTCACTTGTATTTCAAAAATTTCTTCTTCTTTACCCTCACTAATTTGAATGGAGGGACTTTCTAGCACATGGATCCATGGATACGACTCCGTATATGCTATGGTTGCCAATGAGTCTGCTAGCTCATTTTCTGCCCGGGGAATGTGCTCGTAGACAACACCTTTAAACTTAAGTTCTTCATTCTTAAGGAGGAGTAAGTATTTCACAAGCTGTTCCTTCTTAGCCTCAGATTGGCCTTGGGCATGGTGAATAAGAAGTTGGGAGTCGCTTAGTAGCTTGACCCTCTTAGCCCCACAAATGTAGGCTAACCTTAATCCAGCTATAGCTGCTTCGTACTCGGATTCATTATTAGATGCCCTGAAAGCAAAACAAATAGCCTGGTACATTTTGTCTCCATACGGGGAAGTCAAACACACCCCTGCACCACACCCCATAGTGCTAGACCCACCATCTGTTCGGACGACCCATACCTTTTTATCTTTTATATCAGTAGCTGGCTCTGAATCCCGGTCGGAGTGGAATTCAATCAAAAAGTCTGCCACGGCTTGGGCCTTGACTGCTGTTCGGGGAGCAAAATCTATGTCGAAGTCCCCCAACTCTACTCACCACTTAGTCATCCTTCTTGAAATGTCTGCCTTTTGGAGGACATTCTTTACGGGAAAAGAAGTCCGGACGATGATGGGATGAGCCTGGAAATAAGGCCTCATCTTCCTGGCAGCTATCACCAGGGCCAATGCTAACTTTTCAAGTTTCAAGTAACGCCGTTCTGCATCTATCAAACTTTTGCTGATGTAGTACACTGGATGGGGATGTCCATCGACCTCTCTTACCAACACAGCACTAATGGCACAACTTGAAACTGCCAGATATACGAAGAGTGTCTCTCCATCAACTGGCTTAAACAAATGTTTTGGGAGAGGACAGGTGCTTTTTGATCTCATTGAAAGCCTCATCACACTGTGAAGTCCAATTGAATCCCTTTGCACCCTTCAAGGTTTGAAAGAAAGGGGCACACCTGTCCGAAGACCTTGAGATAAATCTGTTTAAGGCAGCTAATCTCCCCGTTAACCGCTGTACTTCTTTAATGTTTCGAGGAGGCTTCATTTGGAAAAGAGCATGTAGCTGGTCCGGATCGGGCTGTATTCCATGCTCACTTATGATATAGCCTAGAAACTTCCCGGACTGCACTCCGAACACACACTTTTCTGGGTTTAATTTCAAATTCACCTTTACCAAGCTGGCAAAAGTTTCTTAGAGATCGGATAAGTGAAACTGCTCATCCACACTCTTCACCATCATGTCATCAATGTACACTTCCATATTTCTTCCAATTTGATCAGCAAATGCCTTGTTGACTAATCTCTGATAAGTAGCCCCAGCATTTTTAGACCAAATGGCATTACCTTGTAGCAATGAAGACCTCTGTCAGTGACAAATATGGTATGCTCTTGATCCTTTGGATCTACTTGAATCTGATTGTATCCGGAGAAGGCATCCATAAAGGAAAGCAGCTTGTTCCCAGAGGTAGAGTCTACTAACTGATCAATCCGGGGGACCAGATACAAATCTTTTGGGCAAGCTCTATTGAGATCTGTGAAGTCAATGCACATGCGCCACTTTCCATTCTTCTTTTTCACCAAGACAGGATTGGCAGTCCACAAAGGGTATTGAGACTCCTTGATGTGCCCCATCTTTGTGAGCCTGTCAACCTCTTGCACAATTACATCAGGCTTTTCTTTGGAAAACGCTCTTCTTTTTTGAACCACTGGTGCTACGTCTCTCCGGACAGATAGGTGATGTGATATCACTTCTGATGGAACTCCAGTAACATCAGCATTGCACCAAGCAAAAACGTGCTGATGGTTCTTCAAAAACTTTAACATTTCATCTTTCAACACAGGTGGCATCTTAGACCCTATCTTGACACTTTTCCCATCTTCCAAACAGTGTGTTTCTACCTCTTCAACCGGTATCAATACTCCAGGGGTCTCTCTGGGGTCATCAATTTCACCCTCACCCTCAGAAAGGCCCTCAAACTGCTATTGTTCATTAATACGGACTGCCCCCAGCGTTCGAGGAGCCAGGGCAGTGGCATAACATTCTCTTGCAATCTTATGGTTGCTTCGGACGACTCCAACCTGTCCCTGAACAGCATATTTCAAGCACTGGTGGACTGTTGAAGCCACCGCATGCATCCTAGAGAGCCAAGACCTCCCTAGAATAGCATTATAGCAAGTGGGACAATCCACCACAATAAAGAGTATTCTGACCATTTTCTTGAAAGGGCCCTTGCCCAGTAATACTTCTTCTTCGAACTCTCCGATCACATCTGCTGAGCTGCCTGTAAAGCCCACGATTGACCTGTCCAAACTCTGAATTACAGCTGGATTTTTCATTCTTTTGTATGTGGCTAGGAAAAGGATATTGGCTGAGCTTCCAGTATCCACCAAAATTCGTCTTATGTCGTTGCCCCCAATAGATGCTCCTATGACAACAACATCCTCATGAGGGTCAGCAATGTCTCTTAAATCATCTTCATCGAAAACAATGAAGGGGAATGAGTTTTGTGACTGATAGGAAGTCATGCCTCCTTCTAGCTGGGAGGCTAAAGTATGAACATGCCTCTTCCTCGAAGAAGCAGTAGGAGCTGTCATAGTGTCCCCTCCGAAAATTGTAAGTGACTCGAAAAACTTGATGAGCCCGGAGACCGACCTAGAATATTCCTCAATTGTACCCACTCTGTTTCGAGCTGGATCAGGATCCAAGTACTCAGATTCTACGTCAAACCTTTCAACTATAACCATGGCTCCCTCCGGAGCAGCATTACTTGGACCAACCCGGTGTTATCAGACCTGTTACCCCCTCTTCTTTTCACATAGGCCCCCAGCTTTCCCCTTTCAATAAAGTTTTCAACTTCTTGTTTCAATGCTATGCAGTCATCAGTGGTATGACCAATATCGTTGTATTATTGGCAAAAAGAATTATTGCAATGTTCTCTGGGAGACTGCAGTGTCGCCGGTCTCCGGTAATGCACGTCTTCCTTCGTTTTATCAAAGATAGTAGCCACACTTTCTTTTAACTCTGCGAACCAATCCGGTTGGACCCATGGCCCTCTCTTGTTTCTGGATTGTTGACTTTGAGCAGGAGCAGCTGGCTGAGACTGAGCTTTTGCCCTACCATGCCCCTGTCCGGTTTCTCTTGCTTTGTTCCCGGACTGATTCTGATTGGGATTTTGTGCCACCGGGGTAGAGCTCACCTGCCTGTGCACCCTGGTTTTATTTGTTTCATCGACGTTTATTTGTTTGCCAACCTGATTCAGCAACCCTCCCCATGCCATGGCCTTCTTTCTGGTCACTAAATCAGCTAGATTGCCTAGGTTCAAACCCTGTCTCAGGGATGCAATTGCTACCTGTTCGAAGCAATCAGCCAACCCATTCTTGGTGTTCACAAAACGACTTATATATTCTTTCAATGACTCATTTGGCTCCTGGGCACAATGGATTATTGTGTCTCCATTGCCCTTTAGCTCTTTACTCCCTACGAACTGCCTTCGAAAGGCTACCCAAAAAGTATCGAAATCTTCAATGCAACCCTGAGGCAGGCTGTTGTACCATTTTAGAGCACTCCCCGTGAATGATTGGGAGAATTCCCTACAGAGTAGTTTATCATCGTCGTCAAAATTCATCATGAAGTTTTTAAATTGCTCCAGATGGTTGTCCGGATCAGTACTGCCATCGTACTTCTCTATTTTGGTGCTATCAAACCTCTTAGGGAGGTTTCCGGACAGAATTTTAGAAGACAATGGAGATTGCCTCCAATTCCTTCCACGACTGAACAATGTACCCTCATTGGGAGTTGCAAAGATACCTGGCTCATCGTGAAAAGCGAAGGGATCCATCAGCATCCGGTCTACATGTTTCCAGCTATGAGATGATCTCTTACCAATATGCCTTTTCATGTTTCCTTGTCTATCCCTTTTTCTTGAATATTTTTTAATCTGCTTTTGCTTCTTTCTGGTTTGACCCTCATCGCTGCTAGAGGATAAGGATTTTTCAACTCCCTCACTGTCCGAAGAGCTATCAGAGGACTCTGAGCTTGAGTCAGAACTCTCCACTGGCTTAGACCAGTGAGATTTTTTAGAACTGGCATGAGTCTTTTTAGTGCTCACATGAGTCTTTGAAGACTCATGCTCTCTGGGGTTATCAGTGTGATGAGCAATCGATGCTTTGGATTTTTCTTTCACGCCCATCTTAGCCTTTTCTGCCCTCAGAGCTTCTATTTCACCCTTGAGCCTATCACGCTCTTCGATAGTGTACTCATCGTTCTATCCCACCACTTCGAGCAGAGCTGGTGGTACTTCTGGATTGTCCGGATTCATACAGACAGATTTTCTTAGCTGGTTTTGAATGCTTGATTCAGGCACCTTCGTGCTCCCACTGTGGTCGCCAATTTGGTGTGGACAATAATTGCCTGAGGGTAGGCTAGTAATTTTGTTGGTGTTTTATAGTAGTGTGTGAATGATATGTGTTTAGAGTAGAGAGTAGAAAGATAATTAAGCAGCCTGGTAGCAGTTAATTCTCATTTTTAACACTTAATGCAGGTGGTTGGGTATTTATACCCTGAAGTTTGGGCCCTTATGGGCTTCGGGTCATGTTTTAATGGACACGGGTCATGTTCAAAGACCCATGACCTCTAAGTAGGAGAGCAAGTAGCTTAGTCAAGAAGTGTTTAGGTTTTTTAGTACTTTTGTCATAGTTCGAACAGTCCTATGGTCATAGTGCTCAAAGTGATCTATCCGGTCCGTATGATCTGTCCGGTCCGGAGGCCTTGGACCGATCTGTCCTTGTCCGGGGAGCGACCTTGGACCGATCTGTCCTTGTCCGGGGAGCGTGCAGAATTCGGACTCATCACCATCAACAGCTGGTATATATGCCTTTGGCTATGGTTGTGGCTATGAGATGATCATTTACCCAGATGCCTTTTCAACCTTCCATGCATGTCCCTCTTTCTTGAATATTTTTTAACCAACTTTTGCTTCTTCTTGGATCTGCCTTCATCACTGCTAGATGACAAGGACTCCTCGAGTCCATCCTCATTCGAGGAGCTACTAGAGGACTCTGAGCTCTCCACCGGTGAGACTTTTTGGAGCTGATATGGGTCTCTTTAGTACTCAAGTGAGTCTTTGCTGATGGGTCATTCTCCCTGGATTGTCAGTGTAGTGAATGGCTGACACTTTCGATTTTTCTTTCAAGCCTAACTCCGCCTTCTTAGCAGCTTTCAAGGCTTCTATTTCAGCTCTCAAGCCTGTTTCGTTTTCTCCCACCACTTCTATCAAAGGTGGTAGCACTGCTTGCTCGTCCGGATTCATCTGAACTGATTTTTCTTGCTGGTTTTGAATGCTAGATTTAGGCACCTTCTTCTCCTACTATGATCATCAATTTGGTGATGTTTATTTTGAACTAAGGGTAATTTGTTCAAGTGTTTTAGGGAATTTCAAGGGTATTAAATGTTTGGGTGTTTTGTTGTGAGATATTTAAGCTGTATGGTTGTATTAAATGTTCATTACCCTCATTAATCAAAGTGGTTGGGTATTTATACCCTTAATTATGGACTCATGGGCTTTCATGTCAACTTGTGAAACTGGGTCGAGTTTAAAGACCCATTAGTTCTTAAGTAGGTTAGCACCTAGCTTAGTCAAAAGGTGTTTAGTGTTTTAGTACTTTTGTCATGTCCGGATAAATTTATGGGCAAATACTGTCTGAATTACCCCTGTCTGGTTTTCTTAGTGAGAAGTTGTGACGAATTGCGGACTCATCAACTTTTATTTCTGAATCTTATTTTATATCCATCCTAGATCTAATTTAGACAATATAATATTTTAACCAACAACAACTATGTTTTTTATTTAGAGATAATTCCTTTTACCTTATAGAGTAATTGAAATTGTTATTTAAAAGTTTGCATATTGAGTACCAAATCATGAATACTTCTTTGAAATTCAAATGAATTTTCCAACTAATTCAGGACTATCGTATCTATATTTTATTTATTAACATTTTCATGTGATAATGTAGCAGCATTATTTTTGTTTTATGTTTATGTTTAACTCTACGTACTAATTAATTATTATTGATCATTTAAATAAACATAATCAAGTAAAATTTTATTATATGTATTTTTTTATTTTTTTTCTGTTCATAATTGTTGATTCGGTTGTTATTTAAGAGATATACTGATAAGTTTATCAAAAATATATAGTAAAGAATAACTTACTAAAATAAATTTTCAAAATGTTTAGTAAACCATCCAAGAGTTTAGTTAAAAAACAAATGTTTAGTTAATATTTAATTATTCAGTAAACATGAATCAAATGCTTAGTTAATATTTAATTATCCAGCATAATTCTTGTCGTTTTTTACGATAACATATTCGATAAGGTTATGGAAGGCGTAAAGATCTATAAAAAAAATAGTAAGAAAGATAGGTGGTAGGTCGTTTAATTAAAGATGGCCTACAAAGAAGAAGAAAATATATGACTTTATGAGAAGATGAGTTAGTATGAGATAAATTAAAAAGGTTACAATAAGGAAATCAAGATAAGAAACACAATTAGTTAATGACATTTAGGTAAAAGGTAAGTACAAGAATGATCACTAAAGGTAGAAGATGACCCAATTATAAAGAAAAAATCAAACAAATAAGGTAAATGACTTGAGGAGAAGTGTCTATGCGACATGCTGAATATTCAAGAACCTTCTAGTTACCAGTTCTATATTATTAGAACGCCCTATGCAGTTAGAGGGTAATTTTATAATATATGTAATAAATTTTATAACAGATGAATTCTATATAGTCAAAGACATTTGTCATTCATTTATAGATCTAAGGCTAAATACTAGTATAAATAAGGCTTTGTATCTCATTTGTAAAAAAATCTGATTTTTGGCTTGAGAGAAGTAATATACACATGGTAATTCTTATTTGTTAAGTTCTTTGACTTTGATAATCATTGAAAGTACTTTGTGAATAATTTTCCTTAATATCTTTTACGCCATTTTGGCAAACAATTTGCAAATAATCATTTCAACCAATGATGTTAACTCGCTTGAGAGTTGAGAGAAATTATTTTCAATATCTTTTTGTTCGTCTCCAACAGTTGTTCCAAGTGTCATTAATATTATTTCTTTATTTACTGATAATGAAGTAATTCAAGAAAATCTAGATGGTTTGAGTGTTCAATTACATGTTTATTAAATTAGGTGAGTGTGAGGTGTCATTTAGGTAAATTCTTCAATTTGTGTGAATGAATCAGTTGTGAATGATGAATTGTCTTATGTTTCCATGTTTAATCACATAGTTGAATAAATAAGACGCGTGCACATTAATATGGTAATTAATAAGCAATGATATTTATCATCAGTTCAACGAATTGTATTTGGCCCATAATTGAAGGTGATCTTTTCAATTTTTTTATGTTATTAAATCTTTAAAACTACAATTGAACGAGTTAAAACAAGATAGCAATATAGATTTAATATGTTATAAGATCATAAAGATGAAGAATGACATGTTAGATTTGAGAAATTGTTTAAACATTTGCAGTTGTCAACAGTAAATGTACCATAAAAAAATTCAAATCAAGACGAGGTAGTTATTAAGAAAGATGCAAATAAAGGAAAAGAAATAACAATTACAAAAATGAAAAAGTTCAAATAATAAAATAACTTCAAAAGTAACATAAAGGATGATAAATATTTTTTAAGAAACATTTAAAAGGCCAAAGTTAGCTACGTATACGTTAGCATAATTTCCTTTATCTCGAGAAATTTTTGGGGATAATGTCCAAAACAATTTCATTCTTATAAGATGGATGAAGGTTCATACCACTATTTGGAACAGTTTAGAAACACTATACTTTGATTCAATCTTGATGATATCCTTTTTAGGCCACCTATAACTTTTAGAGGAAATGCATTGTCTTTGTTTAATAATATTATTTTTAGATCTATTCATAGTGTAGATTTTTTTGGAAATAAATTCATTAGAAACAAGGAAATAAAGAACGATATAGACTATATAATGACTTTGTATCATAAGATGTGTGAATCTTTTAAAAGTTGTGTGCAAAGATTTGTTCAAGAGATTAATAGTTTGGATTCATATGTATACAGAGTAGCTTTAGTAGCGTTTAAAAAGGTTTTACAAGCAGATATCATATTACTTGAGGAATTAATTAAATTTCTAATTGATAATATGAAATAAGATTTGAGATGTTTATTTAAGTGAATTAAACTATACGAGAGAAGATTATACCAATTAAGCTTCTAAGAAAAAGTTAGGATTTTTTATATAAGAAACTTAATAACGAACTAAGATCAAAAGAGGTAGTTAAGAAAAAAAACTAACCTATATATTCATATTATGACAATTTGAATAAAAGGTTTACTCTTTTGAATGTGTTTATTGTTGTAATGTTTTTATAAAACTTGGGGTAAGGTGAATTATCAACCTCCATGAAGTATGATATCCCCAAATAATAAAATATCTAGAAAATATTATTATGTTTATCATGGTAATCAGGGACATAAAACATAAAATTATTTTCAATTGAAAGATGAGATCCAAAGGTTGATAGACAATGGTAAGTTGGTTGAGTTTGTTAGAAACAAAAAAGAAGAAACTATAATGAGGTTATCAAATGTAATCATCTAAATAAAAATAATATTGATAGGCATCTATAGGGGGTATTTTACTGATGACAATCTGCAAGATTCAGTTACTCCTCACAAAAATGTTCTGTAATTGTTAGTAAATTGTTAGAAAATTTATGACTGATACGGGCAGTTCAACTAATGTGTTGTTTCAGACTTGTTATGAGAAAAATATTGGTGTCAGACCTTATAATAAGATATAAAGAAATTTAGTTAGTTTTATTAAACTTATGTATGTGAGGTAAATTTGCAGTGATTGTGGGACAGTGTGCAACAATGAAAATGGTTATTATTTTTTTATGATGGTTGATGCACCTGATTCGTGTAATGATATATTTGGCCTTCATTGGTTTCATAAAATGGAAACAACTTATTCACTTTATCATTAATGTATAAAATATCATATTGAGGTTGCTAGAGAAATTTGAAGAATGTCAATGGAATGTTATGCATTATATTTTTCTCCAAACAATATTCCCGCATTGGAATTATAGAGCCCATTAAAAGATGATGAATTATTAGAATATAAAAATATTTAACAAAAAATAAATTGACGACCCAAGAGAAGCATTATGATTCACAAAACTTTTAGATGAAATGGTTAATGTAAGGGTTGGTAGTGGAAATTTAGTGATGGTTAGAAGTCATTTAATTTGGAAATTTAAAGATGAATCGATTGAGTATCTAAAATTGAATATGGTTGTTTTCATGTAGAATATAACTGATGTTACCTGGGTAAATAAGTCTGTTATTTATCATGGACTAGCTATTGATAACGGTTAAGACCAATATTATAAAAAATGAAATTTTTTACTTGGAAATTTAATATTAGAGGAGGTAGAAAGGTATCTCAAAGTTAGACACATAAGAGAGTCAAAACACCCAAATTGGGTGGCAAATCCAATATTAATAAAAAAGAATAATGTACATTGGATACTTTATGTTGAATTTACTGATTTAAATCAAGTTAGTCCAAAAGATGTATTTCCTCTACCTCATAAGAATTGGTGGATGCAACAACAGGGCATGCAATATTGTCTTTTAGAGATGCGTATTCAATTTATAATCATATAAAAATACCAAAATGACGAGGATAGTACATCATTTATGAAGGAACATGGTTGTGTTGTTATAAAATGATGTCATTTGGATTAAATAATGTTGGAAAAACTTATTAAAGCCTCATGAATCATATGTTTGATGATCAATTAGGAGTAAATTTAGAATCATACATTGATGATTTAATGATGTTATTTAAAACTTTTGATAAATTTTAAATTTTAAATTTTAAAATAAATCATTAAACTGTTCTTTTGGTGTATAAGTTGGTATGTTTTGGGGTTATGTGGTTAGAAATAAAGGTCTTGAAGCTTATCTGGTACACATGAAAATCAGTATCGATAATAAATCAACTAAGATCTATTAAACATGTGCAAAAATGATGGGTCATCTTGTAGTTTTGTCTAGATTTATAGCTAGAGTTTTAGATAAAATATATCCATTTTTTGAAATATTAAAATAAGTAAATCAATTTAAGTCGAATGATGAGTGTGTTAAGGAAGTTGACAACCTAAAACAATATTTGACACCTATATAAATTCAATCGAGACCTTTGGTGGGTGACGCTTTATTTTTATATTTTCCAGCATCAAATGTGGCAGAAAGTGTAGTTTCGGTACCATAAGATAATAGGCTTAATGACCAAATATGACTAAAATCTCGTTGGATTCCGACGTGAGGTATCTTGATTTGAAAAGTTGGTTATTCGCTTGGTAGTGGTTGTGAGAACGATGATGTCATATTTTTAAGGTCAGGTTATAGTTGTACAAAAAACATTCCTTTCAACTTTTTTTTACAAAATTTAGATATATCTGGAAAATCAACAGTATGTTCTATTGATCTAGGTGAATACGATATAAAGGGTAAAACAAAAATGTCAATAAAATGACATGCAATAATATATTTTAAAAATGAGTTTTAAGACGAAAATATGGATAGTGAAAACAAGAAGTTCAGAGAATATAATTTTAAGATACGGAATGGGTTGTATTTATGAATGAAGCTTTAAGGATAACTACAAATGAAAATGCTCAGCTCTAAGTTGAGCTTGCTATTTTTTTTCATCAATTAAATCAACAAATATTTTTTTATCATCATCATTTTCTTTTGTAGAATAATATTTAATCATATGAACTGATATTAAAATTACACTAGAACCATAACTTCAATGCCATTTACCAAAGAAAAAGCATTTTCATTTGTAGTTATCCTTGAGGTCTTCCTATAAGACCATAATAACGTTTACAAGAAATTAGTCTAATTCTTCTTAATCAATTTAAGTTTCTTTTTTATACCACTGAAATCTTGTTAATCATTTATGTCTGCCCATTCGCTTGAGCGTAATACTTCATAATCACATAGTTTAGAAAAAAACTTGTACCCATTTTATTTTTAAATTATAGTTCATTAGTTTTCATTAGAACTCTAGGAATCCTAACCCAACTTTAAAAATTCTCTTGCAAAAAATTACATACTTATTTGAAACTATTTCTCATTAACGACTTCACATATATCCACTTGGTAAAATAGTCAAAAACCAGAATCAAAAATTTATTTTGTCATGTTGCCATTGGTAATGGTCCTACCAAGGCTATTCATATCTATCAAATGAACAAGGACCACGATATGATCATATATGTTTGCTTGAAATGTGACTCATATTGTGAAACCTCTAACAAGAGTTATAATATTTTACCAAATTTTTAAAAATAAATGCCAATGTTAGACTGTAATAAGAATATTTTAATCAATCTTTTACATATTTTAAGTCCGTCTAAATCAATAATGCCTCAACTTTCCTTAAATATTTTAAAAATATTTGTGTTAAACTTTCTCTATAAGTATACATAATTTGTCGCTCCTATATTTAATGCTCTTGCCTCAGCTTTACTTTGAGGTAACATTTCCTCATTGAAAAATAATATATACTCTTGAAGCCAATTATTAATAGTACCAATAACCAATGCTTTTATTTTTTTCTTTTTATTTTGATTGACTTTCTTGAAATATAACCATAAGATTATCTTTAAGACAACTAAACTTATAAAACAAACATGCACTTGCATTTTCTAACCAATGTACTGGTTCAAATGTTACTCTCTTATTTTTTTTCTCATATATATGCTTGACCATACCCAAGTAATCTTTTATATTATCTTGTTTTGCTTCGTACAAGACTTGGATTTCACTTACCACTTACTGAAAATTATGCGTTATACTAACCACTTTTGCTCCACAAATATGAGTTATTCTCATCCATTCTAAAATAGCCTCGTATTCTTTCATATTATCCTGTTTTTCTTTGTGCAAGCCTTTGATTCGACTTACCACTAACTAAGAATCTAACATTATACGAACCACTTTTGTTCCACTATACGGGTAAATTTTATTCTTGCTAAAACAACCTCATATTATGCTTCATTGTTAGTAGTCTCAAACCCGAACTTAATAACTTGTTGTATTTCCTCACCAAATAAAGTAACTAAAATAATGAAGCTTCATTCATAAATACAACCCATTCCGTATCTTAAAATTATATTCTCTGAACTTCTTGTTTTCACTATCCATATTTTCGTCTTAAAACTCATTTTTAAAATATATTATTGCATCTCATTTTATTGACATTCTTGTTTTACCCTTTATATTGTATTCACCTAGATCAATAGAACATACTGTTGATTTTCCAGATATATCTAAATTTTGTAAAAAAAAGTTGAAAGGAATTTTTTTTGTACAACTATAACATGACCCTAAAAATATTACATCATCGTTCTCACAACCACTACCAAGCGAATAACCAACTTTTCAAATCAAGATACCTCACGTCGGAATCCAACGAGATTTTAGTCATATTTGGTCATTAAGCCTATTATCTTATGGTGCCGAAACTACACTTGAGTAATATTTTAACAAATATAAAGATATTTTAAACGATGTGAAATTTAAAACCTACCAATTAAATAATTATCTAATAGATATACGGATAAGGGATAACCGATGATAGTATTAAGAAGTAAAGTAAATAATTAAAGTTTAATAAACCATAGGTATAAATTTTGATAATTATTAGACGATGTGATAAGTGATTTTACAAACTAAGTATATGTCTAAAGCTAACATGGTTATGAGCCAAGCCTTCGATACTATGTAATTTTGTATATTATGGCATGATTACTATATCAAATCACGAACATGACTATAAAACAAACATTTAAGGCTACACAATTACCTATATTGTAGCATGAATAATATATCAAATCGTGAACATGGTTATAAACTAAACACTTTAGGATATACAATATTCCATACCGTGGTATTGATATATCGTGAATATTGCTATACAATTTCTCATATTATGGTCTGACTATAGGTCAAACAGTAACAATTTTATTCAACTCATAATGGCTACAACATTTTACAAGTATAACGATGAGCTCCAAAAGAAATAATAAATTGGGTTTATAAGCTGATAACGTAAAACGTTTTGAAGAGAGATATTTAAAAAAGGTAATATTGATGACCTAAGGTTAATGAGGCAAAAAATACTAACTAAAGATGAATAATAATACATGAAGAAGAATAATTATATAAATTAACAAATTAACAAATATGATTCAAATACAAACGAAGTAAGCAATCAGACGCTACTCGACACAAATTAACAAATATGATTCAAATACAAATGAAGTAAGCAATCAGACGCTACTCGACAAACATCCCTAGCGGTTACAAAATTAACGAAGTACAAACATAATTCGTCACTGATTGGATATAGTTTTTAAAGTAATAAAAAAACTTAAGCATCATTCTCAGTAACAATATTGATATTTTCATATGCATGAGTGATAATGTTTTGGAATGGTAAATTTTCATCTTTGTTGAGAGACGAAGTTTTAATCGAATTTATTTTTGGATGTTCATTTTCAACATCCATATGATTAAGGTTGTCATTGTTTTATTCATTAGAAGGGTTAACATCTTCTTTTGATTTATCTTCTTTCGAATAGTTATCTTCACTGGTAGCATGTGGAAAATATTCCTTACGAATGTGTTGTATGAGAAGACTTAATTAAGTTTATGATAACTCTTAAAATAGTAAATAGCAAAGTATTTTGATACTTTTGGCAAACAGTATTTGTTGAATTTCCAAAATTTTCCGATAAAACACAAACCGCTTTATCTTTGAAGTTTTCAACATAGGCCAAAACTACTTGTAGCTCAGTTACATAGAATTAAGATTATCAATGTTTGTTGTAACCAATTTAAGGTTTGGTGTTTTATTTGATTAAGCAGTCGTATAATATTTGCAATTTAACATTCGATTTTTTTGCTTCTTAATTTGATCATTCAACGTAAATAAACTATCACCAAAGGTTATTGGTAAAGTAGCTCATACATTAAGAATTTCGATGTGAGCGGATGATTTAAATTTGCTAGGAATAAGTATATAGTTGTAATAGCTCTAACAATAGTAAAAAGGAATAAAATTTTAGTATTAACAATAAGGAAGATATTTAAATTTAGATAAAATACAATAAGGTACCCCTTGATAAATTTATGTTTGTCGTTGTAAGATATCAACATGATATAAAGAAGATTCAAATTATCTAGTTGGTTATATAGCAAGTGAATGACTCAGTAATATATTGGGATTTTTAAGTGGACGACGATCCAATAATTTTGTTGGAAAAATAAGTGGTCATGAACGGAGTTGAGGAAAAATTAAAATAAATTCATTAATTGAAGATTTCCCTCCAAGAATGGGCTCTAAAATCGACGTTTCCTTTCCGATTTAATCATCGGTTCTTTTCCGTTTAATATTCCCTTTGTTTTCTTCCTTCTCTCTCATTTCTCTGTTCTTCAGAGTTTAGGGTGATCTTTAGTAAGGCGTTTCGGTGTTCTCTTTTTGGTCTTTGTTTTCTTATTAAAACAGAGTATCTTTTTGTGTCCGGATATGGCGTTTAATGTTCTTAATGTTGAAGAGTTTCCATCTCTTCATCAAGAATCTGGTAAGGATCATATGGGAGGTAAGTCAAACTCTTATGGTGAAGTTTTAAAGAAAAGTATTTCAAAGCAAGAGAAAGATCAGTTTGAGCCAGAATGGAAGGAATTTAAGAATGATCATTTATCGATTCAATTCGATAAAGGAACGCTTGAGAAACTGAAATCCAAATCGAAGCACTCACTTGTTGGAAAATTCACACATGGAGTGCCGAAAAGAGCTGTTCTGAGTAAGTTTCTTGATTCTTTCAAATTCAGGGAACCTTTTAGATTTAGAGTATGGGACGCAAGACATGTCATATTTGAGTTTAATGCTAAATGTGATTATGCTAAGTTATTCCATAGAGCTGTTTGGACTATGGATTCTTCAGTTATGCGTCTTTTGAAATGGTCTAATGATTTGTCAAAAGAATCATCTGTGGCTCCGGTCTGGGTTAAGTTTGTGATTCCAGAATTTCTTTATGATGAAAGTGTGGTTAAATCTGTGGCTTCGATGTTGGGTGAAGTTTTAGTGGTGAAAGTTCATGATGAAAACAGATTGTTTTCACAATGTTCTGCCTTAGTCGAGATTGATGTTACTAATAAGCCTCCATCAGATGTCTGGATTGGATTTGGCGAGAATTTTGGTTTCTGGATCAAGATAATGTACACTAATATGCCAGTATACTGTGAAAAGTGCTATCATCTAGGACATAGTATGGAGGGTTGTAAGAAGGTTGCCAAGAATCAAGAAAATATTGAGGGTTTTACAACTAATAAGATCCAGTCTATCATAACTAAGCAATGAGTGAAGAAAGATGAAAAGATTGTGCTTGGGAATGTTGTTGAAGGCGGTAAGGCTCCTGAACAAGGAGAGATAATTGAGGCCATTGAAACATTGCATCTGGGGTTAACAGATAATAATGGTTATGTTAATATGGTTTCTGATGATGAAGAGTCCCCTAATGTTAAGTCGAGAAGTTTGCAGCATTCTCCTACTAAGAAATGGGTGTCTAACTCTCCTGAGTTTTATCGTGGAAGTCAGAAAGATATGGAGAGTAGTAAGAGATCTGAGGGTATGCTTCAGCAGAATAAAGAGGTTGTTCAGAATAAGGAGGCTATTCAGAATAAGGAAGCTAATGTTCAACATGTTTTACTTAAAGCTAATAAGCAGAAGGATAAGGATGATCAGATGGATGCTGAACAGAAGAAGGATGGTATAGAAGAGGAGGATGAACAAAGGAGTAGGTTTAGTAATCAGAATAAGAGTGAAGGTGAATGGGAGGGTGAATCTAGTTTTAAGGAAATTCTTGACAAAAAAATCAAGATAGCTAAAGGCAAGAGAATTACTAGAAGCAAGACGATTAAGGCTTTACAGTTCAACAGTTCAAGTAAATCTAAAGCTTCAAACTCTTTAAATGATTAGTTTTATAAATTGGAATATTCGTGGTATCAAGAACAAAGCTTCTGTTCGTAGGCTCAAGTATCTTGCTATTAAAAATAAAGCTAAGTTAATTGCAATTCAAGAGCCTTTAGTGAATTGTGATAATATTGCTAATGTTGCTGCTAAAATAGGTTATGATAACTTTGCTTTTAATGTTAGTAACAAAATTTGGATTTTCTGGAAATATGATGTTTCTGTTGAAATTCTGAATGATATGAATCGGTGCCTTAACATTAAAGTTAGTTTATTAAATGACAGTCAGCATGTTATAATCTCTATTGTTTATGCTAAATGTCAAAGAGTCAATAGAGTTGAGTTGTGGAATTTTCTTAAGAGTATTGCTGTTACTGAATTAGGTTGGTTAATCTGTGGTGATTTCAATGTTGTTTGCTCTATTGATGATCAGTTGGGCTGTAGTTCTTTTTGTTTGAATATCACTAATGATTTTAATGACATGATTAGCACTTGTGATATTGAGGATGCTGGTTACATTGGTTCCAAGTTTACTTGGTCTAATGGCTCTAAATGGAAGAGATTGGACAGGGTTTTTACTAATAATAAATGAATCAGCATGTTTAACACTACTAAAGTTTACCATCTTGCTAGAACGGGATCTGATCATATGCCTATGGTTATTTCTTTTGCTAATAATGCTGTGAAAAGCAAAGCTGGTTTTAAGTTTCAGGAAATGTGGTTGTTAGAAGAAACTTTTCTTCCTTTTGTTGAAGAAAATTGGAGAGGTGATATGTTTGGTGATCCTTTATTCATGTTCTGGAATAAGTTGAATAGATTGAAGAAGGGATTAAAGTTGTGGAATAAGGAGGTGGTTGGTAATATCTTTAGCAAGGTGCAAAGCATGGAAGACATGGTTTTACAGAAAGAGTTACAGCATCAGAATTGTCAATCTGCTGAGTCCAAGTCTGAGCTTCTTAAGGCTAATGCTCTTCTTATTAAAGCTCACAGAATGGAGGAGCTTTATTGGAAGCAGCAATGCTATAGCAAATGGTTGATTGAGGGGGACAGAAATACTAGCTTTTACCATAGCTTTGTGAAAAAGAAGAGAAGGCGCAATAGTATTAAAGGTATCAGATGTGGTGAGGTTTGGCTTTCTGAATCCTCTGAGATTGGTCTTTCTGCTGTGTCTTTCTTTCAAAATGTTCTTACTAACTCTCATATGGACGATGTTAATAGGCTAAATGATGATATTTTTAACTATATTCCTAGACTTGTTACTGATGATATTAAGAGGAGCATTCTTAAGCCTATTGATAATAGTGAGTTAAGAAATGTCATCAAGTCTATGAATACGTCTAGTGCTCCTGGTATGGATGGTTTTACTGTTAATTTCTATAATCATTGTTGGCACATTATTAAAGTAAATATGTTAAATGCTATGAATGATTTCTTAAATGGTAGATGTATTCCTAAAGCTATTTTTTCTACTGGTTTTTGTTTGCTGCCTAAGGTGAATAATCCTATAACTTGGAAAGATTATCGGCCTATTAGTCTTTGCTCTGTGATTAATAGAATTATGTACAAGATAATTGTTTCTAGGATGGCTTTGTTTCTGCCTAGTCTGATCTCTCCTAATCAGGGAGGGTTTGTTCCTGGCAGAAATATTAATGATAATATTCTGATTTGCAAGGAGTTCATTTGTGATTTAAATAGGAAAGTTAAGCATAATAATATGGTTGTTCAGCTTGATATGTCTAAGGCGTTTGACAAGCTCAAGCATGATTTTATTTTTAAAGTTCTAGATAAATTTGGGTTTTCATCTAGATTCATTTGTCTTATTAAGAAAATGATCCAGTTTGTGAATATTTCTATCCTTATGAATGGTGAGAGCTTTGGTTATTTTAACACTACTAAAGGTCTGCGTCAAGGTGATCCTATCTCTCCTTTCCTTTTTATTATTGCTGAAGAGTTGTTCATTAGGGGTTTTAATGCTTTGATTCTTAATAACAAGAGCATGAAGTATAAATGTAGAAGTAGTATCTGTGTGAATAGCTTAGCCTTTGCTGATGATATTCTGCTTTTCTTGAATTGCAAAGATACAACTGTTAACAAGCTTTGTAGTTTTTTGGACAAGTATCAGTATCTTTCTGGCCAGGTTGTGAATAAGGAGAAAACTAAAGTGTTAATGGCTAAAGGTACTGATGTTAATAAGATTAACATTGTTGTTAATCATTCTGGTTTCTCTTCTAGTCAGTTGCCTACTGACTATCTTGGTGTTACAATTAACACTAATAATAGATGCAGTAACTTCAACAAGCTCATTTGTAAGGTCAGTAGTAAAATTGAGGAATGAAGTATTGCTAAGCTTTATTTTGCAGGTAGGCTTATGCTGGTGAAATCAGTTCTTTCTAGTATTATCCTTTATTGGATGCAATCTAATGTGCTTCCCAAAGGTATCATTTATAAGTTAGAAATCATGCTGAATAAGTTTGTTTGGGGTTCTTCTGATTATGGTAAAAAGGTTCATTGGTGTAGCTGGTCTAATCTGTGCAAGAGTTATAGTGAGGGTGGTCTGAATGTGAGGAATATGGATGATGTGCAAACTGCTATCTCTTTCAATCTTTGGGCTGCTTTTAGGGAGAATAATTCTTTTTGGGCTAATGTTATGCATAGTATCTATTGCAGTAAGCATCATCCTTTGCAAGTTAGTCCCTTGAAGGTTGGCTCTTTAGTCTGGAAGAGAATAATTAGTGTTCGTGATAAAGCTGAATGTTTCATCAAGTGGAAGATTGGTAGTGGTATGGTTGATTTTTGGTTGGATAACTGGACGGGTTCTGGTCCTTTTATTACTTTTGATTATAATGATAATAACTTGTGGTTCTCTCCTGAAAAGGTTAGCACTTATTGGTCTAATAGCTCGTGGGATTTATCTTCTGTTGAAAGCTTTATTAGTCCTGATATTATTAATAGTATTAGGAGTATTGGTATTAATGATAATAGTCTTGATATTATGGTTTGGTCCCTTGCTAAGAATGGTAAGTTCAGCCTTAAGGATACTTGGGAGGGTGTTAGGAGAAAGTTTGATACTGATTCTGTTTATAAAAGCATTTGGAATTCATTAACTCCTAGTAAAAGTTCTTTCTTTCACTGGAAGATTCTTAAAAATTATGTTGCTGTTGATTCTGTTCTTCAAAAGAAGGGTGTTGTTTTGGCTTCTAAATGCTTGTTCTGTGAGGATTGTGAAACTATTGGTCATCTTTTTGTTTCTTGTGATTTTGCTTGGTCAATCTGGATTCATTTTGCTGTAATTTTTAGAATATACATGAATAGACAGATGAGCATTAAGGTTATTTCTAACATATGGCAAGGTGCTCGAGCTTCTAAAGTCCTGGTCAGAAGTATCATTCCCTCTCTTATTCTTCACAGTATTTGGAAAGCAAGAAACCAGCTTAAGATCAAAGGCATTAAAACTTCTAATACTGCTATCATTAACCATATTATTTCAATCATTCAGAATTTTGACAAGAATAAAGTGATTAGCAAATCTAACTGGAGTTCTTATTCTAAAGCTGCTTCTAGTCTAGGTTGTTGTAATCATGTTAGTCTTGCTAATAGACCTGTGTATGTTAAGTGGGTCATGCCTCCTTCTGGTAGGCTTAAGATGAATGTGGATGCCTCTTGTTTAAAGAATGGAGAGGCCAGTGGTGCTGTCATAATTCGGGATAGCAATGGTAGTATGGTTAAAGGTCAGAGCTACTTGTGTGGTAAGTTGACACCATTACTTGTTGAGATTCATGTAATATTAGATGGTCTGCTGCTTTGCAAGGTGAATAACTGAACTTGTGTGGATATAGAATCTGATTCTTTAACTGCCATTAATTGGGTTACTAATAGGTCTCTTGTGTTAGCTTGGTTTATTAAACCTGTTATTCTCTGCATTCGTAATTTGCTTCTCAGCAGCATGACTATTGCTCATGTTTTTAGAGAGAAAAATCATGCTGCTGACTGGCTTGCTCATTTCACTATATGTCAGAAATCAACTTTGAATATATTTGTTAACTCTATTCCCATCGGTTTAAAAGCAATTATCATTCTAGAAGCGTTAAATCTTGGTTACATAACTGTTTGATATATGTCTTGTTATGCTTGCAATGTTTTGTGTAATGACTTGTTCTCTTTACCTTGATGTTGTTGCTCTTTGTCGCTGAGAGTCCTGGTGATAGTAGCGCTGGTGCTGGCTTGATTGTTTGGTTTGCGTCTGAAGATTCTGAAAAGTTGGTGCTTGTTGCTGTTTCTCTTGTGGCTTAAGAATGCTAAGTTGGTGATGCTGTTGGCTTCTTTTGGCTTGATGATGGAGTCATTTAGATGCTGTTGGTTGGCTTGATGATGATGTCTGTCTTGATGACTTTCACATTGGCCTTGATGATGAAGTCTTTGTTGCTGAATCAGCTCTTCCTTGTTGTCGTTGATTTTGTGCACTTTAGGTGTTAATGGTGTTTGTTTTAATGGTGGCCGCTCAATGAAGTTCTTATTATAGCTTTATGATCATGTATTAAGTTAGGGTTTTGATCTGGGCTTTAGGGTTTGTATAGGGTCCGTGGTCTTTTCAATTTCCCGCGTCTGTATAGGACATTTGGTCTGTTTAAACTTTCTTTATTTTAATAAATATCTCATTTTAGCAAAAAAAAAAATGAACGGAGTTGAGGAACATTTTTCTTCAGTGGTAACAATATGAGATATATTTTTTAAACTATTAGTTTTTTCTTTTTGATGGAAGGATTTAAAAAAATATAGTACATTAAATTTATTCGTATAAGAAGCATGTGATTTTATTTTTGAATAAATTTTAGAGATATGTTTCCCTTTTACAATAGTCGTAATTTTCTTTAACGATGTTAGGTCTTCATTTTCTGTTGAGAATGTTTTAGGTTTTTTCATATGAGGAACCTGCAGAGCTAAACCAATTATACCACCACTATCCATTTTGGAAAAAAAGGCTTCACTAACATCGTCTTCGTTAGTAACGGTTCCAGTATTTTGAATAATTAATTTCCTTTCAATTTATATAGTGAATCCTTAAAATGGCCAGAAACTAGATCAGATAAATTTAATTTTAGTAAACATGAGATAGTGTTCGTCTTTTGAGCGATTGTAAGAAGCTTGGCATAATTATTTTAGACAAAGTTTGCCACAATCAAAAGAGGAAAAGTTCTTGGTAAGACAAGAAGAAGTTGTAACGAGAATATAAATAAGAGTTAGTCAATAGTTAAGGGAAAATAAAACCAAATTTTTAGTATAGTGACATAAAATACTGTTGCATATGTTACATGTTTGCATCCAACATATTTAAATCTCACTATTTTTCATGTTCTAATAGGATTCCTAAAAAGTAATTACAAAAAAGAAGTTTGCTTTTCATGCATGATTTGAGTCTGGAAGTTTGACGATACATTCAAATTGTCCAAGAACAAAATAGTAACAAAAAGGATTTCACTTAGTTTTTAAATTTTGCAATGAATGCTGATTTCTTTAATGTTGATTATGATATCTAAGAAACTTGAAGCTAGTAAAATAGTTATTACATTTATACCTATTTGGTGTAAGTTGTGGTGTGCATATCCTAACAAATATAAAAAAACTCAGTTATCAAAATGTGAAGAGAAAATCTTAAAGACCAATTCAAATGATTGAGAAAGAAGTGCTGAGGAAGTTCTCTATTTTTGGGAATTTTACTAAAAACGAACTAAAAAATGCCCCACTTATAATGTATATCTTATACTTTAGAGTCAACAAGGTATATAACCAAGTTTGGTCCTTGAAGAGAAAAATATCTAAAAAATCACTTTTCTTAACTACATCGTGAAGATCCGTAGTTAACGGATATTGAATCAGTTAATTTGAAGATGAAATCGTAGGTGTATTAAGAACTTCAAGTTAAAAAATGTCAAAAATATATTTTTCCCATGCTAATTCATCTTTAAAACTAAGGACTAAGTATCTTATTTTCTTATAATATTATGGTTTATATTTGCAGAATTGCTTTTACCAAATGTAGAATAATGGTCAAGAGATTCATTACTAGTAGAACTTATATTATCAAAAAATCCACTTCGACGATCATTTTGAGAATTCGATTGGTAAATAATTTCAAACGTGATATATGAATCTTGAAGTGTTTCTAGTTATTCTCAACTTTTACCACCCATCATGCATCAAAATATAAACAAACAAGTAAAGAGCATGAGAATTGTATTTTTTCTTTTCTGTAAAAAAAATGAGAATCGATGAATAAAGTTACAACGAAGCAAGTATAAAATTGAGATCTAACTGAATGTTTTTTAAAAGAGTATATTGGAAAAATATGAAAAATGAAACAAAGAACATTTTTAGACCTTTATATAATCCGTTCAAGATACTATAACCATAATATTAGGTTAGTGATTAATGGATGATAATTTAACTTCACATATTATCAAATGGGAAACTGAAGACAATGTATTGAATTATTTGAAATAATATTTTGAAATTTACATAAATAAATAAATTGTTTAGTAATTCTTAAACATAAAGTGAGCTATGAGATATGTCATAATATGTCACCATTATTGTAATAAATAAAAATCATCTAGTCAAACCGGTATTGTTTATTTATAAAATTAGAATTAAATAATAGTATAAATAAAAGTATCTTCCTAAATTATAGAAGATACTACCTTTAGCATCAGAAAAAGAATATAAAGAAGGCTATGTACCCCAATTATATGAAAAGCATTGATTAGTTTTTGAACTGTTGAGTTTTACAACAATAAAAAATACATTGTCAAATTTTTATGCGTGTGTATATAATATATATTATATACTATTCCATCTATACTTTATTATGAAAGAAATATTCACTCTAGATTTTCTAAATATAAGAATACATGGTGGTTAGAATATACATAGAAAGTTGGTAAATAAAAGAGAAACCATTTACTCCCAATCCGAATTGGTCGAATAAGGCATGTTTGTGATCAAAAGTCATGTGTTTGAGTTTTTTTACATACATTTTTTTCGGTTGATTTTGTCATCTTGTGTGAATTACCTTCTACCGTTGGTTTGTAGGCTATCGCGTGAGATTGAGGACTGAATAACTGTTGCAGGTTCCCTCTGAAAAAAAACATTTTTTTCACTATTTTTATTTGTTTTGACAATAACAAAATAAACTCTCTTTTCTTTTACCTTTAAATCTATAATTATAGTTTCGTAAGCTTTAAATTTTATAAATACTTTTCTAAAATTAAAAGTGAAAATACAGGAATGTTTCTGGAGAAACCGGCTCATTACCTTATCGTTTTTAAGTTTGCTTTGCAATCCACTAACATTTTCTTTTACTAATTTTTAATTTGAAAATGGCCTAGCTGTTAATATTCTATTGACAAGACAGCTTTGCATGTTTGTTATTGATAAGTTTCAAGCTTCAAGCAACTAATAGAAAGTATAGTCTAAAAGCTATGATTACTTATAGGGGCAGGCTAGAAATGTTACACATTTTGATAGATCTCTTACCCTACTCTTTTTTTTTTCAAATTTAAAGTTGAAATTCCAAAATTGTCCTTCCTCTCTCTAGATTTTTACATTGATGCCATTTAGTCTCCAAATCGGACGAAACACTTAAATCTATCCGTTATTACACTAGATCTACAAGCTTTGTACTAACATCTACTAATCTAAACCCATTAAATCGAAAAAGTTAGCGTTTTTTACCCAAACCCATCAAATCCACTTCGAAAAATCTTGAATCGGAGTATCTATAGACAACGAAGAGATGGGCATTTCTATGGAAGACTTACTGAACGAGGAGGAAGCTTACCGGATGGAGGTAAGAACCGAAACTCATTTATTCGGATTTCAGGCCTGTAGCACGCTGTTCGTGCGATGAACAGCATCGTCATCGCACGAACAGCGGGCGACAGGCCTGAATAACCGTCGCAGGCCCAAAATGAGACGGATACAAAAGAGCGTCTCATTTTGGGCCTGCGACGCTAGGCCAAAAATTTGGCCTAGTTTATCAGACAGAATGCATCTGTCGCAGGCCCAAAATGAGACACCATTTGGGCCTCGTCTCATTTTGGGCCTGCGACTGAACTTGAGACATGTCTCGTGCGGCAACTTGTATATATAAACTCATACTTTTCGATTGTATATTTTGCAGGAGGAACCTGCCCATCCTCCATTTATGGATGCCGATTACAGTAAAATATTCAACACGGATAGATTATTCACTAAAGACGAATTAGATGCTTTCGTGGAGATTGAATCAAAGAAGATCAAGTTTGTGACAATAAGAAAACTCTACGATAGTGGGAAATGGGGAAGGACTCCTAGGTTAGAGTACGTTTGCGAGCGATACGGTGTATACATTTCAAAGGCAAAGCCGGAAACTTTGAAAAAGAGGAAGACATCGACGAAGAAATGTAATTGTCCGTTTGCGCTAAAAGGTCATCTGATCGACGTACTAGCCATGAAATGGCGTTTGGAGGTGATAAACGGTACTCACAATCATGAACCCTACGTTCGCCTAGACGGTCATTACCGCGCTTGTAGGCTAAAACTGAACGAAGAGGAACTAGTTCGTAGTTTGTCTCACCTAGGTTCGCGCCCTAGGGATATATATAGTGGTTTGAAGCACCAATATCCAGAAAACATTTCGAACATGCGTGCAATCTACAATGTCCGCCAAAAACATCGGGACGCTGAACACGGGGGACAAACCCAAATGCAATATCTATTGACGAAGTTGAAGGAGAATGGATACTCGACGTGGGAGCGTTTGAAAGATGATACAAAGGTGATCACTGACTTTTTCTTCGCACATCCTACTAGCATAGACTTATTACGTACATTCCCGAACGTGTTATTCATGGATTGTACGTACAAGACGACTAGGTATAAGATGCCGTTGTTAGAGGTTGTCGGTTTAACGTCCACTTCCATCACATTTACCGTTGCGTACGTATTTATGAGCGGAGAGAAGATTGGAAACTATGTATGGGCTTTGGAAACTCTTCGTGGTTTGATGATGGATAGCGTTTGCGCATTTCCATCCATTATTGTTACCGATCGGGAGTTAGCTCCCATGCGTGCGGTTGATAGAATTTTTCCCGGAACGCACCATTTGTTATCCACGTGGCACATTAGTAAGAACATTCTTGGGGCGGTTCGGAAGATATTGCACGATGATGCGGTAGCGAAACAATTTGTTGAATTTTACGGCTACGTTGCGGAGGCAAACACGTATGAGAGTTACCAAAAGAATCTGGATACACTTAAGGAGATGTTCGCATCTAAACCGGAGTGTTTTGCGTACGTTATGGACTCGTGGATAACAAAATATGTTGACAAGTTCCTTGCGTACAAAATTAACACGATTAAGCATTATGGCCAAACAACTACAAATAGGTTAGTCCGCGTATCCTACTTTTCGTTGAGTTATTTTATTTAAGTTCAAATAAGTTGATACTTTATTACTTGTACTATGTAGGGCGGAGGGTGCACACTCGTCCCTAAAACAATATCTTGGGACGAATCAATGCAACTTTGAGACTTTTTGGGAAAAAGTTCATAACTTGTTAACGAAGCAGCATGCGGGTATCGTCGAATCATTCGAGCGAAGTAAGTTTAGAACAATTCCCGGCTTCGATGGTGTTTTGACCAAAAATCTTAAAGGTTATGTATCACATGCGGGGCTAAAGATACTGATGGTTGCTATTGTACGTGCTCGGAATATAGGAGTAGATCGGGTGGCATGTGGAGGTTGTTTCCTTAGGAAAACGCATGGTTTACCTTGTGCATGTGAAATTGCCTTTATAGCTAGAGAAGGTAGGTGCATCCCTTTAGAAGATGTGGATATATTTTGGAAAAGATTAGATATTGTGCACAGGGATCCTACCTCTCGCGAAGAGGAATTGCAAAAAAAGATTTCCTTAATTGACAACTCCATTCGTAGTTTCCGCCCCGACCAACAAGACCACATTATCAATAAGGTAATACAAATATTGATGTCCGAGACAAGTCATATTCAAGATCCTAAAGAAGCGGTTAGAGCTAAGGGTAGACCAAAGGGAGGCGTTGATAAATCGACTAAACGGAACCCTAGTTCGTGGGAATATCCCATTGAACAAACCGCTAGTGCTAGTACTCCGGCTAACTCGGTAGGTAGTACACCCGTAAACACGTTAGGGAGCACGGCCGCATCCAAAGTGGTTCCCATCGTACCACCCAAACCTCCATTAGCAAAAAAGAAGGTTGGAAGGCCTAAGAAAATTGTTAAGGATGGAAAGTTAACGTTATATCCGGATTGCATCCCGGCCTTTCTACACACTTACATTTTAAAATTAGTTGACGTTATTCCGGACGGACAATGCGGATATCGTTCCGTAGCGCATTCAATATACAACGACGAAGATAGATGGGAGGATGTTAGACGTGAGTTGTTGAAGGAGTTTCGGGACAACCGTGCATGTTGGTTGGATGTATATGGTTCGGACAAGGTGTTTGACGATTTGATACAAAGGTTAGATTACTTCAAGCCCAATCCTAGTAGCCACTATTGGATGACATTTCCGGACATTGGACTAGTCATCGCGACAAGGTATCAATGCATGGTATACCATGTATCGCAAGCAACCTCATTAACGTATCTACCAATACGTGGAAAGCCACCCGTCAACAATTCGACGATCATAGAAGTTGGGATAGCTTTCGTGCATGGATGTCACTTTGTTAATGTAAGTATATTTTGTTTCCAATCAAAATTTCTTACGCTATCATTACTAATGCATTCGTTTATTTTATTTCCTTGTAGATCACTACTCCACCCGATGGACCGTTGCCTCCATTATACCCGTGTTGGGCCGCTTACGCAACCGAAGAAGCGAATCAATGGGCGCATCCATACTACCGGCGGTTGAACAAATTTACACAGTTAATGCGCGCAAGGAAAATCAACTTGAACGAAAAACCCCATGTCACAGATTTGACTAGAGATGACGACGTTTCAAATGTTTGAAATGTTTTTGTGCAACATTTGTAGTTTAAGTTAGTTAGTTTTCCTAACATCTACTGTAACATATGTAATTTTGATGTAATTGTGATGTAATTTTGATGTAATTTGGATGTAATTTTGATATAATGTAGTTTAAGGTGTTTGTCGATTTCATACAAAGATGTTTGACGATTTTAAGTTTAATGTAAGTTTCATTACAAACACATATCACATATCCATTGTCAAAATTTGGCCTGGTTTCTCAAGCATAAAGTTTCTGTCGCACGCCCAAAATGAGACGCCATTTGGGCCTGGTCTCATTTAGGGCCTGCGACGCTAGGCCAAAAATTTGGCCTAGTTTTTCAGACAGAAAGCTTCTGTCGCAGGCCCAAAATGAGACGCCATTTGGGCCTGGTCTCATTTTGGGCCTGCGATGCTAGGCCAAAAATTTGGCCTAGTTTTTCAGACAGAAAGCTTCTGTCGCAGGCCCAAAATGAGACGCCTTTTGGGCCTGGTCTCATTTTGGGCCTGCGACGCTAGGCCAAAATTTTGGCCTAGTTTTTCAGACAGAAAACAACAAGTACATTTTGAAGAATTTCAGGAAAACAACAAGTACATTTTGAAGAAATACAAGAAAACAACAAGTACACTTGAAGTGGTTACAAAAAAAGGAAAACATTAAGTTAAACTTTTAACTTAACGAAACATAAGAAAATAATTAAACACCAAAATGCCAACAACCAAAATGCTCAATCATCGAAGTCATATCCCAAGTTGTCGTCAGAATCAACCCCCTCCTCCCTTTCCGCAATCCTATCCTGAAGATACGCCACCATATCCCTACTGATGTAGTCTACCACCGTCATGTTAAAGACGGCGGCCGCTTCTTGCTTAATTTTATACGGCTGAAACAACAAACGCTGGAGCGGTTGGCAAAAAAGATACCTCTGCTTGATTTGCTCACGGTTGCGTACGAGGAGACCTCCTGTTTGTAAACGGCCGTAGCCGTAGTACATCTTACAAAGCACCCGATCAAAAAAAGCATCACTAGTATCTTCCCCCATCTCTCGGCGGGCAATCCTCGCCGCCAGAAGCAAATGGTAGTCTTCATGGGGAGTAAACTCCATTTGTTGAACTTTCTAAGTTTGAGAAGATTATATGAATGTAAACGGATTTGTAGTCCCTTTATATAGTGAAGTGAATTTAGGTGGGACTTTATTTTAGAGAATGAGAGGAAGTTTAAGAATTTAGAGAATGGGAGGGAGTTTTGATTTTTTAGAAAGAGCGGGATTTTTTGAATTTTCGAGAATGAGAGGGAGTTTAGAATTTTGAGAATGGGAGGGAGTTTTGATTTTTTAGAATGAGCGGGATTTTTTGAATTTTTGAGAACGAGAGGGAGTTTTTGAATTTTGAAAATGGGAGGGAGTTTTGATATTTTAGAATGAGCGGGATTTTTAGAATGTTTGAGAATGAGTGGGAGTTTTGGGTTTCTTACTTTACACGTGTTACGTTTTCATTCGAATGTTTTTGTTACCAATCCGTCTATAAATAGAAGCTTTATTCACATTAAATTGTAAATTAGTTGATAAATCAAGTTGAAAAATGGGTTCATGGACTGAGTTGGAAGATCAGTATCTGATGAGGGCATCAGTTGAAGTTGGTAATATGCACATTCCAGAGGGTGGTAAAAGGTACTGCGAGGCATTAGTATGCCAGATGTACTTCCTGTACGGAAGGGATGGTGTTCAGCCGCCTTACATTTCAAGGCGTGTTGATGAAGTGCGAGCTAGGTGGTCGGTCTTGGTCACATCCCGTCGACATCTAGTTTCTGGCCTCATCGAATTGGAACGTCGTGTTGCGGGTAACCGGTTCAACTGTCAAGTGACGGATTATATAATAGAGGACCAGCTGGATACGGTCCGCTCTGACATTGTTGACATCCAGCTACAGGAAATCAGTGACTACAAAGATGCGAAAGAAGAAAGGAGGTTGATGAAATGGAACTGGCCTGATAGATAAGTATGAATGAGTGCGTGCTTCCGCTTTAGTATGAGTCTGTGTTTCATTTTAATTTTGCGTGTGTATTTCTGTTTGAGTGTGAGTTTCAATTTAAGTATGAGTGTGTATTTCTGTTTGAGTGTGAGTTTCAATTTAAGTATGAGTGTGTATTTCTGTTTGAGTTTGAGTTTCAATTTAAGTATGAGTTTCAATTTAAGTATGAGTGTGTTTCATTTTAATTTTGAGTGTGTTTTTCTGTTTCATTCTAATTTTGAGTGTGTATTTCATTCGAATGGAATCGAACCGATAAACATGATAAATCCAAAGCAAGCATACAATAAATTAAAATACAAAAATTAAAAGCAGTCATACAATTAATCGATTACAAAATATAGTGTTGATGTCCAAAAATCTAACAAAGTTATGCTGAGAGTAATAATCAGTGCCGTCGGTACCTCTCAGCGATCCTACACATCTGAAGGGCGGTCTCTAGAAGATCAGGGTGATCCATAGTAGGTAGCGATGGAGTAAACCTAGCAATCTGCTCGTATCCTGAATAATCAGCACCACCATGCGGCTCCAACCGAGGACCTCTCTCCGGCGCAGGACGACTGACGATGTACCATAGCCTCTTCCTCGCCCAAATGTAGTACATCGGGTCAGCACTCGCTCCACTACCACGGTACGCCGTGCCAGCAGGAGTGAACACGTGGTTTTGCCATGTCTGCCACAAGTGACCGTCCCATTTTAAGCTACTGACCATCTTCTTCCCTACTTTTTTCGACTTAGGAGGGCGTATATCCTTAGGAATCAGCTATACATACCCCATCTGTCGAACGACACGGTCTGGGTAGTACGGCACAACCACGTCGAACGAACCAAGGGTCAACTCAACTTAAGTCACCTGCTGGAACGGAAAGTGGTCCTGTAAATGTATGAAGGGGAGGAACATGACCTGTAAATAAAAAAATTTATAACTTAGCCCATTTATATTAGTAAAATTACTCATAATTAAAATAATTAAAACGAACGAATATGACTTACATCTTCCTCGGTGCACGTCGCCAGTGCGTGTCTCATCTGCATGCGCACCTCATGGGAGACACCAATCTTCTGCGGCGCATGTCGGCACATATGGGGCATGGATACGTCGTAACCGGGAAAAGTGGAGCTCGAAGCTGAACAAAGTGTGCAAAAATCCATGACTCGAGCAACGCTAGAAACCCGCAAATGCCTCCCGTACCATGGAGAGATCCCTGACTAAGGGCGTGGTACAGCTGCGCTAAAACCAACTAACCCCAGTTGTACATATGCATACTCTGGTACTGGTTCACGAACTGGAGGTAATCTAATGGAATGCTGTTGCCGGTTTTGTTCGCACATATAGTGGTACCTAACAAATATAGTATGTAGGCACGGGTGGCATGATCTAAACCCTCATCAGTGATCCTCCTATCACTATACTGAGAACTACTAAAAGTACTCCGCAGCCACCCTAGGTTCACACTACTAGCATTCCTAAGGTTTTTACTCAGCTCTGATTGTCGCACACCTAGCAAGGCAGCATAAGTACCAAGTCTCTCAACGTCAGAGTCAAAGGGTATAGCTTCGAAGGACCTACCTACAACCGGTAGTCCAGTGATGACGTGGACATCGTCCAACGTGACTATCATCTCCTCGAACGAGAAATGGAAAGAAGAAGTCTCCACATGCCACCGCTCTGAGAATGCCTCCACCAAATGGAGGTTCGTATGCCAGTGGGTGAGTGCATCGACGAGTGGACCAAATATAGTCTCCATCACCCTTGCCCGTACCCTGCTCTGCTTTGTAATGTCCCATCTCCGGAGACTGTCATACATAGCGAAGCATCGCAGGGTGACCCTATCCTGCAATATGTATAAAATATGTAAATTCGTAAAAAAATAATAATTATAAACATGTGTATCGAACACGTAAGAAAATGATAAAACAGTATAAAGGTGTAGCACTTATATCTCCGTGATAGACGCTATAAGCCTCGTGCAGGGTGTAATCCGAGAAAAGTGCCGGAACATGCGACAGCACGGATTAAAAATCAAGATCCTCACCCTCAGGTGAGTGGGATGCTGCCTCTGGCGCGGGAGGTGCATCGGCCTCCGTATAGTCCGGTACATGAGATGCATCAGCCTCCATATACTCCGGTGCATCTACATCGTCATCGTACTCATCGTCAGGGGGATGCGACGTAGAAGCTGCCCCTGTGGTACCATCAGCAGGAGTAGGAATATAATTTCCGTGACGACGGAGACGTCGTCTACTACGTGTACCGGGAACATGTTCCTCGCTGGGAGCAGCCTCCTCGGCCTCGGACCGCGCTCTAGCCGCCGCTGCTGCCTCCTCCTCCGCCCTAAGTTTCTTGAACGAATTTTTTGCTTTAATCTTGAATCCTCCCATCCTGTAAATACAACGCAAAAAAATATGTATTAGTCGCAAAACACCAAATAAAAAAACAACAACTTTGGGCCTGCGACGAGGCCCCTTCTTCATCGCAAATCAGGGCCGCGACCAGATCGGATCTGGTAGCACGCTGTTCGTGCTACCAGCAGCAAACACGATTCAAAAACTCAACACCACCAAAACAGCCTCATTTCTAACAAAATCAAGCACCAAAACATAGATCCTAGCAATACTAACAACAATACAACACTAATCTAACAAAACAACACCTAAAATCATACAAAAATCGAACTTTTGAAATCGAAACAAAAAAAACTAAAAAACCTAGATTCGACAGTTTAGACCGAATGAAATCAAAAACAAATTACACCATGATGTTTGTATCGTTTACCTTTAACTTTTCTTCACTTCAGATTCTTCAAAAATCGAGTTTTTGAAATGGGTGCTTGAGAGGTTTCTAGAGAGAGAGAGAAAGAGAGGAAAAAAGTGGTGAGAGATGTATCAAACGCTTTTATAGCTAGGTTTTCTGAAAAGGGTAAAATGGTCAAAAATTAGGTGCGAGATTTATCAATTAGGTATAAGATCTAGCGGTTTAAGATCTATAAAAATGTGTAATATTTCTAGCCTGGCCCTTACTTATATTAAATTTTGACGTATGTTAGACTCATATGAATAAAATAAAATGCGATTATACTCTAAAATCCATCTATATAAGAAGTTAATAACCAACTTTAGTTTTTTTATATTTTGCATATGTTTCAAATTAGTTTAATTTTTTCGTTTTCGCATATATGGTTGCTTAAAATCTGCCACATAATAGGTCAAACAATAGACTTTTCGTCTATATTCGGTATTTTTAATCTTGTGTCACCTAAATTATGTACTATAGTATTTACCACCGCGATCAGATCTAACAGTAACAAGTTGTTTAACTTTGATCCTAAAAATTATGAATTAGGTATAGATATCCGTACCAAGAGAAATAATATGAAACACCGATAGTCGTTAAAAAAAAGTTGGGACGATCCACGAATATCCGTATGTATCAACTTTAAGGCTTCTTATGCTCTGAATGCACCTAAACGTTTTAGCTTAATCTATTTTCCCGTGATACATTCAGTGCAACCAAAATATTAATAATCAAGATAACCTAATAAATCCTTCAGCAACAAGCTTATCATTATTCTTTTATTGATATGATTTAATTGTGTGTGCTAAAGATTTTCTAAATCTTTAGCTTTTCAAATTGGTTTGTTAAATATATGTATGTTCGTTTCTTTTTAGTGATGCTTATTTATCATTCATTGTTAATTGTTAAATATACAGTTCCTACCATATTATCATGTACATAAAAATTCATTTGATCATTCGCAAAAAGATATGAACATCTAAAGGTACATAATATACGAAAATATATCGAATTATTTCTAACATCGTTCAAATAAGAAACTTCCAATAGAAAGAAACAATGGAAAAACATATATGACAGAAAGTAAGCATGAACTGTCATTTACTTGATAAATGGTTATTTCACTATTGATGTGGGTGTTTCTAATCAAAGGGTATATTAGGAAAGAGATTTATCTTTTTCAGGAATTTAATGTTGGAGTGAAGTGTAGAGTGATGAAAGAGGTGTCTACTAGCACTGAAAAAAATTTACCTCATTAAATGAAGGTGGTTAGGGTAATTATACTTGTTTTATGAACCATAGGCCGTTTGGGTCGGACTTTGGATTCAGGTCAATCTTTAAAACTCAAACCCTAAATGGGTCAACACACTGCTCAGTCATAATTAACTTGGTCAGACTGTTCATAATACGATTGGTGAAATATATGTCTGAACTACCCCTTCGGTTTTCGGCAGTAATGTACTTCCAAAAATATCCAAACTCCTCAGTAGCCCCTTTAGGTCTTTCAAAACTATTTTGGAAGAGTTAACTTATTTATGGAAAGACTTGGATCGTATTCGAAGTGCTTTTTGAAGAGTTGGATACCAACAAGAGAAACCCTGGTCGGATCCGATATGTTTCCTTTTAATACATGGAAAAACCAACGGTTAGATACTTGCCCCTAATCATTACTTGAACCGTTTTATCTTCTCTACGTGAAAACACCCAAGTGGCTTTCACATTTATATAAACCATTTTTACTGTTTCTTTTTCATAAGTAAAAGCAATTTTCTAGAGAGAGAAAACTTGAGATTGTGATTTAGCTTTAAACCTAGGAAGTTATATGTTCACAGCCATAACTGCTTTGATCAAAATGGGTTGGTTAAACCTATCTGACTTGGAAAAAGCAAGAAAGGAGGCAAGAAAAGAGGCGAGAGTCACTTTCAGACTCCTTCTTTCTCCTGGTGGAGTAGTTAGCCAAGCGGTTCCAGAACCGGACAAGAGCACATCATCGTCCAGGACATCGGTAAATTCAAAACCTTCTTTTATCCCAATATTATCTACAGTAGAATCTGAGCCTTCAGTTCAAGTATCCCTAGGTTATTTTCTTAAGGATAAAGTGGTTTCTAGTGTTAAGAAACTTTCACCATTTCTAGCCATGGGATTAAATATTGAAAATGCTACATCCCGGAGAGCCACTCGACTCTCCAAGTCCAAGGAAACTCCTTCTTCGAAGAATATTAGTTCAGAAACATTGAATCCACTTGTCCAACCCTCTGTGAATCCGGACACCATGTTTGTTCCTACTGAGGCCATCCAAATTGAAAAAGAGGTCATAGGTGCTAAAACAACCGAACAACGAGCTACTATAATGAAAGAAAATATGAGAGATAGTGGGGAAGACACCCCATTGGAGACATTCAGAATTACCAAGAATACCACATCGGACCGAAGCATTAGAGGAAAAGTAGGAAGGCCAAATATTGAATCACTTCCGGGGTGCTTGGAAGGGAAAGTTGGGCCGAATTTTTGCAAGGTCAATGTGAAATATCTACTGGCCCTTCAAAATATTTTCTATGTGTATACACACACTGCTGAATTAGATTGGATAAGAACATAATTGGGCTTCCCGAAATTTATTAAGGTGAAGATTCATGTTACTCTGGAGACTCCTTTGAATTGTAAGGCTACTCGACTGGTGGTATACACCGAAGTGCTGAACTGGGGACTTCGTTTCCCTCTAGACCCGGAAATAGTCATGTAATTTAATTTAATCAAACTTTTCCCAAGCCACATAAGTCCGAATGCCTGGTATACCTTGCTAGCCAACATCATTGCTTCCAGGTTGTCAAAAATTCTAATGCCGATGGAGCAGTCTGCTATTGTCGCCGGTTTATGTTGGAATCACCAAATTCATTTTTATCGCTACAACATGGAAAATGATTACAAAGTAGTGAATAATTAGTTGGAGGTTGATAAACCTTGGAGGACTCAATTTATTTTCATAAGTGGAGCCTGGGAAAATGGAAAAAAGATCAACTACAAATCAAATCTGAGTCAATTGACTAGATACTGGAGAAGTTCATGTAACACTTGTTCGGATTTCTAGCAATCATTTAAGCTTTATGTTATTCTACTGAACTGATGATTGTGTCTTCTTGCAGTATTTTCAAAGATGTTCTTTGAGCATTTGGAGGCATGAAAAGCTATCTTTGCCAAGTTAAATCAATGGGCGTCAAAAAATTAGGAGCTTGGCTTTTATAGTTTCAGTTTAGGAAACCTGTTGAGAACTCACTTGTGGAATACCACTAGAAGTAGAGACCTCTCTTGGGAACCACCCCGAAGTAAAGCTCCTAGCCATCTAGACAAAATGAAAAATAAGAAGAAGAAAGCTGAATTTGACCCATCTCACCAGATTCATGAGGCAGCCAGTTTGGAGAATCCTGGAGGAATTAATGCCATTTTGTTAGAGGCAGTTGCTGCAACTATTGGGGAATCCGGGGGATCAGATCAGTTGCCTCAAGCTAAGAAGAAAGGTCACAAGAGGCGCAAGGAATGTGATGACCGAGAATTAAGAATAAGAGTAACTTAGGGTCTGAGATAACCCTCCGCCCTCCGGTTGCTGCTCCTACTCCTCCAATTGATATTCCTCCACACGAACAGGTACCAGCTAATCCTCCTTCTCCAGTGTTTCCCTCAGCTAACCAGCCAACTATTAAAGGTGTAATTAATTTAAATGACTTTCGTAACATGTACTTTAGTGACCTTGATAATGATGACTTTGATCGGAACTTTCGTCAGACTACAATAGCCAATGTTATAACTTATAATGGTGAATCTTTCGAGATATCAAGTGAGCAGGATACCTTAGGTCATGCAGTTTTTGGCTTCATTAGTCCAATAGTTGATCTAGAAAGGCAAGCCCAGGAGCAGGCTGGGAACATCATCACTCTAACCACCGAGAATCAAGATTTGAAAAATTCTCTTTTATCTGCTCAACAAAAGTTGAAAACCTTAAATAAAGAGAAAGAGGAATTTAGCACCAAACTGCGCCAATCCAATACTGCTCAAGGGGCCTTCAAACTAAATATTATGCACTAGGAACCACCTCCTCTAATGAGATCAAGGCTTTGAAGGAACAACAAACCAACGATGCAAATATCATCATCACCTTAACCGAAGAGGAAGAAAATCTAGCAAAACTTCTTAAAGAGAATGAAGAATAAAATTCTCTTCAAAAGAAGATCAAGCTCAAGAGATAGTTGTTGCGATAGAGTATTATGTTGCTGGTGTTGTGGATTCCTTAGAAAAAAGAGATGAAGGTATCAAATCAGATATGGTATCACTATTTCATGAAACCTTTCCAAAAAGAAACCTCGGACCTTTGTGGAAGTACGTACCATACGAGAAGATACATTCTCATACCATGCCAAGTGGAGATAAGCACAATTATTCTTTACCAAGTGAAAGTGATTCTGATGAAGGAACTTATAAAATTTCAAACATTAATGCTAAGAGTCCCAAGAAAGATGATGGTAAGGAAAAAACCGAAGGGAACGAGCCCTAAGGTTATTATGTTTACTTTTTATGTTTAAAATTATAGTCATTGGAAGGCCAAGGCATTTTGTTATCTTCTCCAAATCTTGTGTTGTGAACCAAAGTCCTTGGATAGCTAAAGAACTTTTGTTATGGTGGATCGGACATATTCCGATCAAGATGAAATGTTAAGTTTCCCTTTGTATTAATTTCTTTTTCTTCTTATGACTAGCGTTTAATTAGTATTTAATTCCTCCGACTTGTTTAGTAAGCGTTTAATTTATTGAATCACTTCAGCAATAATTCAAAAAATGTTTAATAAATCTGATAACTTCAAAGATACTTCATTTGAAGGACAAAAGTATTTAATGAATCTGATCACTTCAAAGATACTTCATTTGAAGGACAAAAGTATTTAATGAATCTGATCACTTCAAAGATACTTCATTTGAAGACCGGGGTGTTTAATAGATATTCAATTCATCTGATATTCGCATACTCACAACAATTTTTTGAAGAAAAATAAGATATTATTGATTTGATTAACACCTCATTAAAACCTTATCGCGCCACCAGGGTAGGAAAGAGTGTGTCCCTTAATATTTACATTAAGGTGTGACAAAGTAACTATTTACAATATAGTTTTACTCTAAATATAACCTGAGATTCTCAATGTTACATGGATGCTTCAAAAGTTTTCCTTCTTTGTCTTGAAGTTTATATGTTCCTGGCTTAATTCTTTCACACACCCTGTATGGGACTTCCCAATTCGGAGCCTACTTCCCAAAATGTTTCTCTTTGGTGTACAAAAATACTTTTCTTAATACTGTCTCCCAACTAAAAATATCTTCTGTTTACTTTGGATGCAAATCTACTTCTTATTAAACCCTGATAGTGTGTTGTTCTTAAATATGCATTCACTATTCTTTCTTCAATCAAATCCAATTGTTTCCTAACTACCATTTCATTAGCCTGTTTGTAATAGTTCTGAATTCTGAATGATGGCAAATTAGTTTCTATGGGTGTGATTGCATTTATCCCGTAAACGAGGTTAAAGGAGGATTCATGGTTAGTTGTGCGGGGAGTGGTTCGGTAAGCCCACAATACTTCTTGCAAATAACTCGGCCATTTTCTTGCAGCTCCTTTTAAATTATTTTTTAACCCTCTCAAAATTGTTCGATTAGCAACTTCAACCTGCCCATTAGCCTAAGGGTGGAAATGAGAAGATAAACAATGTTGAATTCCTTTGGAAGTGCAAAATGTCTCCATATCTTTATTGTCAAATTGTGGTCCATTGTCTGTGGTGATTCGTCGGGCGAATCCAATGTTACGGGAATAACAAGTTCTACCACGGTAAAGTCTTTAATATTTTAGTCAAGAAAGAGATATGCCGAAAAAGATCCCACTATTCATAAATAAGTCCTTCCAATTTATAATGTATAAATTAGTGGGCATTTACACACGTTTATGCTTTAAGCGCTACTAACCCACTAACCTCATTATCCCTATAATTGTGGAACAAATAACTAACATAGTTTGCCTAAATAGTCAAAACGTGTGTTACATCACATTGGTTAATAAACCGCTCATTCTAATCCAACTCTAGGCCGAGCTGGGCCATTCCTTAAACGCGACCAGGTCTAACGATGCAGAGCTCGAGCTTAATGGTCACATGTTCAGCTTATCCTCTTTAAGTCCGCACTCAACCTTGATCATATGTTCATCGCGTCCCTGATGTGGTCGATTGAATTTTCCCTTGATGTCCTCGAGCTCACTCTGTCTTTGAGATCAGCAACGTTGTACTTGTGTTTGAGCTCGATCTGCCTTTGAGCTCGATTTGTATTTAAGCTCAATTTACCTTCAAGCTTGTCAATGCTGCATTTGACTTTGAGCTCGCTCCGTCTTTGAGCTCGTCAATGTTGTAGAGCTTGTCCTTTTCTTCATTCCTTGCCTTGATCCAAATTGTGATCCTCCTGCTTGTGCTCGTTCTTATTTGGGGGCGATCCTCCTGCTCGTGCTCATCCTTATTTGGGGGAATCCCCCCTTATCATCCAAATCAGTAGTATATGTTAGATAGAATAAATTTAATGACCACCTTAGAAGTAGTGCCAACTTGTGGGGCAGCTTCTATCCATTTAGATAAATAATCAATTGTCACTATTATTGTTTGATAGCTTCCAGATGTCATGGGAAGAGGTCCGACCAAGTCCAAACCCCATCTATTGAAAGGTATAGGCTCAAATTGATTTCATAGGAAATGTTGGTGCATGGATTTCATTCCCATATATTGGGCAAGGATCACATCTCATGACCATATCCTTGGAATCAACCATTATAGTTGGCCAATAGTATCCTCCTAACAAAAATCTTTTGGTTAAATACTTATAGCCATAGTGTGTTGATCCCTCTCCATCGTGCAATTCATATAAAACACTTTGGGACTCCTCAAAGTGTAAGGAAAGTAAGAGAGGTCTGGTGAAAGATTTTTTATAAATAATCTCCCTTAAAACCAAGAAATAATGAGCCTTGTACTTGATCTTTTTAGCTAAGATTTTATCTGAAGGTAAAACTTCATTAGAATTGAACTAATGTATCTCAAATCTCTAATCTTTGGATTGCATGTCAGATACACTCAAACCTTCTTTATATTTACCCTCTTCTTCTTAAATTGAACTTATGAAGGGGCATTCTTGCATAAGAATCCATGGGTAGGCCTCAGAATAGGCTATGGTGGCTAAAGAATCTGTCATAGTATTGCTCCACATATTTGAGCTAGTCTTAATCCAGCAATGGCCGCTTCATATTCTGATTTTTTATTGGATGCCCTGAAACCAAAACATACAGCCTGATACATAGTATCGCTATAAGAGGAAGTTAAACAAATTCCAGCCCCCCATCCCATCGTACTAGACCCACCATCTGTTCGGATTAACCATTCTTTTTTAGACTTATTTTCCTGCTCTTGTTCGTGAGGCCTTTTAGTATGAAATTCAGCTATAGCGTGAGCCTTGATTGTGGTCTGAGGCTCAAAATCAATATCATAATCTCCAAGCTTAACTGACCACTTAGTCATTCGTCTCGATATGTCAGCCTTTTGTACACATTCTTTAAGAGGAAAGATGTTCCAACCGTAATCGGATGTGCTTGAAAGTACGACCTTATTTTTCTGTCAGCTATCACCAATGCCAATGATGATTTTTCTAATTTTAAATACCTATTTTCCATTACCCTTACTAGAACAACACTCACGGGGTAATCTGATATAACTAAATACATAAAAATTTCTCCCCTTGTAAGGTTTGAATAATATCTTGAGTGAAGATAAATGTCCTTTTAATTTCAGGAAAGGCTTGATCACACTGCGGAGACCAAATGAAGTCTTTAGCATTCCTCAAAACTTGAAAAAATTGACCACACTTGTTAGATAATCTTGAAATAAATCTATTCAACGCAACCAACCTCCCGGTTAGCCTCTGGACTTTTTTATTACTTTGAGAAGGATCCATAGCCAACACAACATTTAACTGATTTGGATCGACCTGTATCCTTTTTTCACTTATGTCATACCCCATAAACTTGCCAGATCGTACCCCAAAGAACATTTTTTCAAATTTAACTTTAGGTTGATGGCTTCCAAGTTAGTAAAGGTCTCTTGAAGATCAGATATGTATTTTTCCTCCTCGAGGATTTTTACCATCATATCATCTATATATACTTCCATGTTTCTGGAAATCTGATTAGCAAATGTTTTATTAACCAATCGCTGATAAGTAGCTACAAAGTTCTTCAACCCAAATGGAATCACCGTATAGCAATGAAGCCCTCTGTCCACGATAAAGGTGGTGTGATATTGATCGTCAGATCTACTTGTATCTGATTATATCCTGAAAAGACATCCATGAAGGACAACAACTTGTTCCCCGCTGTGGAGTCTGCCAACTGATCTATCTGAGGAATCGTAAATGGATCTTTAGGGCATGCCCTATTAAGATCAATAAAGTCAGTATAAATGCGTCATTTTTCATTCTTTTTCTTGACTAAAATAGGGTTAACCATCCACAATGGGTATTGAGATTCTTTTATATGACCCATTTTGGTCAACTGATCCACTTCTTGTACTATCACATTGGCTTTTTCTTTGGAAAAATACCTCCTTCTTTGAACTACTGGTCCAACGTCAGATGAGATTGCCATCTTGTGGAAAATTACTTCAGAGGGCACCCCGATGACATCATCAATACATCATGCAAACACATGTAAATTGTCCGATAAGAAATACTATAGCTTTTGTTTCAAACTTATGGGAAATTTAGTCCTAATCTTAACGTTTTTAACTTCTGATAGGCAATATGTTTCAACTTATTTTACAGGTATTATACCACTAGGAGCCTCCCTTGGATTATCAATTTCATTCTCATCGATGGACGGCTCCAGTAGTTGTTATTCCTAGTTACTTTAACTACTTATAAATAATTTGAAGTAAGAGTTGTTACATAACATTCTTTAGCTACCTTCTGAATGCTTCGGACAACAATAACCTGTGCACCCACAATAAATTTTTAATATTGATGGACAGTAGAGGCCACAACATGCATCCTCGAAAGCTAAGATCTTCCAAAAATAGCATTAGAAAATGTTGGGCAGTCAACCACAACAAACAATACCTTCATTGTCTTTTTAAAATGTCCTCTACCTAACAATACTTCCTCTTCAAACTCACCGATGACATGAGTCGAAATCCTTATAAATCCCACAATATTTATGTTCGATCTTTGGATGACCTATGGGTTTTCATCTACCTATAAGTATTCAAAAATAACACATTTTCTGAATTACCAGTGTCAATCAAGATCCGACGTATGTCATTACCCCCGAGTGATGCTTCTATTACCACAACATCTTCATGTGGCCCTGCGAGATCTCTTAATTCATCTTCATCAAAGACTATGAAAGGGATTGGGGTTCGGTACAAATGTGTAGACGTTCTTCCTTAGAACTGAGTAGTTAAGGTGTTGACATGCATTTTTCTTAAACAACTTGAGGGAGCTGTCATAGTGTATCCTCCAAATATGGTTAATGACTCAAAAAATCTCACTAGATCAGAAATTATAGAAGATTTATCCACTATCACCCCCACTTCATTCCGATTTGGATCAGGATCAAGGTATTCAGAGTCTATATCAAATCTTTTAATAATCACCATAGGTTTCTTCCTGTTTAGATGTTCTTGGGACAGTTGAAGAATTTGTTCGGGGAGCATTGGCGTTGGACTCTGTATTATCTGGTCTTCTACCCTCTTGTTTTTTTAACAAAAGTGATTTTTTCCTCTCCTAATGAGATTCTACACTTCTTGTTTTTATGCAATACAATCATGCGTGTCATGACCTACATCATTATTGATGAGTCCGAAATCTGACTACTCTCCGGACAGGGACAGATCGGACCTAGCCCTCTGGACCGGACAGACCACTTCGAACACTTAGCTGATGGGACTGTTCGAACTATGACAAAAGTACTAAAAAACCTAAACACTTCTTGACTAAGCTACTTTCTCTCCTAATTAGAGCACATGGGTCTTTAAACATGACCCGTGTCCATTAAACATGACCCGAAAGCCCATAAGGGCCCAAAAGTAAGAGTATAAATACCCAACCACCTGCATTAAATGTGGGTAATGAAAATTAAATACAACCATGCTGCTTAATTCTCCCCCTAGACTTTACTCTAAACATTAAACACCCATATATTTCCACTAAACACAAAACAAATTACAAGCCTACCCTCAGGCGATTATTATCCTCACCAAACTGGCGACCACAGTAGGAGAAGAAGGTGCCTGAATCAAACATTCAAAACCAGCAAGAAAATTCAGTCTGAATGAATCCGGACGCCCCGGAAGTACCACCAGCTCTGCTCGAAGTGGTGGGCGAAAACGATGAATACACTATCGAAGAGCGCGATAGGCTGAAGGGTGAGATAGAAGCTTTAAGGGCAGAAAAGGATAAGATGGGCATGAAAGAAAAGTCCAAAGCATCAGTTGCTCATCACACTGATAACCCCAGGGAGTATGAGCCTTCGAAGACTCATGTAAGTACCAAAAAGACTCATGCCAGCTCCAAAATGTCTCACCGGTCTAAGCCAGTGGAGAGCTCTGACTCAAGCTCAGAATCTTCTGATAGCTCTTCGGACGATGAGGGCGTTGAAGAATCTTTATCCTCTAGCAACGACGAGGGTCGAAATAAAAAGAAGCAAAAGCAGATTAAAAAATATTCCAGGAAAAGAGATAGACATGGAAAACTAAAGAGGAATATTGGTAAAGGGTCATCTCATAGCCGGAGGCATGTGGACCGGATGCTGATGGATCCTTTCGCTTTTCACGATGAACCAGGTATATTTGCAACTCCTAATGAGGATACTGTGTTCAGTCGTGGTAGAAATTGGAGGCAATCTCCATTATCTTCCAAGATTTTGTCCGGAAACCTCCCTAAGAGGTTTGACAGCACCAAAATGGAAAAGTACGATGGCAGTACTGATCCGGATAACCACTTAGAGAAATTCAAGAACTTTATGATGAACTTTGATGACGATGATAAGCTACTTTGTAGAGCATTCTCCCAGTCTTTTACGGGGAGTGCTCTGAAATAGTATAACAGCCTACCACAAGGCTGTATCAAGAATTTCGATACTTTTTGGGTGGCCTTTCGAAGGCAGTTCGTTGGAAGTAAAGAGCTAAAGGGCAACGGAGACACAATCATCCATTGTGCTCAGGAACCAAATGAGTCCTTAAAAGAATATATAAGTCGTTTTGTGAACACCAAGAATGGGTTGGCTGATTGCTTCGAGCAAGTGGCAATAGCATCCTTAAGATAGGGCTTGAATCCTGGCAATTTGGCTGATTCAGTGACCAGGAAGAAGGCCATGACCTGGGGAGGGTTGCTGAATCAAGTTGGAAAACAGATTAACGTAGACGAAACGAAGAAAACAAGGGTGCATAGGCAGGTGAAGTCTGCCCCGCTGGCACCAAATCCCAATCAGAATCAGTCCGGGAACAAGGCAAGGGAGACCGGACAAGGGCATGGTAGGGCCAAAGCTCAGTCTCAGCCAGCTGCTCCTGCTCAGAGTCAGCAATCTAGAAACAAGAGAGGGCCATGGGTCCAACCGGAGTGGTTCGCAGAATTAAAAGAAAGTGTGGCCACCATTTATGATAAAACAAAGGAGGAGGTGCACTATAGAAGACCAGCCACACTGCAATCTCCCAGAGAACATCGCAATAACTCTTTCTGCCAGTATCACAATGACACTGGCCATGCCACTGATGATTGCATAGCTTTGAAGCAAGAGGTTCAGAACTTGATCGAAAGGGGGAAGCTGGGGGCTTATGTCAAAAGAAGAGGAGGTAACAGGCCTGACAATACCCACCGGGTTGGTCCAAGTAATGCTGCTCCGGAGGGAGCCATGGTTATAATTGAAAGATTTGATGTGGAATCTGAGTACTTGGATCCTGATCCAACTCGAAACAGAGTAGGTGCAATTGAGGAATATTCTAGGACGGTCTCCGGACTCATTAAGTTTTTTGAGTCACTTACAATTTTCGGAGGGGATACTATGACAGCTCCTACTGCTTCTTCGAGGAAGAGGCACGTTCATACTTTAGCCACCCAGCTAGAAGGAGGCATGACTTCCTATCAGTCACCAAATCCATTCCCCTTTATTGTTTTTGATGAAGATGATTTAAGAGATATAGTTGGACCTCATGAAGATGTTGTTGTCATAGGAGCATCTATTGGGGGCAATGACATAAGACGAATTCTGGTGGATACTGGAAGCTCAGCCAATATCCTTTTCTTAACTACGTACAAGAGAATGAAAAATCCAGCTGTAATTCAGAGTTCGGACAGATCAATTGTGGGCTATACTGGCACCTCAGCAGATGTGATCGGAGAGTTCGAAGAAGAAGTTCTATTGGGCAAGGGCCCTTTCAAGAAAATGGTCAGGATACTTTTTATCGTGGTGGATTGTCCCACTTGCTATAATGCTATTCTAGGGAGGTCTTGGCTCTCTAGGATGCACGCAGTAGTTTCTTTAGTCCACCAGTGCTTGAAATATGCTGTTCAGGGACAGGTGGGAATCGTCCGGAGCAGTCAAAAGGTTGCAAGAGAATGTTATGCTACAGCTCTGGCTCCCCGAACACTAGGGGCAGTTCGTATCAACGAACAATAGCAGTTTGAGGGGCTTTCTAGGGGTGAGGGTGAAATTGATGACCCCAGAGAGACCCCTGGAGTGTTAATACCGGTCGAGGAGGTAGAGACGCATTGTTTAGAAGAAGGAAAAAGTGTCAAAATAGGGTCTAAGATGCCACCCGTTTTGAAAAGTAAAATGTTAAAGTTTTTGAAGAATCATCAGCACGTTTTTGCTTGGTGCAATGCTGATGTTACTGGGGTTCCAGCAGAAGTAATATCACATCACCTGTCTATCCGGAAAGACATAGCACCAGTGGTTCAAAAGAGAAGAGCTTTTTCAAAGGAAAAGGCTGATGTTATTGTGCAAGAAGTTGACAGGCTCACCCAGATGGGGCATATCAAGGAGTCTCAATATCCTTTGTGGACTGCCAATCCGGTTCTAGTAAAAAAGAAAAATGGCAAGTGGCGCATGTGCATTGACTTAACAGATCTCAATAGAGCTTGCCCCAAAGATTTGTATCCAGTCCCCCGGATTGATCAGTTAGTAGACTCCACCTCTGGGAACAAGCTACTATCCTTTATGGATGCCTTCTCCGGATACAATCAGATCCAGGTAGATCCAAAGGATCAAGAGCATACTACATTTATCACTGACAGGGGTCTTCATTGCTACAAGGTAATGCCGTTTGGGTTGAAAAATGTTGGGGCTACTTATCAGAGATTGGTCAACAAAGCTTTTGCTGATCAGATTGGAAGAAATATGGAAGTATACATCGATGACATGATGGTGAAGAGTGTGGATGAGCAATTGCATTTGGCAGACCTTCAAGAAACTTTTGCCAACTTGGTAAAAGTGAATTTAAAATTAAACCCAGAAAAATGTGTGTTCGGAGTACAGTCCGGGAAGTTTATATGCTATATTATAAGTGAGCATGGGATACAACCCGATCTGGACCAGCTCAATGCTCTATTCCAGATGGAGCCTCCTCGAAATATTAAAGAAGTACAGTGACTAACGGGGAGATTAGAATTTCACGTCATAAGTATTGTAGTTGAATTTGGAGCTACTCAACTTCTCATTGAAATAAGCCACATGTTGTCCTTTTTGGCTTAGCACATCCCCGATAGAATGAAACCAACCCATGAAAGGAACAAACTTCAGTGATAAAGGTAGGTAGTGGCCAATCACAAACTACTACCACGTTGGACTCATCAAGTGATAGACCATCCTTTGAAACAACATACCCAAGGTATATAATTAAATCTGTTATAAAAGAACACATGTTACTTCCCCCATAAAAGATTTCTCACCTCTGAATAAACAATACCTCTCAAAGATATTGAAGATGCAAGTCTTCTTTAGTACTATAAATCAAGATATCATCAAAATAAACAACCAAAAACTTCATGATGAAAGGATAAATTATAAAAGTAATGTAGGGATTAGAAAGCTCAAAAAGAATAATCATTCACTCAAACAAACCTTCTCATGTCTTAAAAGTTGTTTTCTACTCATCCCCCATTCTGATGTGAGTTTGGTGTTATCCGCTCTTCAAATCCAACTTAGTGAACAACTTGGTTTCACTCAATTGATCTAACAAGTCATCAAGTAAAGAAATAGAGACATGACACCATATTGTGATTTTGTTGATGGCGCGACTATCTACACATATTCTCATCGAACCATCATTCTTTAGCATCAATAGTGCTAGAACTGCACATGGACTGAGGCCTTTTCTAATATGGACATTATTCAGTAATTTCTCAACCTGCACCATAAGTTTATCGTGTTCCTTGAGACTCATCTTGTAGTGAGGTCGGTTATGTAAGCTAGAATGCGGGACTAGATCAATATGATTTTGAATATCTCGCAATGATGGAAGTCTAGTGAGTACCTCATCTGGAAAGATATTAACAAACTCCACGAGGATCAGTCGAACCCGCTCGGGTACTCCATCATATATATATAAGTATATCATTTCACAACCAATACGTAGATAATTCTCGAATCACTCGTATGCTCTATAAACTTTTTACGCACCAATAAAATTATGCTAGAATCTTATGGTACATAAGGTAGTGGTCTTAGAGACACCTCTCTAGATGACACCAATGTAATCTTACTACCATTCATCACAAATTATATCGATTATTTCTAATCATGAGTACAACTCCTATCAAATTTCCATGGACGTCCTAACGGTAGATGAAAAGAATCCATACTTATCATATCAAACCATGCTTTATCCCTGTAACTATCAATTAGGAAATACAACTAGACAACATTTGGAAATTGTTACCTCGCTGTCTTTCTTCAACCAGACCAGTTTGGAAGGACTTCGATGCTAGCTTCTGAATGGCCTCTTCATAGATCATATTCTCACAACTACCTAAATAGATCATGAGCTTAGAAACGTTTCCCCCACTGGTGCATGTATACTGAAATATATTATTCATAAGCCAATCATTATTGCCATTACTCATCTTATGTATAAAATAGACACACCTTAATACCAAAGCTGGCATACATCTCCTTCAAATAAATTTTTATCTCGATTTTCCTTATCAATATTCTTATCCTCTACAACAAACCGTGGATTATTGTTCTCCTCAAATCGAGAATCAATAGCTTATGTAAATAAAACCTTACATTATCGTGGTACACTCTGATGCACGATGTCCCATCTCCTTACACTTAAAATACCTTATCTGAGATGAATTTTCTAGATAAGTTGATGGTGTATCTTGGACTATTAGATTAAGACTTAGAACCACATTTTTGGGAAACGACATAGTGGATTCCATAGCGGTATATTTCCTTTGCGGCCTTTTTGTCAAAGATTCTCAAGATGTAGAGCATGATGATGTGTTTCAGACTTATTAACCAGATTGAACATGCTCAAAGAATCCTAAAATTTATTTATTAAACCACCTATATAACGAGATACTAACTGATCTTTTGTATCATTAAGGTCCATACGGTTCTGGAACTTATAAAATTCAGCAGTATATTCATCAAAATATTTCAAACCTTGTTTCAAACTACAAACATGGTCCATGCATAATTAAATAGTATAAATTGCAGCCCTCGTATATTTTATAAATTTAACCCAAGTTGATATTCCAAAGAAGAATGTGAGTTCTTGTAAAACAATATATTGAGCAGGTTCGGCATTCCTGGGGTATTAATAACGAGCAATGGTTCGTATTTTCAGAATGATGTTCTTAAAGTTTTTTATGGGAAATATAGAATTGAACAACACTATTCTACTTCATATTACCCATGAGTGAATAGGCAGGTCGAAGTAACAAAAATAACTATTATAAGTTGAATCAATATGAAGCTTGATTTAGTTAAAGATAATTGGCCTAAGAAGCCTTATAGACTTATAGAAGAACTACAAATAATATTCCTATCTCCATGGTCTACAGAATAGAGGTTGTAGTTCCAACAGAAATTTTAATATCAAGTCATAGAAAGTCATACTATTCTTCAAATAAAAATGGTGAGGACAAAAACATAGATGTTGATATAATAGAGAAATGTATGGAGCAAGCTCAGGTTTGTGTTGAGTATTATCCTGGTTTGATGATGGCAATGTACAATTTAAAGCTCAAGATAAGAAGTTTTAACAATGGTAATTTAGTACTGAGGAAAGTTTTCTATCGAACAAAATAAAAGAATTTATGAAACTTATGCCTAACTGGGATGGTCTTCTTATAGTTGTTTCTAAATATCATCGTGGAGCATACATGCTAGTTGAAATGAAAGGTAATATTCAAAAGCATCATTGGAACATGGCATATCTTGTATTTTACAACTTTTCATTGTAAACAAGGTCGGTCATACTTTTTATCCCCTAGTGGCGTTAATTGTTTTTAATGAGACACCATAAATGCCATCATTAATACAGGGTTTTCATTTTAACAAATTGATTGGATTGTCTAATATTTCAAGAAATTTAAATTATAAGTTGTAATGTATAAAAGATAAATAATTCTATAAAGTAATGTTTGACGATCTTCAAACATCGATGATTTAATTGGTTTAACAATTTTGTTATAAATAAATACGAACCAGTTTAAACGAAAAGATAAAATTATAAGCAAACATGGTTAAAAATCAAACTTGTCTTTAAAAAAACGAATAAGAGGTCACGCAAGCATACGTGATTATATGCTACGCTTTACGAGGTATGAAATTATTCATATTCTAGCATGACCATCGTCTCAAACACGAACCTAGCTAGAATTCATGTCCTATGGGGTATGCAATTCCTATTTTAAGGCCGAAACACCGTGTCAAACGTGAACCTGATTATAAGTCACGCCCTATGGGGTACGTAATTTTCTATAGTATGGTATGATTACTTCTTCAGACGCGAATATGGTTATTAGTAAAGCCTTGGAGGCCTGATATTTTCCTATATTGCGGCTTCAATTAGACATATTTCACGGAATAAAGCATATAATACGATGCTAATGATCGTCGTAATATAACAAACTCAAACTTACGACCAAATATAGATTTCACTATAGAAACAAGATTTTTATAATAATTGACGAACCCATGAAAATAATCAAGAAACAAAGAACAACATATTGAGTTATAATAAAAAGCAACAAAAGAATGATAGATATATTTGATGACCTGATGAGTAGTTATTATTAAACACACGAATCTCGAAGATATATGATAATGCTTTAAGTTACTAGAAATAATAAAAGTTAAATATTTAATTTGGAGCACAGTTTAATAATCAAGAAGCGTAAAATAAAATTCCAACTCAAAGTATGAATATAAAATAATGACAAAGCAAATCATCCGTTGAAAGATGAAGAAAATTTGTCAAGCAATTGGTAAAGTTCATAAAGAAACAATGTTAAATTTATTTTACATCAGTGGTTGTTATTTTGAGGCATCATTGAGTTTTGTTTAAGAAAATTCTCCACCATCCATTTGTTCGTAAAAAAATTTACTAATATCATTTTCATTGACTTCATACCCAACTTTCCCATTTTCTAAGTAGAAATTTCAAAAAAAATTCCAATAACTAAAGTGTGATTTAGATTTTTATATAAAGAATGAAAGGTTGTGAATCGACGATCACGAGAAATAAGTTTGGAATACGTAGATGTTTTAGTTTTATTTATTGAATAAAATATAAGTTAAAGTGTTTGTAAGAAGATTAAAGCGTGAGTTTCAAAAGATGGGGAAAATTTAACAATGTCACAATAACACAACTTTTACCTCGTCTAGTATTCCCTAAGTACACATTTATACTTAAAACGAGAATGAAGCTATGATAAGTTCATATCCATCTATGTCTCATATGTTTTTATGCAAGAGGTAAAGTTCATTCATCAAAACTAGGTTATAATAAACAGAAGGGAACATATTAATGATGACAACCTAAAGAAAGAAACTAAGTTCATGTGTTAAAGGATATAACATAAGTATTATTGAAGAAAGAACTTTCATTTAAGTATTGTGAAGACCCTAAGTATAAGGAATGACGATCCTAGTATAGGGAATGAGTTGATTAAGATTAAAAAACCAAAAAATAAGCTCATTAGATTACTTGGATATGGATTTAAGTTGGTTAAGTAAGAAACATGAACACTCAAGAGCATGAAATATCCTAAGTATTATTAAAACTCCAAACACAAGGAGTGACGACCTTAGTGTAGAGAATGAGAGAATCAAGATGGAAAAGTGACATCAAGACTCATATATAATCTTAGTCTGGACAAATCGAATATAAGATGGCGTGTTAAAAGAATACTCAATAATCTTCCAGAGCCTTCCCAGATGTAAAACATTCTTCAGTATTACAAAAACACCCTGAGTAGTTATAGGGTAGATTAGTAATGTTTGTAACTAACTCTTTCTTGGAAAAATGATATTTGGGCACAAAGACATGTATCGTTGATCCATATAATTAAGACTAAGCCTAGAATAATACTATAAATAAGGGTTTCGGTCTCATTGTAAATGAGTCTGCAAATTGTAATATTTGAGAGAAATCTAATAGAGAGTAAATATTCATTGTTTTCTTGAGTTTGTTCCGTCTTTAGTCATTTGAAGTGATTGTTAAGGATATTTCCTTATCAAATACATACAACAAATCCATTAAGATATGAACTTGGAAAAATGTTTAAATATAGATTTAACATGTTAAACATAACCTTACATCGCTAATATCACCATGCTTTGAGGAAACATATTAACTTATACGAGATTGAAAAAAATCATTGTTGATCCAATGTAAATCGACTTAATTCTAAAGAAACCTTCTAACATGGATCACTATGGTACAATATATTGTGTTAGGTTTACCTATTTCTATCAAATTCTTAATGAACAAATCAAAATTTATAATCTTTTGTTCATGATTAATTATGTCAAACTTTAACTTTTTGTTGGGTAGGTAATGCTTGTAATAACATCAATCATTAACTCATCAAAACTCTAGGTAAATCAATTCACCAATAAATCAATATGTTGCGATATGTTTAATTTATTACTTACATACTGAAGTTAAGATGATCTTAATCATGCAATCCATATAACACATAAACACAAAAAAACTATAAAATATACTTAAGTCTCAAGAAAACATGTGGTCCATGTTTAAAGGAATGACCTTTATATATGCGCATATTACGCAAAACTGCAGTGAGACTATTTCCTATAGGCGTCGTTACGACGACCATAGAGGGTGTCGTAGTTTTCCTATTCGTTGTCACGGAAATCATCAGAGGGTGCTATGAATAAAACCCATTGTTTATGGTTCGATTATGGCTTAATGTTGGTGATGCTTATATTTTCACGACAACACGACCCCAAATCGCCCAAACCCTTAAATTACATCATAAATTTGCAGTTAATTGATTATACATCTAATCTAACATGTTTTAATCCTTCACAAAAACAAAAAAATATGTAATTACCCTAGATACACGCATCTTATACAAAATCAATCAACAATTGATCCCATTTGTGGAATATTTACATTTTGTGAAGCTTGAAGAATTTATTCATGTCCCTCTGCTCTTTGGAAATCCATATTTTTTAGATTTTAAAAACTTTAATGTATCTTTAGTTTTTTAATAAATTATCTCGATGATCTGGTTTAACTCTGTGTAGGGAACCTTGCTGAAACGTTTAGTCTTTCGACTATTGTTGTAACCATTATTGTTGTTGTCTTTAGAATTTCCTATTAACTTTGATGTTGACTATATAGTTTGGCCGTTGAGGGAATTTAGTTGTTTTCTTTTTTAAAGTTGCAATCTTATACCGAGACCTTTTTTTAAACTTCTGCAACCAAGAATGGCTCATTGGTATTTTTCAAATGATGGTACGAAGGGTAAGCATTTGGAACTCCCTCTAGTCTGCCAGTCTCTTTTACCTTTATTTGATCCTCTAGTTGAGATAATAAATCACAAGAGTTAGTAATTTTCTTTTTCATTATATGTTTTGCCAAAATTCTTAATATAATATATTGTATGTAGGCTGCAACTACCACCAAATCATGCTAATCTTCCAGCTCATTCTTTGTTTGCACATAACCCTAAGTATAATTTCAAATATTTTCATCAAGTATCTCATTTGATGACTTTGGAATTATAGGTCATGGTAATAAAGAGTAATGATTATCTTTCGTACCATAAATTTTCAATGCTATACATTTTGAAGACGCGTCAAGAAAGAATAATAGTAGACATCTACATTCTCCACCATTAGAAACAAGCTTCTTGTTACCCATGGAAATTCCATAAAAACATTTCAGGGAATCTTTATTGACACGATGCCAAAACCTAACATTGAAAATATAAGTAAATATGACTACTTCATCAACTAGAGCATTTACAAGAGTTTCTCGCTATTTTGGAAACCGAATACGGATGTCAACATGAATTTGATAGTCACATTTTCTCGTTGAATAATCATCCTCTCTCATATAAGTATATATCTCTCTATTCAGGAAGCCTATAAATTTATTTACAAAAGAATAATTCACAATTGTAATCTAAGACGCTTATTCAGCCTCCATTGTGGCCTGAGTAGTGGGTTCCGCCTTCAAAAGTAATTAAGTAAGTACCAAACCGAACAGATTCAGTAGGAGGACTAATGGACCCAAATAAAGTAGGAATAAAATAATTTGATGGAAATTATGGTATCACACATCAAGAATAAGAGTAGAAGGGTAGTAGGATGATTCCCATAAAAATGCAAGATTCTATAAATTCATCATAAGAATCATAAATTTTGATTGATTTACTTTAAAAAAGATCCCCAAATTTAGCACTTGCACTCTGATTCTGACTATCTGATTGTTATGCATCACCATGATAAACTTTTAATTTTTTTAGTTCTAGCCATTTTTTTATAAGAAAATAAATGAGTAATAACAAGTTTTTTGAAATCAAAGGGAGGGATAATTTAAACTATTAATATTTTAAAAAATAAATACAATGAAAATAAAAAAAATCAAAACAACCAGAGAGAGTAAAAGGGAACAAAAATGTGAAAAAATGAAAATAAGAAGAATACGACTATTTAAAAAGAAAGTAATTACATCATAGTCTTTGATCTTTTTAATATTAACAGTTGAAATTCGTTTACAGATGAATGAACGTGATTTAAAGGCATTTAAGGGCTATAAAATGGAAGCTCAAAATGAAACACGCAAGATAAAGCATTATTACATATACATGTTTGTGACGTGTAAGATAACTCTCCAGTCTCCAGACATAAGTAACAAATAACAACTCAATAATCTCATTTTCTATTAGTTTTTGGGGTAGATACGGTAAGTTGGGTCTACTCTCCCATCTTTCCGAATCATAAGTTACTCCAAAAAAAGTAATGATATTGATCAAAGAGTTGGGTTAGATTTAATTGGAAAAGATAGAACAAAGATACATTTAAGATCTTTTCATTATCAAACTCTGATTGGAAGCAGATATGCATCCCAATCTGAAAGAGATAATTGAGAGTGGAGCATAGAGTTTTGAAAAAGGTCTTCATACACATCAAAGATAAAATGTTAGGGAAGTTAGCACCAAACTGGGAAGAGCCTTATTTGGTTATTAAAATTGTTAGTTTTGGAAATTATCCATTGTCAGATCAAGAAGATAACCCTCTTCAATACCCATAGAATATTGAGCATTTAAGACTCTATGTGGAATAATTGTAAAAACAACCTTGTACATTTTTAAAAAACATTATAAGGTAAATATTTAAAGATAGGCTCTTTTCTACCCTGGTGGTGTAATGAGGTTTTAATGAGGTGTCTGAATAACTTAACTTATAAATTATTTGCCTTTTATATTCTTGTATTCGTTTTGAATGATTCAGATATTTTTGCTTCAAAGATTAAAAGGTTTCAGGATTAGTTGGTTAAGTGTAAAGGTTCCAACATCAGCTGGTCACAGTTAAAAGGTTCCAACATTAGTTGGCCAAGTGTAAAGGTTCCAATATTAGTTGGTCGGTTTGGTCAAATTCGAAAGAATGATGGTCTATTTTTTAAGTTTGGTTTGGTGCACATTTGAGATTGATTACTTTTGACTAAGAATACTCTGACTATGTTATTCTGTGAGTAATAAGCTTATTTGCAGACAATGAATAAAGAAGAAACAATGCATTGATAAATTTTGAGTGTGGCTACAAAATATCTCGGCCATACCGAGGACATAACAGAACACAATAAAAATTTGACTATGATTACAAATGAATTGACCACACTGAGGACTTACAAGAAAATGATCATACAAAAAATATGAAAGGAATAAAATCCAAATGCCTCCGGATTCATTATCATCAGTTTAGCTATTGTTTTGTCCTTATGACTCTCTGTATGCTGGTCCTCCTTAGAGCACTACCATTTGGAGTCTTTGTCTTCACTTTCAAAGGCTATATATTAGTTATCCGAACTTAATGCAGATTCTAGCTCATCTGCAAATAAAAGTTCAACATGTTAATTTCTTTCGGGCACTTGATCTTAAAAATATCCAAGATTAAGGTCCATTAATGTTCTATGATAGTCAATAACCATGTCGGATTCGTCTTAGTATCCTGTTTATATTATGAGATTAAGAAATTTGCAGCATACGCATCAACTGTATCATTTACTCCTTAGTAGTCTTTTCCCGGAAAATTGTTAGAACATCATTGGCTTTCTTAGCATCTGTTTTTAGTTTGCTCGCCTCTTTTTTAAAGATATCTATTAGATTTTTCTTGGATTTTTCTTCCTCTTTGAATTGTTTAACTTCTTTTGTCTACAAGGATTTTAGCTCGGTTACCTCTGCTTCATGAACATTTTTTTTCTCTTGAGCTCTTCTTCATCCTAGATGACTCGACTTTCTAGATTTTTGAATTGATTCTTTGATCCTCGGATGCTTTTTTGTGAAACTTACATTATTCTCCAATGAGTAACATGGACTCTTTGTGCTTTGCCAAGTCTATTTCCAATAGAGAAAAATCTTGATAAAACTAAGCAAAGTGAGAGCATTGATGTGCCATTCCTCAAGTTGGAAGTTTGGGGGAACAACGGAATCCTCTAAAATTAGAGATCATTCTCATTAGTTCTCAATTAGCCCTTTTGAAATTTTTATTTGGCTCTGATATTCGCCAACTTTTTTATCTATCTTCAGAAGAGAGGAGGAGCAATGTATTATAGTTTGATCCATTTCGTATAAAATTTCTGAGCTTTTTTTGTCTTCTTTGTTTTCTTCTTACTATTCTCATCACTGTTGGGTTTTTCCTCTTGCGATATTTTGATGCGCTTGAGGTTTTCTTCTTTTGGGGGGATAAAGTTGCTTCGTATGTTTGGATCACAACAACTTGACCAACTTATTGTTCTGTCACATCATATTCTTTTACCTTTGCGGATCCACCAATTATTTGTTGAGGCCCGAACCACTAACTTCATCTTTCTTCACCCTGTAACTTGGTGCCCTCTTCTTAATCAGAAGGTATAATTTACCGTCAAAAATTTTTATTTGGTTGAGGATTGTAGGGGGGCAGGGGAAATTCATGAATTGCTCTCAAGTTAAGTTGCACTCTGATTGAGTATGACATACGTGACTCTAAACCAGATATTTTGAAGTGAATCACTTATGGATATTGTTTATCCATTTCTCCTCATCCCATTGATGCAGTTTCTGAAATATATTTTTTGGTAGCTTCCAGATGCTGCTACTGTTACTATGATTTGGGTACAACTATAAAAAGAGTAAAAATAAGATTTGAAAAATTAAATGACGATATAAATTAAAGTTGTAATCAGATACAATGGAAAACTTACCTGCACTTTACCACTCCCTCTATAGTTTGCGTGGATTGTTCTTCTTCGAAATTTTCCGACTGTTCTCCCAACAACCACTTACGAAGGAGAACTGCATCTTCCATACGATATCAGCCTTCAAGAGATCACTAATAACTTTATACTCGTTCCTTAGAGTAAGAAAATATAAAAAAATACGAGGATTTCTTATTGATCGCTACAAATTATTCCATTGGTATTTTGAACTTCGAAAGTCGTGATATTGTAATGCATGGTATTAAGGTGAACCGTGTATTCAGACTGACTTAACTAGGACACAAGCTAACCAGCTCGAAGCATCGAACGATTTATGGGTCGAAGAAGAACTGAAGCCTCTGGTTTAGCACTTGAGGGTTAACAACCAATTCGGTTTTTCCACAATCAAGCGAAATCTCTCCACACAATGGCACCCGTATTACTATTTCCTGTGGGATTCCCATTTTTCTTGTAGCTCACTTCCTTTTTTCGAATAGCAGTTGTATGTTACCTCATAGAGAGAAATCAAGTAGTTGTTCTTGACTTTTTGGAAATTCTTCCCAACACATTTAGCTATCAATAAGGGCAATTCAACATCTACTCTTTTACTTTTGCCCCTTTTGGTCTTCGAAGCTTTACCTCTACATTCATTCACTCTCTCATCACCTCCATCGGGGACGTATATCTCAGCATTACCTTGAGACTGCCCTGACATCCCAACTGTTGACCACACGTCAACATACACTTCGACTTCATCAACCCATTTACAATGATTCCATCTAGAATTTAGTTGTTTATCATGGGCGCCTGTATAATGGAAATATAAATTATGTCCTTAGATGATTGCTCTGGGGAGACATCGAAAGTTGTAAAATTTTGTTTGGTAGGTTACTTAATATGTTTTATTTTTCACGTAGACGATGTTATGATTTTTTCGAAGGTGATCTATCTTCATGATCGGAGGACCCTGTCACTATAAAGTGTGATTGGTGTGTTTGACTAGTGTCACCTTGGGAATGGATTAGGCTAGAACATTGAGTTTTCTCCGATAGATGTTGAGCACTAGAATATGGAGGATCAGCTAATATGGAATGCATGTGGTAAGGATATTTGCCTCTGTAGTTTAAGGTTTGAGTTATGGTTGTTGGCCCTCCGGTTTCTAGAAGCCCAACAACTTTTCTAGCTGTTTTTTCTTATTCGATCTTATCTGAGAGACGCAGTCAATTGGACAAAGCAGTGGCAGCACTGAACATGCAGATTTAAGGATAAGGCGTCGCCAAAGAAGTGTTTTACGATGGCAATACGCCATAGGTGTTTTACATAGTAATATGATTGGGTTGTCTGGATTGTGTCCATGGACCATGTAAGTCTACCAGGCCAATTTGTCTATATAGCCTTGTTTAGGCTTTATGAAATTTAAGACACATTTACTATAAAATCACTTTTTAAGAGCTTATCTTTATACTTATACCCAGCTGCTTAATTATCTCTCCAAAGTTTATCCAATATTTAAATATTTCACTCTTATTACTAAAATACCTTCCAAAAATCTTTGACAACATTAGGATTCTCAATAAAATAAGATGACATTATTATCTTGAAAAATATTTGTATGAAATATTAATCTTTTACATAAATAAAAAAAATGGATGAATATTTAATATATTTTGAATGTTTTCTTATCATGTAAAATAATATGTAAGGAATATTAAAGTTTTAGTCAAATGTGAAATAACTACTTGAATAAATAATAGAAACTTTGTGAGTGCCTGTGTATTTTGAAATGTTGTATAAGAAATATTGAGGCTTTAATCTGGGTGCTTGTTTATCTTGAAAAATATGGTTAAGAAATATTAATATGTTAGTTACACCACAAATAATAATTTGGGTTAATAATTTAAAGTTTTGTAGGTGTTTGTATAGCTTGAAGAATGTTGTGTAAGGAATGTTACAGATTTAATCGAGTCTAAAATAATAACTTGGATACATAATTTTAACTTTGGATTGTTTTCTTATCTTGAATATGAATTTTTTTTTTATGAAAAAAGACTTTAAATAAATGGAAGTGTTCATACAGTTTCTTAGGGCATACCCCGAGGTAGTACAATACAAAGAGATAACAATGTCAAGATGCATCCGACTATAGATATGGCATAATGGAAAAAACGTAAACAACTCAAATATCATGCTCTGATGACTATGTGGATGTAAGGTGGTTCCGAAATCACGAATATGGCATCCAAGCTCCATGCTCCACGCCATACTGGAAAGACCTGCAAAATGATATAATCAAAGTAATTGTTAGACTTGTTAAAACTACGGTGGCCAACCAATCTTGGTTCCAAGAAATCTAAATCGGAGATCCGATAAGATTTGGAAAGATATCATAAAAGTCATGGCTGGGGCGGATCCAAATATTCTTGAGTTCCGCTCTTTCCAAACGTGGTAAATGACTGCGTTGAAATAAGTGCGCCAAATACAATGGTCTCGGGTATTAGACCATCTTGACTCCTCAAGGATCCAAGATTGCCAGGAAGATAGATGGAAAAGGAAGCCTAGTTTATTACTAGTAAAAGACCATATACTCTGAGCGAAACTACATTCATATAGGATATGAGATATAGATTCCGAGTCAGAGTTGCAAAGGGCGCAAGTAGTAGGGGTGAGGATACCCCAACTAAGGAGTTTGTCTCTTGTGACAAGCTTACCCTGTAAAGCAAGCCAAGATATAAATGAATGACGCGGAATGTTATATTTGTTCCATACCAACCCCGCCCACCCCTTTGCGGGGACAGACTGACGAATGGTGTTGTATGTGGCTTGAATAGAGAATTTGTTACCGCTGTCCTTTATTACCCAGAAAGGAGCGTCCCTTGATTAGGTGTTAGAATGGGGAAAAGAGAGGATAAGCTTGTTGATTTCTTCAAGATGAGCACGACTTCGGGCTCTTGCCGATCTAAAGTTTGCAGGCCACTTCCATTCCCCATTTGAGATGATGTCGGAAACTTTAAGATCATACCCCATACGAGAATCACTGATGATGTCAGGGCCATAGTGGATTGCCAGAGGCGATGAGATGAGCCACGGGTCATACCAAAGAGAAGTGGTTTTTCCATTTTCGATACCCACTATGTACAAATTAATAGCCAAAGGGCGAAGCCGAAGAATTTTTCTCCATATCCAAGAGGGGGAGGAGCCAATAGAAACGTTCCAAAAACGTTTATTTTTAATATTTTCGGTTGTAATCCATTCACACCAAATTGAATGGTTCTAATTACTAACAATAGACCAGAGATGCTTAAGGACGACCGCCTGATTCCAGATTTTTAGGTCCATGATCCCAAGGTTGCCCTCTTTATAAGGAGTGGTAACAGTTAACCATGCCACTTTGGCCCCATGAATTTTCATTGTAGAGCCAGACCACAGGAAACGACGAAGGTATTGGTTTAACTCTTTAAGAATTCTAGAAAGGAGAATAAAGATCAAAGACCAATAAACTTGTCCTGCAAATAGGACCGATTTGATTAACTGAAGTCTTCCCCCATATGAGAGATACTTAGAAGTCCATGAGTCAAAACGGGAGGTTATTTTGTGTAGAAGGGGGCAGCAATCAGTGTGAATAAGTCTACCTGTGAGAAGGGGACACCCAAATATTTCACTGGGAGAGTGCCCTCCGGGAAGTTCAAGATAGACATTAGATTCGATCTTAGGTGATGGTCAATACCCGAGAAAAAAATGTGACTTTTCAACGTATTGACCTTTAGACCAGAGAGAATGGAGAATTCATCCAGAGCTTCTCTGATGAGATTAAGAGAATGGATGTCCCCATGACTGAAAATCATTAGATCGTCTGCAAAACAGAGATTAATGATTTTCTGTTTGTGGCATATCCAATGGAATCGGAAATTCTCATCATGACTTTTTTCTTTGAGGATACCAGAAAGTTCTTGCATAATAAGCACAAAGAGGAGAAGGGAGAGGGGATCACCTTGTCTTAGACCTTTTTTTTCCTTTGAACTTACCATAAAGGTCTCTATTAATGATAATAGAATAAGAGGGAGAGGAGATACACTTGATAATCCACATGATCATCTTTTCAAGGAATTGCGTCGCCACAAGAATATCAAGAATGAGGTGCCAACGGACATTATCAAAGACTTTCATGATGTCAATTTTAAGAGCAACCATTTTGCCTCTACCCTTAGACTGATATCCCTTAAGCAGATCTTGGGATATAAGGATATTATCAGCTATGTTCCTTCTCGCAACAAAGGCAGATTGAGAAGAATCAATAAGGTAAGGAAAGGTGACTTTGATTTTGTTGGCCAGAATTTTAGAAATGATTTTATAAACAACATTGCAGAGTGCAATTGGTCTATAGTCAACTGGAACAGAAAGAGAGTCTTTTTTGGGGATAAGAGCGAAGGAAGTTACATTACAGGACTCGTTCAGAGTTCCAGAAAGGAAGAACTCTTGGACACCCTTACAGATGTCAGGGCCAACTATGTTCCGAACGGACTTAAAAAAACTAGAGTTAAAACCATCAGGACCATGAGATTTATCGCTATCAATACTGAAAAGCGCAGATTTAATTTTTGAACAAAAAATCTCCCGGATCATTAACTCTTTATCAGAGTTATTAACTGTAGACGATATTAAGGTTTTACTCTGATGAATCATAACTTGTGTGAATAATTAGAATTTGTGAGTGTTTTCTTATCCCAAAGAATATTGCATAAAAACCGTAAATCTTTAAATATAAATAATATTTTCAAAGGTGCTTGTTTATTTTTTTTCCTGGTCAAAATGTATTTGTTTATTTTGAAAAGTATTGTGTAAGAAATATTCGGATGAATAAAAAAAATTGTGTAAATTTTGTGTATCTTAAAAAATATTGTGTAGTAAAATTTAAAGTTTTGTTCAAATTTGGAATAATATCGGGTTAATAATTGAAAATTTGCGAATATTTTTTTATAAATAATTTGCGCAAAAAATATTAATGTTTTAGTTAAATTCAGAATAATAATTTGGATATGTTTGGAAGAGAAAATAAAAAAAAACCGGGCTGAGGTATTTATTATTTAAAAAGAGAAGATTACTTCGTTGTGTGAGTATCTAAAAAATATTAAAATTAAAATTTTAGATAATAATTTTGGATGAATAATTATAACCCGTAACTATTGATTTTTCAATACTATTAGATAAAAAATTAACTTTTTAATAAAATTCTAAATATTAATTTGGATGATTAGTTGCATCTATAAGTTTTTCTTATTTTCAAATATTTTATAAACAAATATTAACATCTTCGTCAAATCCGAAATAATTACTCAAAAAAATTCAAAATTAATAATATTTGATAATAAAATAAAAATAATTATATTTGATAATTTAGCTTTGAATTATTTTTGTTACCGTTACGTTTCAATTTATAAGATCGAACCGACTCCATAAACCCACCAAAAATAATATCCGATACATATTATAATATTAATTTAACGGACGATCCCTTCCTCCTCTGGAAGTCCAACGCGTAACTAGTCTGTCTTACGAGAGACAATCACGCGTATTCGGTTCGTGGTCGAGACCACTCTATATAACCAATCCTCTTGTCTCTCTTTCAATTTAACAGATGCAGAAACAAAAATAAATATTTTCCCTGCATCTGTTTTTAAAAATAAAAAAACTCTCAATCTCTTTTTCTCGAAATCTTTGTATCGGATACCCAAATCCGAAACATAGATTTCGAAAAAAATAAAAATTTCAAAAAACAAATCAAATAAAAAAAAATTAAAAAAAAAAAATCTAAGAAAATGCCGTTACCTGAAGAACATCATCAGTACCCGTCAACGCCGGGTAAATTCAAAGCCACCGACCGGTCACATTACACCATGTCCCGTCAATTCCACCGGTGTTTCGCTTCCACCAGCACCATGTTTCTATGGGCTCTCTTTCTAATCGCCGCCACGGCGTCGTATTTGAGTTTCCAGAGTTTTGTTTCCTCCGGTAGCCGGTATTTCGCTTCTTCCTGGGGAGGGATCCAGTGGGAGAAGCAAGTTCGTACCTCCGCTCAAATCCACCGCGCCGGTGGGATGTCGGTACTCGTCACCGGAGCTGGAGGTTTCGTCGGTAGCCACGTGGCGTTAGCGTTGAAGAAACGAGGAGACGGTGTCGTAGGGATCGATAATTTCAACGATTATTACGATCCGTCGTTGAAGAAATCGAGAAAAGCTTTGTTGAACAGCCATGGGATATTAATCGTCGACGGAGATATAAACGACGGTAAGCTATTGAATAAGCTTTTCGACGTCGTCGCTTTCACTCACGTTATGCATTTAGCTGCACAAGCCGGAGTCCGATACGCGATGGAGAATCCCACCTCGTACGTACATAGCAACATCGCCGGACTCGTTACCTTGCTCGAGATCTGTAAATCAGCGAATCCTCAACCGTCGATCGTATGGGCGTCGTCGAGCTCAGTCTACGGACTCAACGAGAAATCACCGTTCTCCGAATCAGATCGAACCGATCAACCGGCGAGTCTCTACGCCGCAACGAAAAAAGCCGGTGAAGAAATCACCCACACTTATAACCACATCTACGGGTTATCAATAACGGGGCTCCGTTTTTTCACGGTTTACGGCCCATGGGGAAGACCCGACATGGCGTATTTCTCCTTCACCCGAAACATTCTCCAAGGAAAACCGATAACAGTCTACCGAGGCAAAAACAAAGTCGATCTCGCCCGAGATTTCACGTTCATCGACGATATCGTCAAAGGATGTTTAGGTTCATTGGACACATCGGGTAAAAGCACCGGGTCGGGTGGGAAGAAACGGGGACCCGCTCCGTACCGGATTTTCAATCTGGGTAATACTTCACCGGTGACGGTACCGGCTTTAGTGGACATACTCGAGAAGCATTTGAAAGTGAAAGCTAAAAGGAATTACGTCGACATGCCTGGAAACGGTGACGTTCCGTTTACCCATGCGAATATTAGTTCGGCCCAACATGCTTTCGGGTATAAACCGACGACCGATTTGCAAACCGGGTTGAAGAAATTTGTCCGGTGGTATTTATCTTATTACGGGTATAATAATAACGGCAAGCCTGCACAATAGTATTTTTTTTTTCTACTTTTTTTAGGGATTTAATTTTTTTTTCTCGGGTTTAATTCCTTTAAAGAGAGAAAAAGTAAGTTGTACTTTTTGTGTTAGTTATGTTTATCTTGTAAGTAAAATTAATGGTAAAAAGTTTCAACCTTTGTTTGGTTTGTCAAACTATTATTAAATTTTACGTCATTTTAATAAATTATTATAATATGGTTAGGCCAAAATATATATAGATGGAAATAATAGTTTTTAGAAAAAATAATAATAGTTTTTAGAAAAAATAACAATAGTTACGATTTTTTATAAATATAAAAATTAGAAATAATAAAATTTGAACATGTACACCTAATGTATACTATTAAAAGGTTAGAAACCTAATAAATCTACCAAACCCAAATTATAAAACATAATTCCCACTACACGTGTATTGTCCTTTTAAACTATCATTTTTATTTATTATATAAAATCAGTTTATATAGTTTCTATTATTTTATAAAATCATAAAATTCGAAATAATGAGATATTAGTAGTTGTTAGAATTTTATTTATAAGATTGTTGTTTGATAAATATTTTTTAGATATAAAAAGGTGACTTGTTTTTTTTTAGTTAATTGTATTTTTAACATATATGTCGATATGGTGGACCAATGTGTTGGGATCATAGTAATTACATTCTTATAAGTAGCTCATATAATCGTTGCGCGAGTAATAAGGAAATACTAGTTCAATTTTGTTTAAAGTGATTTCGACTTTGGTTAATCCATTATTCGTTTTTGTCGAAGCACTAATTATTTTTTCCGAACGATATGATGTCCTTATTGAATTGCATTTTGTTATTTGTTGAAAATTGATTCCGGATTCGTTATTTTTTGCTAAACTTGGCCTTCAAATTTCGGAATTGCTTTTGAAAGCTTCAATTTCTTTTTCTTGGCTAAGTAACCCTTTACTATTTAGCTTTTTCTATTTAGTGGTGGATGAGATAAGAACTATATTGTACTGTTGGAGTGCTACTTTTGTTTCGGCTTCTTCTAGTGGGTTAATTATTATTTTTTCCATCATGCTACAAGGGTTTTCCAATAGCCTTTTCGCTTTTAACGAATGATGAGAGAAGGAATATTATTTTCTACTGAATAGATAAATTGATTCCTTCATGTTTAATTTTGCTATTAAAATTTTCTAAGTAACCCCCTGGTCCTTGGTGAAGAATGAGGGTAAGGGCTAAATATATATCGAAGAATATATTTTTTTAGTCATTTGAAGCTGACCATGCCAGCTCGGACGAAGTGGAAATAAATATCTTTGTATGACATATTTTATTTCCAATTGGTTAGATTTTTGAAATACGGTGGTTTTTCTAATTTCCTTAAGTAAGCATGCAAATTGTTCACACACATTGGCGTGTATAAGAAAATTTCTTTGTTTAAGCATGTGCGTGTAGTCCTTCGACCTTCTGTAATCATAGCTCTTCATTCTTTTTTATCTTGATCTTAACCACTAGATTCAAAAATTCTATTGTTTTATATTTTGTTGCTTATAAATATGTTATTCTTTCATTTTGTAGAGTTTTTTCTTTTTTCACAAGTTTCATTCTTCTTCATCGTCATCTTTTCAATCCTTTGTAACGTGGTTACCATTTTATTAACAGAGCTTGACCTTTTTCGGTGGAATGAGAAGTTAACAAAAAATATAGAGCTTTTAATAGCCAGAACGATCAGATTAGTACTTTCGTTGACGTTATTTTTTATTGTGCAGATGGAGTTTCTGAAACCTCTCTCCTCGTTCGTCCCACCTTTGACGAAAGAATGTTACAAAGGTTAAGAGAGAAAAGTTATTATCTCTTGTTGTTTGTTGTTCTTTCGTTTTTGTCATCTTTCTTATTTTGTTCTTGGTAGGAAAAGTATTTCTTTCGGAATGGGTGATCCTTTAGATGCCTCTTTGTATTCGCAGTATGCTCCAATAATAAGCCATATGGCATTATGAGTTGCTAGAAAAGAGTATATTTTGTGCCATATTTATCGATATCTTCCAGCAGATAAATGTAAGCAAATCATTTTAATTAGGTCATTCGTGAATGTGTTACTATTAGGTTTTTTATGAACGCAAATCATGATGATGTCCATGGTGATGAAGTGGTTTTTTCAATTGCACTCTTAATCATGGAATTCGATTTCCTCTTGCGTGAGAGCTTGTTGATTTCTTCCAAGACATTTATATTTGCTTGAATAAACTTGCTCCAAATTGTTGAAGTTTGTTAATGCTAGTATAATCCTTCTGAAGAAGGTTGACCAACAATTCTTAACCAATAAATTTCGTATTGCTCATAAAATAGGTGTCAGCAAGACTTTTGTGTATTTTCATTTTACGATAAAATATTTTTCCAAAAACATTATTGTTCTTCCCAATTTCAACAAGATATGGAAATACAATTTTGTTTTTATATTTGTCAATTAGGAGACTATATTTGGTTATGCGAAGCCCTGTTTAACAGAAACTGGTCACTAAGTGTAAACGTTTTCTCATTTGTCATTTTTTTGCTTCGGTTTCTCATTTTTTATTTGATTTTTAATAGTTAATTTTGTTTTATAACATATTAAGAAACTATCTGTTAATCAAGAAATGTTGGAGTATATTGAAAAAAAGTATGTCCGCTTAGCAAAAAAGATTGCCAAGTTTTTTAGCTCTTACATTACTTTTTTTGTACTTGAACATTTTGTTCATAATGGATTATGGTCTAGCCTTGATGCGATAGGAGTTTTTTCTATTTTTATCTCTCTGATAAAGAAGTTGTAAATGAAGTTTCTCCTGCAAAAGAGATTGTGAATTCATCCCAAAAGAAGAAGGGTGTTTAGAAAAAGCTTGCTAGTGACAGTGCCATTAACTTTTTTCTTATTCTATAGGTCTTCGTATTAAGATCAATGATATTTTCTTGGAAAATATTCCTTCTGCTATTTTGGATATTGAATTCAATATTTCAAAGTTTTGTCAAGTAATTGAAGTCAGTACATAGAGCCTTGATAGGAAGAAAATAATTTTATCTTCTACTGTTGAGTTTAGTGTTGAAGCTAGCCGTAAAATATCTTTGATTTCATCGTCCGAGCATCAACTTGCTTCTACACCTTCCTTGGATGACTTTACTTCCTATTTTATTCATGCGTCAAATCTTGTCCTAGAGGAAGGTTCAGTTGATTCTTCATTTTCAACACTTTCGTTAAATAGTCCGTTGGAGTCTGAATTTCATGATTTTAAATGGAATGCGACAAATATGATAGGTTCTTCACCTGAACTTGATCTTGGTTCTATGATAATCAAAATTGTAATAGAAGCATTGACGACCCTTCATCATGAGCATAAAGAGCTTATTCAACTTCATCGTAACCAAACGAAGAAAAATATTTTGTAGTGTTAAAACATGTTTCCCCAGAGCCTATTCCTTTTATATTGAAATAATTTTGGGTTGAAGCGTCCATAATATATGATGTTATGGTTGTTTCTCATACTCAGTCAACCATCACCTCCATATTTTTAGATGAAGGGTAAGTTTTGAATAAAATATAGTTGTAACCAACGAGTGCCATGTACAAGGCGTTGTGTTTCCTTCTTGTCTCGATACTTTTGTTGATAGTGATTCTTCTAAAGTTGTTCAAGATCTATTTTCCCCGTATCTTCTTTCTGTTAGTTTTCTCAAAGGTCATTTATTAAAAAACTTGAACGTTAATTTACCCTTTTATTGTAATTATTCAGCCGAATCCTCAGGCTCATCAAACTTGATATTTTCATAAGATCAAATTCTTGAGATTATTACTCATTTGGTTTCGCTGACTTATCCTTTAGAGATGGCTCAAAGGCATTTGAGCTTGGATTTTGAGGTAAGCTCAGGGTTTAATTTGTGTTATAAAATCTTATTATGTATTTTGAATACTTATTTGACTTAGGTAATACTCAAAGGATTAACCATGTTGCTTTAAGATATTGTTTACCTTTCATCTCATGTTTCTAACATTTGGGCTCTTCTTAATGGTTCCGCTGAACCAGTGAAAGGAAGTTTCGTTGTTAATGTTGTTTTGCAAGAGAAGATTATAGTCGAGCAACACCTAATAAATGAGCTTGAAGCTAGTCGGGAAGAGAAAATGTTGGTGTCTCTCCAATTGTAATCTCAAATGGAATATTTAAAGGCTAAATCTTTCATTAATAGTCAATTGGGCAATGCACTACTTTATGCTTATAAAGACTTTTCAGAAAGCTATATTTTCGGTAGATATTTTGAATGAATGGCCTATATAATATGATGTTTTATATGCTTATAAAAAAAACTTGTTAAGAGTTGATCCTATATAATACGAGTCAGTTAAGAGTTGCTCCTTATTTGTTCCACAAATATTTTTAGGCAAAATCTCACAATATCAGCTTCATATTCAGCTTCATTATTAGATGATGAGAATCCAAACTTGATGTAATATGGTCATGAGCCTTGACTATTACTTTCTTCGCCGGTTATGACTATTCAAGTGTTTTCTGACTCGTCGGTTAGTGAGATATGTCTCTCGAATATGAACTTTGTTAAAAATTCAGCCAATGCTTAGGCTTTTATTGTTGTTCTTGGCTTAAAATAGATATTTTAATCTTCTAATTCTATTAACCATTTTCTTAATATTCTAAAAATATTGGCCATTTGCTACAAATTTCTTAGGGGGTTTCAACAAATATAGTATGGGCCTGAAAATACAGTCTCATTGCCTAGGTTCAACTACTAAAGGTAATGTAATTTTTTCTAATTTTAAATACCTTGTTTCCAATGATAATAAATATTTACTTACACAATATGCGCCTTTAGATTTCCTTCATTTTCTTTGATTAGAATTGCATTGATTGTGTAGTTCGAGACTATTTTGTACATATATAGTCTCTTCTGGCCTAATCTTGGTTAGTACTTTAAGGGAGTTCGAGAACTTTGTGATGTTATTGATTATTCGCCACATGCCAAGGTCCATTGAAACTTTCTTGCTCTTTTCAACAGTTGGAAGAATAGTTGGCACGTATCGAGAGATCGTGATAGGAATCTGTCGAGTGTTGCTAGTCTCCCAGTTGGAATTTAGATTTTTTTTCATATCCCTTGTAGGCTCCATTACTTCAAAATTGACAAGTTGTGTTGGATCTTCTTTGATTTATTTTTTATTCACCATGTATCCAAAGAACTTTCCAAACCGAACGTTAAAAATGTATTTTTTCTAGATTTAACTTCATAGTACTTGCCTGAGATTTCTGAACATCCCGGCGAGGTCTAGTAGGTTTCTTCTTCATATAAACTTGTTACCAACATGTCATCAATATAAACTTGTATGTTTCAACCTATTTGATTTAAAAATACCTTTTTTACTAGCCTTTGATAAGTTACTCTGGCATTTTTCAGTCCGAAGGGTATTACTATATAGTAACGCATTCCTATTTTTGTGATGCATTTTATGTATTTTTTATCTTAATCTTTCATTTTTATTTGGTTATGTCCCATAAAATAATCCATAAATGATAGCATTTTTTCTTGATGTTACATCTATAAGTTGGCCAATTCTAATAAGTTGGAAGAGGTCCTTAAGATATACCTTGCTTAAGTCTGTAAAGTTTACATACATCATCTACTTTCTATTTTTTATACTTATATAGGATTAGTTTTTCACATTGGATATTAGGACTCTCGTACTTGTACTAAGACCGTCAACTTTTCTATTTCAACAATAATCACCTCTATTTTTTGTTGGGAGTAAGATTTTTTATCTGTTGACCTAAAGTTATCGTTGATCTTTAATTGATGACAAATTACTTATATAGGGACTCCAGTTACATTATGTGTACTCTATGCAAACATATTTAAGTTATTTTGTTAAAATAAAACAAATTTCATACCTGAGATCGGTTGGTATGCCTCGCGTAATCTTCAAGATTTTTCATGGTTCCATAATTACATATTATGCTTTTTCTCTCGGCTAAACTAGCGGAGGACTTTCTGTGAGATCATCTACTCTTTTCAAGATGACCCTTTCACTTTCTGGTTGTTATGCTTTGAGAGCCAACAATATTGCGTAGGATTCCTTGGATGTTTTATGATTTCTTTTTATCATAACCACTTTGTCATTTACAGGGTACCTTAAACATTGGTAGACCGTAGACACCATGTCAAGTATTTTATCAAGCTATGATCGGCCCAGTATAATGTTATATGACGATGAAACATCCACCACTATGAAAATACATTGTATCTTTTTTTGAAACTCTTATTTCCCGAGAGTCACATATAAAGTTAATTCTTTTAAGATAACTACATTTACTTTGGTGAAGCCAGTTATGATTATTTGGCTTGGACTAGTACTAAAGATCATATAATTCTCTCAAAAGTTCCTTCGTATAGTATGTTCATCGAGCTTCCAATGTCGATCATCATTTTTTTAATCTCTGGTCATGTTAACTATATTATTAGCACAGTGTCATTGTGTGGAGACGGCAATCCCCTTTTATCATCATCTGAGAAGCATAAATTTGGATACGGGGTTTTATACATCTGTGGGGAGGTATCCCTTGACATACTATCTCGATATGATTTACATATCACTTTCTTAAGTTTTGTACTGATTCTAGAGTATGAATCTCACCCGAAAATCACTCCTATGATTTGTTTGTTTAGTTTGGGTTCAAGTATTACTCTTCTTTCTCTGGCTCGACCACCATGATAACATTTGTATATAACGACCTTTGATCTTCATTCGGGCACAAGGCTTATTTTATAATTTCTTCTGAACCATGTATTTGTTACTCTCTTATTTTCTTCTTCGCGAACTCACTTGAATTTCATTCATTTATTAATGTATGTATTTTATCCTATAAAAGCCAACACTCTCTAGTAAAATGACTTGTGTAATCATAGAATTTACAATATTTATTTTTATTTATGTTTTTGCTCCAAATAGCTTTTCCAACCTCTTAAATCTGGTTTCCTTAGTTTTATCATAAATTATTGGTAGTGATTCGGCCAATTATGTGGCTAGTAGTGAATCGGTCAGTTATGTCAATGGTCCCCTTGGGGGTAATTTGCTCTCTTACTTCCTCCGGCACTGCAGATTTTTTTTGAATTTCTTTCATATTTTTTGGACTGAGTCCACATTGGTTTGGCCAAAGCTGAAACACCATTGTTTCTTGATGTGTCATATATCATGTTAACTTGTGCCACAATGTCTACTTTGCTTGTCGAAGCACCTCCAATCTAATTGTATGTGTCTCATACTTTCTTTTCTTTAGCCACTTCATCCACTTTGATGAATCATTCCACCTAAGCTAATAAATCTTCAAATTTATCTATTTATTTTTCATTATTGCATTAAATAAGGTTCATTCTCTAAATCATTTCCAAAATCCTTATACGACCACTAGATCGTGAAAATCTTGTAGTTTGGATTTTATTTCAACAAATCATTTAATGTACTTGATGAGTGAATAATTGTCAAAAGAATATATTTGGGATCTTGGACCTGATATGACTAGAGAGAGAAAGTGTAGAGAGATAAAGTGGAATCTGAGAAAGTAATATTCAATACCCCTTTTTGGGCAAGTGGGTCACCCTTTTATAGTAAAATAAGGTGGACCCATTTAACCTATTAGTGGGCCGTTCATTGCATATCAATGAAGCCCTTCTCACTATTACATTGTTGTAAATTGGTCCTCGAAGGACTTTAAATACCCGATTAATCCCATCAACTATTATTTACTGCATTTTTACCCCTATCGCTTGGATCGGCGAATTCCGCCCTCATCAGTAGCCCCCCAGTCTTCGGGAACTTTCAGGAGCGAAGACTTAGGAAAGAGCTATCGCCGATCGTCCGACCTTATCACAAAATTCCGATTCCGTTGGTTTCGACTTCCCGATGCTCGGGGTTGCTTCTTCGGACATTCTCTCGCGCCTCGTCTTCTTGTTCTGTGGGCTTTTAATCCTAAGTCTTTCCTGATGGGCCTGGCCTTCTTACTGGCCCTGGTAACGATGGCCCACTTCTACATTGTACTTGTGGTGAATGCTCACATCAGGTCTCGTCAGACCCCGATCAACACGTGTCATGGGCTAATAGGCCATTCCCTTGTCAGGCTAGGCTCCTAAGGAAACTCTTCGTCTTCCCGCTGTGTTTCCGTCGATTGATATCCCCCGGTCTTTCAAGCCTCCCTATAAATACCCCAAAGCTCTCAGTGTCTCTCAGAGGCTTTTTAGAGAGAGAAAACGCTGTCAGAACATTCCTAGAGAGAGAAAAAGCTCGCCCGACCCTTCCTTGCTCTGGTTCTTGTTGTATGAAACCCGGACGTTCACAGAAAAAGCCAACCAAGAAAAAAGGATCTGAGTGGAGTTTCGAACAGTGGTCTAGTATTGGTGATAGAGCAGAGGAATACCGACGCGCTGGTCTGATCTGGGGGTCCAACTCCAAACCTTTTGTTCCCGCTCCGCTTCCTCACGACCCTGTTCTCGCTACCCCGGTTCCCGCAGAAGTTTTCCTTACTTCCGACCTTCACGCTTCTTCAACCCCCGAAGCTAGTCTATCACCAGAGCCCATCGTCCTTTCCTCTAGCAACAGTTCTTCTCATTCCCCGGTAGTCTGTCCGGAAAATCCGACCCAATTTTCCACAAACTCGCTTGTTCCCCGACGTGCCCGTAAATCCACATTTTTTACTATGGGAGAAGACGAACTACTCAAGTACTCGGAAGGAGGTAATAGTCCCGAAATGGTTCAACTTACGCCCTCGATTAGAGGGATTCGGACCGGTATTAACACTGCGGTCACTTTTTTAGGTCTGCCGAAAATGCAGCTAACGCCTGAGCAAATGGAGGCGGCTCATAGGGCCATGGCTCGCGGCGCTGTCGATGCTTCATCTTCCCGGGTTCGGCCGTCTGACCCAAACGCCGCTGCTGATGCTTCTTCTTCCCGGGTTCGGCCGTCCGACCCAAACGCCGCTGCTGATGCTTCTTCTTCCCGGGTTCGGCCGTCCGACCCAAACGCCGCAACTGATGCTTCTTCTGGGACCCGACCGTCTGGAATAGACGCTGCTGCTGACCGCTGCTCTAACCCAGTTCCGACCCACGAAGCTGAAGAGCCGGAAATCGATGTTGCTCCCGCGGGAGTTTGTGTTGCCGCAGCCGGCCACGCAGCTAATAACCAGGATGACCCCTGGCCCGAGGCGGTTGAAGCTGCTATTTCGACCAAGTACTTTGACTGGCTTTTGACCAGGGACGTAGTTTCTCTCTTCGAGGGGAAGTACCTCTACTTCCCTGAGTCCGATCATGGTGAGATGCTGATCCGCTGGGGAATCCCTGAGTGTGTCACCGTTCGATTCCCGACCCCGGGGGAGACACCGGTTCACGTCAGACCCCGAGAGATCGTGGTGTTCACTGAATTGTTCAACTGGGGTCTGCGCTTTCCCTTGGACCCCGAGATTGCGCTCTACTTCCGCACCCTTCAAATCTGCCCGTCGCAGCTGACGCCCAATGCGTGGTACACCCTGATGTCCTGCATTATGGCTTCCCGCCTCTCCGGTCAAGCTATGCCGATGGAGGAGTATATCGCTATGTCGGGTCTGTCGAAATCCCCGAAGTCACCGTTCTTCTATTCCTCTCTTGGCAATAAATGGAAAATTGTCAACGACTTTTTAGAGGGGGACAAGGGGTGGAAGCATCGGTTTGTATTCTTGAGCGGGTGCTGGGAGAACGGGCTTCCGTACACCAAGGAGAACCCGAGGCAACTGCTGCGGACCTGAGTTCATGATGGTACTGCCCTTTCCGTTTTTTTTTTTTTTTTTTTTTTTTTTTACCTTGTGTGATCTTTGCGTAGTGTCAAAGGACTGGCTGCAGTGGGTGAAGAAGGACCATTCGAAAACCGCGGAAGATACGTTCGAGGTGCTGAAAAACTACGCCCGCCGGAATTGGGGTCGGGGCATGCATCGCACTTTCATGGATAAGAACTTGTTTATGAGCAACCTTTGGCGGTGCTCATCCGAGGCTCTGTCTATCGAACAGCTGCGGACACCTCCAAGCTTGGACGAAGTGATGGCCCGCACCGGACGTCCCGGGTACATACTGTACCTCCCCAAGCGCAATAAGGCGCCCAGCAAACGCCCCAAGTCAGATGATGAAGGGGGGAAACGGAAGCTAGAACCGAGGCAGGGTGCGACCCGACCAGGACGGCGGCGCCGGATGTGGAACGTCCCGAGGCGAGCCAAAATCCGACGGTAGCGCAGAAGAGGAAGACTCGTGCAGAAACGGAGGGGTCCAAGCCAAAGAAGGCCAAGGCTGCAGAAAAGGATCGGGTGGCCGTCCGTCCAGAGGTGATTGCTCCAAGGCCTGTTCTCTTGGATCACGTTGAAAGCGGGGATCACACTACAGCCGACGTTATCCCTATCGCAGACGACACTGAGACCCCGGAGGCTGCAGGACCTGATGCTTTGTCGTCGAGCGGTCCCAAATTCCCGGTGCTGACGACGATGGGAAGCCCGCACCCTTTTCTGCTTCGGAGCACGGATGGGCTGGCGTTGTCGCTCTACAGCTTGCTGGTACCAGCGGCCTTGAAAGAGCGCCGGGCTAAGGAGCTTGGTAAGAAGTTATCTGGGGCGTAGGCTAAGATTTCTCGTCTGACCGCGCAGGTGAAGACTACCGAAGAGGCTCTGGTGGTGGCGGAGGGTCGGATTGCCGAGGCTGAAAGACTGGCTACCGAGGCTAAGACGGCCACGGACGCAGCAAAGCAGGCGTTGGAATCGGCGCAGAAAAACGCGGAGGATGCGGTGAGTGCTTCGGAGACGGCGAGGAAAACCGCGGAAGACCGCGCCTCAGCTCTGGCCTTGGAGGTTCAAAAATTGAAGTCCTCGAACGTTGCCTTCCTCGATCGATGTAGACGATGGGCGGACAAAGAAGCCGCAGATGCCAAGGCCGCATACGTCTTGTCACTCCATAATCGGTACCCGGACCTTTGCCTCGGATCGCTGTGGCTTGATGTGGCGGAAAAGGATCGCCCTGATGGAATTGTAGTGGAGGAGTCCGACGATGCTGATGAGGAAGAGGAGAATGACGATGCGGACGAAGATGAGGACTAGTGACCGCTCTCCTCCCCTTTTGTAGTTGTTTTTTTTTTGTTTAAAATTGCTGTTAATCTGCGGGGGCCATACATTGTGTTGCGCCACTTGAACTCTTTCTTGCTTTTATTACTTTGGGGGTCATGGGGCCCCTTGTGACTTAATTATATTTAATTTGCTTAATGACCCGTTTTTCTCTTCATAATTTTTCGTCGGAAAAACCAAAATGTGGATTGGTAGAAACCGAAAAACCCTTTTAAGGTTCTGAAGATCGACTCATCATCGAAAATTTTTCCAAAAGGTCGGAAAAATCAAAATGTGGATCGGTAGAAACCGAAAAACCCTTTTAAGGTTCTGGAGATCGACTTATCATCGAAATTTTTTCCAAAAGGTCGGAAAAATCAAAATGTGGATCGGTAGAAACCGAAAAACCCTTTTAAGGTTCTGGAGATCGACTTATCATCGAAATTTTTTCCAAAAGGTCGGAAAAATCAAAATGTGGATCGGTAGAAACCGAAAAACCCTTTTAAGGTTCTGGAGATCGACTTATCATCGAAATTTTTTCCAAAAGGTCGGAAAAATCAAAATGTGGATCGGTAGAAACCGAAAAACCCTTTTAAGGTTCTGGAGATCGACTTACTTCAATAGAAATGATGATGCCCAGCTCGTCAGCTGTCCAAAACCATAAGGAGTTGATTTTTTTTTTTAAAAAAAGGGCAGAAAGTTTTTTTATTATCAATAATTCGGGTCGGGTTGTGATCGGTGCCTCATTAAAACCTCATCGCGCCACCAAGGTAGGAAAGAGTGCACCCCCGATCATTACAAACTTGGACTAAAAACAAAAAGTAATGCGAAATACATCATAAATTACAGACTATTCTAGATATAACTTCAAATGCTCGATATTCCACGGTAGCCTTAGGAGTTGTCCGAGCCGGTTTTGTAGGCGGTATGTCCCGCTCTTGATTTTCTCGACTACTTCATAGGGTCCATCCCAGTTTGGTGCGAGTTTCCCGAGGCTCTTATCCTTGGTGTGCAGAAACACCCGTCGCAGAACCTTATCGCCAACCTTAAACTCCCGACGACGGACCTTGGTGGCATACCGGCTTCTCATCAAAGTCTGGTAGTGTAAAGAGTTTAATTGGGCGCGGTGGCGCTTCTCGTCGATAAGATCGAGCTCTAGCCGTCGGTTGGCATCATTCGTCTCTACCTGATAAGTTCCGACCCTGAAAGAGGGAAAAATGGATTCCGCAGGGGTGACCGCGTCCATGCCATAAACCAAGGCAAAAGGTGATTCCTGGGTTGTCGTGCGGGGGGTCGTTCGGTAAGCCCACAATACTTCATGCAGGTAGTCGGGCCATTTTCCGGCTTTTCCCTCAAGATTCTTTCTGAGGCCATCCAGAATGATTCGATTTGTGACCTCGACCTGGCCGTTCGCTTGTGGGTGAAAAGGAGCAGAGAAACATTGTCGGATATTATGCGAGGTGCAGAACGCCTTCATTTCCGCACTATCAAACTGTGGTCCGTTGTCCATCGTTAACCGCTGCGGCACTCCAAATCTGCAACAAATGTTCGCCCAGATGAATTTGATAATATCCTTGGTTTTTGTGGCAGACAGGGGCTCAGCTTCGATCCATTTTGAGAAATAGTCGACCGCGACGACGATTGTTTGCCTTCCTCCCGATGCCATGGGTAACGGTCCGACGAGGTCGATTCCCCATCGGTCGAAGGGCAACCCTTCGGTTATGGATTCTAGATGAGTTGCGGGAATATTGATCGCGTTCCCAAACCTTTGACACGTATCACAAGTTTTCACTATGAGTTTTGCATCTGCCGTTACGGTCGGCCAATAGAAACCTGCGAGAAAAATTCTTCTAATCAAAGCCTTGTATCCGCAGTGCGCCGCGCCCTCCCCATCGTGTAGTTCAGACAAAATTATTTGGGATTCATTGAAGCCTAAACATCGAAGTAGAGGTCGGCTAAAGGACTTCTTGTACAGAACATCCCCCAAAAGAACGTATCCCCGTGCCTTGTTGCGTAGCTTTCGTGCCGAGGCGGTATCGTCAGGGAGCCGACCTTCAGCTAAAAACGCGATGATATCCCGCCGCCAGTCTGAATTTGCCACTGAAGAGACCTGGCATGCTATTTCGGGTCGGTTATCCAGCTCATGTCGTTTTATGATGGATGGACTTTCCTGCTCTATTACCCAAGGATAACTGGTAGAGCAAGACACGGTCGCCAGAGAGTCTGCTATCATGTTTTCGCTTCGGGGGACATGCTCGTATGTGATTTTGTTAAAGGAGGCAGCCAGAACTCTCAAGGTCGCTAAGTACTGCACTAAGTGTTCTTTCCGAGCCTCCGCACTCCCCGTGGCTTGGTTTATTAAAAGTTGGGAGTCGCTTACGAGGCGTACTTGTTTTGCCCCGCACACTTGTGCCAACCGTAATCCTGCCAAAGTTGCTTCGTATTCAGCCTCATTGTTCGATGTGTGAAAACCAAAACGGATGGCCTGGAACATGCTCAATCCCAAAGGGGTGATAATTTGTACTCCCGCCCCACAACCACTAACGTTGGATCCTCCATCGGTGCGGATGGTCCATTCGCCCCCTGTTACCTCTGGTGAAGATGTTTCCTGTTCCGGCCGCTCGGAGTGAAATTCGACCAAAAAATCGGCCAAGGCCTGGCCCTTGATCGCTGTTCGGGGCTCAAATTCGATGTCGAAATCCCCTAACTCCACTGACCACTTGGCTATTCTCCCGGACATGTCTGGTCGCTGAAAAACGTATTTTAGTGGAAAAGATGTGCGGACGACAATGCAGTGAGCTTGGAAGTACGGGCGCATCTTCCTCGCGGCCGTTACCAGAGCCAACGCCATTTTTTCCAGCTTCAAATACCGGGTTTCGGCATCAAGCAGACTTTTACTTACATAGTACACTGCTGTCGGAGCCGGCCCTGATTCGCTGATCAGAGCGGCACTGACCGCATAATCTGTAACCGCAATGTAGAGGAACAGGGTTTCGCCCGCAGCGGGTTTGGTTAGGCGGTTCGGGGTCGAAAGGTACTCCTTGATCCCCAAAAATGCCTGGTCACACTCATTGGTCCAAACGAAATTTCTCACCTGTCGCAGGACCTGAAAAAACGGAGCGCATTTATCAGATGAGCGGGAGATGAATCGATTCAGCGCGGCCAATCGCCCAGTCAATATCTGCACTTCTTTTACACTCCGAGGGGGAGTCATGTCGGCTAGGGCTCGGAGTTGGATAGGGTCGGCTTCGATGCCCTTCTCACTGACGAGGAACCCCAAAAACTTCCCTGATCGGACGCCAAAAGAACACTTCTCCGGGTTCAGCTTAAGGTTTACCCTTCGTAAGTTATCAAAAGCCTCTCCGAGGTCAGCAAGGTGGGCCTCATCAGTCCCGCTTTTAACCAACATATCGTCAATGTAGACCTCCATGTTTCTCCCGATTTGATCCTCGAAGGTTCGGTTAACCAGTCTTTGGTATGTCGCACCCGCATTCTTTAGCCCGAAGGGCATCACTTTGTAGCAGTATAGCCCTCGACCGGTGATGAAGGTGGTATTCTCCTGGTCCGCGGGGTGTAGCTTAATTTGATTGTAACCGGCATAGGCGTCCATAAAAGACAGTAGCTTGTTACCCGATGTCGAGTCCACCAGTTGATCGATCCTTGGCATCGGGAAAGGATCCTTTGGGCACGCCCGATTGAGGTCGGTAAAATCTACACACATCCTCCATTTCCCACTTTTCTTCTTGACAAGAACGGGGTTAGATATCCACAAGGGGTACTGCGCTTCCACAATATGCCCGACGCCGGTCATCCTTTCGACTTCCCGCAGAATCACCTCTGCTTTTTCGGGAGAAAAAACCCGACACTTCTGAATTATTGGTCTAACGTTCCTGTTTATGGTCAACTTATGAATTGCAAATGACTCTGGCACTCCCGAAACGTCCCCGGAGCACCAGGCAAATAGGTCAAGATTCTCCCGGAGCAGAGCCAACATCTGTTCCCTTAGGGTGGGCAAAATGTTCATCCCGACCCGCAGACATTTCCCGGTTGCAAAACGATGCAGCTCACACTCTTCATCCGTCGTTAAAAGGCTTGGGGCCTCCCGAGGGTCGTCCACCGGCTGCGATCCAGGGGAGCTCCCCCTTAATTGCTATGCCTGGGACGGGATCATTTCTTGGTCTTTCTTGGGTGCCAGCGCGGCTCGGTAACATTCCCGCGCCGTTTTCTGGCTGCTCCGCACTACTCCGATGTTGTTTCCCACCACGTACTTCACACACTGATGAATTGTAGAAGTTACCGCATGCATGCGCGATATCCAAGATCGTCCCAGAATAGCATTGTGCGAGGCCGGCGCATCAACTACTATAAACAGAACCGTGACCTCCTTTTTAAATGGGCCTCGGCCTAACTGTACTACACCCTCGAATTCTCCGACAACGTCGGCCGCCGTTCCTGTAAACCCGACGATGGTACGGTCAGATCGCTCAATTACTGGCCGAGTTCGGAACTTGGCAAAGGTTGAAGCGAAAATGATATTGGCCGAGCTACCGGTATCTACCAAAATCCGCCGAACCTCTTCACCCGCGATCGCTGCTCCGATCACTATAGCATCCTCATGCGGCCCGGTTAAGTCTCTCATATCATCATCATCGAAATGCAGAATTGGAGAGGGGGCACTTCTGGTTTGGAAGCAAGTTCTGGCTTCCAGCTGGGTGGTCAAGTTGACGATGTGTCTCTTCCTGGAAGAATGCGTTATCCCTGCCATCGAATCCCCCCCGAAGATGGTCAAGGATTCAAAAAGATCGCGCAGGCCTTGCACCTGACCAACGCGTCCGTCAATTTTTTCATCAACAACTCTGATATCGTCGGGATGCAGAGTTGGGGAAAGGATACGTATGGTTTGGAAGCAAGTTCGGCTTCCTGTGCCAGAGGATCGATCAATTTTTTCATCAACAACTCGCCCCTCCCCGAATGCACGCGTGGTTCCCATCGTAGATCCTCCCCCGAAGGCTACCAACGATTCAAACATTTCACAGAGACCGAGCACAACGTTGGTGCTTTCTCCCGCATCCTCCTCAATAACCCCGATGATGTTACGGTTGGCCTCGGGATCGAGGTATTCAATCGAAACGTCGAAATGATCGGTAACTTCTGAAATTGCCATGGTCGTTTCTGGCTTCGGTACGATAACCACCTCCTTAGAGGCCGTTGCAAGTTGGGCCTTCTTGACGTACTCTAACAGGTTCCCATGCTCAATAAGCATCTGTATTTCCTTCTTCAAGGCTATGCAATCCTTCGTGTCATGGCCGACGTCCTCATGGTAACGACAATAGCGGTTATTCCTTTGCTCCCGAGGCGTCGGGATAGGAAAAGGCTTTCGGTACATCCCGCTCCTCTTGGTCTTTTCGTAGATTGACGACACGCACTCTGTGAGGTCCGCAAAGTAGGCCGGTCGTATCCATTTGTTGGACATAGGTCGGGAAGTTGCCTGCCCATTTTGTCTTGGCCTAAGACCGGTCGGGACGGGAGATTTAGTGACCGACGGTATGATCGGGGGTATCGTGCTAATTGGTTGGGCTATCCTGGCCCGGTCTGGTCGGGAACCCTGCTTTATCACGACCGATGCTTGGGCGCTCTGTTGGATCTGTGCCGCCACCTCGGAAGCTTCCGTTTCTTCGATCAGTATCTGCTTTTCTATTTGTGCCAATAATGCAGAAAAGGTGAACGCCTGCTTCTTCGTGACTGCCTGCTTCATTGGCCCTGGGAGCAGGCCTAATCGAAACGCCGTTAAGGCCACGTTCTCTTCACAATGGTCCAGATCGGTCTTCGCATCGATGAACCGCCTGGTATAGTTTTTTAGGCTCTCCCCTAGCTTCTGTCGACAGTTCATGATAGTGTCTCCATTAGCACGGAAACTCTTACTTCCCACGAAGTGCTGCCTAAATATTGCCCAGAAAGTCCCGAAGTTCCCGATGCACCCCTGCGGCAATCGGTTGTACCATTTTGAAGCCCTATCTTTGAATGTCATAGAAAAAGTCCTACATAAGAGCTTGTCATCGTTGTCGAAACTCAGCATAAAGTTCTTAAAGGCTTCCAAATGGTTGTCCGGATCCGTTTTCCCGTCGTATTTTTCCAGTTTAGAAATGTCGAAACGCCTCGGGAGCGGTCCCGCTAATATCTCATCAGATAACGGGGAGGCTCTCCAGTTGACTCCGAGCTCGAAAGCTCCTCCCCCAAGACCCTCGGTCCTGATTTCATAGAGTCCCTCGGCTCTTGGGCTGATGAACTGGCTGCTCGTTCGGTATCCATGGTTCTGGCTGTTCGTTGGTTGCCAAGGAATTGGTGGCAACATTTCCCGCTCTCCGCGGCTGGCGACGTGCGTTCCTTCCTTTTCAAAGGACACAGGGGTCGGCTTATCGGTGCCGCCCTTTTTGTACCGCGAAGGATCTGCCCTGGACCCTCGAATGCGTTGGGACCGAGTCTTTCGCGTCCGTTGGGCTCTCTCCCGGCGCAGGTACTCCTCGCCGGACGAATCGTCTGAGGGATAGTCCGACGTCATGGCCCGATGGCTGTCTAGGTTCCGACGAATCTTGACGGCCTCTTCGTCGTCGGGAGGTGAATCTCGGTAGTACCTGACAGGTCGGACCTCCACCCGCGAAGCTTGGCCGCGACCAGCTGCTCCCCGATCGTCCAGGGCGGGCTCTTTGCCCTTCCCTTCACGAACCCTTTTCTCGTCCAGTGCCCGCTCCCGCTCCTCTTCTAACCGGGCAATGTCTTCGAGGAGCTGCTTTCGGGTCATAATCAGGGTCGACCGCTTATCCCGACCGCCGTTCCACTCCCGACCGGGAGCTCCCGCGCCTTCCGACCCAGTAGCGGCTCGGACGACTTCTCTACCGTCTCTCTCTGTCGCCGCTTCGCTATTCATCCCGTACAATGTGATTTTCAAAGAACAGAAGATTCCTTTTCGGTATCACTGTTCCCACAGACGGCGCCAATGATGAGTGAATAATTGTCAAAAGAATATATTTGGGATCTTGGACCTGATATGACTAGAGAGAGAAAGTGTAGAGAGATAAAGTGGAATCTGAGAAAGTAATATTCAATACCCCTTTTTGGGCAAGTGGGTCACCCTTTTATAGTAAAATAAGGTGGACCCATTTAACCTATTAGTGGGCCGTTCATTGCATATCAATGAAGCCCTTCTCACTATTACATTGTTGTAAATTGGTCCTCGAAGGACTTTAAATACCCGATTAATCCCATCAACTATTATTTACTGCATTTTTACCCCTATCGCTTGGATCGGCGAATTCCGCCCTCATCAGTACTCTCTCAAACTTTCGTTAGTTTTTTACTTACAATGGATTGTATGATCCACATCTCCTTTGATTTATTTAGAACTTACAAAATGGTTCCTGAATGTTGTCTGAAACATCTTATAGTTTTTATACATCATTTCGAGAGATTGTTGAATCATTGCATTGCACTTCCTTCGAGGGTCATGAAAAAATGCACTTTCTCCCATCGTATATTCTGAATTGTAACATTTCTTTGTTGAACTGCTGGATGTGGTACTCTGGATCCCGGTTATCATAGTGTTTGTCTATTTTATGGTTCTCATACTATGGTGGCATTATGCAATATAAAAACTCCAGGGACAATGAAGACTCTTCATCAGGATAAGGTTTATCATTCTTATAATAGTCATGAAAATCATCCACGAACGGGTATGCGTGCTGGAACCATGGTCTCTTTTATTATTCAGTCACTGAATTCATGTTTCGCTTTGACCTACATGATTGAGAGCCAGAGCCAGGATTCAGGTAGATACATTCTTGTGGATATTGTGGTGTATCATGAGTCCAACGAGGTATCACATTATATTGTTAACTAGTTGAATTATTGGGTCATTTTATCCTTCATGTCGATGCTCCATGCTTCTCTCCTCTTATTGGTCATGCTTAAAAGTAAGAGTTGTTCTCCTTCTTTTATCCGTGCGACTTTTTTGTCTCTTATTGTCTCTATTAGAGGATCCTCGATCTGAGTTATACCGTCCTCCTTTACGAATTCTTTTTCTAATGTGGTCTTTCAGCATTTCCGAAGTTATATTATCTCATTCATCTTCGTTCACCGTTTTGGTGACATATTTAACTTTGAGGATGTGTAATAATAATTTTCCTACACCAACATAATTTTTTAGCATTTTATTCTCTTAATTATTGATCTATACGCTCAATCTTAATAAGAGGTATCACAAGATCATTTTTAGTCGTCGAAAACTTAGGTTGTCTATTTGGATATTCCACTTCAATCTCTTCATCTACGAACGGTTTGGTCCTATAACTAGAATTCCTCATCAATTAGTTTAATTTTTGGATTGCTTTTATTGTGATGAGAAGAAAAACTGAACTTTTTCAAACAATGTCAATTAATATCAATAATTTGAGATACCTAATTTTAGCGAAACAAAAAATAAACGTAAAGTGTTGTGAGAAAGTTTGAAATATATATAAATTGTTAAAAAAAATATGAGTATAAATAAATAATACATCATATTAATAATAATCATTAATTATTTATTTATAAATCTATTCTTACAATAAAAAAACACTCAAAAAACAGATTATTATTTTTAAGTATTTAAGCTTTGTAGTTATCTGTATTTTTTTAAAAAAAATTTAATGGACCAATATATTTGGAATTTTGTCTATTGATAAAACAAATATTTATTTTTATTTGATAGGGTAACAAGTGTTTTGCAAAATTGGGTTCATTTAATGTTTCCATGTAAAAGAAGATGGTGATGGATAAGAAGAGGGGACACAGAGAGACAGCTGGAAGGAGTATGAGTATGACTCTGACATAAAGCTAAAGAACCGACAGTTGCTTTTAGGACACAACAAATAATAATAAAGTGGATTAGAATCGAACAAAAAAAACTGGAGTGACTCACATTACTACTGGTCCACCTATTTTTGTACCTATCTATTTTACTCTCATTTTTATTTTCTCGCCGACATAGATAATTATATTTGAGAATATATTTAATCAATCTTATTCGTACGGAGTAGTATTTTGATAGTGTTGTTTTGTCGGTCGTAGTTAAAATAAATAGAGTTGGATTGTGATCGATGGATGGACTGATCGATATTTGTTACTATATTTTTTTGTTACGTTTTATTCTATTTTTGTTAGTGTGAAAAGATATTAAATAAAATAAAATATGTTCATAAAAGTGTCTACGCCATATTCTCAGGAGTTACCATCGATATAAATTATATTCTAATTTTATTAAAAGTTTCGGTTAAAATCGAGTTAAAAAAATATTAATCATACGATTCAGACTAAAAAATAAAGAGTTTTTGAACTTTTACTATTTTATTTTTACCCGACGGGTAGATATTTCCCAACCGTCGGATGAGAGCTTCTCACCCTCTCGATCAAGTTACCCGCCGATTGAGAGGATTTCATCCGTCAAAGTAAAATGATAATTTTGGTAAGTTTTTTAATTTTCCCTAATTTAACGAAATCTTTTATTAAATTTATGTTATACGAGGATTTAAATTTTAAAATATAATTTGGATCGCCATGAATTTTGATATCTCAATTTTTCTTTCTTGAATTTTGGAAGGGTTTGTCATGATATGGTGGATTTCTATGGCTTTTATTCGATTGGTAAAAATCAACTCCGGTTGTTATTCTATTTTGCGATGACTGTTTTGACGATGGATGACGCATAAGGGTTTTGTCCAATTAGATTCGACCGGGTTTATTCGCTATAATTTTTTTTTTTATTGATTTTATTTGAAAATTATAATCAAATCAGATCAGATTTGAGTTTTTAATAGATAAGATCCAGTTTTAAATATATATATATATATATATATATATATATATATATATATATAATATAAAAATATTTAATATAAAAAAAAATATAAAAAAAAATAAAAAAATTAGTATTTGTGGATTCGACTGGATTAATCCATGAGTACGAATAAACGGATGAATTCAAAAATATTAAAATTTAATATTGATCGGATCCGATTTAAATTTAAATTGAAAAACAAAATCCGAACAGTTTCATTTGAATATGATCCGACCATTAGTTTTGAGGATATTTAATTGAATGTGTTTGGACTCGAATAGTCTCTAAAAAGCAGTAATTCGAAAAAATATTGATTGAAATTCAAATTTTAGATTAAAAAGTTAAAAAGTTTAAAAATACTATTCAAATATTTTAAAATGTGCCGTCTTTTTAGATAAAAAACAATTAAAAAGCTTTAATTTGGTTATAAAAAAAGATTATAAGAAATTCAAAAATATAACGATGAGGTCGAATTTCTTTGACACTAACCATTGTATATATCGGAAGGGCAGTTGGGTCATATCCATTACCATGCCCCACTAAACCGTATAACTTAGTGGAATATGACCCAACTAGTTGTTAGTCATTTCATCTCTTGGGCTAATGGGGTTTTAAACTTAACCCAAGCCCATGATCCGACCCGGAAGACCCATGGATTATTAAATGAGTATAAATACCCAACTACTTTCATTAATGAGGGTGATCGATATTTACTGCTAGCACACACCTTACTTATCTTTCTACATTTTACACTAAACATTAAATTGCCAAAACTCTTTCCCAAACTACCCTTTAATCAGAAACAATCCATACTAAATTGGTGACCACAGTGGGAGGAGACGGTGTCTGAATCACAAATTCAAAACCAGTAATAACAACCAGTTTGGATGGATCTGAATGCACAGAATACTCCACCTACAGAGTTAGAAGGAGTAAAAGAAAACAAGGAGTACATTATTAAGGAGCGAGATCAATTAAGGGCTGACATTGAGGCTTTGAGGGTAGTAAAACAAGCAGAGAAATGAGTTAAAGAAAAATCCGTTGCGTCGGCACTTCACCATACTGATAATCCTGGTGAGAACGAGCAGTCCCTAAAGACTCATCTCAGTTCGAAGAAAACGCATCGATCCAAACGTGTGGAGAGTTCCACTTTGGAATCCTCCAGCAGCTCCTCTAATGATGCAGAGCTTGAAGAGTCAGTCTCCTCCAGAAGTGATGAATGGCGGTCAAAAAATAAAATAAGGCTTACCAAAAAGTATTCAAGAAAGAGGGATAGACATGATAGGCTCAAGAAGTATCAGGGGAAAATGAAAGGGTTCAGTTAATCAATATATTGACCGTTTGTTGATTGATCCATTTGCTTTCCAATCTGAACCACGTATTTTTACTAATCCAAATGAAGATATTGTGTTTAGTCATAGCCGAAACTGGAGACAATCACATTTATCTGCAAAAATACTTTCTGGATACCTTCCTAAAAGATTTGACAGTTCCAAGATGGAAAAATACGATGGGGGTAAAGATCCGAACAACCATCTTGAGCAATTTAAGAATTTTATGATAAACTTTGACGATGACGAAAAATTGTTGTGTAGAGGTTTCTCTCAAACCTTCAAGGGGAAAGCCCTCAAATGGTATAATAGTTTCTCTCATGGATCTATATATTTTTGACATATTCTGGGATGCTTTTTGAAGGCAATTTGTTGGAAGTAAAGAGTTTAAAGGGAATGGAGATATGATCATCCATTGCGCCCACGAGCCAAATGAGTCTTTAGAAGAATACATCAACAGGTTTGTAAATATAAAAAAATGGGTTAACATATTGCTTTGAACAAGTGGATTTTGCCTCTCTTAGGCATGGTTTGAATCCGGGTAACTTGGCTGATTTTGTGACCCGGAAAAAAGCTATGAACTTTGGAGGGTTATTGAATCAAGTTGGGAAACAAATCAATGTTTAAGAAACCAAGAAGTCTATAGTTACTCGCCAGATCGGATCCATAACTACAACATCGACACCACAAACAACTAATCAGTTCGGTTACAGATCAAAAGAAACTGGACATGGGTCTCACTAGCCCAGGTAGAATCTATCCAATCAGAAAGAAAACCAGCAAGTGAGAAATAGAAAAGGACCTTGGGTTCAAGTAGAGTTGGGAGAAAGTGTGGCTACGATATATGACAAAACTAAAAATGAAGTGAACTTTAGAAAGCGAGCTGCATTACAATCTCCCAGAGAAATCCGAAGTACACGTTTATGTAAATACCATAATGACACTGGCATGATACCATGAGTGTATAAATTTGAAACTAAAGGTGCAAAACCTCATTGAAAGTGGTAAATTTGGGGCCTATATTAAAAAACAAGGGGGGATCATGCCAGATAATACCCCATCAAGCATTAATACTCTCCAAAATACGATTTCGGTTCTTCCTGGAACGTCTAGACAGGAGAACACTATGGTGATTATTGAAAGATTTGATGTAGATTCTGAGTACTTGGATCCCGATCCAACTCGGAATCGGGTAGGGGGGATAACGGACAAGACCGCTACTATTTCCAATTTGGTTAAATACTTTGAGTCTTTAACAATATTTGGGGGAGACAATGTGACTGCACCTTCTAGTTCTTCAAGGAAGAGGCGCGTCAACAGTGTGACTACCCAGTTGGATGGAAGAATGTCCACACATTTGTACCAAACTCCAGCTCTTTTCATAGTTTTTTATGAGGATAACATAAGAGACATTACAGGACCTCATGAAGACGCCGTGGTGATAGGGGCATTCATAAGAGGAAATGATATACGTTAAATCCTGATTGACACAGTTAGCTCGGCAAACATATTGCTCTTAAGCTCCTACAAACAGATGAGAAACCTTTCGGTTATTCAACGTTCGAACATAACTATTGTGGGCTTCACAGGGAGTTCGGTAGATATGATTGTAGAATTCGAAGAACAAGTATTGTTGGGAAAAGGGCATTTGAAGAAAATGACGAGGGTATTATTTGTTGTGGTAGATTGCCCAACATCTTATAATACGATATTTGGGAGATCTTGGCTCTCCAGGATGCATGTTGTGGATTTTACTGTCCATTAGTGCTTAAAATATGTTGTGCACGGAAAAGTGGGTGTTGTTCGAAGCAGTCATAAGGTAGCTAGGAAATGGTGTGCAACAACCCGTGCCTCGAAATCTTTGGAGGCAGTCAAGGTTAACAAACATTAGCAGCTATTCGAGCCTTCCGCCGATGAGAATGAGATTGATGATCCAATGGAGGCTCCTAGTGTCATAATACTTATACATGAAGTTGAAATTCATTCCCTAATTGAGGGAAAAAGTGTTAAAATTGTTACCAAGTTGGCACCAAGTCTGAACCAAAGGCTACTATCTTTTTTATCAAATAATCTACATGTATTTGCATGGTGCAATGATGATGTCACCGGAGTGCCTACTGATGTAAATTGTCATAGACTATAGGTACGAGATGATGTGGGACAAGTTGTACAAAGAAGAAGGTCATTCTTTAAAGAAAAAACAGATGTAATTGTTCAAGAAGTTGATCGTTTGACCAAAATGGGCCACATCAAAGAATCTCAGTACCTATTATGGACTGCCAATCATGTTTTAGTCAAGAAAAAGAATGGAAAGTGGCGCATGTGTATTGACTTCACTGATCTTAATAGGGCATGTCCCAAAGATCCTTATCATGTTCCTCAGATAGATCAGCTAGTGGATTCTACCTCTGGGAACTAGTTATTTTCTTTCATGGATGTATTTTCAGGGTACAACCAGATACACGTAGATCTGAAGGATCAAGATCACACCACTTTCATAACAGATAGATGTCTTCATTGTTATAAAGTGATGTCATTTAGATTAAAGAATGCTGGGGCCACCTATCAATGGTTAGTGAATAAAGTTTTTGCTAGTCAGATTGGCAAAAATATGGAAGTTTACATAGATAACATGATGGTGAAGATCCTTGAAGAAGATGCACATATATGCGATCTTCAATAGATATTTTCTAACTTATAGGTTGTCAATTTAAAATTAAACCTCGAGAAATGTGTTTTTGAATTCTGGTCTGGAAATTTCTTGGGTTATGTTATAAGTAAAAAAAGGATTCAACCTGCTCTGGATCAGCTCAATGCTCTATTAGCTATAGACCCTCCTCGGAGCACTAAAGAAGTCCAAAGATTAACTGGGAAGTTGGATGCGTTGAACAGGTTTATTTCAAGATCATCAGACAAGTGTGCTCCATTTTTCCAGGTATTAAGGAATTCCAAAGACTTTAACTGGTCCCTGCACTGTGAACAAGCATTTCTTGAAATCAAGAAACATTTGTCTTTACTCAAGACTCTCTTTAAACCTGTTCAGGGGGAGAAACTTTATATATACTTAGTTGTGACTCAGTATGCAGTAGGTGGTGTGCTAGTAAGAGAAGTGGATAATTACCCCATCCAGTTTACTATATTAGCAAAAGTCTTATGGATGCTGAAAAAGTATATTTGAAGTTAGAAAAGTTGGCTTTGGTATTGATAATCGCAGCAAGAAAAATGAGACCATACTTCCAAGCTCATTTCAATTTTTTCCAAACGTCTTTTCATGTGAATAATATTCTCCAAAAGGCTGATATATCAAGTAAAATGACCAATTGGTCAGTTGAGCTTGGTGATTATGATATTGACTTTGCCCCCCGAACGACAGTCAAGGCTCAATCACTGGTTAATTTCCTTGTAGAGTTTCATGCTGATAGCCCCCCCCCCCAGCAAATGCAAACAAACCAATCTTAAAAATAATGGGTAGTCTGAACTGATGGTGGGTCTAGTACTATGGGGTGTGGGGTTGTAATTTGTTTAACTTCTTCATATGGCGATACTATGTACCAGGCTATATGTTTTGGTTTCATGGCATCCAACAATGAATCTGAATATGAAGCAACTTTAGCTGGTCTCAAGCTAGCCCTTATACGTGGGGCGAAAAAATTCTGATTAATCAGTGACTCCCAACTACTTATTCACCATGCTCGGTGAAATATGAGGCAAAGAATGAACAATTTATAAAATATTTGCTCATGTTGAGAGAAGTTGCTGCAAATTTATAAAGTATCCATTATGAACATATCCATAGATCGGAGAATACTGTGGCAGACTCTTTAGCAACCATAGTCTATCAATACAAACAAGCCGAGAAAAGGATAATAAGAATGAAGAGAGTGTAAGCATATTTTTCATCCAACCCAAAGACTGGAGGTATGATATCTTTCAGTTTATTTTTTATGGGAATTTACCTCCGGATAAAGCCATAGCTAAGAAAATTAAGAACAAAACTTGTGGTTTCCTGGTATTGATAGAAGTTCTTTATAAGAAATCATTTAGCAGACCTTTCTTGCGTTGTTTAGGATTTGAATAATCCTAAAATGTTTTATTTGATCTACATGATGGGGAAGGTTCTGCATACTATGGTTATATTGGCCAACCATAATGGCAGACGCTAAAGATATGGTCAAAAGGTGTGATCTTTGTCAGAAATATGGGAATGAAACCCATGTACCAACAGTTTCTATGAAGTCCATATCTGAACCAATACCTTTTGATAGACGGGGTTTAGATTTGGGTGGGCCTCTTCCCATGGCATCCGGTGGATATCGAACGAACATAGTTGCAATTGATTATTTCTCTAAGTGAATAGACGCAACTCCCTTAGCTGGAACCACTTCTAATTCAGTTATAAAATTCATTTGATCCAACATATGTTGCATATTTGGACTTTCCCGGAAGATCACTACAGATAATGAGTCAAAATTTGATAATAAAGACATAGAAATGTTTTATACTTCCAGAGGGATTCAATGATGTTTTTCTTATCCATTCCACCCTCAAAATATTGGGCAAGTTGAAGTTGCTAATCAAACGATTTTTTCCGGCTAAAAAAGAATCTGGAAGGAGCTGCAGGGAAATGGCCAAGTTATCTGCAAGAAGTACTGTGGGCTTACCGAACTACTCTTCGAATTGCTACACAAGAATCCCATTTTGCTCTCGTTTATGGGATGAATGCAATCACACCCATAGAAGCTACTTTACCATCTTTCAAAATCCAAAGCTATTCTGAACAGACCAATGAATGGCAGTTAGGAACCGGTTGGACTTGATTGAATAAAGAAGAATCAAAGCACATTTGAGAACAGCACACTATGAGGGTTTAATGAGGAGTAGATTTGCATCCAAATTTAAAAGAAGAGATTTTCAATTAGGAGAAAAATTCTTGAGGAATATCATTTTGCACACTAAAGAAAAACAGTTTGGAAATGTGGCTCCAAACTGGGAAGGTCCTTACGTGGTATGTGAAAAAGTCAAGCCAATGACATATAGACTTCAAAACAAAGAGATCAAAACGTTAAAGTACTCATGTAACATTTAACATCTTGTGTTATATTTAGAATAAAACTCTCTTGTAAATATTTAGCTTTTTTATACTTCAATGTATATATTAAGGGGGCATACTCTTTTCTACACTGATGGCACGGGGAGGTTCTAACGAGGTGTCCTGGTTTTTCAATAAAATTATGCCTTCTTCAAAAGTCTGGTGCAAAATTTGTGATCATAGTATGAGGTGATCTGATAAATTAAATATTCATTTCAACACCCCGACTCTCAAATAAAGTATCTTTGAGTTGATCAGATTTCTTAAATACTTGATCACATTTATTAAACACTTGTGATTGGAGTCATTCAACGCTTATTAAACACTTATGTAACAAATCATAAATATTGAAAAGATACTTCAAAAATTGACTGAAAGAAGACAGTGGAGTTTATACAAAAGAAAGATGCAATATTAAAACCTTGATCGGAACAAATCCAATCCACAAAATAGTAAAATGACTTGACCATTCAAGGACTTTGGTTCTTAAGACAATAATTCAAAAAAGAACAACATGAAAAAAATGCATTGGTCGTCCAAGGACTTTAATTTTTTAGAAAAACACACAATATAACATTACAACCTTAGGGTTTGTTCCCTTCGGTTTCTTCATCACCATCACCTTTCTTAAAAACTTTTGAGCTCAGCGCTTAAGCTCTCACTAGTTCCTTACTCAGAATATTCTCCACTAGAATAACCATACTTGTCACCAGCCTTCCATGGTATGGAAGGGGATTCCCTCATACGATACATATTTCCACAAATGACCAAGAGTCCTTTTCGGAAACGTTTCGTGGAATACGCAAAAACATGTCCGATTTAACCCCATCTTCTCTCTTCTCCAGAGAATCCACCACTCAATTAGCATACTTCTCTATTCCTGTAGCCATCTCTTGAGCTTGCTTGCTTACTAAAGAAGCATTCTCATCTTTCTTCTCTTTGAAAAGCTTCCCCAAATTAACTTTTTATTTGGATAAAGTTTTGATAGTACTGGTGCTAACATCTAGTTGCTCCTTAAAATTTTTGATCTCGGTAGAGGAAGAAGTTTCCAGTCTAGAATACTTAGTTTGAATATCTTTTTTAGCATCTTTTGACTGGCGCAGTTTGGCAGCTAAGTCCTCTTTTTCTTTCTTTAAGAATTCTATGTTGTGCTGAGCAGTGGATAGACTATTCTTCAAGGCCTGGTTTTTTGTAGTTAGGAAGGTTATGGTCGTTGTTTGTTCCCTCACTTTCTTTTATAGGTAAACTATCAGACAGATATAACCCAAGAAGGCATGGTTCATAGTATCTTGCTGGCTTAATATCACATATGTCTCACCGTTATGGGTTATAACATTGGCTATATTGGCATGAGGATAAGGATCCGCGAAGTCGTCCTTATCCATATCACTAGAATACATATTTTGAAACGAATCCAGATTGATATCTCCTTCAGTAGTTACATGTTCGGCAGGAAGAAATGTTTGAGAAGGAAGGTTAGGTGGTATTTCTTCTTGTAAAGAAGGGTCAGGATGAATAAGAGGAGGGAGTTTGAAATGACGCAAAATTATCTCTGACCCCAAGCTAAATTTCTTTTTCTTTGTAGCTTTTTCACCACTGATCTCCTTGTGTCTATTATGATCTTTCCTTGTGATCTGAGGCGGATGATCCGATCTGTCGGCTTCTTTGACTGTAACCTCAACTGCCTCCAGCAAAGCGACATTGATTCCTCATTGGTTTTCTGAACTGACCCCCTCTGTGATTTGTTGAGATGGGTCAACTTTGGTTTTCTTTTTCTTCTTATTCTTAATCTTGTCCAGGTGACTGGGGCATTTGTTTAGGAAGGCAGGAAAATTTTATCGTCCTTAGCTTCAGTCCTCTTCAAAATAAAATCGGTAGGAGGAGGAGTGATCAGCTGCTCCCAAGTAAGGTCCCTACTCCCCAAAGTGTTCCAGAGGTGAGACCTCACAAAGTTTCCAGAAGTAAAACAATTGTGGAAACCGTTTTATCCGATGCACATTCGTTTAGTTTGCTACATGTAGCATGGGCTGCTTCTAGGTGCTCCAGAAACCTTTTTGCCAATACTAGAACAAAACACAATAATCAGTTCGAAATATTAGCATAACATTTAAGAAGTCAAGTATTACTTGAACTTTCCAGCGGATGGTTAGCTGGTTGGGGTTTGTGGTGGAGTTTAACTTATTGCCATTCTCCCACACCCCGCTGATAAAAAATAATTGAGTCCTCCATGGCTTCTCGGATTCCAACAGATCATTTACCACCTTGAAATCATTGCCCATGTTGTAGTGGTAAAAGAGAATATGGTGATTTCTGCATAGACTAGCCACAACAACAAATGGCTCCATGGGTAGAGGAACTTTTGACAACCTAGACGCCATTATACCAGCGAGCAGTCTATACCATGCATTTGGGCTCAGTTGGCTTAGACATAATATAACAAAGTGGAAATACCTGACGATTTATGGGTCCATAGGAAACCGAATGCCCCAATTGAGCACCTCCGTATATACCACCAACTCATGGGATTTAAAATCCACGGGGGTCTCCAGAGTGACCGGAATTCTCACCTCGACAGATTCAGGAAAGCTCTACTTTGTTTGGATTTGACCCAACTCAGTAGTATGGGTGTATACATAAGCGATGTTTTGAAGGGCTATCAAAGACTTCGCACTAAACGTTTGGAAGTTTGGCCCAACTTTCCCTTCCAAACACTCTGGAAGTGCATCAGGATTGGATAAACCCACTTTTAGTCTGATTGTCTGATCTGCTTTATTATCCTCTGTTTTTTCGGACATCTCGAATGGAGTGTCCTCCATATTGTTCTCTATGTTCTCCTCCATCACGCTTGACTACTGTTCGGACATTTTGACATCTGATGGGGGCTTTATTGTCTCTGAACTAGCCGGTTTCGAAGAAGAGGGAGTACTTTTGGCTTCAGTTAGACGAGTTACCCTACGAGGATTGGATTTCTCAGTGTTTGAACCCATGACCAGGAAGGGTGAAGGTATCCTAACACTGAAAACTGTTTCTCTTTAGGAAGAGGGTCTTGGGACTCTTGAACTGAAGAGCCTGATTGTAAGGTAGATATGGTTGGGACAAAAAGTGTTTTTCTGACCCTTGATGTCTTTGATGATGATGAGCTCTAGTTTGGGCTTGTTTCTGTAGACTGATTTCTCCACCGGGAGAGGTAGGGAGTCCAGCTGCAACTGTTGCGTCTCTTCTTGCTCTTTCCAAATTAAATAAATTTAGTCAGCCTCCTTTCACCAATGCATTTCTAGATGTGAAAATAAATTTACCCAGGCACAATTTAAAAGAATTATCAAGTTTTCTCTCTCTAGAAGTTTTTGTGTTTTCAGATACAGTGAAATAGTGAAACCAATTTATATTGATACGAAGATGTAAAAGTTTACCTAAGGGAAGACAAATCGATCAAGGTAATGATTAGCGACTATGAAGTATGGGGGTTACACCCTTAGTTAGTTTTATAGGTACTGAAATCTAGGAGAAAAAACGTCTGAGAGGTCAAACCAAATCTCAACACGTGTCCCATTTCAAGAAACTGACTTTTGAAATTCTTAACTGTAAAGTTAATCTCTTCGAATCCGATCAAGATTCAGTTCGGATAAGAACGACATTTCGGAGGATCACCTTAATATATACTGAGCTTTATATTTTTGAAATAGCTCTTCCAAAGATTGTTTGAAAGACCTAAAGGGGCTACTGATGAGGTCGGATTTCGTTAACACAGACCTTTGTATATATCCGGAGGGTTGTTCAGACATATCCAATATCATGCCCCACCGAACAGTATAACACAGTGGAACGTGACTCAGCTAGTTGCTAGTCATTTCATTTCTTAGGCTAATGGGTTTTAAAACTTGACCCCAACCACTATCATTAATGAGGGTAATTAGAATTTACTGCTAACACACACCTTAATTATCTCTCTATATCTTACCTTAAATATTAAATTCTCAAAACTCTTTCCAAAACTACCCTTTCAACAGAAATAATCCACACCGCAATCTAGACAAGATTAACAACGTCCACCTAACCACATCGTCTACACAAGACAAATACCGTCCAAAAGACCACATTGGCATGAGGATAAGGCTCCACGAAGTCTTCCTTGTCCAGATCACTAAAATACATGTTCTGAAATTCATCCAGATTGACATCTCCTTCGGCAGTTGTCTTCTCGGCCGGAAGGAATGTTTGAGAATGAAGGTTAGGTGGTTTCTTCTTGTGGAGTAGGATCAGTAGGAACGGGGGGAAGTTTGGAAGGACACATAATTATCTCTGACCCTAAGCTACTTTTCTTTTTCTTTGCAGCTCTTTCGTCACTACTCTCATTGCACCTCTTATGATCCTTCCTTGTAATCTGGGGCGGATAATTTGATCAACCAACTTCCTTGACTGTAACTTCAACTGCCTCCAGCAAAGCGGCATTGATTCCTCATTGGTTTTCCGAACTGACCCCTTCGGTTACTTGTTGAGATGGGTAAACCTTGGTTTTCTTTTTCTTCTTGTTCTTAATCTTGTTCAGGTGGCTAGGGGTTTTGTTTCGGGAAGGCAAGTGAAGTTTGCCATCCTTAGCCTCACTTCCCTTTAAAATAACATTTGCAGGAGGAGGAGAAGTTAGCTGCTCCCAAGTAAGATCTCTACTCCCCGTAGTATTCCAAATGTGAGACCTAACAAACTTCCCAGAAGTAAAGCAATAATGGAAACCGTTTCCCCATCTCTCCGATGCCCATTCGTTTTGTTTGGTACAAGTAGTTTAGCCTGCCTTTAGGTGCTCAGGGAACATTTTTTCCAATACTACAACAAAACACAATAATCAGTTCGGAATATTGACGTAGCATTTAGAAACCAATAAAAATACGAACATGTATTACTTGAAATTTTCCAACGCCTGGTCAGCTGACTTGGATTTGTTGTAGAGTTTATCTTCCTTCCATTCTCCCATGCCCCGCTAATAAAAAAGAATTGAGTCCTCTATGGCTTCTCGGACTCCAACAGATCGTTTACCACCTTAATATAATTACCCATGTTGTAATGGTATAAAGGAATATGGTGGTTTCTGTAAAGACCAGCCACGACAACAAATTTCTCAATGGGTAGAGGAATTTTTGACAATTTAGACGCCATTATACCGGCCAGCAACGTATACCATGCATTTGGGCTCAATTGAATTGGGCATAACTTTATCAGGTGGAAATACCTGACGATTTATGGGTCCAAAGGAAACCGAAGGCCTCAATTGAGCACCTCAATATATACCACAAACTGTGGGATTTATAGCCCATGCGGGTCTCTAGAGTGACTGGAATTCTCACTTTAAAAGAATCAAGGAAGCCCCATTTTGTTCGGATCCGACCCAACTCAGTAGTATGGGTGTATACATAAGCAATGTTTTGAAGAGCTATCGAATACTTCACACTAACCTTTTGGAAGTTTGGCCCAACTTTCCCTTCCAGACACCTAGAAGTGCATGAGGATTGGATAAGCCCACTTTTAAACTGGTTGTCCGATCTGATTTATTATCTTTTGTCTGTCCAGACGGCTCAAAGAGAGTGTCTTCCATACTTACCTTCATGGTCTCCTCCATTACGTTTGAGTGCTGTTCAGACGGCTTAGTATCTGATGTGGGATTTATTGTCTTCGAGCTAGCATGTTTTGAATAAGAGGGAGTACTTTTGTCTTTAGACAGGCGAGTTACCCTGCAAGGGGTAGATTTCTCAGCATTTGAACCCATAGCCAGGAAAGGTGAAGGTTTCCTAACACTGGAAACTGCCTTTTCATTAGGCAGAGGGTTTTGGGACCCTTGAACTGAAGACCTTGACTGTAATGGAGATAGGGTTGGGACAAAAGGTGATTTTCTAACTTTTGATGTCTTTGATGATGATGAGCTCTGCTCTGTGCTTGTTTTTGGTCGACTGATTTCTCCACCAGGAGAGGCAGGGAGTCTAGTTGCAACTCTTGCGTCTCTTCTTGCTCTTTACAAATCAGATAAATTTAGCCAACCTCCTTTCACCAATGCATTTCTGGCTGTGAACATAAATCTACCTAGACACAATTTAAGAAAATTATCAAGCTTTCTCTCTCTAGAAGTTTTTGTGTTCTCAGATACAATAAAACAGTGAAACCGGTTTATATAGAGATGAAGATGTAAGAGTTTACCTAGGGGAAGACAAATCGATCAAAGTCATGATTATGGGCTATGAAGTATGGGGGTTACACCCTAAATTAATTTTTTGCCAGGTAGGTACAAGAATCTAGGAGAAAAAATGGCTCAGAGGTCAAACCAAAACTCGACACGTGTCCCACTTCAAAAAACTGACTTTTGGATACAAACGTGAGATCGGACAATCACCTTGAATACATGCTGGGTTTTATTTTTTTGAATTAGCTCTTCCAAAGATTCTTTGCAAGACCTAAAGGGGCTACTGATGAGGCTGGGTTTCTTTGACACTGACCATTATATATGTGAGGGGAAGTTCAGACATCTCTAGTACCATGCCCCACCGAACAATATAACTTTGTGGACATGACTCAACTAGTTGCTAGTCATTTCATCTCTTAGGCTAATGGGTTTTTAAACTTAACCCAAGCCCATGATCTGACCCGGAAGGCCCATGGATTATTAAATGAGTATAAATACCCCAACTACTTCCATTAATGACGGTGATCGATATTTATTGCTAGCACATACCTTACTTATCTCTCTACATTTTACACTAAACATTAAATTCCCAAAGCTCTTTCCTGAACTACCCTTCAGGCAGAAATAATCCATACTAGTAGACAAACCACTATCAGAAGGTAGAAGACACATTGTTCTAAACTTTATCCATATATATATATATATATATATATTATGATTTCTAAAAAGATAGTCAAAATTTTCCGTGAAGTCACATGTTTTGATTTTTCAGTATTTACAAAATTGTCATTTATAAAGATTCTCAAAAATCCTTAAAAATATATGTAATTACGTCTTATGTTATTATATACTCCATAAAGTTTCAAAACAAAAAATTTACTATACCTAATATTTTTCTTTCTAAAACTCATTAAAATCATAAAAACTCAAAACCTAAACCAATCATTTTTTTTTTCAATTTGTAAAATTTTAAAATCATGGTGGAAATGGTAACAAAACCTATTTTTCCACAGACCAACATATACATGGAAGAGGTATACACCCTTTTATCTTTCCGATTTTTCAAAAAAATGATTTTTAAAATAATATAATAAAAACAATGCTCGACTCCGCCCGACGATGACGTCCATGTGGTGTTCGTCGTTTTCATCATGTCAAAGAAGATGCCATTTTTCGCTAGACAAATGACGGACACAATGACCTTGACGCCATATCATGTTGGACATAATGATGTTGGAACTGGTTGCCAATAACGTGTCGCTCAGATTCCTATGTCCGCAAGGACATGGTGCCAACGCCATCGTGGCCGCAATGTGATTAACTGATTGACTTGTATTGTTTTTCTTAACATGTTAACATTTATCTTTTAATTTTGTATATTTTGTAATTTTAGTACGTTATCACTTACTAAAGACAAATACCAACTAAAAATAATTTTAATTTACAGTAAAACAAAATACCCATTGTGATTTGAGAAACTTTTCTGATATGTAAATATGTTTTGTGTTTTCAAATAAATTATTAAGTTTTTTGGATATATGATTAAGTGGTTTTCAAGGTAAATAGTGACATTTTAATTAATAGTGTTAATGTTAACTTCTTTAATTTTAGTTTTAGTTTTATTTTTTTTTAATTCTAGGTGAAAAAAATCAGTTTAGAAAAATAAATGCTAAAAAAAGAAGAAGAAGAGAAATTTCTAAAAAAATAATGATAAATTCACAAAGTTATGTAAAAGATAATTGTTACGAGAAAAAAAAATACTAGGTATAAATTTTTTATTATCATAGAAGAGAACTTACATTTGTTTGGGGTTTTATTCCTTATTTATATCTTTCTTATCTTTATCGGTAGTTACCATAATATTTAATTCCACTAACTAAATGTGTGACTGTATTTCCATCATGAGACTTGAATTTATGAGTCATTAGTGGTTTGACTGTTTCCATTATAGTAGCAGTAAACATTACTCTGACCATTTTTCTTGTAGATCGGGCTCGGCCGGTATCATCCGCGCGTGAGGCCGAGCGCACTTCCAATCGATCCTCTTCTACTCAGCCAAATGTCTTGCTCGACTCTTTCCTTAGGTCGTGTCATCTATTTGTATCTTTGTTTGGAAATACTTGATTGGTCCGAGATCTATCAATCTATCCCGCTATTGTTAGGTCGCCTTTAATTCCTCTAAAACTCATCGGTTATGCTCGATACCTTTATCATCTTTTCTCGCTGATCGAATTTGTATCGTATTCCAGATCGCTTTATACTATTCAAGTGAATTCTTCTCTTTGGATACTTTCTTACTTAATAGCCAAAGGATACCCCATCATCAATAATAACTTCACGAAAATAATTTCGATCTTTTTATGGTATCATTTTACGCAGTAATTTTACGTTTTTTTAGAAATTCTCATATATAGCATGGAGTGAGATGACGCATGTAAGGTAAGTCAGTTCACTAAATGAAATATTTATTTTATCTAACGGTCCACATTAGTTCATATAGTTTTTCTTAAGATATTGGGATTGTGTTATTAAAATATATAATTTTTTTATAAATGCTTTATATTTTTTATTAGATCAATTTGGAGTTAAGAACTCATTGATCCAAAAATACAAGTTAATAGGCTTGTGTTATATGGTTAATGAAAAAGTTAAAGATCTGATCAAAACTGGATAATAACAATATCAACTTTTTTAATAACTTTTTATTTTGTGCGAATTCGACAAAAGAAACAGAGATATGATAAACTTCTCATACTAGGTTGGATATATCAACTTTAGTCTGATATGCAGCGTCAGATCAACCAACTCTATCATTTTAGTATGAGCCACGTATCACCAGAGACCAGTTAGTCCTCGGGTCGTCAATTTGATTGTCCTTTTAGCTTATTTAAACACGTGCCCAAGTTTTAAGGGTGTTGTCTCTACACACTCTTAAGAGTAGTTAATGCCCCGAAACCAACCTTAAAGAGGTGTGAATTTAATTGAATACTTTCAAATTCATCTGGAAATTGAAAAAACTGGTGAAAGCTCGAGAGCAATATAAAATAGAAGAGATGAAGCAAAGGATGAAACCTTGGTTTCGGTGGAAGATATTACAAGTTCAGAGGCATCATTACTTGATATAAATATAAAGTCTTCCCATCCTGCAGCCCTTAAAAACATTCCTTACATCTACCTTTCCTACTAGAAAAATGAGGCATTCCTACAAATGTCAAAGTGAGGTTGCCGGTTTTTTGGCAAGACATTCGCTTCGACTTGGTCCGACGAATTGGTTCTCTATAAAAATCTATATTATTGGGGATTCAGACTCCCATTTTATCTCAACTTACGCTAATTTTTCACCTTAATAGATTCTTTGCATAGCCAGGCCAGTTTAAACACTTGGATAATGGTGATGTTAGTTATCATCGTTTATGGGGTGTCAAATATCGATATTGATATGAAATGATGTTTTTCAATGTGCAATATTTATACCAATAAATATTATTATTTTTATTACATCTGGATCCCAAACCAGTTGAAGGTAGTGGGTTACCTACTTGAGTTAGAGAATAACTTGATAAAGAGTTTCATATATGTTCGAGGAGCTTAAAAAATGAGGTTTACATCGGTAGAAAAAACTTGTCCGGGATCTAATTTATCTGGAATAAAATGAGTAAGGGCACTGGCTCTACCAAACTACTATACATTATTAAGGTTATTTCTTTGAACAACCATCATACATATTCAACTCATTTTCCTTAACTTATACGTTGATCTCTCTACTTTTGTTTTACAAAATACAAAAAGTTATTATCTTTTCCCAGGTACGATACAAATGAGAAGCTTGTAGAACTGAGCAAGTGGGCCTCAAAAAATTAGAATTATAAATTTCTTCAGTACTCTATAATAAATAACCTTTTTCTCTCTAAGTTTTGGGATAGTGAGAAAGATTTGAACCCCGAAGGCGACAATGTTTTTGTTTTTTATAAAGAAGTCATGACGAGAGAAACCATGGGACGAATATATGGTATGATGTCTTTGCCATGACAGTGCCAAGAACTTAATAAGAGGACATTAAATATTAAAGAACCCAGTATAACTTAGAAGAAAACCAAGTATGCAGCAACTTCGGATGATGTAGCCTTGAACAAGGTAATGGTCGAACCAGAGGTTCATTATAAAAAGATCAAGGATAAAGAGATTCAAGTGTTATATGACTCAGTTTAATAGTAAGGATATTTTGTTGATGTATGTTAGATTGATTGTGGTCGATCGTTATGCAAGCTAGAAAGTAACTCATATAGAAGTGTGTCGAGTTGAGACTTCTGCAATAATGTTGGGATTACGGATGTCAAGAGCAAAGGGGAAATTCTCTATATCGACGCGCGATCTCTGTTGAGTGTTGTGGCTTGCTATGCTAATGTTGCCAAGTCCACGACTTCCACCACCAACAAATCCATGCCCAAGGCATGTGATTGGTAAATCACTTTTAGTTTAAAGTTAAATTTATTCACCTTTGGCCCTATGTGTTAAACCTTAAGGGTTATGAGTAAATTTTTGTTTCCTTGTTAATATTTAGTGGGCTATGAACAATACATTTTCCATGCTTCAAGGCCTGTCCGATGAGAACCACTTCATGATTTCTTATTTATATAAATGATAAATAGCATAATAAAGTAAATCAATGATAGTGATGAGGTTGAGGCTCAGATCAGGAATTGTGAGGGCACTATGTTTGAGTATGAAATGGTCTTTGAGGGTCATCGAGAACGCATGCATAAAACTATTGATGAGCTCAGAAATTCAAAATTTTCTATAAAATTTGAAGCAAACAAGGTCGCAAGCCTCAAGGAAAGGGTAAAATAATTGGATTTGAATGCGTCTGAGGTATATTTGGCCTAGATAACGCAAGGGAAGATAAGTCAAATACTTTAATTTTATAGTGAGATAAATTTATCGAAGTGGTTAGAACTGACTGAGCGTCCATCCGATCAGGTATGGTTCTTAAAGTTCACGAGTTTTCACCAAATTAGAGTTTAGTCCATTTAGAATGAGGTTCTTGAAGCGAATACGCCAAAGGTTTTGCGCTTAAACTTGAAAAGGAGTTCATAGAGGAGGAGGAAGATGAGGAGCTCAAAAGCTCCAAAGATTAAACTTCTCCCCAAGCTAGGACTTTAGATTCTCTGGCTGATGTTTCCCCCTATAATTTATCCACATACCTACATAAATACCATACTACAATGGAGGATGGTAACAATAATGCTTCAGAGCCATGATTACCTTTGTAATAATGAACTTTCTCATTTTGTTTATTGAACTTGTTCTCTTTTTATCGTAACTAAAGTCCTTGGTAGCCCATGATATTTTTTGTATGCTTTTATTTTTTTCACTTCGAATCGGTTGGGTCCCTAAAAGGCCATTGCATTTTATTATATTTTAAAAGAGCTCCGACCTTTTATTTTACTCATAAAGCTTCGGCTCCACACCGTAAATTAGGTCATCAATCTCTGGTGCGGTGAAAGTCTATGTCAGAGCTTTTATTAGATGTTAATGTAAGTTATTAATGATGGAGCTTCAATGATCTTTTTGGCCAACTAAGGTTGGAAATTTTTCACTAATACTTCATATAGGATGGATTGAACTGAGCTAATAACATAGAGCGTCGCACAACTCTTTAACTATATAAAGTTAAAACACTATACTTGTTTTTTATATACGTTGGATCAAACCGAATATCAATTTAAACCTTCACACAACTCTTGACTTACAATAGTTGGAATATGTTACTTGTTTTTTAAAATTCCCTAGATCAAACCGAGTTATCAATTCAGAGCTTTGCATAATTCTTGATCAACCATTGTTAAAACATTTTACTTGTTTAGTTAGTCTGAATCAACTTACTAGTTTTAGGATTTCTAGACCATATGTTTTACCAATTAAGGTTGAAACACTTTATTTGTGCAGCTAAATAATCCATAAAGATGTCTCGTCTCTTACTTCAAATATTCCTCTCATATCAAAAATTAAAAATTAAATGACAAACAATTTATTAATGAGACGACTATGTAAGCACCTCATTAAAACTTTCCTATGCCACTAGGGTAGGAAAAAGTATGCCACCAGATCTTAAATTAAAATTATAAAAATAATTAGTTGGTAAACTTTTCATTTATTAAAAATTTACGACGAGTAGAGCCGTAGGTGCTCGATATTCCATGAGTGTTAACTTCATATTCCTTTCTCATTCACTAACTTATATCTTCCAAATTTGAACCTTTTAGACACTATGTAAGGACCCTCATAGTTCAGACCATGCCTAACAAGACTCTGATTTGTAGTACGCAAGGAGACTTTATTGATGACCTTTTCTCCTATCTTAAACTCACGTGATATGAACCGTGAAGCATATATACTTCACATATATGTATGGTAGTGCATAATATTAAGTGAGCCTTAGTATGTTCATCCTCGATTAAGTCCAAATCAACTTTTCTTCTCTGGTTATTTCCTTATTCGGGGTAATTGGCCATTATAAAAGATGGTAAAATGGTTTATGTTTGGTCAATTACATCCATGATATAGACTAAGGTAAAATGAGTCTCACTTGTAGTAGTTTGAGGTGTTATTTATATGCCCATATAACTTCTTGAAGAAAGTTTGGTCATTTTCCTGGAGTCCTTTCTAGGTTTTTTTCCAAACCATTTAGAAATACTTAGGTTGGTAACCTCTATTTTTCCATTTGCTTGCGGGTGAAAGGGTGTTGATTAGTGGTGTTATATGCCTCTGGTTTTGATAAAAAAATGACGTTTGCATTTTGAAACTTGAGGTCGTTGGTAGTGGTGATTGAATTTGACATACTGAACCTGGAACAAATGTTACTTAAGATTAAATTTATTACATCCTTAGCTCTTATCCTCAAAAATTATTATACATTTACCTATTGTTAAAATTAATTCATAAAACAAATGATATGTTGACGTCCTCCTGAATAGGTAAATGATCGACTAGGTCGAGATCACACATATTAAAGTGTTAAGCTTTAAATATCAACTCAAGTGATATGATTGAGCCATGAATTGTATTAGAGAAAAACTGGCATATGTCAATTTTTTCATTGAATCTTTGGTATCAGCCATAAGTTTTATCCAATAATACCCTGTAAATAAAATTCTTTTTATCAGTGTCTTAAACCCGTACTGGGTTGAACCAACCCCATCGTGAATCCTTTTTAAGATCACAAGAGATTCATGAGGACCGATGCATCATAATAAATGATGGCTTATACCTTACTTATACAAATGTTTTCCTCACAACACATATTTGTAAGGTTTGAATTTCAACTTTTAGGCCATTAATTTGTCACCGAGGAGGGTGTCATTCATTCAGACTTCTACAATTTTGTTGTTTTCCAATCATTTGAATCAATAACACATACTTTAAATTTTTCTCTAATAACATTACTTTATTTTATATATCAAACTAATCTAATAGCATCTACTCATTGGACATTAGTTGATTGGGACACATATTTACGAGTTAAAAAACCTCAAACATTCAGATGTGTAAAGGTACTTGAGCCCTAATATTATATAAACGTGTAAAGAATACTAGCTCATATGCCAGAGTGTTAGCCAAAGTATCTCTCATCTTTAGTATTTGAAGCATGACATTTACATGAATATCCCATTCTGCCCTCATATTTGGCAAAGTTATGAACCACTAGTAAGCATAATTTTAGTTCAAAACTCTATATAGGACGTGTATAACAATGTCTATATAGATGAATTCTTTAGATACCACAATGGGGTCCAAACCTTCGACCCACCACACCAGTATGCATAGAATCAAAAACCCAACTAACAAACTATGGTGGGTTTCTCCACATATTCTTTGGAGCCCTAGAGACCCCACTAATAACCAGAGAGCATCATACTAGACCTTGTGGACCCAAATGAACAAAACAAAGATCCCAAATCTGCAAAAAAAAAATTGATAACCAAGATATTCACCTTATTTTTCTAGGTATCAACATGAGACTCTTTTTCAATCGTTATTTGAGGTATATAAGAGGCTTCCACAAATGTGGGGAACTGACATTAATTTTGACTGTCCAAACCACTATTATCGGATTCGTGTGTTATGCGCATAACTTTGTAAGCTATTTGTATTTGAAAGAAAGAATTTGGGTGATAAATAAGAATCATGGTAAAAAAAAGTCAAAATGATAGATTCATACATAGAGATAAGAAAAAGTAGATAATTTAGCTAAAATGACATACAACTAAGGCACATACCTTTTTTATATATCATGTAGTTTTTTCACATATGTTGATTCAGTGAACTAATGAACAATTTAGATCATCTATGTAGAGTATAGATGACATCGATCGAGATCCAAAAATTAGTTTTTATCTTTATTTTTCACTCTCACACGTGCACCTTACTTAAGACAAGATTAGTTCTCTATTTTTCACTTCTCCACTTCAAAACATATTCTTCAAAAAATATCAAAATGAACTAAGTTGGAATCTCATTTTATTAGTTTTGTCGTAAATTTTATACCTTTTGTATTCCAATTTTGGAACAAACAACTTTGACATTTGTAGTCTAAAATGACTATTAAATATAATTTTTTTTGGAAAGATTCATTCGTGACATTCTACAATAAATATGTCACATACACGATGTACAATGGAGAAAAATACGATTGACACTTTCACATTTTTCTATTTTTTTCTTTCTAGTGATGTATTTTTTATTCATATGATGAACAAATGGTTAGCAATAGCTAAGTTATTTTTATTTTGGGTTTATAAAACCTTTATAAATAAAATTTATCATGAAATAATATATATTTTAATTTTAATTTTGTTTTCTTAATACATCTAAATAACGATAATGTTTTTATTACCTGAAGTTACCTACTCGTTCAACTGTTTGCCTTAGATTTAGCATGAGACCATATAATAATGTCTACTTCTGGACTGTATTAATACCACTAGGTTATATGAGCTATGAGACTAGAGATACAATCAGTCATACAAGAAGGTTAGTTGTCTGTGATCGAGAGATAAATGCAACACTCTGAAATAGAACCTTATTTTTAGGAACATATGTGAAATTAAATTAATTTAACTATGTAGACATTTTTGATAGATTGTTTACACATGCTAAATAAATTATGATAAAACAAATAGAAACTTGTTTCTTTTTATTGTTTTGTTTTTAATCAATTGATTTTCATAAAAATGTGGATTTTTGGATAGAATTTTATTTAAACTATTTTATAAATTAGTACATCTTTTTATTAACTTGTATGATGTAATATTAGAATTTTCCTTGGGTTTTATACTTGAGTATTTAAATACTCACTATTACTTGTAAAAAATCATGCAATTGTGAATTCTTAATTAATTTTTTGACACCATTGTCGGGATGATTTTTTTAATTTTGTTATCTATTAGTTTGATATACATTTTTTTGATTTTTTTTATATATTAGGTAAAAGTAACTTTCTTCCCTTTGATCAAGAGATCGAAATAAACTTTGAAATAAGAAGGAAATAACTAAGATGGTTGAAAAAAATAATACAATGAGGTTCTGATATAAGAAAGATTGATTAATTATGTAAAAACCATCATAAATGAGGTTTAACCCTAGTATCTTGAGACGAGAGTTGACTACATCTCGCTTTGAAATTAAATTGACGCGTATAAAGATAATTCAGAACAAACATATGTTCACTGAAGACCCAAAGCAATGCTTAAATACCCATCTAGCCGGTTTTTTTAGAGATGCGTGACACCTGCCAGTACAATAATGTCTCATCATATGCAATAAGACTGTGGCTTTTTCCTTTCTCTCTCAAAGAGAAATCCAATACGTGGCTATAATCATTGCCTTTATAAAGCATCACAACATGGGAGAAACTAGCTCAACTCTTTTTGCCAAAACATTTCCTGCTACTGAAGTCAGCCAAGTTTAGAAACGATGTCACCAACTTCACACAATGAAGCGGTGAATCTATGTATAACTCATGTTAAAGTTACAATGAATTATCGTGAATATGCTATTATCATGTTATCCTAACTTGGCTAATTATTCAGACCTTTTATAATGGGTTGTTGGGAAATGACAAGTTGATGATAGACGCCACAAACGGATGTTCTTTAACTATAAAAACTTCTGGAGGAAGCATAAAGATTACTAGAAGTGCTCTCCAATAATAATTATACATCTGAAAAGAAGTAAGGAATGTATGCAATGAATAATAAGATGAACTTTCAAGCGAAGATATACGGGCTTCATTAGTAAATAACCCAAATAAATATGAATTCTGCTAAATTACATAAAGTTGATGTTTACCAATCATAAAGTACAAATTATTTTGCAATATCATATGATGCGATGTATGTAAGTAACTTCCAACAAAGTGATATACCTCATAATAATAATAATATTTTTTATCAAGCTGGTCATATGCAAAATCTATTTTTTTTTCAAAAAAGAACAATGATAATATTCGGAAATAATAAGATTTGGAGAAGCATGAAAAAAAATAACTTTGGAAGAGAATCTAAGAAAATTCATTGGATTTTTTAACAATCCCTTTACGATAAATGAATAAATCATGAATAATATAAAGGTTATACATCAAAAGCAATGAGTGCGCTTGAAGAAATAAATATTCAGTTGGGTTGGATACACTCCATATTGGTCTGAGTAAATCAAGAAACTTTACCAACAATACCAAGAACAACCCAAAACAGGTTAATGCAATCATGCTGAGAACTAGGAGAAAAATTGGCCATTAATTAGAGAAATATGGCAAAGAGCATATAGAGGATGAAAACCAAGATAGGGGTGATCATGTAAAACTAGCTTAAAAAGTAACATAAAGTAACATACGAGAAATTTACCGCGATAGGATAATGATGATCGCGACCAGACTCAATTGATCGTGGCAAAGACCTTAATGATCGTAGAAAAGTGGCATCAGAATAAACCGGGAGTCCTAACTCTTCACTTCATGGCGACAAAGTTACAGATGATCGCTAACACCACGCAGTTCATCGCGTCAAAAAGAGAGATGATCGTGAACATGATGTGTGAGCCTAAATAAAACGTAATAGTGACACACTTTACAATGACCACAGTAAAGGTGACCGCGACAAAGTTCTAGAGACAATCCACAAACCCTCAAATTTAAAATATGCACCTCGAATTCTTTACCCATGCCAGAAGTAGAAACAAAACAGTGAAAATCGATTCTTAAAATTTCTCGAGATATTTTACAGCTTGGAGGTCAATATCCCTTTTGCTGATTTACTAAAATAGATATTGAAGTATTCAAAATTTCTCAAGGATATCCGTTCGTACAAAGTAAAGTTCAAAAAATTCAAAATAGTGACGGTTATAGCGGAGTGCAATGCTCTAATTCAAAACAAATTTCCACCAAAACTATAAAATCCACAAAGTCTTACTATCCCTTGAAAATTGGTGATTTAGATTTTGAAAAATGTCTGTGTGATCTAGCTGCCAGTATAAATTTATCTCTTTCTATCTATAAAAAAATAGGAATATGTAGAATAAAACTCACAATTATTTATCTACAGTTAGTTGATCGATCTTATATATCCTAAGAGAATAATAGAAGATGTTTTGATAGAGGTTGATAATTTTTTATTCCCAATAAACTTTATAACTTTAGAGATGTAGGAAGATAAACTTGTACCTTTATTTTTAGAAAGACCTTCTCTAGCTACTGCTCGGAAAATTATGTATGTGGAGGGTGGAAAACTGAAAATATGAGTAGGTGACGAACATATGAAATTTAACATACTTGAAACATTGAAATTTCCAAAAGATGTCCATTCACGCTTTTCCATTGATGTGGTAGATTAACCAAGTGATAGATGCATGCTTGAAACATTTCATCTTCCTATTTTAAAAGATTCATTAGTACATGATATAAAAGAGATAAAATAAATAAAATAAATTGAATAGTTTTACGACACTAAGAGACCAAGTGAAATTTTACCAAAATATGGAAAATTAAAAAATAAAAGAAATTAAATAAATTGAATAGTTTTATGACACTAAGGGACCAAGTGGAATTTTACCAAAATATTTTAATGAATAAACGAATTTTATGTTTAAGTATTTTTATGCTATTTTGTATCGTTGCGCTTAAATTCTTACTATTTGTATGTACTTTATCATATTCCTGATTTTCTATTTATTAATATGTTTTTTGTGCCTCTATACAGTAGAACTCCAATTTTTATCATTTAAATCCACAATTTCAACACCAAAATATCCATCAGGTACTATTGATTCTTAATTTATTTATTTATGTTTTAAATATTATGGATAATATTAGATTTTAAGTATGGACATAAGATATTTGGTTATTTTAGGCACTACAAAAAAAACTAGTTTTATGATCACTGAATATTAATATTTTATATTTTAAGATCTTTAACACTTGATTCAAACTTGTGAATTGATTTATAGTTAATTTTTTTTAATAATTACATGTTTATATTTTTATTTGATTAGTTTTTTAAGGTAGTTTTATTTAAAATTTATTAAAATTAATTATATCGAAATGTACTTAGAGTATAACTTATCTTGTAGTTGTTATATGTATATAATGAAAAATAATAATATATGAATATATATATATATATATATATATATATAAAAGAGATTTTTATAAATCTTTATTGAGTAACTAGTTCTTATGCCGGATAGTGTTAAAAAATTTCGGAGAGTGTTTAAGTAATAAAACAGTAAATGTTTAAACTCTGGATGATATGTAGAGAGATAATTGAGTTGCTTGGAAATATTTTAGAGAAATGTGCTTTCATAGACAGTTAGACATTTAACATTTCCTCAAATTTTATTTAATGTGATTGAGGTTATTTATAGCAATATGGGACTAGCGGGCTTACATGGTCCATGTTAGGCGTGGGCATTTTAACCGGAACCGAAAGAACCGAACCGAAGTAGATTTGGTTCTTTTATAATACCTGAATGGTTCTAGTTTTCAATTACCCACGGTTCTCGGAACCGAACCGTACCGAACCGAAGAACCGTGGGTACGTGTTAGGAACCGAACCTATGTATTAACCCTTAATTTTGAATTGTTTTAAAAATATATTTTCTTTTTCAAAGTTGGATTCCCCTAAATTTGTCTTTTATCATTGATTTTCAATTATGTTCTCTTTAATAAATGATAACATACTTTATTTAAAGTAGTGGCATATTTGCAAACTATTATGTGTATAAACAAAATAACAAAATATCAACCTTTATATAATTTAATAAACTTGATATCATCTCTCCATTTTTTTTATATTACTAATATTATTCTTTAGTATATTAATTTTGAATATTTCTTATATTTAGTAATTTTTTTTCTTACAATCTAACATAGTTTTATTGTTTTAAAGTGTAAAAAGAGTTTTATATATGTTGATATTGCAAAGCATTTAAAGTATCCAAAACTACCCGATTGGAACCGAGTTAAGTACCCATACCGAACCGAATTAAGAAGAACTGAACCGAACCGAAATTTATTCGGTACCTAAATGGGTACTAGTTTTGAAGAACCGAAAGAATCAAACCGAACCGAAGAATCGAATGCCCATGCCTAGTCCATGTATCTATAAATACCATTATTATATAAAATTCATCTAATTATTACACTTTATTACATTATAATATAAAATAAACTTTGGTTCAATATCCATTTGTCAGATTTTACTTTTGGATAAATTGGTCTTCATCAGTAGTCTTTTTGGTCTTCGTGAAGATCCTTCAGGAAGATTGATGCATGAAACCTTTTCGGATTTTGGTATGGAACCTCTTCATATTCAACTTTAAATACTTATCACTTTATACTAGTTCTGGTTGAACCAAACACGTCTTGGAGAGATAATTTTGAATTGACTTATGAAGTTGTTCAGGTATACTTGCATACACGCTTAGGATTTGTCCATTCAAATATACTCTTATACACGTATCGTGGAAACTTTAGGTCTATAACCTCCTCTCTGAATTGTGAAGTGTGATAAGGCTTTGAAACGATTCAATTTCTCTATAAAAATAAGCATTGAAGACTTTTCAACTTCCCGAGGCTTATATATGTTGGGCTTGTGAGAGGTTTATTGGGATTTTTACAGTTCTTTACAAATGTTTTCCCCATAATATTTAACATCATTTTACTAATGCAACAATTTCTAGAGAGATAAGCTTTAAATTAACACCACCATCATAATCTCCAGTCCTTTACCAGTAACCGTCATGAAATACTTTAATAATGGTTCCTTTTGATCTGCATGTTCACAGCCAAAACTGCTTTAACCAATTGGTTATGCTTGTATAATCAAGCTGAAGCAAAGAAAAAAGCAAGACAAGCTGCTGGTATTCCAGAACCCCAAGGGCCAACAGTTATTAGTCAAACCTTCAACTACGGAGGCACCTATCCATACAACAGGCATTCTATATCAAATTATCCGACATTCTCTACTGCTCAGTCTTTAAGTTTGAGAACTCGTTCCTCGAAGCCAACATAGTCTCAATGAGCAACTAGTAGCAGGTGTTGATCTCAATTCATACCGATGTATTTGAATAATAATGATAGATAACCTACTGAGGATATGCCACTTATCAAGAAACCTACACTACTGTGATAGTAATGGGAAAACTCTCTTATGATCCCAAAGCCAAGAAGAAACAACATGTCGGACATGCTTTGAAGAAAACTCAAAGTAAACCACCATCATCCGGGTTCAATCCGATGTGATTGGTTGATGAAACTGAAAAATATGTTGACGTGGGCTTAGAAATTGGGGTATCTAGGAAATCTGGAGATGATACCAAAGTCCTAAAGAATGATGTGGGGAAAACTAAAAAACCCAAGGTAAGAAAAAACAAAAAAGTAGAAAAATGTAATTATCCCCGTCGTTGGCCAAGTGTGTGAGGCCTAATTTTGAGAATGTGAGCAATAAATATCTGATTGCTCTATCTGATATCTCATATAACTACTACTCGAAGACTGATCTAGGTGTAATTAGAGCCAAATGAGGATTCTTGAAGGAGGTGGTCATAAGGTTATAGAAGGATATAGAGATACCAATGAATTGCATAACAAAAGAATTGGGTGTCCATCCTAATGTACTAAACCGGGGACTTCGGTTTCTGCTGGACCCTGAAATAATTAAGTGTTTCGACGTAGTTGGCCTATGTACGATCCAAGCTAGCCCAAATTCATGGTTCACCCTATGTTATGTATCGTAACATCGAGATTTTCAAAGATTGAAATGTGGATGGAGAAATTTGTTGTCATTGATGGTTTGTCGAGGAATCCTTAGATCCTATTCTACTTTCTTACTTTAAGGGACGAGTACAACATAGTAAGTGACTTATTAGAAGCTGATAAGATGTAGAAGATGTAATTCTTATTATTAGTGGCTAATGGGAGCATGGTAAAATGATATGTTCGAAGGAAAATTTGAGCCACATTCAAAGGGTTTGGAAAAATACTGGTAACTCATCGACTTTTTCTTTTAATTCCGACTTATTTTATCATTCAACTTTGTAAATCACTTTTATCCTATTTGTAGCTATACTAAAGTCTCAAAAGCAAGACTGAGAAGCTGCTAAAGTCACCTTCAAAACGATACACCAATGGGCCATGGGGAACTGGTCAAACACGTTCCACAATTGCTTTACTCCGAACAACTTAGCTCGGAGTCACCTCTGGCAGACCTAGGCAGAGCTTAACTTGTCATGAGAAACGTTCACTACCCTACCTCGTTCATTGGCTATTCTTGACCAAATAGAAGCCACTCATGGAAAAATCTATATTTTTACCAGGATGAGGGCTCATAGTCATAGGGTAGAGAAATGTGATGCTAGTGGGTTGAGCTTAGAGAAAGATATTGCGGGTATTGTGGAAGAAATCATCCTAATGAGTCATTATAAGTAACCATTGAAGGTTACATTAAGGTCGGTATAATACCCGAAAATCCCTCACTTCTAAAAAGGAATAAAAAATTGAGCACATAAATAACACATAAGGAGGACAAACATAGCAGTGAGAAGAAAATGAATATAACACATACTAGCTCGGAGATTGTCCTTGTCATAGCTCAAGTTGTGCTTTCTTTGGTAACTAAACCAGTTACCTCATATGTTCGGACTAGAAAAGAACAAGTTGTTTCTAGTCAAAGGCCCGAAGGGTAGTTTGGATGGCTTAGTTTTGAAGGCTGCGAACAATAATTTCCCAATCCAAATAATCCTACCAATGTATGCCTTTTTAGTTAGAAAAAAGGACACCCTCTCTTACGTAGTGTTGGGATTTGTGAGAGGTATTAGCACACAAAGAAACCATCGCCTTCCTTAAATACGATTATGACCATCACAAGAAGGCTTTTCAAGAGCAAAAGAAGGGTGTTCATGGTTTGGCAAGCCAGTTCGTGTGGGCTGACGAAAAGCTTAACTCTCAAAAGAAAACTTACGAAACCAAGGTTGCTAATCTGGAGGCTTATGGAGTAGAGGAAGTCTAGAGATATAAAGATCCAGAAAAAGAGCATAAGGATACGATGGATCGTTTGTATAAAGCTTTGAATGAGTATACGACAATTACAAGAAATGCTAAGAAAGAGATATGTACACATAAAAGTCAAGTTGTAAAAGATCAAGAAGATGTTGTGGGTGAGTATGTTGATAATTTCTTAAAGTAGTTGTCGAAGTGAGAAGTTTTTATCAAGTCTGACGTCGTCTTGGACTTTCATATGGCATTCCCAGATCTGAAAATCAGATCTGTTTAGGGGTTGGTACGAGAAGAGTTAAGGCCTAATAATATAAAATTTGCAGATGAGGAATTCATCTAGATACAAATAATGAAAGTGCTTTTGAGAGTGAAGGCGGGGGGCTCTGAATGTGGGAGCTTCAAGAAGGATGCTGCCGAAGGGAATGAGCCCATAGGCAATTAAGTTTATTGTTATTTCACAAGTTTCTTATTTTACCGTTTTTCATAAGTCCTTGGAATGACCAAGGAATTTTGTAATATCGTTTGGATCTTTTTGTGCAAGTATTTGGCATGGTGAAGACATTTTGTAATTTTATTCAGAATCTATAAATGAATTTATTTTATTTTATTCCTTATCTTCAAACCAATTTATCATTTATTGAATAGTCTAATCAAATTTTCCTTAGTCGAAAGTAATCAATCCCCAACTATACATCAAACCAATTACTTCAATCCAGACCATCATTCCTTCGAATTCGATCAACCTGACCAACTAATGTTGGAACATTTTAATTGTGACCAACTAATTTTGGAACCTTTACACTTGACCAACGAGTGTTGAAATTTTATAATTACGACCAACTAATGTTAGAACCGTTACACTTAACCAACTAGTATTGGAACCTTTTAATTGTGACCAACTAATGTTAGAGCCTTTACACTTGACCAACTAGTGTTGGAAGTTTTTAATTGTGACCAGCTAATGTTTGAACCTTTTTAATTGTGACCAAATAATGTTGGAGCCTTTACACTTGACCAACTAGGGTTGGAACCTTTTAATTGTGACAGAAAAATATGTGAATCACAAAAAATAACACAAAAATCATAAAAAGTCAAAACATAAATAAAATTTAAGTAGTTCAAATATCTTATTAAAATATCCATAAGCCACACGGGTGGAAAAGAGTGTAAACCGTCCGATGTTTACATAAGAAAATTAAAAAATAAACAAGGGTTTTTCTTTACAATTATACCACATAGAGTCTTAAGTGCTCAATATTCCATGGATGTCAAAGAGGATTGTCTTCTCGATTTGTCAATCGATAAGTTTCAGGCTTAATTATTTAAATAAATGAATATGGCCCTTCCCAATTTGGTGCTAACTTCCATAGGATTTTATCTTTAGTGTATAGAAAGAACTTTTTTAAAATTTTGTCCCACACTTTTCTCTCATTCAGACATGTGATGCATACTTGCTTGTCATGAGGGTGATAGTTAAAAGATCCTAGATGTGCCATTGTTCTCCTTTTTTCAATCAAATCTAGTTGAGATCTCCTCCCCATATCATTATCTTCTTCTAGAAATATTTCACAATTCAGAAAGATGGGAGGGTAGACTCAGCTGGTGTCACTACATCAATCTCATAAACTAATGCAAAATGAGATCTATGCATGGTTATTTGGGGTGTAATACAGTAATCTCGTAACACTTCTTGTAAATAACTTGGTCATTTTCCAGCTGCACCTGCTAAATTTTTTCTCAAACCATCGAGGATGGTTCTGTTGATAACTTCTACGAAGGCAAACTTCGAAACCTAACATTTTGGATGTTGTTATTCAGGTATCTCTATAGGCTCCCATTTGGTCGCCACTGATATTTAAGTAATTAAAGATTAAATAATTAAATTTTCGATGAACTGTAGAGAAATAATTGAGCTGCTTGGAAATATTTTAGGGAGAGGTGCTCTGACAAACAATTAGGCAACATAATTTTCCTCATATTTTATTTCATATCATTTGAGGTTATTTATAGTAATATGGGCCAATTAGGCTTACATGGTCCATAAGCCCATTTGGTAATCCAAGTCCAAACACCCACAAATCCCATTACTATGTAACATACCTCTAATTATTACACATTATTACATCATAATATAAAATAAACTTTAGTTCTAAACCATTTTCTTGATTTTTCATTCGGTTCATTCGATCATCGTGAATGCCTAATCAACATAAAATTTGAGTAAAAAAGGAAGTGGTTGATATTAATTCTCATATGTGGATTGGCTAGTTGTGTAACCTAGTTAGTACAAGTCAACAAATCCTTAGGGATGATTTATCGCCTAATGCTCATAGCAAACTATGAGAGAAGTCATTCATTTAAAGTTCACTAAATGGATTAGTTAGAAACCTTAATAAAAATATATATTACACAAGTCACATGTATATATCTAATAAAACAAATTCATTATTTTTCAATGTTTATATGTTCTTTGGGGTGCCTTATCACCTAATGACATATGATAATTGGCTTGGGATCCATTGACTGTCATATAGAAAAAAAAGATGATATATATATATATATATATATATATATATTAATACAAAAACTGACAACTATTAAAAGAAAATTTAATTTTTTGAAAACATATTGAAACTTCTTTAGACTTTTTCGATTTTTATCTATAACATATTGTTTGGAACTTTTCACTTGGTTCATTAACTTGTTTTCAAATTAAAAAATTGGGTCTTGATTTATACCATGTTATAATATATTTTGATCATATTTTTTAATTGTAATACTTAGTTTTTTTTCGGGACTAGCAAATAAATAAGTATGAGGTAATTTAATCAAATGATATTTATCTTCGATTTTATATTAATTTTATACTAATTTACATGCTAATTTAATAATAAATGCTTGAGACCCATTCCATAACAAACTTAAGATCAAATGTTTAGAAAAATTCATCATTCTCTATGCTGAGTACCAATGCCTTCGTCTGATCCACAATGTTGATAAATATTTGGTAAATACTTTGGTCAGACCTTCAATAAGTGCACTGTATCTTCCAGCTCCTCACTCATCGTCTACCCTCATTGAAATTACTCGCGTTATGAAGGAACGTACGACCAAGCTCCACGTCAAGCACCACCTTGGAAAAAAACATGTTACTGACTACCCCTCCTTCAATATCCACCGTCAAGGAAAATAACCCGCTACCACTTGCCTCACTATTGTTATTTATGTCTCCTCCAGAAATCAAGACTCTCTGATGGGTGAGGGAGACCCTACCTACATATCCAACCTTAAAGCTCTCAACAAAGAGGGAAAAATATCACCACATTTACTGCTCCTGGTTATTCTGTTGTGGAAGTCATCTCCCATATCACTCGATCACGAAGGAATTATGGCTACAGATAAATATCAAGCCTAAAGAGGACACTATGTTCCTCGATTAGTGAACACAAATCACTTCTAATTATTTCTTGCATTAATATAGCCTCCTTGAATGTTTACAGTCTTAATGGCCTTATTCGCTAAAAAGACGTTATCGACTATGTTTTTTAATAACCATATCTCTCTTATTTTTCTAGTTGAAATAAAATTAAAATAGAATAAAATCGATAATATTGTTAGGACCATGTTGTCCTACTAGGTTTACAAAAGCAACCATGACACTCACCATTATGGTATGATCATTACTGCTTGAAAACCTAGCGAGTTTAGGCTAGCACTAGAAAAATCCACCCCTCTAATCAGACTGTAACATCACGTATATCGCCTTTAATATTAAATTCTCCATTTCCGCAATCTACATCTTCAATGATGCCTTAGATCACTCTTCTTTCTAAAAGGGCCTCATTGTCATCTTTGTCACCCGCTTGACCACTCTTTAGGCTGTACTTTGAGATTTTAAATCGAAAGGTAGATGACCGTACAAGATTTCAATGATTTATTATGCCCATACACTACAAGCAGGGTATACTCCTTATTTTGACGAGGTAAGATACAGTAAAGACTAACTAAATAACGTGCATGTAATACGAGGTAGCCATTTATGTGAGATAAACATAAAATATCAGAGGCAACCATCTATATGAGATAAACATAGACGAAACGAGACAACCATATATGAGAGATAAACATAGACGAGACGAGGCAAACATCTATATGAGATAAACATAGACGAGACGAGACAACCATCTATGTAAGATAAACATAGATGAGACGAGGCAACCATCTATGTGAGATAAACGTAGACGAGAGGAACAAAAGAAGAATAAGCCAAGGAGAACAATGATTTCAAAGACGAGAACAATATTCTATTTGATAGCATCGTACCCAACAGATGCACTAACCGAGCATCCAAACTTGAACCCCAAACTAACTGTTACCACGAAGTGACACGTATAATAATACATGTTTACTTAAAAATGTGCCTCGGTAGTTGTTACAAACGTGAGCGATATCAAATATACAATTAATATTGTTCAAAGGAAAACTGTTATTAGAAAAATGTAAAGGTGAAAGTGCACAAGATGTACGAATAAAAAGACATCTCCAAGTGCAAAAGACCCGCTTTTAGAAAAGACAAATACAAGCTATTGAATTAAATACTTCCCGGTGTTATTTTCTTGTCACTATTTATCATTACATTGGTTTAACCCTCGAGGAGGATTTTGATTATCGATGTCAACTACTAAAAAATAAAAAAATCGTAAAAATACGACTCACATTTATATTTTTTTCCATCAGCTTACATTAATAATCGAGGTTTTTTTTAAAAAATTAACAATAAAAACGTGGAAATAATGAACTTCAAATTTTTTAAAAATCTGACTATAATTGATCGTCCGGTATAAAAACCTAGATATGGTCTTAGATGATATTAATTATAGTTGAATATATATATATATATATATATAACTCGACTTCCGTTTTTAATATTTAAAAATACATAAATATCGATAGAAAGATGAACATAATGATTCATTCTTGCACGTTTAGCCTATTCAAATACGACTATTTTTTTTAGGGAAATTATACCAAATGTACCTACTCAACTATTCAATTGTCACTTACCACCCAAGGTTTGATCAATTGTTACTTAATACCCAACTCAACTACCTTATTGTCACTTACAACCTAACTTTATTTTAATACCCTAACTACCCTCACCATTCATGAACAGCCACGTAACCAAAATTTCTATTTCCTTCTCTTTCCTTCTCTTTCCTACTTTTCCTTTAATTTTATTTTTAAAAGATCCGTATCTTTCGAACCGGAGCTCGAAAAAAATAAATAAAAGTACCATTACTTTTGTTTTTTAAAAATGAACAAAACTAGATCCATTTATGATATTTTTTTATTTTTTTTAAAAATAAAATTTCACCAGTTGCAAGCAATTCGCATCTTGAGAATTGTACCAGTTTTTTTTTTTCATACTAGTGTTTTTTTTTATCGTTCAGAAATCCTGAGAGTTGCAAGCAATTCGCATCTTATCATGAGAATCGTTCAGAAATTTGCAAGCAATTCGCATCTTATCATGCGAATCGTTCAGAAATTGCAAGCAATTCGCATCTTATCATGAGAATCGTTCAGAAATTGCAAGCAATTCGCATCTTATCCTGAGAATCATTCAGAATTTGCAAGCAATTCGCATCCTGAGAATTTGCAAGCAATTCGCATCTTGAGAATTGTACCAGTTTTTTTTTTTTTTTTTCGTTCAGAAATCTTGAGAGTTGCAAGAAATTCGCATCTTATCATGAGAATCGTTCAGAAATTGCAAGCAATTCGCATCTTATCATGAGAATCGTTCAGAAATTGCAAGCAATTCGCATCTTATCATAAGAATCGTTCAGAAATTGCAAGCAATTCGCATCCTGAGAATTTGCAAGCAATTCGCATCCTGAGAATTGTACCAGTTTTTTTTTTTTTTTATCGTTCAGAAATCTTGAGAGTTGCAAGCAATTCGCATCTTATCATGAGAATCGTTCAGAAATTGCAAGCAATTCGCATCTTATCATGAGAATCGTTTAGAAATTGCAAGCAATTCGCATCTTATCATGAGAATCGTTCAGAAATTGCAAGCAATTCGCATCCTGAGAATTTGCAAGCAATTCGCATCTTGAGAATTGTACCAGTTTTTTTTTTTTTTTACCAGCGCGCGCCTTTTTTTAGTCGGGGGTATTTTTGTCCAAATTTCAGTTTGAGGTACCAAGTTACACTATCCAAAAAGCGGGTACCGCCGGGTAATACCATAGTTGAAAAGGTATTTACCGGTACTTTTCTCTTTTTTTTTATAATTTATTTTCTCACTTCTGCTGCTTAAAAAAATATTATTGCGATAAATTATATATTTTTTGTATTCTAATTTAGGAACAAACTATTTCGACATTTGTAATCTAGAATAACAATTACACATAAAATGAAATCGGATACCCAAGGCCCAAGGGTTCCTTATCTCTAACTCCATGTGGGATTTCAAATCGAACGCCGTATTTCTTAAAACGACGACGTACAGAGTACGCATTTTCCGCTACTCAGAGTGTAATGAGTGCGCATAGGGTAAACCCTCAGTTTGACGCAATAGCTTGCAAACCAACGCCAGAAGGTAAACCACACAAGATGACAAGCTCAGCCGAGAAAACGTATGTAGAGGGATTCGAATTCATGACCTTTGATCACAAACATGCCTTACTCAACCAACTCGGCTACCCCCTAGGAGCGCTTTTCATTTATATACATACATGATTAGAAGGTCTCTATACGATTAATAATATGTGAAAAAAAATCGGTTCCAATAAACTCAACCAATATATTTCAAGGCTCAGATCAGGAGGATCGCTCGAGATTCTCGAGTCTTCAAAATCTGTTTTAATTCGTGCTACTCGAGAATTTTTTTATGTATTTTTATTTTTTATCTATTTGTGCGATATTTTATAACCAATTGGGATTTAGTTTTGAAAAATTGTTTGAATTTTTTTTATGAAGTTTTAGAAGATGTTTTGTTATGTCATTGTAAATAGAAAAGGTACGATACAAAACATTATTAGTGGTTTTCGTTCGTCATAATGATTCGTTAAGATTTTGTTTGGATTAATTTGACGGACATCTTTTTATCTTTTTAAGCTATTTGGTATCATGTAAGATTATATGAAGAGATCATGTTAGCTTTGATAGCGAGAATCAATTGGTTTCTTGTATAGATCATGTTGTCATAAATGTAACCAAATTTAGTAACGACTTTAAGCTTAAAGTAAGAGTTTTGGTCATTGATATAAAATTTATTCGCAGAGTTATATAGTTGTTTCCAGAATAAAAGTGTTGTTATTATAGATTTTACATGTTAAAATTTGATCTCTTTTATCTTTGAAAACTACAATGATAACACCTTTAATCCCATGAACAACCATACATATTTCAAATAAATCTCTAGATCAACAATTTAAATTCTTACCTTATACTTAAAATCGTTACTAAATGTGTTTACACTGATTGTCAAATCATCTATATAAATAACTAAGTGATTCTCACTATCAAAATTCACATGATATGTCCATATAATCTTATATGATACCAAATGGTTTAAAACCAGAAAATGATACACGTCAGTGATCTAAACTAGATCTTAACAAATCATTGTCACGAGCGAAAACGGTCAATAATATTTTCTCTCCAACTTTTTCCACTTGTAAATCAAAAAATGATGACATAACATAATGCTCTTTATATCTAAAAGCATGGAAAGCTTTATCAAACAATTTCTTGAAATTGAAACCTGTACTTGTTACAAAATATCACACAAATTGATAATAAGGTAACATGCGTTAAACAATCTGTATATTTGTCTTATAGTAAAAATTAAATCTTATACATCATTATATTCTCCTATATTTATTGACGCATTTTGTTTATAAATTTTATTTTTTTAATTTTTATTACTATTGAATTTTATGTTATATTTTAGATTTTAAACTAAATTATTTTTTTACATGTGTTGATAATGATCAAATATGTAATATAGTCGAACACTAATCAATAAGAGGCAAGGTCAGTTAATAACGCTTAGTAATAACAATTACGTATTGGTATTAACATGAGAAAAAAAAAATCCCTCATAGTTAAAGAGTAATCGGGTCCAACTAGAACACTATGAGGATTAAATATGGTATTTATATTCTTATCTTCTTATTCAAGGACCATAGCCCTTGTAATTTAATTTTTTAAATAAGAACTCTAGTCTAGGAGCTCACGATTGTACTTTTATCATTCTATACAATGTAGTATATTTTTGTTAATATATAAAAAATAATAATCTTTAAAAATACACTACTTTGTTTTATACACATCGCCCGAACAAATTTACATTATTCATTTTACGTAATTTTATGAACCGACTCGTACCCAAAAGGTTATCTTCAATAACCCTATAAAAATCAAGCCTTTATTTTTACCACGTTCAAAAAGCTAAATCTATGGCTATACAATTTCAAATCATTCGGCCTTTGAACCCTGCGTTCGTACCGTCGATGCGAAAGTATATCTAGTCATAAAGATAAGACGATAAATGAAAAACATGCATCAAAACTACATGGAGAAACGCATAATTATCTTACATATAATAGTCACCTTAAAAGTACATTTTTCTGTATGATCCGCTACTGCGAATATATCACGACGTAGGTCGGGCTCAGAAATTCATAGTCTTCATCGTCAGGATATATCCAACGAATCTGGCGATACTTTAACTCTATCGATTCAACAATATTATCTTGTTAATGATCACTTACCGCAAGAATAATATAGATAATATAATTCCATGAAGGATACCATAGGGGGGCATACACTATAGGGATCGATCAGAAAAAAAGATAAATAAGCAGAATAAAATATCATCAACAAATGTGTTCCCGTTTTCATTTAAAGACTCAAACTCTTATACGATAGTGAAACGATAATGCGTTGGGCCCAACCCATAAATTGACCAAAGAAGAGCATATTGAGTTATCTAGCGACATTGATGAACACTTTATTGAACTCCGAGATGCCACACATAGAGTCACAATGGCATATGAACACTTTGAGGTTTAAAAAGTATTATGTTATGTTTATGTTTCTTAATTTGGATATTGGTAGAGTTTGAAGAATTATTTTATTTGTTTTCGCTCCAAAAGATGATTTTTTTAGTTTTATTTGGGTTTAGTTGATGAGTATTTTTATATTTATATGTTTTAGGTTATTTGATATCGTATAAGATAATATAGAGTGATCTAAGCAAGTCTCAATAGTGAGAGTTATTTGGTTGTTTATAAGGACGATTTTACAATTAGTGCAACCAAATTTCGTAACGATTTTAGGCTTAATGAAGAAATTTTGGTCCTTGATCTCGAGGTTTATTCGAGAAATTTTATGGTTGTTCATGAGATTAAATGTGTCGTTATTCCATATATACATAAGATTTATACAAATGAATATGATTTATGGGGTATAATGAAAGACCGTACAAAACTTGATCTCCTTTATTTGTGAAAGCTATGTTAGCAACACCTTTAATCCAATGAATAACCATAAAACCACTCGAATAAATATATAGATCAATGACCAAAAATCTTCAATTGACCTCAAGTCGTTTCCAAATTTGGTTACATCAATTGTAATACTGACCTTATAAGTAACCAAATGAGTCTCGCTATCATAATCTAATGGCGTGTGACGCCTACAAGAAAGACATCACCCCCGACATTTGAGATGAGTACATTATGATGTACAAGGTTCTGACCTACAACCAACTCATAGGCTAGGTAGATGAACATATCAAGGTTTAAATAAACTGTGTATGAGAGGATATTATCCAACTTATGTGAAATTTGAACCTTTTTCCAATTCTTCTAATCTAAACATGTAAATATGTTACTGAACCATCCCAACGATGAATCTCCTACCAAAAAATAAATATTGACATTTAAACTGAACACACAAAAGGTATCAAGATTTCAAATTAATAGGGGTTTGAATACCATGTATACTAAGCTTAATGAAAGAATATCAACCATCTATGACTAAGCTAAAGATGTGGTCCATTTTTTAAAACCAAAGAACATATAGACTCCAAATAAACAAAAACAATTGAACAAGTCTTGCTAGTACCATGCAGATATTATTTACAACACAAGGGGATGCAAAACTTTATAATAAGAATTACATAACATCATTGATGACGTTAAAGTTCCAGTAACTAAACCACTAGCGTCGAGGGTCGAGCACCACAAGTAACACCCGTACATGTTACACCATATATGGTAGAAACTTTAACCATTTATGAAGCCTATAATGAATAATTTGATCCCGATCCAGCATGTAGGTAGTAAAAACCATATCTGAAGGGGACACCATACTAGGAAACTCCAGAAACTACCACGTCGCTGATCATAAGGTCCAACAGATAAGCTAGAGTTTAGCTCAGCTTTATAAGCATCCTTATACTCTATTAAATTTGGTGATGAAGACTTAAGGATGTAGCATGCTCTTACGACGATGCAATATTAATCATCACCAAATATTTTGATGTTGAGACCAAACAAAGCATGACTGATACATGAAGCTTTGTAAATATCCTTTTCAAAACAAATATGATCAAATATGAGGCATAAAACCACAGTGATCCTGATTCTTAGCCAACTAAAATTAGTTATTGTTTTAAGACCGAAGGAGCGCAAAATAAAGTGAAGAAGTAGTCTTAGACTATATAGAAGGTTCCTTAGTGGATTTTAATATAACAAATAAAATAGTAGAAGAAATATTATTTAGAGCATGACAAGATTTTTCCTTAATGGTGAATAACTTTCGGCAAGTGTGACATAAAGAAAAATAGCTTCGACTCTTTAATTCAAAACACCAAAGTTAATAAAAACAATATAAAAAAAATTCAACACAAGATTTAACATGGTTTGGATTGTGAAAAATCCTATATTCACGACAACTAATCACTGATTTTATATAGAAGAAATATTGTAAGGAAACTCTTGAACATAATTAACACAGCTTTTATACACCATAGTATGTTTCACATAAACTATTTTGATTTTATTAAAAATAATATTAATTTTAAATAATTATTACTACGTAAAATAATGGAAATTTTAACGAACCAAATACAGTTTTATGTATTAGTATATAGACGCGGATAAATAAATATTTTGTACAGAACTAAAAGAAAATTTGTATGGTAATTTTTCCAATAAATTGTCAAACCGAAAAAAAAAATATATCAAGTAAACTCAAATGTACCTTTTACTAGAAACTAGGTCGCTATCGGTTCAAATTAAAAACAAAAATTGGGATCGAAATTGTTATCAGTTATATCGTTTCCGAACGGTAATCAGATCATATTTAAATTTTAATCGTGGACTTGATAACACTATCACACTGATTTCAAACGATTTTTATTAAACTAATCGTGAACAGATTACCAAATTCGATAGTTTAATAAGTATTCTAGTTACATGCAATATGTTAAAAGGTGATAATATAAATTTAAAATATTAAATTACTAAAATAATAATATTTTATTGATTGACTAATGTCGTAATATTTTATCCAATTAATAAAAAAATTCCAAAATTAATCATTAACGTATTTTATTATTTATATATTTCATCACACATCTACGTAAATAACTTCGACTATAAATTTAGTTTATATATATATATAGAAAGAAAGAGATCTAGACGAGTAATTGGATGAACGTAAATTTAGACTCGTAAACCATATAATAACATTATTGTAATAGTTTTATGTAGATATTACGCTAAAAATCACCATTAATTTTCTATGTTTTGTATTTGTATCAAACTAGTTTTCTATGCTTTTTTTGTCTCCCACTAATCACCTATATTTTTAAAATTTGCAGTATTAGTCCTCTGCACATGTGAGTATCACATAGAAGCTGAGATGTGGCAGCCCAAACATCAACATTTTGTCTCACTATTAGACCCAAAAAACTAAAACCCTAATTCGAAAAATAAATAGTCTTACTCCTAAATCCCTAATTCCAGAAACACATTTCTCGTATTTTTGTGGGATCAATACTAAAACAAAACATTGATCTTTGGACAGCCACACATCATCTTTTCGATACTGTATTAGCAATGGACTGATAATGCTAGTTGTTAAAACATAAATAACATATTAAAAACAAAAATAAACAAAAATAACTATTGCCATATAAACCCGAAACATAAAATACTAATAGTAATCTTTAATCTAAATTTTATCAAACGAGTTTCAAATGACTTATCCAAATCGATAGTAAATAACAATTCTATTAACCATTAACCACACGTATCATCAACATACAATAAGATTTTTTAAATTAGTAGATATTAGTAGAATTATAAAAAAGTTAACTTTAGTGGTAAAACCTAGAACATTATAAATGATTAAAAAACAAAAAACCTCCTTAAAACGGATAATACTAAAAAATTCAAAATATTTATAACCAAATTATATATAGGGTCAAGCTATATATACCCAAATGTGGTTTAAGTATACCCAATTTTGAGTTTACCCAAATGTGGTATAAGTTTACCCAATTTTTGACAAAAATACCATTTTATGGGTATATAAGTTTTTTTTAATAAGCTTAACCCATCTCATTTTTTCTCTTACACTCTCTAACTTCTCTCTAAAACCTATAAGTTCTCTCTAATTTATCCAGCGAACTAAAATCCGGCGAACTAAAATATGGAAACTTAGTGTTAGTATCAAAATTAGGGTTATGGTTGAATTAGGTAAAAAAATCATAATTTTAGGGTGCTTGGAGGCCATTTTCAAGTCGGAATTCGACCGGAAAATGACCGGCAGCGAAGACTGAGCGCACCATAGGTACAAGGGGCGTATCGGCTGGTATAAGGGGGTCTGTAAATAGCCAAATAGATTGTTTTGTGAATTAGGTATATCTAGAATATACTTAGTGCTTTTTTTTACTTAGTGGAAATTTGGATATTAAATAAAAGATTAAGGGTTTTTTGTCCTAAAAAATAACTGTACTTTTTAGGTAAACTTAAACCACATTTGGATATATATAGCCATACACTTTATATATATATATATATATATATATATTTATATTTAAATGATTATTCCATCTCAAAATCGAATAGATCAAAACAAGCCAATTTTTATTGGATTTTTAAATAATTATGAATTTATAAATATCAAGAATAAGAAAAAAAGACAATCGGCACCTAACCAAAAAGTTACACCAGCTCTCATATACATTAGTTTCATTCATATCCTTCTGCGTAAGTATATACTGCTTCGTACCATCAATAGACTGACCCCATAAACTTTTTACAATGCTAGCAAATCTGGGATGATCAAGCCACATGTTGAAGAATTTGAAGGGCCGACAACCATGCTGAAAATCTCGAATAATCGAGACAATAACTGGACAGTGATCGGAAACTAGTTCCATCGGAAGGAACGTGGCTTTGCATAAGAGATCTTTATCACTCCACCCATGGTTTATAAGGACTCAATCAAGCTTGGCCCAAACAGTACCATTTTTCCAAGTAAAGAAAGGACCTGTGGAAGGAGCATCGGCAAGACCGTGAGATATCCGAAAATTATTTAAATCAATTAACTCACCATTTCGAAGTGGGGAAGCCCCAATTCGGTCTCCTAGAGCACAGTAGGTGTTATAGTCTCCCGTAATCATCCAAGGTAAATGAATGTTGGCCCCTATAGTGGTTAGGTGCTCCCAAAGAACTCTCTTTTGTGGTAAAGTATACAAATGGTAAACAAACGTAACATAAAAATTTTCTTGAGTGACGTTGCAATGGACTTGAAAGTGGATGTGTTGTCTTCCAATTTCAATCACCGTACATGCCACCCTGCTAGCATCCCAAACAACAACGATGCATCCTCTACTTATAATATCAAGATTAGAAACATGATTCCAGTTTATGAAACGAGAAGACATAAAATTATCTAAACGTTCTTGTGAGAATTTAGTTTCTAAGAGGCAAAACATGGGTAAATAATTTTGTTTGACGAGCTTACAAACCGTGAAAAGAGAAGCGCCTCGATCTGCACTCCCACATAGGCCCCTGATGTTCCAAATAAGTATCTTCATTTATCAACCGAGGAGTTTGTGGGCACTCCGCGCCTCGCATTTTTCATTGATCATTTGCTTTGTACTTTTTGCCATGGAACGATTGATGGATCATCTGCGTTGCTGGTGAAAGTTATGGTTTCATCTTTGTCTTGTAGATGGTCAAATATGGGTTCCTGTTCATTAACATAAGTCATCGGTGTGTCAACTAGGGGGCTGATTCGGCTAGGAAAGTAGTCGGTATTATTTGAACGGATGTGTTCTTTATTGGTGTTGTTCATCTCTTCTCCAATAAAAGGGGTGGGAATTTCAGATGATCTGGGGCGTGCGATGGGTTTAATAGTGACTTTCTGAGATGGTGTAGAAGTGATAGGATTACCTTTAGGGCCGCTTGTTATGTCACTTGCGTTCTTGCGTAGGTTTTGAGCTGTCCGAGATGGTCGTGTCGAGGTTTCTTTCTGCTTCTCGCTGATTTTAGTTTTACCCTGCTCTGTAGATGGACAAGTAGAGTGATTGTGTCCAAATTTCTGATACACATAGCAAAACAGTGGGTAATTTTCATATATAACAGATTGAGTATATCGCCTACCACAGGGAAGCCTCACACCAAAACTCGTAATTGGTTTTTTACTAACATCAATTTCTACTAGAATTCTAGAATACTTCATCCGAGTCTTTTCGCATGTAAATTGATCAGTAAAGAGAGGCGTACCAATCTTTGAAGAAATCTTACTTAAACTTGTTTCACTCCAAATGCTGAGAGGGACATCATTTAGCACTATCCATGTTGGAATTGTTGTGAACAGATCATCTGTCAGCATGACATCATTATCAATTCTTTTAAGCATGAGAATTTTACCGTAAGTAATGTAGGGTCCGTTAGCTAGTACATGGAGCAGATCTGATTCGGTGAGGAATTTAAAAACCATCCATTCTTTTCCATACGACTGAGTTTTTCAATTAACACCCCATCTTTTGACAATAGTATCAAGAGCAATTTTCCCCGGGAACTTACCGGTGAAGCATCCGATAAGACAATGGCCCCAACTTTCGATGAACGGAACTTCATCTGCCGAATCAAGGATGATATCGCCATCATCTGAAGGTGGAGGGATAAATTGGAGCTTGAGGCCTTTTGAAGCTAAACGAGAACCTTGGAATAAACTGGAGAATGATTTAGTAGGAATGGCGGAAGAAGGAGTTTGTGTTGTAGGAATGGCGGAAGGATTCTGAGCATTCTTATATAATGGATCCCTCTACTCTACATTACTAACATTATATGTTGATGGTCCAACATTTCCATTTTCGTTACTGCTTTGAAATGGATTAAATGTTGCTTCTCCAGAGAAATTACCTTCTTTACTGATATTATTAGCTCTGACGTTACTTGTTTGAAAAGAAGAAAATCGGTCTTCTTTCCCGCGTTTCTTTCTTCATGCGCTTTATAAGAATTAAAGTCATTTCCATTTGAATTCAAATTCAAACTTCCTTTATTTGAATTCAAATTTATTGAACTGTTATCTTTTCCTCCATGCAGATCGTCAAAGGTTACATTAGCTTTAAATTGAGTTGTTCCCTTTCCATAAATATTCGTGTTCACATTTTTAAAAGCATTAAGTGAACCGTTACCTTCCAATACAGTTTCCTTTTCTACCATAATTGAACTGTTACCTTCACCAGAACCGTTTCTTTTCTGATTCAAATTTTCTTTATTTACATTAATTCCTTTTTCTCGTCCATTTAAACTGCTATCATTAAGAGAAGAGAATTTGAATTTGAATTTTTCACCAGAGGTCAGCCCGTCTTTATTAGGAGTAATGACAGATTCTCCAAAGTTGAATGCAACCGATTCTTCTACTAATTTGTCTCGTCCGTTACAGAACCCACTTAAATGCGCCGGCGAAATTTCGTGATCGTCGGTAGCAACATTCCGGTTACCAGAAAAGGTTCCGTTTACAAATTTTGTTACCTCTTTCGATGGGGAGTTCGCCACAATACTTTGATTTGCCAAGAACGGTTCCGAAGACAGATCTGCAGGCGTCAGAGCTAGTTGTTTATTTTTTTGTTTCTTTCTTTGCCCAAATTTTCCATGAACTGATTTCGCACCTTGCCTTAACAATGGAACACCAGTAGCAGCAGTCACCAGAGAAAAAAAAACGAAACCGGTAGAAACATCAATCTGTTCGTCGGAGGCAGTTAAAAGTAGTTTTCCCGTTTCACGAACGGCAATGATGTTTCGATCTTTATTCGTATCCTCTTGTTCATCTCTTAGTTCTTGTTCATCATCACAAGTATCAGTATTGAACAACATTTCTCTAGTCACCGATGGATTGAACGGAACTAAAGCGTTGGGAGAAGAAATAACACAATCTACACTCATACCAGAAATTTTAGAAGCACTTCGTCTTCTCTTGAGTACAGTTTTCTTCTCGTCGGCCGGAACTTCCTGAACATTAACTTTTGCTAGATCGTCCAATGAAAAAATTAGAGATCGAACAACATTCTTACCGGAAACTTTTGAATCACTTCGTCTTTGAACATTTTATGTCTTCTTACGAACCAGAACTCTCTCAATATTATCTTGTGGTGAATCTTCCATTTAAATAGAAAAAATGATAATAATCATTCCAGCTTATAATATGAACGGAATCTTGATTAATCTACCGTAAGGTCGTCTGATTCACCAAAAGCATAAATTGTCCAGAAAAGCTTTGTTTATTCTTGGAGAAGATGTATGATTCGGAAGAAACAGTAGTGATTAGTGTAAAATCAAGAAGAAAATTAGGTTGAGAAAGGAGGAGGAGAGAGAGTCGGGTGAAAAAGCGTCTAGAAAGAAGACAAAGTGTTTTCTTTCTAGAGTGAGAAACTTCCCTCTTAAAGCGTCCGTTAAGAGATTTGAATAAAGCTGAGTATGGTGGCATTCTAGAGCGTACAACTACTGTAAATTCGGCCTTTAAAGAGGCTATCTCCTCACTCATGGCTAAAACTGATAACGTTGCTTTGAAAGAAGAGGTACACAGATTACGGGATCGTGCGAATTTCCTTCTTAATGCAGAAAAGAGCTTTCTTCAACAGTGTATGAGGACCACTCACTTAATTGACGGCGACGGAGGTACGAAATACTTTCACAGCTTAATCAAACGAGATAATGCAAGAAAGAACATTTCCTACATCGTTCGAGATGATGGTACCCGCACCACATCCCTTACAGAAGTTTCCTCCCTCCTTGTAGATTTCTACACGCACCTCTTTGGCTCATCTCGGCCAAGCTCCCCCATTGATCCGACGGTCATGAGTCACGGATCCCTCGTCGGGGATCAACATTATGAGCAGCTTCTCAAACCTGTTGAAGTTGATGAAATCCGTAATGCCCTCTTTGATATCGGGAATGACAAGGCTCCGGGACCGGACGGTTACACCTCGGCTTTCTTCAAAAAGAATTGGGAACTTGTGAGAACAGATTTGGTTGATTGTGTTCGTGAGTTCTTTTATACTGGTAGACTCCTCCGTGCAACAAATCACACCATCCTTGCCCTTATTCCGAAGAAAGACAACGATCCTAAGGTGGGTGACTTTAGGCCAATTGGGCTCACAAATGTTACTTACAAAGTGATTACCAAAATTTTGGCTAACTGAATGGCCCCTTTACTTCCGAATCTCATTGATAAAGGACAAGGTGCTTTCGTGAGTGGTCGAAATCTTGTTGATAATGTTTTCCTTCCCCAAGAGTTGGTTAGAGGTTCGAACCGTGCAAGAGTTTCTCCGTGATGTATGCTCATGGTGGATCTTCGCAAAGTATTTGACACAGTCTCATGGGACTTCCTATCGGATATTCTCCATGGTATCGGGTTTCCTCCGAAGTTTGTGGGATGGATTCTTGCTTGTGTCACTACAGCGGCCTTCTCGGTTTCTATCAACGACGAGCTTCATGGCTTCTTCTGTGGGCAGCGGGGCTTAAGGCAAGGTGATCCCATGTCCCCTACTTTATTTATCATTTGCCTCGAATATCTGTCTCGTTTGTTAAAAAAGAAATCGAGCGAACCGAGTTTTAAATTCTATCCGAAATGCGCCTGCACTCACACTACCCACCTCGCTTTTGCTGACGATTTGATGCTACTTTCAAAAGGAGATGAGACATCGGTTAACATCCTTATGGAATGCTTGAGCCATTTGGAAGATGTTTCGGGACTATTACTGAATCCTTCTAAATCCAAAATGTACCTAGCCGGGGTTAAAAGGATTGTTTATGATCGGATCATGGAAAGAGTTGGATTTGAAGTTGGCACTTACCATGTACGTTGCTTGGGGATATCTCTCGCTCCTATGACCGTCTCAGTTACTGATTTTTCCCCTTTGACAGAGGCTATCTCGAGTTACATTAAAAAATGGGAACATATGAAACTTTCCTACGCGGGAAAACTTCAATTGATCACCTCCGTGCTTCAAGGGGTCGAATCTTTTTGGTTCCGCGCTTTTCCTTTGCACTCGGCGGTGCTTAACACGATCCGCTCGCTCTGCCTCAAGTTCTTCTGGGGGTAGACCTGCTCGGATTGCTTGGGACAAAATCTGTAAACCCAAAGATGAAGGAGGACTTGGCCTTATGGATATCAGAGTTTAGAATCGTGCCCTTCTTACCCGTTCGAGTTGGTTATTACATTCTGACTCTGAGTCGTTATGGATAAAATGGGTGCATGAGTATTATCTTCGAGGACAAACTATATGGGACTACCAAAGACGAGATAGAGACAGTCATCTTGTTCGGAAGCTTCTTGATATTAGAGACTCTTGGATACAGATATTTGGGGGTCGAGATAGTGCCATTCTGGGTCTTGAAAGCTGTACTTTGGGTGGAAAGCTAATTACTAGACGTGTCTACGAAGCCATGAGAACAAAAAGTGAGGCATGCCCAAATCTATCAAAGTTATGGAAGAGATTCATCCCACCTAAGTTTTCTTTCACCGTCTGGCTAGCTTTCAATCGTCGCCTTGCCACGAAAGACACTCTCCACTACATGGACTTGCCTAACATCAGCTGCCCATTTTGCAGGCACTCAGATGAGTCTGGTGCCCATCTTTTCTTTGCTTGCAGGTTCACTAAGGAAATCTGGAGTCTTATCCGATCATGGCTGGTGATTACTCGAGAAATGACAACGCTTGATAGTGCACACAAATGGATTAGGAAGGAGCATCGAGGAACATCATACTGATCCTGCGCCATCAGTCTTGCATTCCAAGCCACTGTTTTCGAGATTTGGCGCGCCCGCAACCGCCTTGTGTTTGATGAAGAGACCGTGACTCAAGACACCATCGTTATCCGAATCACTCTCATGACCTTGAAAATTTTATTTAGATTATATCCGCATTATCGACTCACATGTTAGAGTCCTTAAGGTTTTTTTAAAAAGGCAAGTGCTCTAAACCTTTATGAAGACACTCTTGGACATGTCTTCTTGTAGGTACATTGCTACCCTGAATTGTACTCACTTGATAGATCATATGAATATTGTAACCTTGTATATATATATATAACCAAAAAAAAATTAGTTTCATTAAGAGAATCCCATCGGAAAAAGACACTCGACTTACAAGAAGTTTCTCAAACATTTATTTCATTTCTGTTGCAGCTTTTATTGCCTACCACTTTCGATTTTCATTATCTTATCCTTCTAAAGAAATTGGATTTTAGGAACATAACTGGTAAAACCAGAGAGAAAGGGCTTCGAACAAGTCGCTGTCCCAAACTTCACGCAGGCTAAGGTACATACACTTTCAACATTCCTCTGATTTCCGATCTCTATAGTTCACCATTTTTGTTATCTAAATTAGATCAAAATACAATCTTTCTTTCCCATTCACAAAAGGAACACAACTCTGATCGATTTCCAAGAATCACAAAAAGATTTAGTAAAAAAAACGAGTCTTTTACCAAAATTGACATCAGTATGCAAGAGGGTATGTTTAGATATAGTGTATATAAGTACATATGTTTGTAAACCATCGTTGATTTTGTTGTGGATGTTTGAATCGCTCGTGAAAAACTAATGGGTTTAGGATCAGGGTTTTAATGGAACATGTTAAAATTAGGTGTTTGTAGTAGAATTGAATTTGATATGAGTTTTAGGGGTTTGTTTAGTTAATGATGTTGATTAAGGTGATGATGATACATACTTTGGAGACAGTGTTTCTAGGGTTCATCGAAACGAATCATTTTGATTGTGTGATGAACAAGTCTGAATTTTTTTTGAAATTACAAACATGTTAGTTGTTTAGTTCTTGTCAGACGGCGAGCTGTTTTGATCTGCGTAATTGTTATGTAGAATGTCATCAAGAGGAAGAAGGCCTTCATCAGATTACCACCGGAGACCTATAGAAACATCAAGGTCTGGACAAAGTGGTTCATATCGTGGACGAGATGATCTCCCTGAGCCTGACTCGAGAGAAACGACGATTGCAGCTCAAGCGTCGAAACTCGAACAACTTGCTTGTGACAATCGGATATTGACATCGAGTCAAAATGCTTTAAGAGAAGATCTTGTTGCAGCGCAGCAGGAACTAGAAGGAATAAAAGCACAATTTAGAAGCATCCAATCAGAAAGTGATATCCAGATACGGGTTATATTAGAGAAGCTTGCGAAAATGGAAGGTGAGATGAAGAACGGCGAGATAGTGAAGCAAGATTTGCATATGGCACATATGGAAGTGGTAAGCATAGTTGAAGTCATAAAAGATATTGTGTCTGGAACCGAGAAAGCTTCTCAAGAATTGGACAAAACCAAGGAAGAGCTTCAGGTTCTACCGGACTTAATTTCTGAGCTTGACAATTTAAGGCAAGAGCATGAGAGAATCAGGTGAGAGCCAATAAACTTTTACGGTTAACTCCCTCATATCCTACACCTTCGTTCTCACAACGTAGTTTTTACTATTCCAAGTTTGACTTCTATTTGTAGTGATTGACGAAGCCTAACTTCATTACTTGTTATTGGCTAAATAGGACAGACTTGCTGTATGAAACGGCTGCTAACCGAGAACAAACTGATCAACTGAAAGCCAAGGAAAATAAAGTGATTTTGATGGTTCAAGAAGTGCAAAGGTTACGAGCCGAGATCGCCAATTTTGAGAATATGGCAGTCGGTAACTTTTTTTGTGCTCTTTAATTCTGTTTAGATTTCCTTAGATTTTAATGAATTATAATACTGCGGAAAATATTTATAAACAAAAGATGATACTTTTGGATATAAATGTCGGACATGCCCCTAACTATTATTGTTAAGGAAAAGAAAAGGTTTGATGCTATTATTGTAGCCATACATGTAGGGGTGTGTCCGACGAGAACTATTAGCTCATGGGGTAATGTGCTTATTTTTCCAAAAATTAGTTCACAAGTAGAAATCATGAGAGGCGGACTGAATTGCCTCACAAGCTAAAATGAACTTATAGAAGAGAATCTAATCTTTGTATCCGCCTAGAAACATCCAGCTTGGCAACTTGAACCGAGCCACCTGAATTCTTCATAAACAATGGTTCCTTCTATACATGATCTTCCTATACCTATCCCTCCTGCAGTGCCAGACCTTTAAACTACTCCAAGCATACCACTGCCAAAGCTGCAGTGACAAGCCAAAACAACAGCCCATTCCTACAAACCTGCATTGCCGAACTCAGCACCAAAACATGCAAAATCCACCAAACTTCTCCGATAACTGCACATCTGCAGTGCCAGACCCAGCAAACTGCTTAAGCATCCCAGTCTTACACCTTCAATACCAAGGCAGACCTACTTCTGCAGTGCCAAACCGATACATGCACAAAATATGCATCATCCTCACACTTAGCACAACCCAAAATATGGACAAAATCTGAGAGGCATATATATATATATATATATATATATATTTAGGACTAAATTTTGTTTTACCAAGCAATATTATTGTGATACGAGGCAGCTGACCAACTGCCTCTTTTGTTTCCGCCTGTGCATACATGTAGAGGTGGCAAAAGCTCTGGTTACCTGTTCGAATTGGGTCGGACAAAGCTTTTGTAATCACTAATCTTGGATACCTTTTTTTGAATCCAACCCGGTTTTGCTACATGCAATCTGGAACCGCTCCGGTTGACTGGATCCGACCTGGTTTTTATCTATTGTTCTATAACTTGTTAATTTTCTGAATATTTTTATTTTATTTGTACCTGAACATGATTGTTCAACTCGTATTGATCAGTATTCAGTGACCAATTTTAATCGGCTTGTCTGAATGTCCAAACCTTGTCCTGACCTGTCTGGATTTCAATTCAGACGATAAATCTTTATCAGAATTCTGATTTCGGTTATCAAAATTTTGGACAGATTTGTTTTAGATTGGACAAAATTGACCGTCCATTTGGGCAAGTTTTTGTCACCCTAACATGCACAAAATGAAAAAAAGTTTCCTATTGATTTTTGTTATTCATATATGCTTCGATATTTAGTTTCCTATTGATTTTTTCCTATCTAATAATTTTTTACCATCTTTTGCTGTCAGTGCCAAACCCATCCAACAGCAGTTTCTACCCACACCATGATCCTGCTGCATATCCATCACCAATGGTGCAAGGCCATTCGTTCATAGGTCATCCACAAGAAGTTCACAGTACTGGCATTTACCATAACGGTTATGCTCAAATCGGTGTTGCTCCCACCGGTCCATACTTTAACACAAATGGGCCACCCGATGTCGCTAATTGGGCAGGACCATACCAGCAGCAATAAAAACTCGAAGGTTATATCATATGTTGTTAGTTGGATGTTTACTTCGGTTTATAGCTCGGTTAGTTTAGTAAGCCATTTTAGCAACTCTGATGATAAGGACAATGTACAAATAAGGTCCTTAATTGACAATTTTTAAACCTATGTTATATCAAACCATTCTTTCTGTTTTAGATCCGAGTACTCGAGATTATGTATATTGTATAGAAAAATAAATTTATGTAAATAATATATACAAAGTAGTTCAAGAAAGTGTTTCAGTCCCCCCGGAAAGCATATAGATTGTGGTGGCAAACAGGTAATATATACAAAGTAGTTCAAGAAAGTGTTTCGGTCCCCCCTAAAGCATATAGATTGGGGTGGCAAACAGGTTGGCCCATGATCCACCAGACTCATTTAACAATTTTAAACAGGTTGCAGGTCTGACAGGTTAGATAAACAAGATTACTGCTTAGTTGATAAACAGGTATGGCAGATTGCAGAGGTAGATAAACAGGTATAACAGGCCTAAGTCTGCATACACCCATTTATTTCTGGCAATATATGCTCACACTGGAATTTAATATTTTCTTCGACGAAACCTCGAATCGATAAATACAGACTGAAATTGTTGAACTACACAAGTTTACAGATCAAGAAACATGAAAAAATACAAAAAGAACTAAAGATCTAGGCCCGAAACTTTTCCCACATTGTAGATAAGAACAACAACAAATGAGAAACAGAAAGAAAGATACCCATAACTACAAGAAATATCCCCAGTTTGTACCACTTGTCTTCTAATGGTGCTATAAAACCATTTTTGCATGAAAGGCAGTTGTAACATAAGACTGTTCTGTTGTTATCCCATTTTCCACAGTCTCTTGTCCGGTGAGAGACTTTGTTTCTGTTATCGGCATCGACTTCAACTTCTTCGCTTTTAACAAAGCTTCCGTTTACGTTCACCATTCCGCAGACTGTTGGTGGCATGCAACACCCTCCCTTTAAACAAGAAGTAAAAGATTCAAGCAGCTTTGATTAACTTTACATTCTACTAGTAAAGTAAACAAATTTAACAAAAACATTAACCAACACACAACATAAATGCGTCCAAACGTGTAAAAAATCTAACAAAAAACATTAACCAACACACAACATAAGTGGGTCGGAACGTTTGACGGACATATGTTCGTAATGTTATCAAATAGTGTTAGGGTTGGGAATATCATATTCCGTCTCCGTCTCCGTATAAATAGTGTTATGGTTGGAAATATCATATTCTCCGTATATAGGTAAGAACCGCCGATATTCACGCTAATGTGATATTGTTTGTTTTGGGTTCGAAAACCCGCACGGTTTTGGTTTTGGTCCATGTTTAAAAAACTTCGTACTAGTACTAATTGAGGTATGTTCTTAATTATATACCATCGATCCTTTCCATGTTTAATTGACGTGCGATGTGAGGTGTGGGACTCTGATCGTCAGTTATATATTATAAAATAATTGGATTGACTACTCGAGCTCGACCATGCAGTATGTTGGAGAATGCGGGTTGCACGCTTCTTAGTAGAGTTGTTAGAGGGTCTCCCAACCCGTTAACTCGTCCGGGACCAGACTGGTAAGGTCCATCCGAGACCGGTCCAGATAGCTTAGGGAGCAGGTTGGGAGCCAAAATTTTGGACCGACTTTTTTACCGGTCTGTACCGGTCCGTCCGGTAACCAGCCCTACTGATAGATATATAATTTTTTTTCCTAATCTATGTATATTTCTAACTAAAACTCTAAAAAAATATGATAAACTAGCAAACCCGCTCGATAAGAGTCGGACCGGACTGATTCGACTCTTAACGAGTCGATCCCAGTCCATCATATATGGCTCCCTACAGTCAGCGGTCTGGCTCAACCCGCCCGGTAACTTAACGAGTCGGTCTCGGTCCCGTCCAAACCCGACCCAATAACAAGATTACTTGTTAGGTTATATTATAGCTAACGAGCGTAACGAAACCCGACCCAATAGCAAGACTACTTGTTAGGTTATATTATAGCTAACAAGCGTAACGACTTGGTAAAGAGGTTTCCTCCCTTGCGAAGCCTAGAAGGCGAAACCATTGAATGAAAATTCATTTGAATTTGAATTTTCAAATTTTAAAAACCTTTTTTCATTTGAAAAAAAGTCATTTAGGCATGCATACATGTAAACTGTCGATAGTTTTGTTGACCGTTTCTATTGTTCAATATATAAAAACATACCGAAGTTCGTCCGGTTGAATTGTGTTCAATATATAAAGACATGTCTAACTTCATCCGAAATAATTGGATCTTAAATTTGGTTTTGAACATTATTTCAGAGTTTATCGATTGTTTTCAATGTTTCACCGAATTTTTAATCTTTACATGCCGTAACCTAAAACTCACCTCGTAAAAAGATAGAGAATAGAAAAATGAACACAAAAAAAACATTATTACTCGACAATCGGTATATATCGGTAACTATATTTACTTTTTACCCTACATACTATGGGTTTAGACTAAGGTAAAAAGTAAAAAAATATAAAAAAAATTACCTCGATAGACGAAACTTTGTCACTAAATCCTTGATCATTCAATCGAAGATGAAATTCATCACACGTCCCTTTATCGAAAATACAAGCTTTAATATAATTCCAGTTATAAGCATCATGAACTTTAACCCTAAACCAAGTTGGTGAAGCCATTATTCTTCTCGCACCATGTTCGTAGCTTCCGACCAACCCTAGCCCTACCACGCACATAACCATCAGCGGCACAAACGTTACGATCACCACGACCATCGGATACTTAGTCCTCAACAGTAATGCCAGATTGCTTATAATAAACGCGGCAAGCAAACCAACTCCGATTCCTATTTGAAGTTTCGGTAACCTCAAGAGGCTTTCGCAGTCGTAATTTCTCATGTAGAAGAGGTATATGATCGAGACGAGCAATGGGAGCGAGAGAATGAAAGACAGAATCGTTAGTAAGCTTGAAACTTGGTTTGGAGTGAAGATGATGCGCGGTTTCTTTCGTCCTTCGTGTTGCTTGTCTTGCACGTCGGTTGGTTTTTGTCCCGGAGGTGATGGTGGTAGCGGTAGTGGTAGCGGTAGCGGCATTTGTACAGCTCCAGGGTGTGCCATTTTCTTAACCTTGTTTTAGAGATTGAAGTAATGAGTTGAGTTTAGTTTTGTTGTGTTTGTGTTTGTGTTTTGAAAAATGAGTTTTGTTAGAGAGTGAAGGGTTAGATGAGATATTGTAGGCAAGAGAAGAGTTAGAATCTAATTTGTTTGAATCTAATTTTTATGGATCTAACAAATTTATATTTATATATATATATATATATATATGAATTTTAATATTAAAGTTACCTATTTTTTATAATTGGATCATTGAAAATTTGACTGAGTTTTAACTAACTATGTAAAGCTAAGTATCCTAGATCTTTAATTCAGTATATTAGATATTTGATTGATAGATTTCTTACTACTTGGAAAAAAATGATTTTTTGTTGAATATTTTTATTGTTTGGGATATTTTTATCATTTTATTGTTGGATATTTTTATTGTTTGTACGGTCTTTATCATTTTAATTTTATTTATATGTTCTAGATTTTTCATAATAAAAGAATAAATTTTTAAATTTATGCTTTTCTTAAGAAGTTTTTAAAATTTCATATAAACTTCAGTTTTCCCTAGTATTCTTTTATAATCCAACATGTCCGACTAAAAATATATCACAAGATATGAATTATGAACACTTATATAATTTCCAAACCGGAAACGCATAGAACTTTTGCTGATATGAACTTCTCTCCGAGAAACAGAGTATGAGTCTCTGTAAAAAAGGGATTGCGAGATCAACTTCTTGTTGATTCTTCCTTTCCGTTTCTTTTTCCTGATTGTTTCTCATCTCTGGGATTGATCTTCTTCATCTGTTTCTGGGCTCGGTGGTATTGTTCGGTTCTTGCTGTGATCTTGTGGTTTCTTCCTTGCTCTGTTTTGTGAAGTGTTGGGTCTGTGGTATTCCCGTTGAAATTCTATGGAGCTAGATGGAAATCAATTTCCTCCCCTCAGCAACAAGGATGAGAAGACCTCTTCTCCAATCAAAAAGTCATTTACGGATATATTGAAAAAGAATTCGGAGACTCAAGCATTTTCGCCGGGTTTTGTTAAGATTCTGGATGATCATAATGTGATACATTATTCTTCACAAATTAAATCTATCCTTCTAAAAGAATCGAGATTGACCATTACAGGGAAATTTAGTCTGGGTATTCCTAAACGTGAGAAATTTCAGTCTTTCCTTGATTCTTTCAAGTTCAAAGGCTTCTTTTCTTATGTGACTATTGATTCCCGACAGATTTTTATTGAATTCGATCTTTTGGAAGATGTTGATCGAATTTGGTCGAAGAGTTTTTGGAATATTGATGGTAAAGTGATGAGAATCATCAAATAGTGTCCTGCAAGTAGTATGTCTTTTGAATGCCCAATTGCCCTGCTTTGGGTGAGGTTTGAAAACTTGCCTGAATTCTTGTATAAGAGAACTGTTATTAAGGATATGGCTGATTCCCTAAGTTTTTTTCATCAAATCGTGCTTCCAAATTCTAATCGAGCCTCTGGAAATGCGTGTTATGCGCTTGTTGAAATCGATGTGTCTAAAGTCTTGAAAAGGAAACTATGGATAGGCTTTGGGGATCAGGATGGATGCTGGGTTGGAGTTAGCTTCAAGCATGCGCCGTTTTACTGTCAGAAATGTCATCATATGGGGCATAATTATATGGATTGTAAAAGGAATTCTGTAAAAGAAAGGGTGGTTGTTAAAACCTCTGGTGAAGAAATAGAACATGCAGGTTCTGTAAAAGTTAATGGCTCTGAGTCTCATGTGAATCTTGTTAATAAGTCTAGCAAGAAGCAATTGAATTCTATTATAGTTCCTAAAGACAATGCTATTTGTTCTAAAAACAATGTTGTTTGCTCTCAAGAAATTGTCCCTTCTAAAAGTCTCGATCAGGAAGTCTACTCTACCAATGTGGATTTGAATTTGAAAACTGGGCAGGGGTCTTCTGTAATCAGGAATGAAGTTGATCATTCTGTTCAAGAGTTGGAGATTATTGATGTTATTAAGGATCTTGACCGTGTTCAGAGGGTGTCTTCTGAGTTTATTTTGAATGAGGAAGATGGAACCATGTCTGGCTGTAGCACTCCAGAGGATCAAATATTGAATCAGTCTTCTCCTGTCTTTAAAGAAATCTTGCTTAAAAAACTAAAAACTAATAAGAAAAAAAGAAACCGAATCAGAAGATTATTAAATCCTTAAGATTTAGGGACAACTTCAGGAAATCATATTCTGATAATGATAAGTCTAGTTAGTTGGAACCTTCGTGGTATCAGTAATAATCCTACCATTTTAAGGTTGAAGGACATGGTTAATACTAACAAAGTTAAAATTCTTCTTTTACAGGAGCCTCTTGTAAGAATGGAGATGATTAATCAGATTGCTGTTAAGCTTGGATTCACTAATTACGCTGCGAATATTTCTAATAAGATCTGGTGTCTTTGGAAGGAGGATTTCAAGGTTGATGTACTCATTGATCATGATCAATGTCTGCACTTGGGGGTGTCAAATGCTGAATCTGAGTTTGATTTCAATTTGTCTATCGTTTATGCTAAATGTAATAGAGCTGAGAGGAAGAATCTTTGGAGCTTTCTTAGCTCTGTCTCTGATACCAGGAAAGCTTGGATGGTAATTGGAGATTTTAATGTGATTTCAAGCTCTGAAGATCAGATTGGCTGTTCTTCTTTGTGTATCAACAGTATGGAGGATTTCAATGACTGCATTGCAGATTGTATGCTTGAGGATGCAGGCTATGGTGGGTCTCGTTATACTTGGAATAGAGGGTCGAGGTGGAAACGTTTGGATAGGGGTTTGGTGAATGGAAAGTGGTATGAAGGCTTTAACAGAACTAGAGTTCATCATTTGATCAAAACCTGTTCTGATCATTCGCCGTTATTGATCACAATTGAGAAAGTTATTAATGATCATCATAAAAAGGGTTTTAGGTATATGAATATGTGGTCGAATGAAGAGTCTTTTTTGGGCATTGTTGAGGCTAATTAGAGGCTGCTAATTGTTGCTTATCCTAATCAATGTTTTTGGTTAAAGTTAAAGCGTTTAAAGGCTTGTTTAAGGGATTGGAATTTGAAAAGCTTTGGGAATATTTTTAATAGTCTTAAAGAGGCGGAGGTTTGTGTTAGGAAGCTGGAGGATCAGTTGGCCAGTAACTACAATGATAATGTAAAGGCTGAGTTGGATAAGGCCAACAGTATTTATGTTAAGAAGCTTAGGATGGAGTCTGATTATTGGAAGCAGAAGTGTTATAGTGATTGGCTTTAGGATGGAGATAGGAATACGAAGCTTTTTCATGCTTTTGTAAACAAGAAAAGAAAAAAGAGGAGGATCAATAGTATTAAGGAGGATGATTGTTGGTTAAGGGATGAAGAGAGTATTGGTTTATCAGCTGAAAAATATTTCAAGGATGCTCTTTCAACTGAGCCTTATGCTAGTAAAGAGGTTGAATCTTTGCTTTTGAATGATGCCATCTTTAATGATATTCCTTCCTTGATAACTGAAGAGGAGAATAATGCTTTGATGAAGTCTACCTCTGAGGAAGAAATTTGGAGTGTCATTTCGTCTATGAAGGTTGAAAGTGCAGATGGGGTTGATGGTTTTAACCTCCATTTCTTTCGTGTTTGTTGGAAGATTATTAAGGTTGATTTGTGCAATTCGTTTAATGCTTTCATCAAGGGTGATTACATGCCTAAAGGGATCTTCGCAACGGGTCTTTGTCTGGTTCCTAAAACTAAGAATCCTACTTCCTGGAATGATATAGACCGATTGGTCTATGTACTATGTTAAATAGGATCTTTGCGAAGCTTATTAATTCTAGGCTGGTTTGTCTTCTTCCTAAGATTGTGTCTGACTGTCAAGGGGTGTTTGTTAAAGGTCGTAGTATTCATGATAACATTCTTGTGGCTAAAGAGATGATATTTGATATCAAGAGAAAGCCTAAAACTGGCAACGTTTTGATTCAGCTCGACATGTCTAAGGCGTTTGATAGGATGGCTTTTCCTTTCATTTACAAAGTTTTATCTAAATTTGGTTTTTCTAACAATTTTCTAAGTCTTATTAACAGGTTGATTAGCAATGTTAGTATTTCTATCCTGATAAATGGTGGTATGTTTGGTTATTTTACAACTAGGCGTGGGTTGAGACAGGGTGATCCCTTGTCTCCTAGTTTGTTCATAATAGGGGAAGAAGTTTTGCTAAGAGGAATGTACAACTTGTTTATTAAAAATAGAAAAATGTCTTACAACTCTAGAGCTAAGATTACAATGCCCTGTCTGGCTTTCGCAGACGATATCCTAATATTCACTAACTGTATACATGGCTCTATTAATACTTTGAGTGGTTTCCTGGATAAATATCAGGTTTCTTCTGGGCAGTTGATAAATAAGCATAAGACGAAGTTGATTACGTCCTCTTCTCTTCATCAGACTAAGATAAACAGTTTGGAGACGCACACTGGCTTCAAAGTGGAGAATCTGCCAACCAGCTATCTTGGCATCATCCTGAATAACAGTAAGAGAACCTGCAATTTTGTAAAGATAATAGATAAAATTAATGACAAGCTTACAGAATGGGACTCAAAATATCTTTCTTTTGGTGGTAGACTTGTGTTAATAACTAATATGTTAATGTCTTATCTTAACTATTGGTTACAAAATAGTGTGTTGCCTAAGGGTATCATTTCTAAGATTGAGAAAATGTTCAATAAATTTCTATGGAGATCTAAGTTAAATGAGCATGCTATTCATTGGACCAGCTGGAATCAGATTTGCAAGCCCTTCGAGGAGGGGGGGGGGGGGGGGGGGGGCTGAATATCAGAAGTATTTCTGATATTCAGCATGTTTATTCTCTTAAATTGTGGTTTTTTTTTCAGGAGAAAAGATTCTATCTGGTAAAAAATGATGCATAATATTTATTCAAATAACTCTCATCCTCTCTATGCTAATTTCAACAGGTCTGGGTCTCATGTTTGGAAGAGGCTTGTAAGCATTCGGAATGATGCTGAGAGTCATATAAGATGGATCTTGGGCTGTGGTGAAATGGACTACTGGAAGGATAATTGGCATGATCTTAATCCTATAAATGATGGTCTTAATTCTGTGAATTACTTGGAAGCGAAAGTTCAATCCTTTTGGAAGAATGACTGTTGTGATGCTGCTTCAATGACTCATTTTATTTCACCTGAAAGATGGAATATCATTAGAAAGCTTAGAGTGGATAGTTCAAAACAAGACATTATGCTTTGGGACTTCTCAAATGACTCTACATTTAATACTAAGAAGACTTGGAACTCTATGAGGCATAAGTCAAGTTTTTCCAGGATTTTCAAAAATATTTGGAGTCATATCATTCCCAGGAAGTTTTCTTTTCTTCTCTGGAAGGTTATTATGAACTTTATTTCTGTTGACTCTGTTCTACAAAAAATACACTTACAATTGGTCTCGAAGTGTCAATTTTGCAGGAATTCTGAGGATATTTCTCATGTTTTCGTCAACTATAGTCAGGCTTGGCAATTATGGAATCACTATAGTCTTATCTTCAAGATTAAAATCAAAAGGTGTATGGTTCTTTCTCATATCATCAAAATATAGCATGATTTCAGTAGGAGCAAGACTCATATTACTCATTTTATGCCTACTGTTATCTGCTGGACTATTTGGCAGAATCGTAACAGTGCTAAGTTCAGAGAAACTACTTTTAATGTTATCTCCTCTGTTAACTATATTGATCGTATAATTATTTCCTTAAACGCATCTGTTCTAGCTAAGTATCACTGGTCAAGTACTAGAAATGCTAGTCTTCTACTAGGTTGTCAAATTTCTAGTCCTAAACTAAAGTACATTACCTGGAAACCTCCATGTGAGGGCCGGCTTAAGCTCAATATAGATGCTTCTGTTCTGAGGAATGGCGAGGCGAGTGGAGCTGGGATCTTCAGGAACCATGCTGGGAAGGTTCTTCAATGTTTTGGCAACACTTATGGGAAAATGCCTCCCATTTTGGCTGAAACCCGCGCCCTTCTTGATGGTTTGCTCATCTGTGAGCAGAACCACTGGAGCCCTGTGGACATCGAATCTGACTGTCAGATTCTGGTGAACTTCCTGGCAGCCGGTGTTGTTCCTTGGTACCTTAATCCAGTTATCAAAATTTGTCGTTCTGCCTTTGCCTCATCTATGAATATCAGATACATCTCTCGAGTCCAAAATCAGGCCGCCGATTGGCTGGCCAAATGGACTCTCAGATGTATCCAAAAGCCTTCCTTCGTTAATTTTCGTATTCCTGCTGAGTTGAATGCTATAGTTCTTCTTGAAGAACTAGGGTTAGGTTATATTGTTTAGGGGCTTGGTGATTCTGGCTTTAGTTTTTGTTTTTCAGGTTGGAAGAAGCAGAGTTGGTGGAGAGATGGTTGCTGGATTCGAGTGGAGCTCTCGAGTTGGTGCTGGTTTGGGTTTCAGAGGCAGAGAGAATCAAGGAGATGATAATAGAAATTTTTGATCGATGGTCGACTTGGGTTCTGTGGATGGAAAAGAGAAGAGTGCTGTGTTATAGATTCGTTAGGTTGAAGACGATATATTGTCGATTTAGGGTTTGGTCTAATTTTGGGGTTTTTTTTTTCATTTAGGCCTAATTGGGTTAGGTCCTCTATTTGGTTGTTCTTTCAATTTTAGTCCTTAGTTTTATTTTGTAATACTTTTATTTCGATTTAATATAGATTTTTGTTTTTAATAAAAAAGTTTTAAAAATTTGTGTGTTTTTATTTATTATATAATTATTGTTATTTTAATATCCAAAAATCTTAATATTTATATTTTTTTATATAATATGTGGTTGTGATTTACCAAAAACACATTAATCTTTAAAAAAAATAATGGATATTTTCATCCCAAAACAACAAAATGCTTATATAAGTAGGTTAAAAAAAAGGTTTATATTGATAACATTAATTTTTTAAATAATCGATAAAATTTAAAAAAAAGAAAAAAAAAAGAGATATAGCCTAAAAATAGAAAATATTAGATAAAAACTAAATTTTGATAAATAAAAACGATTGAAAATTATTTTTGATCTAATTAAATTTAGGATCAGGTTTCAATAGAGCATGTTTAAATTTAGGGTTTTAGGGTTTTTGTTAGAATTGAATTTGATCTAAGTTTTAGGGTTTTGTTTAGTTAATGATTTTGATTAAGGTGATGATGCATGAGAAGAAAAGATGTAAATAGAGTGTTTTGTTATTGTAAATGTGTGACGAAGAAGTCTGAAATTTTTAAAATTACAAACATGTTAGTTGTTTAGTTCTTGTCAGACGGGGAGCTGTTTTGATCTGCGTAATTGTTGTATAGAATGTCGTCAAGAGGAAGGCCTTCATTAGATTACCACAGGAGACCTATAGAAACAGCAAGGTATGGACAAAGGAGTTCATTTCGTGGCTCTGGTCGAGACGATAGATAACGAAACATTTGACGAAAACAATAGCCGAGTTGGTGAAGTAATGAGATCGTGATAAAAAAAATGATGCGTTTGATCTCTTCTGCAAAATCCTTTTTTGTTGTAGCATATTTGTGTAGTTAACCTTCTCGTGTTGGTTTGCAGGTTATTGTGTGAGACCGAGGGTTTACTATTCGAAAAATAACAAAATATTTGCTAATTATCATTGGATACGTTATATTTTAAAAAATATCATTCTACAATTAAAATAAGTTATAATATTTTTAATATTTATATATTTAAAAACAAATATAATTTATTAAAAATTGAACAAACTATGAATTGTAAATAACCATTTAAAAAAAATTGTTATTAAGTTTAAGAATTTGTATTATGTATATATTATCACAATTATTGTTTTAATATATTATTTTTTGGTTTTTTAATTTTTTTATTGACTAGTTAATTACGAAAAAAAATTTGTGGATGAATAATTTATTAATGCACATCCGTAGGAAGGTATCTAATCCTAACAGGTTTGGGCTTGGGAAAAAATCTTTTACCAGAACATGTACATGAACGCTTTTAGTTTAAAAAACTAAAAGCAGGATGATTTACCTGTTAGGTAATACCACACTCATTACGAATAATTGTCACCTCTATATATATATATATATATATATAGAGGTTAGAGTCTCGCACATATTATATATATAGGTTAGAGTCTCGCACATTCGAAACCTGTGATGTTGTTAACGTCTCGTATATGAGACATGATTTTTTCAAAACATTTGAACGTTAAATCCTCGCACACACATCTATCACATTTTAAAAAAAAAATGAAATACTAAAAATAACTACTAACTAAAACAAATACATATTACAATATATTTATAACTTATTACAAAATAAAAATTGATGGAAACTTACTATTATGAAATCCCTCTCTAAAATGTTTTTGGTCAAAAATAATTTGGGCATGGCTATAATGAGATCCCAAATTCAGAATTTTTTTTCTTCAATGTGAAATGTCCATTTTGCCCTTCACTTATAAGTCACAATTTTGAACCAAAAACCAACTTTTCTCCAACTACTCTCTAGAGCTTTCTCTCTCTAAAACTACCTAAAATCTCTAAAAAATCATGGATTTGAGTGATTGGAGTGAAGGATTCAGCTGCAACTTTGATGATTTCGCATCGGAGGAAGAAGAGCCGTTGACGGACCATTTAGATACCCAAAATGAGGTATTTTCCGAAATTTTTCGAGTCAGTGCGAATATAGCGGTGGTACCGCTATATTTTTGAGGAACTGCGAGCTGGGGATTCGCAGTTCGTCCTTAATTGCGAACTGCCCGTTCGCGCAATCCCCAGATGGACGAACGGGCCATTCGCAAAAAAGCCTGATGGACGAACGGCCCGTTCGCGAAAAAGCCAAACCCACGAACGGGCTGTTCGCAATTAGGCTGAATTTTCGAGTTCGAAATTTGCAATGTTGCTGAATTTTCGAATTTGTAATTCGCAATTTTGTTGAATTTTCGAATATAAAATTCGCAAAAATGACCTGTTTTGGAATTTATATGATCATGTAGGTATAAATATGTTCTCATATAATTGCATGAATGAACTATGTAGGAACCCGGTCCACCGCCATGTTCGATGGCCGATTACACGAAAGTGTTTAGTACGGACACTTATTACACCAAGGCCGATTTGGTTGATTGGGTCGAGTCCGAAAGCATAAAGTTAGGATTCATTTTGGTCCGGAGTAAAAACGACGACGGTACAAAAAGCATGAAAACTCCTAGGATATATTTTAGGTGCGAGAGGCACGGGGTTTACAAACCTAACCCCAAACCGGGGTATGTTAAGAAGCGCCGAGAATGTTCATCGAAAAAATGCGGGTGTCCGTTCTACTTAAGAGGGAGTCCGGTCTCAGAGCTACCGGGTTATTGGAAAGTGGTTGTGCTAAACGGGAAACACAACCACGATCCATTTTTGCACTTGGACGGTCACTCTCGGGCCGCTAGACTAAAAGTCGAAGAACAATTGTTCGTTCGTAGTCAAACGGAAGTCGGTTCTCGACCGAGAGAGATATATCGCGGGTTGAAGATTAAAGACCCGCATAATGTATCAGGCATGCGCACGATATACAACATGCGGCAAAAACATGATTTGGTTGATAAAGCGGGCAAGACCCAAATGCAATACTTGTTTGCTAAGTTAAAAGAACACGAGTACTATGTTTGGGAGCGAAGTTGTGAAGCAACGGACGAGATCCTCGAGTTGTTTTTTGCACACCCTAAAAGCATCGATTTCATGCGCACGTTTCCTCAAGTTCTTATAATGGATAGCACGTACAAGACTACAAGGTATAAGATGCATTTACTTGAAATAGTGGGCCAAACTTCGACGAAGAAGACATTTTGTGTTGCTTTTGTTTTTTTGAGTTCCGAGAAACAAGAGAACTACACTTGGGGGTTGAGTGTTCTAAAGATGGTGTTGACGAACAACAAGTGCCCATTACCTAACATCATTGTCACCGATAGGGAGTTGGCTTTAATGAATGCTATCGACGATATATTTCTGGACGCAACTCATATGCTATGCACTTGGCATATTGGTAAGAACGTCACCTCTTACGCTAGAAAAGTTTTACCGAATGTGGAAATGGCCGATGAGTTCGGGGAATATTACCAAAGGGTAGCCTATTCGGCCACGCTCGAAGACTATAACAAAAACCTTGCCGATATGCACCACACGTTCGCATTTTGTCCATTGGCTATCGACTACGTTATGAAGCAATGGATTGACGAATATGGACACAAATTCCTCAACATTCACACGAACAAATTTAAACATTTTGGCAACCAAACTAGCAACCGGTGAGTTATATTTCCATCTCCACCCATTTTTTTTAAATATAAAGTGTTAGAAATCTAATGTATTTTATCTCATGTTGTAGGGCGGAGAGTGCTCACTCTAGCCTCAAGCGGGAAATTGGTAGTAGTCTATGCACGTTCGAACAATTTTGGAAACATGTTCATGCACACCTATCCGCTCAACACTCTAACATTTTCGAGTCATTCGAGCGTAGTCGGTATCGTCCAAGAAACTCAACTAGGGGGCCTAACAAAACCATCTACAAAGATGTCAAAGGTGAGCTTTCATCTCAAGCCATAGAACTAATAGAGGAAAATCTCGCAAAGTCCTTGAAAATATGGTTCACACCCGGAGTGTGTGGGTGTGTTATTAGGACAACTCATAATTTACCATGTGCATGCGAATTAGCTTTGATTTATAAAGAAGGAAGGGCGGTTAGAAAAGATGAGTGTGATGTCTATTGGAGTACGTTAAGGATCAAACCTAATGAGGAGTTTGATACCGAAGACGAGCTCACTAGAAAAATCTCCTTAATAGGTAGCACCATCCGCGGTTACGGGCAACACATCCAATACCACATTATAAATAGGATGATGCAAATCCTAGATCCCGCTAGAAGTCATGTTTTGGAACCTAAGGATCCGGTTGTTACTAAGGGTAGGAAAAAAGTCGGTCGGGACAAATCAACTCAACGGGACCCTAGCGAGTGGGAATACGATGGAAGTCTAGGCGCTAGCACTCCCGGCACGATAGGTAGCACGGCTACATTTCTACCGCCAAAAAACAAGACAAAAGAAAAGGCGAAAACCAAGGCTCAACCGAAGAAAGATAAAGTGCCTCGACCGAAAAAATCATCAAAGGGAAAAGATTTTAGCGGGTACGAGAGTTGGTTTCCTAGCTATTTGCATGACTACATTTCTAGCGTCGAAGACGTCTCTCCCGACGGTAATTGCGGATTCCGAGCCGTTGCTTTGACGGTATACGGTAAATCCGATTCATGGGACCAAGTTAGACGGGATTTGATCGGCGAATTGCAAAACGAACGTGAGCTATGGGAGAGAGTGTTTGATGGATCACAAAGTGTAGATAACCTTGTGAGAAGGTTGAACGTTTTCGAATTGTATGGTGCCGGTACTAGGCATTGGATGACGTTACCCGATTTAGGGTTAGTGATAGCCACTAGATACCAATGTATCGTATACCACATTTCACTCCACCAATCGTACACTTATCTACCGCTACGTGGTGTGCCTCCTCGATCATGTCCTAACCTCGAAATTGGTATAGGTTTCGTTCATGGTAACCATTTCGTCAAAGTAAGTTTACTACAGTGTGTTTCAATGTTTTATATTATTTTCGTGACCAAATATTTATCTACCTTTTATTTGTGTAGGTTGTGTTGGATGGACCACTTCCGGAAATATATCCTACTTGGTTTCCGTTTCGTACGGATCATGAATTGGTAGTTCCCCAAAAAATCACAATTTTATCCAAAAAAAATGTGAAATTTTTTTAAATTTCGGCCCAGTGGCGGATTTGCGAACGTTGTACGCGTGATTTGGCCCAAATTGCGAACTCCCACCACTACGATTTAGCAAAATCGCGAAGTGTGGGTTCGCAATTTTGCCCAATTTCATGGGCCTGCATTCGCAAATCCGGCGTTTTACAAGCACCTGAGTTCGCAATACCCTCTGGAAATTTTGTTTTTTCAACTTTTTGTGACCTTAACGACTCCAAAACTGATTTTTCCTTTTACCAACATCAAACATTAGTCAAGTGGCCCTAATGATTAGAATTTTGCGGAAAAAAAAAACTCAAAAAAGTTAAAAAAGCGACATCGAAGTAGCCTAAAATGGTCACATTTTGTGACCTTAACGACTCCAAAAATGATTTTTCTTTTTACCAACATCAAAAATTAGTCAAGTGGCCCTAATGTTTTGAATTTTGCGGGAAAAAAAAAACTCAAAAAAGTTAAAAAAACGACATCGAAGTAGCCTAAAATGGTCACATTTTGTGACCTTCCCGACTCAGAAACTGATTTTTCTTTTTACCAACATCAAACATTAGTCAAGTGGCCCTAATGATTAGAATTTTGCGGGAAAAAAAATTAAAAAAAATTCAAAAAAGTTAAAAAAACGACATCGAAGTAGCCTAAAATGGTCACATTTTGTGACCTTTCCGACTCAAAAACTAATTTTTTTTTAAACTGAATTTTTTTAAAACCTTCAATATTAATTTTGATTTGAGGTATAAGATAAGATATATGAACCGACTAAAAACTACTTAAAAGTAGGATAGCGTTGTCAGACATGTAAGGATAACGTAATCTGGATGAGCGACTAATGTGGTGACACATAATATATACAAAAATACACACATATAGAAGTTAATTATTACAACCCACGTTGTTTAAATCAGGGTCTCATTATAGCGAAAAACAACATTGCATTCGAAATAGTGTGAATTGAGCTATAATGAGACCTCATCCAAATACTAAACGCCCACCAGAATTGACTCGCCTCTTATAAAATAGGACATAAAATCTAACAAAATACGACACTTTTGCAACCTACCGCACGAACGAAAATTTAAAACTCGTTAACGTTTACGTATGGAGTTTACGGCGGACGAAGATTACCACATGCTTCGAGCTGTGAAGATTGCACGCGAGATACTGGGGTAAGATACAAGCGATCAGTTTTTTGAGCGTGTCCTATGTACGATGTATATGAACTACGGTCGTTTCGGTACAAGAGGTGTCGTTATACGTACTCGTGAGCAGATCAAAAGCAGATACAATTTTTGCAAGCCAATACAGCATTTGTGTTTCTTGCCATCGCTTATTAAGCGAGAAGCAGCCTCTGTTTGGAACCTAACCTTGATAGACTACATCACAAGGGATATGGTAGCATTTCTAGAGGACAAAATAATTGCAAGGGGTGAAGTGGATGATGTGGAATACAAACTTAGACATGACTACGACTAAGCCTTCCACTTATGCAGTGTTACGTATTACTGTCTGTTGTTTGAAGTTGTCAATTTTCTTATCAGTTGTTGTTTGTAGTTGTGATTTTCGTATTACTGTTTGTTGTTTGAAGTTGTCAATTTTCTTATCAGTTGTTGTTTGAAGTTATTATTTTCGTATTACTGGTTGTTATTTTTAAGGTGTGACTTTTTTTTATTAGTTGTTGTTTGAAGTAGTGGTACCAAATAATGTCTACAAAACTAGGTAATGAAAACTTTAACAAGTTATAGCATTAAGTAAAACAAACAGACAATACAGACACTACCAGATGGAAACTATTAAAAACATATCACAATGCTCAATCGTCGAAGTCGTATCCCAAGTTGTCGTCAGACTGAATCCCCTCTTCCCTCTCAGTAATCCTATTCTCAAGATACGCTACCATATCCTTCGTGATGTAGTCTACCACAGTCATGTTCCAGACGGTAGCTGCTTCTTGCTTAATTTTAAAAGGTAGAAACAACAAACGATCCATTGGTTTGCAAAAAATGTATCTCTCCTTGATTTGGTCACAGTTACGCACGACAATACCTTCAGTTCCTAAACGCCCGTAGTTGTAGTACATATTACACAAGACCAGCTCGAAAAACGCTTCGCTACTATCTTCTCCCAATTCTCGGTGGGCGAGTTTCACTGCCTCGAGCAAATGGTAATCTTCATTAGGGGTAAACTCCATTGGTTAAATTGTTACTGTTCGAATAGTGATTCACGTCTATTTATAGGGTCGTGGTTGTTTGGGCGGGAACTACATTTAAAGCAGATATTTTTGGCGGCAACTTTTTTAGGTGTCTCGTTATAGCGGAAAACCTGGTGATGGAATTTTTGTTATAATGAGACCCCTGCTATTATTGCACTGAAAAGTTATTGTACTTTTTTAAATATTAGGTGTTGCATACTCATTCGTCCGTTTGGATTGCGGTATCCTTTTCTTACATGTGTTGTTTATCAATATGCCAACTTGGATAACGTTATCTTAACCATAAAAGTGGTACATAAAGACGTAATTTTAGGCACAACAAATAATATCCAATATACGAATTGCAAAAAATGTTCTTCTGATTTGATTTTGTGGGTGTTTGTGGTGGTCAGAGTTAAATGGTACTGAAGAGTTGAAAGTTAGTCCGAGGGAGATTTTGTTAGATGAGGATTTGTTGATAGGGGATTTTGTGACAAAGGAATACTTAAGAATTAAATCTAGAGAGAGAAAGAGTTTAAGTAGTAGAGAGGGAAAGTCGTACTATTCATCTCGAAATTCGTGAAGCGTGTGAGGTCCTTTTATAGTACAATTGTGGACCCCACACGCTTTAATTCGGGTTAATTACATCTCTTGGTCCCTACTCTAAAATTCTTTCCTATTTTGGCTACATCTCCACAATTAACGCATTTTGGCCCATATACATTTATTTCTATGCATTTTGGCCCTTATACATTTATTTCTATGCATTTTGGCCTTTATACATTTATTTCTATGCATTTTGGCCCTTATACATTTATTCTCCTTATCAGTAGCCCCCCAGTCTTAGTAAAAAATTGTTTTGCTAAGACTGAATAATTCTTCTAATCGGCCAAAATCTCTTCGAGCTCCACAGGTCCCTTAGGCATAAAAGTCGCTTCTTCGAAAGATTGCCTCTTCGAACTTCATAAGTCCCTCAAGCATAAAAGTCGCTTCTTCGAAAGATTGTCTCTTCGAATATTTACCAAGACCCCTTCGAGTTTCTGCTGTACCAAGTAGCCCCCCAATCCTTGCAACATTTTAAGTAAAATGCTCATCGGACAATTGTATACTTAGGCGAAAAATGGTGCTAGGATTGATGATGTCACTGCGCAGATACCAACGTCAGCATGTGTTTGAAGAAACGGTACCTATTCTTTTGTCAGAAAACCCTTCCGCTTCCCATGACAACCTCTGACACAAAACTCTTCATCTTCTACTTTAGCTAGGCTGTCATATATTACTCACCTATAAGGACCATCATGCCCCTAGGCAAACAACACAAAAAATGTCCCCAGGCTCATGTCATCAAAGAAGCCCACTAAGCTTCTATAAATACCAACCTCTTTCTTCATTAATGTAACTTCTGTTCAATCATTTCTAGAGAGATAAAGCTGGCGCATAAAGCTCGTCGAATTCCTGATTGGCTGTTGATTAGTAAACGGTTCGAGGAGAGGGTTGCCGCTGGTGAAGACGTAAGGCCTCATCCCCCGCCATTGACTACAACATACTTTGGTCCTTGGCCTCCTTCGAACGATTCGACGGCCATTATACCTCGTGAGGTAACTCGTCAAAGCTTACTCAGCGAAAACAACCCTCCGAAAGAAATGGGGAAAGAGAAGTCTCACAAGCACTCGTCAGGTTCGAAGAGGAAAAAGTCCCATAGAGATAGAAAAAATTCTCACGAGCGAAAACGGGCTAGGGGGGCTTCCCTAACCATTCGAGAACCCACTGTCTCAACCAATGTTGAAGACCACCCCCAAAAATCTCCAAGCCCGCGAAGGACTTCGAGGAGTCCTCCTCGGAACTCAGTTAGTCCTCCTCGAAGGCAAAATTTGGAGCACAATGTCGAAAGTCCTCCTCGAAGGCAAAGGCTAGAACACAACACTGGAAGTCCTCCTCGAAGGCAAAATTTGGAGCACAATGTCGAAAGTCCTCCTCGAAGGCAAAGGCTAGAACACAACACTGGAAGTCCTCCTCGAAGGCAAAATTTGGAGCACAATGTCGAAAGTCCTCCTCGAAGGCAAGGAACAGAAGTTTCTAGTCTGCCCTCCACACCATCCATGACCATCCATGGTACTCAGTTCTCTCCTTCAAGAACACTTATCACCGAGGAGGATATGCGGATTAGGCATGAAGAAACGTTAGACCCCATAGTTATGAAACCTTTCAACAAGTTCCTCGGCCGGAAAAAACCCATTACTTCCTTGTCAGTCCCTGCAAATGGTGGTACTTCCTCTTCGGCAATATCCGAGGAACAAGCTCACCGGATTGCGCCAAAATCGAAGGGAGATGTGACTTTGCCCTTGGAGTTAGACAACATCGCCGGCAATAATATTAGAGGCATCGAAAACAAACATATGGTGGCCCTGGCTAATATCAAGTACAAGTACTTTTCGGAGGATGAAGAGACAATGCTTAGGGCTCGATGGGGCATTCCTTCTTATATTAATATCAGATTTCCCTCCGAAGGAGAGACGCCATTGTCTGTTAGGGATCACGAGGTGGTGGTCTATACAGAAATCATGAACTGGGGGCTAAGGTATCCCTTAGACCCCTTCTTTATTGAATACCTTGCCAAAATAGATCTCTGTCCCTCACAAGTTGGGCCCAACATGTGGTTCACATTGATGGCTTGCATAATGGCCTCAAGGCTTTCAGGCCAAGAGTTTCTGCTGGAACAAATAATCGGTCTAGCTGGCCTTGCTCGAAACCCATACTTCCCCTTCTACTCAATGACATTCAACCGGGGGCAAAAGGTGTTAAAGGACCTCTTGGAAGCAGACAAAAAATGGAGGCAACAGTTCCTTTTTTTCTCTGGATGTTGGGAGACCGGCTCCCAAGCCACCCCTTCGAATCCACATAAACTCTCCTTGAAATGGACCATGAAATGTAAGTGCTCCTCGAAGCGTTATACGCCCTCGAATGTTTAATTTTTCTGTACATTTTTCTAAGTCAATTGCCTCTTCGAATCTCATAGTTGCCTCGAAGAATTGACACCCTTGAAGACACATACGTCTTCGAACAGCATATTTAGTATAACCATTTTTCTCCCTTGTTATTTGCTTCAGCTATGACCGGAGTATCCAAACCCTACACCGACATGTCGAAGGAGCTACCACTGTTTTCACTAACCTTCGCTTGTGGGCAAAAGAACAGTGGGATAATCGTTTTCGCCGTTGCTTCGTCGATGAGAACTTGGCCAGAAGTCGACTCTGGAGGCTCAACCCTCTGGATCGTATAAGTATGAGGGGCCTAATGACTCCACCTTCTGAACGAGAAGTGTTAGAGCGGTGCAGCAAGCAGGACGTAATAATCTATCTACCCAAACGCTCACGTTCGCAAAGTCACCTGGATGAATCTCCAGAAGATGAAGCCACACCGCCTCAACCAACAAATCCCAAACCAATCGCAATGACTCAAAAATCAAGCTCTTCGAAGAACATAGGGGCCTCGAACTTCAGTAATCTTCGAACAACCGAAACCCGTCAAACAGATGAAATCCCTCCAACAAATGCTTCAACAATATCTACTCCTTCACCTGCTGCTACTATCCTTCCACCCAAGAAAGACAACAAGAAAAAGGATTTGAAGGGAAAGGGCATTCTGCTTGAGCCCATCGAAGAGCAATCTGAAGGAGGAGAAACTCCTGATAACGATGAAGGTACAAACTTCGACAGAGAAGTTCAAGATGGCGCAGTTGATGCTGAAAACAGGGGTGGCCTATCACCCAAGGAAGCCTTCTACCAAGCTGTGCACTCTCCTCTAACTGAAGCGTCTCAACCAGCCTCCTTCGAAGGCAGTCCAAGACTGGCTCCTGTCCATGCCCCTCGAACAAATCCCCCTTTATTGGTTCACCCTGATGTGGCCTGTGGCAATTTTTCTGAGTTCGACTCTGCGGATCTAGGGTCTCCTTCGAGCTCATTCGAGGTCCCTTTAGATGATGAATTTTCAATGAGTCTACGAAGGCTGCTTCATACATCAGTGAATCGAGGAAAGAAGATGCGCCATCTTGAAAAGCGCAAGAATCACTACAAGTTCAAAGCATCAGTTGCTGCTGCTAAGCTCGAAGAAGCCAAGAAGGAGCATGCAGTGATCGAAGGCCAAGCTGAAGCCTTGTATGAACGTCTTTCTGCTGCTGAGCACTACATAACAATAATAGAACAGTGTTGCCAAGAAGAGAGGGACTTGTATAAGAAAAAGACTGACACCCAAGAGCTGTTGATCGCTGAATATAAAGCAGGGCATCGCAAGGCGTGCGATGCATTCGAGCAATGCAGTGAGGGTTTTAAGAATGTAGTCGAGGAGCGCGACAATTTGAAAAGAAAAATTAGAGGTTTCTCAGTGGAGATCGAGGAGGCAAAGGAAAAAGGTGCAGATGCTTATGCTGCCACATGTTCGAAGACGTTACAAGCTCGAGACGCTGCCACTCGAGCTGGCCTATTAACCCAAATATACACTGAGCACCCTGAGTATGAACTGGGTCCTTTCTGGAAGCTTGTCCCCCCAGAACTTCGTCCACCCCACATAGTTGTCAGTGAGAGTGAAGACTCAGAAAGTGAAGGGAGTGATAATTCGAAGAACGCCGATTAAACGAAAGGGTTGTAGGTAGTTTTTTGTATGGCCTAAAAGGCTTTTGTTCTTTTTTGTAATGGTTAGAAGTTGTTGTGCTTTTTCAACAAGTAATTGGAAATTTAACTCATCAATGTATTGTTCTTCGAATTTATCATGGCACTAGCCCTTCGAATAATCAACATTTGGACCAATTTATCATTAGGCCTGCGACAGAATTTGAAAAATTGACCTGGCCTTCGAAAAATTTGCATTTAGAAAGATTCAACAAGTGTTATACTTGTAGTAACGCCTTCGAATTTTTGCCCATCGAACAACTATGTATAAGAAGGCCTTCGAATGTCAACCCGGTGGGTCGTCGAAAAATTGTTACTTAGGCAGATTCACCAAATTTTATTTTTATAACCAGGCCTTCGAACTCCAGCTTATGTGGCCTTCGAATGTAGTCCTTCGAAAAATATTTATTTAAACATGTTCCAAGTTTTATATTTATAACTAGGCCTTCGAACTCCAGTTTATGTGGCCTTCGAATGTAGCCCTTCGAAACATAAGTACTGAAACATACGTACCAAGTTTTACACTTGTCATTAGTCCTTCAAACTCCAACGTTCGTGGCCTTCGGACAATTTGTAGGGTCTCCGAGGAAAAGAAATTTAGACCTATAATGAAAAACATAATGTGATCTTGAAAATAATTTGAAAGTCCCTAAATCATCGTGGCACACCGTCATGTGACCCGAAGAATAGTTTGAAAATCCCAAAGCATCGAGGCACATCGTCATGCGACCCGAAGAATAGTTTGAAAGTCCCAAATCATCGTGGCATATCTTAATGTTAATTTGGTTCAGGAAATAGGTCAAAGGACAATGATTCGAGACACATATTAATGCAACTCAAAAAATAATGTGAGGGATAATAATTCGAGGCACATGTTAATGTGACCCAAAAAATAGTGCGAGGGACAACAATTCGAGGCACATGTTAATGTGACCCAAAAAATAGTGCGAGGGACAACAATTCGAGGCACATGTTAATGTGACCCAAAAAATAGTGCGAGGGACAACAATTCGAGGCACATGTTAATGTGACCCAAAAAATAGTTAAAGGCAAAGAAACGTCGTATTAATGGGATCACTGAAACACCTCATTAAAACCTTCCTGTGCCTAGCAGGGTAGGAAAGAGTGTGTCCTCACCAAAAGTTTTCTCGAAGTGTACAAAGAAAATAAAAAGAAATACAATATTCTATCTGAGCTCTGCTAATCGAGGTACAATTTTAAATGCTCAATATTCCAAGGTAAGCGGAGATATCGCCCATCTTTATCTTTTAGCCGATATGTGCCTGGTTTAATCTTGTCGGCGACCTCATAGGGGCCTTCCCAATTAGGGCCTAGCTTCCCCAGACTCTTGTCCTTAGTGTGTAAGAAGATTTTCCGTAGGACCTTGTCTCCTACCTGAAAGTCCCTACGGTTGACTTTGGATGCGTATCGACTCCTCATAAGAGTTTGATAATGAAGGGAAGTTAATTGCGCCCGCTGTCTCTTTTCCTCTACCAAGTCCAGAGCCAATGTTTTACACGCGTCATTCGTGTCTGCATCATAAGTTGCTATTCGATGTGAAGGGAAGAGGATCTCCGACGGGACCACGGCATCCATTCCATAAACTAAGGCAAAAGGTGACACAGCGGTAGCTGTTCGCGGGGTCGTCCGATAAGCCCATAGCACTTCTTGTAAATAGTCGGGCCATTTCCCCGCCTTACCTTCTAGGTTCTTCCTCAGCCCATCGAGGATGGTGCGATTGAAACATGGCAACCCCTTGCGGGGATATTAATTGGACACCTGCCCCGCAGCCTGAAATGTTCGACCCCCCATCCGTTCGAACTACCCATTCTTCCTCAGCAACTGTATCAGATTTTTCCTGTTCGTCCCTGCCAGAGTGAAATTCGACCAAAAAATCCGCTAACACCTGTGCCTTTATTGCTGTGCGAGGTTCAAATGTTATGTCAAAGTCTCCCAACTCAACGGACCATTTGGTCATTCTGCCAGAGACGTCTGGTCGCTGCAATAGATTTTTCAGGGGAAACGTCGTTCGGACCACAATTGGATGCGCTTGAAAATAAGGTCTCATCTTTCGCGCTGCTGTCACCAACGCCAAAGCCACCTTTTCCAAAGTAAGATACCGCTTTTCGGCATCCAGCAAACTTTTGCTGACGTAATATATTGGCCTTAGGAGAGCGTCAGCTTCTCGGAGGAGCACGGAACTGACCGCACACGCGGATACCGCTATATATACAATCAATGTCTCCCCCACCAATGGTTTAGATAAAACCTCCGGAGAGGTTAGATACTCCTGGATTTGACGAAACGCCGTCGAGCATTCTTCGGTCCAACAGAACTGTTTCGCATTCCGCAAAACTTTAAAAAATGGGGCGCATTTGTCCGACGAGCGGGAAATGAATCGATTGAGGGCAGCCAATCGCCCTGTCAGAATTTGTACCTCTTTAATGTTTCGAGGAGGGCTCATAGTGATCAACGCCCTCAATTGCTCCGGGTCCGCCTCAATACCTTTCTCACTGATCATGTAGCCAAGAAATTTACCCGACCGTACTCCAAAAATGCATTTTTCCGGATTGAGTTTTAGGTTAACCCTACGCAAGTTGTGAAATGTCTCTGTAAGGTCGGCAAAATGGTCTTCGTCTTTCTCACTTTTCACCAACATGTCGTCGATATAAGCTTCCATATTCCTCCCAATCTGCTCCTCGAAAGTCTTATTAACCAGTCGCTGATAAGTTGCCCCCGCATTTTTTAACCCGAATGGCATGACCTTGTAGCAGTATAGACCTCGCCCGGTAATAAAAGAAGTACTCTCCTCATCGTTAGCGGCCAATCGGATTTGATTGTATCCTGAGTACGCATCCATGAAAGATAGCAACCGGTTTCCGGAGGTCGAGTCTACTAACTGATCAATGCGCGGGACGGGAAAAGGATCCTTAGGACAAGCACGGTTTAAATCTGTGAAGTCGATACACATTCTCCATTTGCCATTCTTCTTCCTTACCAACACCGGATTCGATGCCCATAGGGGATAATGCGACTCGCGAATATGACCAATACTTAAAAGCCGTTCGACCTCCAACAAGATCGCGGAGGCCTTTTCCGGGGAGACAGGCCTCCTTTTTTGAACTATTGGTCGGACATCCGATCGCAAGGCGAGCTGGTGACATATAACCTCCGTCGGCACCCCCGTGACATCCTGTGCACACCAAGCAAACATATCGAGCCTGTCAGATAAAAAATTAATTAACTTTCCTCTAAATTCGGGGGAGAGATGAACCCCTATTTTCAGAACTTTCCCAGCCATGAACTCGTGTGTCGTAGAGTCCTCCTCGGGGACCTGAAATCCGGGGGCCTCCCTCGGATCATCACAAGGAATGACCTCGGAGGGTGGCCCCTTTAATTGCTACGCTGAGTCAGAGGGTCCCCCTCGAACTCCCTTAGAAGACAAAGCGATTTGGTAGCATTCTCGTGCCATCTTCTGGCTACTTCTGATCGTGCCAATGTTGTTCCCGATTACATATTTTAGGCATTGATGCACCGTGGAGATGACGCCGTGCATTCGTGACAACCAAGAGCGACCAAGGATAGCATTGTATGAGGTGGGCGCGTCGACCACAATGAAAAGTACCTCTACCTCTTTTTTGAACGGTCCACGACCCAACTCCACCACGCATTGAAATTCTCCCACGACAACTGCCGTAGCGCCAGTGAAACCTATTATCGTTCTGTCAGATCTTCGGATGACCGGTGGGTCAGAAATACGGCGATAGGTACTCATAAACAAAATGTTAGCAGAGCTTCCTGTGTCGATAAGTATTTTCTGAACCTGATCCCCGGCGATGCCTGCCGCGACTACTACGGCGTCCTCATGAGGGCCTGCTACATTACGCATATCATCATCATCGAAACAAATAATAGGGGAAGGCGATCGATGCATTTGTGCGGAGACTCCAGCTTCGATCTGGGTGGTCAAATTCACCATGTGCCTCTTGCGCGAGCTGTTTGAATTCCCTGCGATGGTGTCTCCACCAAAGATTGCTAAAGACTCAAAAAATGCACACAGACTATCCACTTTCCCCCTTGGGATTTCTTCTTCGACCAAGTTCACATTGTTCCTCCCAGCTTTTGGGTCCAAATATTCCTGTTCGATGTCAAAATCGTCAACCCCTTCGGAAATTACCATTGTTGTATCAGTATTCTTTGAGACAGCTTTTACCACGGCATTCTTCTGGGAGTGCTTTTTGACATATTCCAACAGCATTCCATTTTCGATGAGAGCCTGCACCTCCTTTTTCAGGGCTATACAATCTTTGGTGTCATGGCCCACATCCTCGTGATACTTGCAATATTTGTTGACGCTTCTGTTCTCCCTCGGTGTTTGTATAGGAAAGGGTTTTCTAAACGTGACCGAATTTTTGGCTTTATCAAATATTGCAGCGACATTTTCCGTCAACTCCGCATAGTAGTCGGGCCGAGTCCATTTGTTTGACATGTATCTTCCCCCCTGATTGTGATTCGATTGATTGCCGTAATACTCCTGATTCGATTTTTGCCTTGGAGGATAGTGACCCGTGCTTTTAGCCTGAACGGTCAATCGAGGGCCCTGAGTGCTTGGTTCAACCCGTTGAAGCTGATTGTGGTCCAATTGCTCTCCGGACCCTTTCTCTGAGGCTTGGGTTTCTTCCACCAAGATTCTCTTCTCAACTTGATCCAGCAGTGCTCCAAAAGTCATCGCTTGGCTTTCAGCCACTGTGTCTTTCAATAACCCGGGGAGCAATCCCATTCTGAACGCTGCGAGCGCCACCGAGTCCTTGCAGTATTCCATATCCGTCTTGGTTTTGACAAAACGATTGGTGTAATTTTTGAGGCTCTCCCCCACTTTTTGTCGGCAGTATATTATGGTGTCCCCGTTGGCCCGAAACTTCTTGCTTCCCACGAAGTGCTGTCTAAAAATGTTCCAGAACATGTCAAAGTTCTTAATGGACCCCTGAGGTAACCTGTTGTACCACTTGGACGCCACTCCCTTAAAAGTCTGAGAGAATGCTCTGCACAGGAGTTTATCATCGTCGTCAAAGTTTATCATAAAATTCTTAAATTGCTCGATATGATTATCCGGATCTTGAGTTCCGTCGAATTTTTCAAGCTTCGAAATGTCAAAATGCTTTGGGAGATTCCCTACTAAGATCTCCGAAGACAAAGGAGAGGCTCTCCAATTGTGCCCTGTTCGATAAACATTGGACCTCAGATTATCATTGTTCGAGAAGTACAAGCCCTCCTCGGAGGGCAAAGTGTATTGTTGCTGCCATTCCGAATTCCGAGGACCTACATTATCCTTCCCTGGGCACTTCACCTGTTCATGAGAGCGATCATCTACTCGGTCGTGGCGACTCTTCTCCCGCGAGGATTTCCTCTCCGAGCTCCTTCCCCTCCGGGCTTCATATTGCCTTCGACCACGCTTTTTCTTCCGGTGGCATCTTCGAGGAGAAGATTCAGAAGTGCTATACCGCGAATAGCCGCTCGAAGAAGCTGAGTCCGAACGGTACTTGTCTTTCCTCCTTGGAGATCGTCGCTCACGCCTCCGGGACCTATCATCCCTTTTCTTGGGACGAGTTTCAACGTCCCGTTCCTCCCTTTGCTCGACGGGCTCTCTCCTTACCTCAGATCGAATGTTTCTTTGGGCGGCTTCTTTCTCCGCCTTCAACTTTTCGATTTCCAGCAACAGTTCATTCCTCTGAGCCAAAAGAGCGGAGTCGTCAAAATCATTTTCAACTCGCCGACCTCCCTCTCCTTCGGACTCCAAGTCATTTCGAAAGTCATCCCCTTCCATGTTTTCCTCGCAGGGATCAACTAGATCGTCCCCCCGACCTTCCATGGTTCTCCTCGGAACAAGAACTATTTCTAGGGAGTGATGATCGTCGGAACGATTCTCGTTTCCCACAGACGGCGCCACTGAAGAGTTGAAAGTTAGTCCGAGGGAGATTTTGTTAGATGAGGATTTGTTGATAGGGGATTTTGTGACAAAGGAATACTTAAGAATTAAATCTAGAGAGAGAAAGAGTTTAAGTAGTAGAGAGGGAAAGTCGTACTATTCATCTCGAAATTCGTGAAGCGTGTGAGGTCCTTTTATAGTACAATTGTGGACCCCACACGCTTTAATTCGGGTTAATTACATCTCTTGGTCCCTACTCTAAAATTCTTTCCTATTTTGGCTACATCTCCACAATTAACGCATTTTGGCCCATATACATTTATTTCTATGCATTTTGGCCCTTATACATTTATTTCTATGCATTTTGGCCTTTATACATTTATTTCTATGCATTTTGGCCCTTATACATTTATTCTCCTTATCAGGTACTGCTAAGTAAAAGGAAGTAGATTCAACCTAATTTATTGGTTGCACGATATAATATTAACCTAAGACGTTTTTGTTTTAAAATAGATAACAAAACTTATTGGTTGCAGGATAACAACACTACATACAAAAATCTAAACAGACATTAGTTCATCAGAATATAATAATATTGTATGGAAACATATGGAGGGAATGGAGTGAAGGTTTCCCGCTAAAAAGAGATTTAAGCGGGAACAAAGACAACCTTTCCCGCTAACAAATTTTGAGTTGAACCACCCAGTTCGAGTTTATAAATACTACCATCAGACTAAGAAACTAAACATTTAAGGTATAACAATGTGTGATTCGGGCTGGAACATAGACGAAGATGCAAGCCTCCTAAACGTATTTGACATCGTGAGGGGTGCAATAGAAGAGGAGGTTCCTGGCTTCATCGATGCGGTCTTGTGCAGAATGTTCTTCAACCACGGTAGGGAGGCTTCCTGCCCAGGATGTATGATGCCTCGACCACGCACACGCGAAGAAGTGTCCGAAAGGTTAGCTTACCTTAAAACAGTGACTTTACAAATCGAGTCACTTCCTTGGGAAGTCCAAACCAACCTCCGAAAGCGATTCGACATTGGATCGCAAAGTACAATCACGCCGGAGATGGTGTCGTATGCGACACAGTCGGAAGAACAACAAATAGCTGACGCAATAGCGAGCGCCGTTGAAACGTATTCAACTCCCGAAGGAAGTAGTGATTCAGATGGGTATGGAATGAACTATCCGACTCCGTAGAACTAAGTGTGCAATGCTGACTGAGGGTTAGTTTGTCTACCGTTTGCTTTAATTTAGTTGCTTATGTATTTTTAATCACGCAATGCTTTTGGTTTATGTGTGTAATTTCCTTATGTATTTTATATTATGGGAGAATTCTAGGTGTTATTGTTTAAGTGTTGTTGTTTTTAAGATACACATCATATAAGCGAAATGAACAACTTAAGCAAAACTAAATCAGAAAAATAAGGTAGTATCAACTTATCCGAACAAAAGCGACAAATAAAGAACCAAAATCAATTCCATACAACCATGTAAACCAAAGCAACAACTAAAGCAAATCAAAAAAATAATGTAGTATCAAACAACCGGCCTGCTAGTCATATAATACAAATGCACTCAAACTCAATCCAACTGGCGGTACTGGACCCCTAAAAGGTGACACTCCTGTACCTCCCGACGCAAGTCCTCCACACTCATCAACTCCGCTCTAGAATGAACATCAATAACACGATCAGAGAGGTGATACAGTCGTGCCTGATATGTCATCGCACTAGGGGGCTCTGGAACATGCAAAGCAAATATAGCAAGAATACTAGGATCAAGCAGAACGTACCATAGGTGGTCACTGATCCATACATCGTACGTCGTGGTCGTGCCAGGACCGCCTAAAATGTACCTGTCACCGCGAATCCTCCGGTCAACGACGTGTGACCACCATGATATCCACGTGGCCTCATCCCACAAGAAACGTGTGTTCACACACTTCCGCCTATGTACGGGTACAACAGTCCGCAGCGCCGGTGGTATGTCCTGAACGTGCCCTAGCTGTCGAGCCACCCGAAGCGGATAGTACGCCTCAACTACGTCGAACGCCTTCAGCATGTGGTCAATCCAAGCCACATCCTGAGAAGGGAAATGAAAACGATGATGCTCGTAATGCATGAACCAAACCTGTGTCATATGAAAATGTTAGTTAATAATCTTCCAAAAATGAAAGTAATAATAAATTAAAGCTATGGAAACAAATATAACAAATCATTGTAACTCGCATGGTTCGCCGTCAACGAAATCAGTCCTTGTCGGATGTTAATCCGAGTCTCATCATCCGCACGAAACGGCGTCGGTACATATCGGCACAGGGTCGGCATAGAAAAGTCGTAGGCCGTGTTAATCGTAGGCACAGAAGTGGAGAAGTAATCGTATATCCACGCCTCCAACAAGGCAATACAACACGCAATCCCTAAAGTCGTGTGCAGCGACGACTTCCCTAGGTGGTGGTACAGCTGAGCTAGTATATGCTGTCCCCAGTTATATCTAATGGAGGAGGTATAATGCTCTACAAACTGGAGGTAATCTAAAGATATATTATTCCCCGTCTTGTTCACTAGAACACAACAACCCAACATATGCAGCAGATAACCCCTAGTGGCGCACTTTACATCACTATCAGACATGTTCTCATCTTTATATCTACGTACCATGTACTGCTCGCGTAAAAACTGTAAACGAACAGATCTACCATTACCCCCCCCCCCTGTTATGCCCTAACTCATACCTAAGGTCATCCAAATCTATGCCTAATGCACTAGAATACCAAGCCTCACGCTGTCCATTACTAGGAAAAGACTGAACTACGAAATCATCACCTGTGACCGGGAGACCAGTGATGACGTGGACGTCGTCTAGCGTAACCGTCATCTCACCGAAGCTAAAGTGAAAGGTGTTCGTCTCCGAATGCCACCTCTCTAGGAAAGCATCTACAAGATGAACGTTGGTATTCCAACGCTCCAACGCATCTACCAGTGGGCCGAAACAAGTCATCATAACCTGCTCCCTTACCCTGTGCTGCCCAGCAAGACCCCACGCACGGTGGGTACCGTACATAGAGTAGCACCGCGAGTACCGGCGAGACTACATAAGACATAAACAACTTAGAAATAATACAAAAGAACATATAAACGTACTTTAAAACACATAATTACTTACCTCTCCAGCAAAGACGTGGTAAGCCTCGTGCTGTGCATACTCTGGATATAGACCAGGTACGTGAGGGTTCACCCTCCGAAATAACAGGTCGAATGTAGCAAACCCCTGGGATAGAACGGGGGCCGGAGTGGAAGCGCTAGGCCTACGCCTAACCGACCGTGACCGTGACACAAGCTCAGAGTGCTCTCCATCATCGCTCGAGCCTGCTGAATGTCGAACTGGTGTCTCATGTTTGCGAGGCATGCTGAAATACAACATATAAATTGTTAATAAATATGGGATACAAACTATTTCGTAAAACAAAAAAAAATACAAAAAATTCTATAAATTTGAGAAATTGCGAACTGGGTGTTTGCAATTTCACCAAAATTGCGAACTGGGCGTTCGCAATTTGGTGAAATTGCGAACGCCCAGTTCGCAATTTCTCAAATTCCGAAATTGCAGAAATTGGCAATTTGCGAAGGCCCAGTTCGCAAATCGCGATTTCCAGAACCTTCAACCCCAATTCCCAAAATCGAACCCAAATCCCCAAAACTCAACCCAAATTCATCATGCATGGTACTAAAACGATCCTACTGAATCGACTAACACGAATCTGAAGTTTTTTTTTCAAAAAAAACGACTAAATATACATGAAAATCCGACTTTTTATCAAGAACACTAAACTCTAAAAATCACTAAAAATACTAAACTAAAATGCATAAAAATTACATGGATATGTAAAGGATTCGTACCTTAAGCTGTTTGTGATGTTGGATTTGATAAAACTTGTTGTTTTGATTTCGAGTTTTTTGGTGAGTTTGAGAGAGAGTAGAGAGAGAAGAGAGAAAAGAGAGAAAATGGGCTGAAAATAAGGGTTTTATATTAGGGGTAAATGTGTCTTTTTTCGGGTCTCATTATAGCCAAATGGGGTCTCATTATAGAGTGGTCTCATTATAGCCAAATGGGATCTCATTTTAGCCTTGCCGAAATAATTTTTACAGTTTTTACTCGAATCAACGTCACAATTAAGAGAGCTTCTCTAAAATCTTTGTCAAGTATCTTATAAGTACACAAATCTTACCAGAATATAAATATATCGTTCAAACAAAAATATATCAGAAATTTAATCCGGTTCGACTAACTAAAACCGTAAAATTTGTTCGACAAGTATACATTACACTTTATCTACAAATATATACGGGTAATTCGCCGTTCGGAGAGAGGCGATTATTTCTTCAACGAGATTTTCTAAGGCCCATATAATAAGCCCATGTTTATTGGGCCGATCGAGGGTCAAAGAACAACGAAGCAGAAAGAGGGAAAGAGCAACAAATTGTTTATAATAGTGTCTCAATTTCTGGCTCACCATTTTCCTCCTCCATTTCTCGCTCTCTTTTGCTCGTCGATCGGATCAGTCATGGCAGACGAGGTTAGATTCCTCTTTCTCTTTTCCGTCCGGTCACCGACGGTTTATGTAACCTCTATTATCATCTATCGCTAGTATCATCACGATTTCGTGGTAACCAAAAATCGGATTATGATTTTCCTTCGGTTCTTCTCGTTTCGATTAGATTTGCTGATTGTTAGAGAATTAGGGCGATTTGATGTCATATTATTATGTATTGGATTGCGTGTGCTCGATTTGTTTTTTGTTTTTGTTCGAATTTACCCCGATTGAAGCTACGATTAGTGTCTTAGGGCGTGATTGAGTGTTCGTCTTGGGTTATTGCTCGCTTGTGTTTTGTTTTATCAGAACAATGGAATTCAATAGAGCGATTTGATGTGTTTTATTTTGGGAATTCCGTTCCTACTCGGAGGAACTCTGTCTTCAATGTTGAGAATCAACGTAAAAACATTACCAGTAGTAGTATAGATGTTGGATTTGGATGAATATGAATAATTATCTGTGTTGGAAATCACATGAAGTGGTATATAATTATCCAGGTTTGTGATTTGTTTTCTTTGTACAAGAAAATTCCATAGAATTAAGCTGATACATTATACATATACTGCTTAGCTTTTGGTTGATGAGAGTTGTTTATAATTTTAAAGGAACCGAAAAGTTGTGGCCTAAGAAACTTTTCCAAATTGTCTTGTGAAAAGTGCTCTTATTTGACCCGAAACCGAACATGTATTAGTCCCTGACTATTAGCTACTGGCATACCAGCATATGAATTTTTTCGTAAATCAGTCCTTGGCTATTAGCTATTGGCATATGATTTTTTTTCGTAAATCATCCACCGTGTAGCCTGTTAACAATCAATGATTCAGTATAACTAATTTGGTATTTCGAAATTGATTTTGAAGTGTTGTGTTTCCCTCGTGTAAAACTTTACTATGTACATCTTGGGAGGTATAGTAAACTTGATTGTTGGATTGGTGTATGATGTTCTGTTGAATGATTTATAATGAATAAGATGTTTTGTTTGCGGTTTTTTGTACTTCTAATTTCTGACGTTAACTCAAAGCCTGCTGTCTATAATGTTGCACTTCTTCTTTAGCTTTTGCACCTTCAAAATGCTGTGGTCGAAGAAAGTACTTTACATCTTTATGACGATTAATCCTCTTGTTACTTTGCATACAGCTCGTTCATATACCTTCTTAGGCATTACAAATATATTACAAAAAACTACTTCCCAGAGCAGAAACTTTGCATCTAATACTGACTGTTTTCTCATGTCATTTATCAGATTGACCTGAAAACCGCTCCTGTTGATTTTCGTTTCCCTACAACAAATCAAACCAGGCACTGCTTCACGCGTTACATTGAGTTCCACAGGTACAATTATGTAGGATATTTTTGTAGGCGTCGTTTGTACGAGAGTATCAAATGACATGACCATCCTAATTCTATGCTGTTAATTATCACCTATCAACTGCAGGTGTGTGACGGCCAAAGGCGACGATTCTAGCGAATGTGACAGATTTGCTAAATACTATAGAGCCCTCTGCCCAGGTGAATGGGTGAGTACAATTTACTAACTTTCAAGCCTTGGAATTCTTACTTTTTACTACATAAAGAAAGCTATGCTCTTGTAGGTATTATCTGACTTGCATCATTGATATAGCGATTCTTCATAGAAAAACTGTGATTGTGGTACTTTTAAGAAATACTATAAACATCTAAATATGTAAAACCGAGGAACTTGGTCTCTTTTTTCTTTTAAGATTGGTTCCATTCTTTTCTTATGATATATAAAAACAATATCAGTTTAGTTCTCAGCCTTTCGAATAATTACATATGCGATCCGAACTGAAGTTACTTATACTATAACTTCGATTCAGCTTGGTCCAATCTTAGAACTTTGTATATTGATCAGTCTCATTCTGTCCCAGCGTTGATTTAGAGCTAAATAATGTTTGTTTGATCTTAAATTTCGTTGAAACGGACTGGACTTACTAGTCTATCTAGTTTTGAATTGGGGACCAAGATTGTCTTAATAGTAACCAACTTAGTTATTGTTCTTCATTTGGTGCAGGTGGAGAGGTGGAATGAGCAGAGGGACAACGGAACTTTCCCAGGTCCACTGTGATGTGTTTGGTCGTATGAAAGTTTCACCTTCATTCATCTATTTGCTTTCTTGTTTAATTTTCGTTTCTGGGTTTTTGATTTAATAAATAACAATGGGGACTCATTTATGTCTTGAACTTTATGATTGGTTGTTGTGCTTGGACAAGAACCTATTTTGTTTTCAATTGTCTTTAATACGAAAGGACAAAGTCTGTTCTGGCTCTTCCCAACTACCGTTATAACCTCTAATAATATAAGTGACTAAAATTAAAAGTTTCGTTCTTTTTTGCTATTGGTTAGTCCGGCGTTATGGTAATGGCGTAACCTTTGATGTGAAGGTTAAATTTTATTCTTAGTATTGATAATTTGAAAAGCATCTTTAACATATTCGGTTTCGATTGTTCTCAGAATAATATTAAAATATATTAAGGCGACTCATTTTAAATCTTTAAATCTTATAACATTGACTGTCCTTAATTATGATGTTGACCGCATAGGGACAAACAATAATCCGAATTGAACCTTTTGTTTTATATTAGGTCTAGTGTCACAACTTGGGTTTAAATAAGTGTCTAGTGGGAAAGCAACCTTTACTCTATCTTTCCTAGTTTCTTCTAATTTCATACCTAAATTTAGGTTTTGAGCCGTATATCTCTATATAAATTCGGGGCCTATAGTCTTTTAATTTTCAAAAGTCCGTTAGTAGGTTTTGGATTACAAGCTTTAGATAAAATTAGTCCAACAGATTTTTTGGTTTCTGTGAATTTATCACCAGAATTTTATACCACCGATCTTTTAGATCAGAGCCAAAATATAGTCTACAACCTGTGATCTAAAATTACAGCCTGTAACCTAAAATTAAAAAAAATTACAGCCTGTAACCTAAAATTAAAAAACCAATGATGTACAATGACACATGACAGATTTTGATAGACTAACTTTATCTAAAACTCAAAATACATAGGACTTTAGAAAATGAAAAAAAACTACATGTGACCAAATATGATAGAGTGCATGTGGTTAAACACTTAAATCCCATCAAAATCGAATTTAGAATCTAAATGCTATAAAATATTAAAATTATATATATAGATTGACAAGTCCAAGTTGATTGGCAATTTAGAATAAATTATTATATAAGTCATCACCACTAAACGTACAGGGTACGGGAACGACTTGATCAAATAAAACCTATTACTCCATTTTCTAATCTAACATCACCAACAATATAAGCCGTTGGATGATTGACACGTCACGAATACTTTTCTTTTTAAATTTGACCCTAGAAGTCTTAGCCCTCATGAGATAAAATTTAGAGATATATTTAACAAATGAAGTTGATATTTCTAAAATAGAGCCAGCGTTATCTCAATAAAAAAAAAATCTTTCTAATTTTATGTTTATACATTGTGGGTGAATATTATTTTGGATGAATCATATAAGGCAACAAAATATTTAGAATTGTTACAAAATACTATAAAAGTTTATAAGCAAAGTCCAAAACGTCAATTTTTAATGGAAAAGTCTTAAACGTTACGTCAAAGATATAACAAAAAGAAACCTCGCAGAAAAGTAAAGAAGATAGTTGTACTCGGCCCCCAAGGGGTAGCCGAGTTGGTTGAGCATGGCATTCTTATAACCAAAAGGTCATGAGTTCGAGTCCCTCTGCATACGCTTTCTCGGCTGAGCCTGTCACCTTGTGTGGTTTACCTTCTGGCGTTGGTTTGCAGGCTATCGCGTCATACTGAGGGTTTACCCTGTGCGCACTCATTGCACTCTGAGTAGCGGCTGCGGGTTCCCTCCGAAAAAAAAAAAAAAAAAAAAAAAGATAGTTGTACTCGGAAATAAGGATATACAAAGGTATTATCAGTAAAAGAATATTAATTACCTATTAACTTTTCTACTTTTCTACGTCAAAGATATAACAAAAAGGAAGATCTTTTGTACTCTTGTGTTAATAAAAAATATGTGTTTCCATCAAATGATAGCGTTTAGGTGGTGTTCGTCGTCATCATCCTGTTGAAGAAGATGATATCATCCGCCGAGCAAATGATGGGTACGATGGTGCTGACGCCACCCCCTGTTTCCACCGTGTAATGGCGTCAGCACCATCGTGTCCGCCATTGCATAGGCGAACAGACCTGTATCGTTTTTTTTCTAATTTTATAACATTTATCTTTTAATTTTGTCCTTTTTTGTAATATTGTTAGTACGTTATCATTTACTAAAAGCTTATACTAACTAAAAACAATATCAATTTATAGTAAAACAAAACACCAATTATGGTTTGAGAAACCTTTCGAATAACCAAGATGTAAATATAGTTTTTTTTTTGCAAATAAGTAATTTAAGTGTTAGGATATATGAATAAGTGGTTTTGAAGGCAAGAAATAACATTTTAAGTGATAATGATAGTGTTAACTTCTTTAGATTTAGTTTTAGTACTTTATGTTTAAAGAGAGAAAGTAGAGAGAAGGTAGAGAAATTGTATTTTTTTATAGAAATTATGATAACTTCACGAGGTAATTTCTTTTATTTATACGATTTCGTGAAGTAATTTTTAAAATTCAAAACAAGCGACTTCACGGAGTAAAAATGGTTTTTTTAGCAATTCCCATAGTTATTTTGCTTCTAACAATATGTGAGATTTTTGGATTTATTAAATATAATGGAGGTTGCTTGTAAATTTATAAACTTTTATAAAATAATCTATCATAATTATTTTATAACAAATTTATTTTAAAATTATTATTGTTCCATAAATTATGGATAACTTTTTGTCGACTGTTAAAGCACAAAGAGAGAAGTAGCCGTAGGAGGCGGCTAGGGTTTTGTGTTTATTAGATTTTTTTTTGTATTGAACTGTTTTTTTATAATGCAAACTCAAGTAAGGCTCTCAATATATAAAGAACTTAGAGGCCTATACAAGGAAACTTAATACACTGAATATTCTAACACTCCCCCTCAGGTTGTGTAGTGGGATCACCAATACCCAACTTGGATAAAACTGATTCGAATGTTCTTGTAGCAACCGTTTTTGTCAGGATGTGTGCTAGTTGGTCTTTCGATCTAACAAACAGAAGTTCGACTGTCCCATCTTCAATCTTTTCTTTTATGAAGTGCCTATTTATTTCAACGTGCTTTGTTCTATCGTGCTGTACCGGGTTCTCTGAAATATTAATCGCAACTTTATTATCGCACATTAACTGAGTTGGACACTTCAGGGGGGTCTAATTTCTTTCATTATCTTCTTTAACCAAAGTATCTCGGTAATCCTCTTAACGATTCCTCTAAATTCTGATTCAGCACTTGACAATGATACTACTTTCTGTTTCTTACTCCTCTAAGTCACCAAGTTACCTCCAAGAAGAGTAAAGTAGCCAGCAATTGATCGATTGTCGTTAGGATTCCCTCCCCAATCAGCATCTGTGAATACTTCAACATCAAGGTGTCCATTTTTCTTAAAAATTATGCCTATTTCTGGTGTGCTTTTGAGATATCGAATAATCCTCATTACTGCCTCCATATGGTGTTCCTGAGGATGATGCATGAACTGGCTAACTACTCCCACCGCGTATGCAATTTCGGGTCGAGTGTGAGCCAGGTAAATCAATTTTCCACCAACCTTTGGTACCTTTCTTTACTCGTTGGTCTGGACCTTTCAATTATCTTTAGTTTGTGATTCACAACCATAGGAGTGTCATTTGGTTTGCGATCCACCATGCCAACTTCAGCTAATAAATCCAATATATATTTCTGTTGGGAGATATAAATCCTTCCTCTTGACCTAAGAACCCGATTCCTAGGAAATACTTCAATCCCCCAAGGTCCTTCATTTCGAACTCCTTGAAGAGGTTTTTCCTAAGAGAGCTAATTTCTTCTTCGTCATTACCCGTTATAATCATATCGTCGACATATATTATAAGACAAGTGACTAATTCTCCTCTCTTTTTGTAAAACAAGGTATGATCCCCATTACTCTGTTTGTAGCTATACTGCTTCATTGCCATTGTAAATCTCCCAAACCAAGCACGAGGAGACTGTTTGAGCCCATATAATGCCTTTTTCAGTTTACATACCTCATTTACTTGAAAACCATCAGAGAACCCTGGTGGGGGTTCCATATATACCTCTTCTTCCAAGTCTCCATATAAGAAAGCATTCTTTACATCAAATTGATTAAGAGGCCAATCTTTATTCGCGGCTATTGAGAGTAAAACTCTGATAGAGTCAATCTTTGCAACCGGAGAGAACGTTTCAGAGAAGTCTATACCATATGTTTGTGTATATCCTTTGGCAACCAATCTTGCCTTGTGTCGCTCAATGGTGCCATCAGATTTATATTTTATATTAAACACCCATCTACACCCGACTGCTTTCTTCTCTTGTGGTAACACACAATTATCCCATGTACCATTCCTTTTCAGAGCTTCCATTTCGGTATTCATTGCCTCATGCCATTCAGTCATCTTCTTAGCTTCTTGATCTGTTTTAAGGATTTTTTTAGAGAGAATAGTAGTTGAAAACGCCTTTGCAGTCTTCGTCATTTCTTTCCTGTCTGTTTTTACCGGATATGTAGAAGCACGAGGAACGTGTTCCGGTGAATACCGGTCATGAGGAACCCCTCTATTTTTTCTTGGGGTAGAACCAGAGTTTGAGTTTCAGCAAATAAACTTCCTGAAATGTCATAGTCAGTAGCATTTTGTGAATTATGACATTGTAAATTTTTTACCTCTTGATGAACATTTTCTTCGGCTGATTCGCTGGTAGTATCCATGGCATTTATTTCTTGTTGGACATGTCTTCGGGAGAATCATTGGTGGTAAGAACTGCCTCGTCAGTCTCATTTATGTTGGAAGAGGTGTGTTCGGTGGCGCCATCTACCGACTCTGTCGGCACATCCTCAAAGTAACTTTCATATAGTAACCAGTCGAGTGATTCACTTACTTTCTTTCCCTGAGCACGAGATTGGTGGTCAAAAAAATAATAGGATTCTATTAAGTCACAGTCCATGGTGACATGGATTCGACGAGTAACCGGATTGTAACACCGATAGCCCATTTGATGGACACCATACCCAACGAATACACACTTTTCAGCACACAGATTAAGTTTGTTTTGACTAGTTTTAGGGATATGAACAAACACCGAACAACCAAAGACACGAGGTGGTAAGGTCATAACAGATGGAATTGTAACTAAGGTGGCAAGCACTTGCAATGGAGTTTTATTTCCTAAACATCGGGTTGGTAGACGATTTGCAAGATACGTGGTTGTAGCAAGAGCTTCTTGCCAAAGAGAATGAAGAACTCTAGATTCAATCATAATAGCACGAGTTTTTTCAAGTAAAGTACGATTTTTTCGTTCTGAAGTACCGTTTTGTTGAGGTGTGTTTGGACAAGTGGTTTGATAGATAAGACCATTTGTTTTGAAACAATTATGCATTGTTTGGTTGACAAACTCTGTTCCATTATCAGAACGGAGAATTTGTATTTTTTTTTCAAATCGAGTCAAAATCATTTTGTAAAAACAAACAAATATTTCTGGTACTTCTGATTTATGTTTCATGAAGTATATCCAAGTCATTCTTGAGAAAACATCCACAAATAAAACAAAGTATCTGATTTGATTGTTAGTGGAATTTGGTGCAGGACCCAAACATCAGAATGGATTAGCGAAAAAGCATAATCAACTCTAGTATTACTTTGATTAAATGAGAGCCTACGATTTTTTACAAGAATGCAGGTTTCACATTTCTCATGAATGGAATTATTAAAAAAAAACTAGGAAACAAACTTTTAAGATAGCTAAAAGAAGGATGACCAAGTCGCTGGTGCCATAACCAAAGTTGCCTTTCGGTTGTTCCATGAGCAAACATGGCATGTCCCTTATGAACTACCTCATCAACATAATAGAGACCTCATTGTTCGGTACCACGCCCAATGATCTCTTTCGTACGAATATCCTGTAAAATGAAAAAAAATGGATACATAAGAACCACAAAGTTGAGTTTTTTTGTCACTTGACTAACAGATAATAACTTTAAGGATAATGAAGGAATGTAGAGGAAATTTTTAATTTCCATTTTTCCAAAAAATAATTGAACCTCCCCCTTTGACTTCACAAATTTCTCCACTAGTAGTCTCAATATGGGACTTCTTTGGAGATGACATGTCACCAAAGTCTTTAGGATCATAAGACATGGTGTCCGTAGCCCCGCAATCAAAGATCCAATTCATTGATTTCTCAAACCCTTTACCTCCAAGTTTTTCATAGGAGTTCGCCGCCATTCCTCCAAAACCAGTGCCATTTCCTTGCTCATTTTTAGTCGGATCTTCACCGCCACTTGTAGACGAAGCCCGTTTAACATTAGATCTGAAACGATGGTTATTTTTCTCCTTATGACTGTCCTCCCACCATTCTGGATAACCAACCAACTGGAAACATGTCTCTTTAGTGCGTTTCTTCATCCCATAATGAGTGCAATACAAATTGGATTTATCTTTTTTCTTTTTGGATCAAAATTTAAACCTTTGTGCAGACTCTTTAGTAGCCAAACCCATTCCAATTTCAATCGAGTCACTATCAGAAGAACTTGATTTTAGTATATTAAGCCTGGCCACTTCCCTTCGTATTGTAGCATATGTTGTTTCCACGGAAGGAAGAGGATCTTTTTTCAGGATATCTCTCTTGACTGGTTCCAGTTTGTCATTAATCGCCATTAACAATTGATAGAGTCTTTGTTCTTGAGTCTTCTTATTGTAGATCTGAATGTCTTCTGGGTCTTTCATAGTGTTCGGATCTCACCTATCTATAGACATCCAGATGTTCTGCAGTTTGTTCCACAAGTCTTCTAGTGTATCAGATCCTTGCCTTAATGAATTAGCCCTCTTATGAAGGTCAAACACCTATAACGAATCTGTACCAGAACCGTATATGGTGGCTAACCCATCCCATAGGGCTTTTGCAGTGGGATATTGTGAGACATTATTCACCAAGCTGGATTCAAGATTCTGGATAATCCATGTGAAAACACATTGATCATCTTGTTCTCACCTTGTATATGTGTTGTCAGTTTTGGATGGAGGTATCGGCTCCCCTGTAATGTGAGAACCTCTCCCCCTTCCCCCAATTGCTATCTTCATCAGGTTTGCCCATAGGGTATAGTTGACACCACCGAGTTTAATCCCTAGGGATAAATTATCGGGGTTAGTTGTTTGTTGTTGTGTTCCGAGACCATTTCTCAGAATGGCAGCAGTCTGCATTGTTAATTCATCAGGGATTTGACTGACCACGACTTCATTGCCAGCCATCTTTGTTGAGGATGTTCAGAATCCCCAGAATCACACGTGCTCTGATACCATGTTAAAGCACAAAAAGAGAAGTAGTCGCATGAGGCGGCTATGGTTTTGTGTTTATTAGAAAAAGTTCATTTTTGTATTGAACTGTTTTTTTTATAATGCAAACCGAAGTAAGGCTCTCAATATATAGAGAACTTAGAGGCCTATACAAGGAAACTTAATACACTGAATATTCTAACATCGACTTATATCGACTAATAGATATCGTTATTTTAGTTTTGCTGATTTTTTGATTTCGTACATTCATGTAATTTTTTGATAAAGAACAATTTTGGAAAAATAAGTTTAGAGATTTTTTGTAGTTTGTAGGCGTGGTTACGAAATTACGAGTTGTTTTTTTGCATAAATATTAAGTGTTACTTAGGTTCGGAGTTATGTTTGTTTTGATTGTGCAATTAGTTAGTCTTGTTTGGTTGCGTAATTATGTGTAAGTTTTTTTGAGAATATTTTTTTTCTTTTTTTTGTTTTGATTGCGGAAATATATGAAAGTTAAATGCAAAAATAATCTAAACTTATAAGAAGTCATGTTATAGTTCAAGTTCGTATAAGAAAATTTATTCTCGGGGGCATAATGGCATTAACTATCTAAGAAGAAATGCATTTTATACAAAATTGAAGGCTTTATTCATAATAGAAGATTATGTGAAGAAAATATATAAAATAATATATTTTTGTTTATAATTGAATATGTTCTTTTTATTTGTTTTTTATTATTATATCTTAAACAATTTGAAATATGACATGCAATGTCAATTTTTCAGTTATGAAAGTAATCATTATCAGTTGAGTGTGGAATTATGTTTATTCTGGTTACGAGAAAAAAATGTTATTATGAACAAATATAAATCAAATTGGATGCAAAAATATGTTTTAATTGGTCGCAGTGTAACATTGAATTGTGGAAAAAGATTGGTGATATGAAAAATACAAGTCTAATTGAGTGCGAACTTATGCTTTGATGTTGTAGAATTACGTTATAAATGATTGTGCAATAACATTTTGAGTTGCGGATATTTTATCGATTCTAAATTAAGGACAAATAAGGTGAAATAATAAGGTTTCAATTTTGAAATAGCAATATATAATAAACAATAAAAGAAATTAATACTACAAACAAAAAGTAAAGTTTAGATACATACAACCTCACAAATAAAAAAATAGTTGTGACTTAAACATACGAATATCTACCAATATCTGATTGTATGTTTATGGTTACGAAATAAAGTAGACATTTCTGCTATTTCGTTTGAAGTAATATCTTCTTTTGGTTGCCGCAAGATCTCCTTCAAATGGTTGCAAAAATATATTGATTTTCATTTTCGAGTTTTTCAACATGATCTTTAAGACTAGTATTTGATTTTTAGAGTTATATAATGTGCTTATTACTTTTTGTTTCTAGCTCTTCAATATATTTATTTAGGTCTCTAGATCTATATTTTCTAGCTGAGAAATAAAAAAATAAAACTTTGTTAAATTCTAGTTATAGAATTACCTACCACTGAGTTGCAAAAATATAATTTTAGATGTGATAAAAATGGTTGTTACATTACGTGTGAACTGGTTAAGTGAATAGATTTTTAGTTATTTAAATATATGGTTGTGTAATTACGTGTTAAACAGTTACGAATTACGAGTAAAACAATTACATAAATAGATTTTTAGTTGCAGATAAATATTAAATTTTACATATTTTTATATTTCTCAAATTGTTGAATTTTTCATTAAGGTTTTTTTAATTTTTTATCTAGCTGAATTTAGGTGGAATTCATGATCTGAAGAATAAGTTTTTAGATATATTTTATATGCATTACAAATTTAAAATACATGTAAGTTAATATTGAAACTACTGCAACTTGGTTGCACAAATACATTCAAATTGGTTATGAAAAAAACTATTATGTGTGAGAATTAAAATACAAACTTAACTGGAAACTATTGCAAATTAGTTGTAGAAATACGTGTAAAATAATTTCATAAAAAGTAAGTTAGGTGTGTAAATCAAAATACAAGTTGATCTGGAAACTATTGTAACTTGGTTGCTAAAATACGTGCGAAATGGTTACGGAAAAAGTTTGTTAGTTGTGAAAATTAAAATAAAAGTTGGATGTGGAAACTACTGTAACTTGGTTACTGAAATACATACAAAATGGTTGTGGAAAAAGTCTGTTAGGTATGAAAAGAAAAAGAAAAATTGGATTTGGAAATTATTGTAACTTGGTTACAAAAATACGTGCAAAATAGTTGCTGAAATTAGAAAACAAAATCATCAATAACCTTTAAAAAGATACACAAGTAGTTCGTAATTTACTAATTGTATTGTTGGTTGCATAAAAAGATATGTGAATAATCAAAACCAAACACAAATAATTCTTAAGTCATGAATGTTATTGAGGAACATATCAAGTGAAATGTTTTAGAAAAAATTGAATAATGTTTTCGTGAAAATCTATTTTAGTAGATGTTTTACGCTGAAATCGGTATGCATCTCCCACTTTATTCTCAGGATATACATAGCTTCAATCCCGACCAGTATAAGTCTCGTTCATCACCCTATCAATGATATGTATATCGAGGTTCATATGTATAATTTTTCCTAATACCATAACGAGGGTAAGCCATCCTAACTCCTTTATGCTAATAGACACATAAATAGAAGTCACATCAACAACTTGTGGTGAATCATTATATATGATCTCTGAAGCAACATGAATCAGGTCAAATAACCCAAAACCAGCAAAACATATAATTTAGATATAAAAAGCCAAAATAGAGACCCGAACAACGCGTTAAAATAGATTTGACAATCAAAATAGTCACCTATTTCACACTAGTTATCCATGTCAGACTCATCCTCAGTTGCTCTTAAACAATTATGAGAGACTTCCCCAAATGAGAAGGATCAAAATTTATTTTTATTATCCAAACCATCATATTCAGAGTTATGAGAAATACACATAATCTCGCGAGCCATTTTTAGTGGAAAGTAAGATGCTAAGTTTTAAGAAAGAAGTATGGTAAAAGAACAAAGTCGAGATGGGAGATATGTTTGGTTTGCTCGTGGAACTTCACATCTTAAGTGGTTGGTAACTTTATATGTTGGCAATTCATATGTGGCACTTTGAGACTCAACCGGTTTGGTCACTCTAAATTTTGAAAAATCATTTTGACATAGTAGACCTCAAGTGGTATGATCATTCAACATCTGACATGACTCATCTATGACATTTTGTCCCTCAAAAGGTTTGGTTATTCTACGTTTCGGTTCGAAAATGTTAAGAATTAACGCTCCAAATTATCGGTCAAACACTAGGGGGCACAATGGACAGATACACAACAAAAATAGAATAAATACTACTCACACTGGTACTCTTTTTTTTAGCAACAAAATAAAGATTTTTTCCTCAAGAGAAGTTTTGGTCGATGAGGGTTTTAAGAATGTAATATTGATGACATTAGCTCTCAAAACTCTTATGAGTTTGACCATAATTAGCCTCCTAGCTCGGCTCAATAAATACTATTTGGTTTGACTGAGTTATGTTCTGCCAGAACATAAAGACTCGAGTAAATAGTACTGAACGATATTCAAAAATTACCTGAAAAACATGTTTCCACGACTTCGATTGAAAATTATTCGTCATATATATCAGAATAAATCCAGAAAAAAATGAAAACAAAATTCGTTCGTCATTTATAAACAAAATACTTCAAATGTTAGTTATATCTTGATTCCGTCATAAAAACTAAATGCCTACTATTAAGGATAAATTGTACATACTTAGCATATGTAATATAAAGTTCTAAATAAAATATTTTGACATAATTAAACTGTGGTCATACGTATGTAATTAAGTCCATTTATAATATCTATAAAACAACATATTTTTTGAACTAAATCTCTATCGTTACTATTTTACCTTTTATTCTTTACATTTTTTTTATTTCAGATATGGTCATCTTTTTACTTATTTATTTTTTTCACTCGTGCATTACAACTTTATTTTATTTTTTATTTTATTTCCAAGGCTCCAGTTTTTAACCATTTTTTGCGACCGTTTGTTCTCAACAAGATGAAACAACATCTATAACACCATATAATTTTTTTTAATATAACATATTAATTTTATCTTATAATTTATTAAACTATAACAAATATAATCAATAAAAATTAACATTAAAACTTATTTAAAAAAAATCAGACTACAAATAATCATAGAATTATAGCGAATAAAATTACATTAATTGATGATAAATTATTTATAAAAATAAAAATAAGAAGGAAATACCAAAATATGATTGCTATTATAATTTTTTAACATGATATCTAAAAAAATGGAATTGATTTCTATCCGAATCTTTGAAAACCACACTTAGAAGTACTTTTTTTCATTACATATAAAATCTATTATGTACTAATTTTTTGATAAAAAAAATAAACTTTCCAATTTTAACTTATCTTATAATTATACTATGTTCTCCCATTTTATTCCAAAATACCACATGTAAAAACAAATTCTCCCATAAAATATACGAAGTTATTCTATTTTTAAAATCATATTCCCTCGTTTTATAAATTCATCTAAGAGCAACCGTTTTTTTGATATTTTGTTGTTTTAGTTTAGTATTGTATACAGTGCAAAGAGATAACGAATTTTTAGGGTTCATCTTTTTCGTTCCACCCAAAAAAATTCGAGGACGAGATGCCATTTTGGTATAACCAATTGTTAATAAAGAAAGAAAGAGAAAATATAGAAGAAGAAGTCGCTAAGAAACGACTATGATTTGCTTATTTAGAAAGCATACCAATTACATAAAGTATATAACTCTTATTTATATATAAAACATATAAGCCATTGAAATCGAGCCTAATATCTCTAACACCCTCTCTTAAACTCGTAATGCACCAATTATAAACATTGAGAGTTTTTCATAAAGAAACCAAGACCGCGCTGTTGACTGAGCCTTCGTGAAAATATCGGTAACTTGCTAAGCAGATGAAAAATATGGCAGCGAGATGGTGTTAATTTAAAGATGATGTCGAGTGAAGTGACATTCTATCTCAATGTACTTTGTCCTCTCATGAAAAATAAAGTTCTTTGTTATCTGCATGATGCTTTTTTTATCACAATACTAGGAAGTGGATTTAGTAATGTTAACCATCATATTTGCAAGAAGTCATCATAACCAAACAATCTCACATGTGGTCACGACCATAACACGATACTCAGCTTCTAGTATACGATCTAAAGACGACATCTTGTTTCTTTATTTTCTAATTAGATTAATGAATCTACAAGGAAAATACAGAATCAATAGTAGATTTTCAGTCATGAGGATCATTATCCCAATCAGCATCAATATAGGCACGTAGTTCAAGTGAATAGGTCGAATGAAATAAAATACGCTGGAATTAAGTACCACGAACATATCTCAATATTCGAAGAACAACTCCACAATGGACGGATGTAGGAGCAGTAACAAACTGACTAAACACATGAATTTCATAAGTTATATATGGCTAAGTGACTGTAAGATGGACTAAACTCCTACGAGAGTTCGATATAGAGTTAGGTTTAAGAAATGAACACCATCAGTCGGAGAATACCTACCGTTCTTTAATCAGAAACTCGTGCTCGTTCGAATAAATCAAATAGATATTTTGTTTAAGATATAATAAAAAATTAGAAATTGAGCAACCTCAATACATAAAAAATAACGTAATAGTCCCACGTACTTCATCGCAAAGCGCTGAGCCAAATCTCGTTTTAGTGCCTCAATTCCATCAATATCACCACTTTCAATCATCGTGAAAAAAAAGGAGGGAACCCGCAGCCGCTACTCAGAGTGCAATGAGTGCGCACAGGGTAAACCCTCAGTCTGACGCGATAGCCTGCAAACCAACGCCAGAAGGTAAACCACACAAGGTGACAAGCTCAGTCGAGAAAGCGTATATAGAGGGACTCGAACTCGTGACCTTTTGGTCATAAGAATGCCATACTCAACCAACTCGGCTACCCCCTTGGGGGCAAACTTTCAATCATCGTATTATCTATATATATGGATAAAATAATTTTTCATAAAATCGTACATCTAATAAACAATGCCGAAGCATGATCATTAGCAAGAAAACCAAGTGAAGTAATAGTCATAGAAAATTTCTTAAACCAAGCATGAAGAGCTTGTTTGAGAACATATAAAGCTATTCTAAATTGATAAAATTCACATGGTTGGTGAGAAACACTTAGGCGAGGAGTTATGTAAACCTCTTTGTGAAGATCATCATTCAAAAATGAATTTTTGACATCTAATTGGAAGATCTTCCACTGACAAACGGATAAAATCGCAATAAGAGACGAACTGTCGTCAGTTTTTCCATTGAAGAAAATGTCTCATCATAATCCATACCATACTTTTGTGAATACCCCTTTCCTACAAGACGAGCTTTATATCTTTCAACAGATCTATCAGACTTTGTTTTGATTTTAAAAACCCAACGAGAACCGATTATATGCTTTACGGATGGAGGAATAACTATATCCCATATATGAGTCTGATAAAGAGTATGAAGCTCTTCAACTATATCATTTTGCCAACGAGGATCACAAATATCTTGTTTAAAAGACTAAGGTTCCTACAAATCATGTATGTTTTCTATGAAAAAAACAAAAGGAGTTGAGTAAAAAGAATATGTAAAATATGGTAGTTTTATAGACTTACTTGTACAAGTGGATCTCTTAAGAGGTAGAGGATTATTTGTCCTACCAAATGAATGCGTTAGCTCATGCATTGATGAAGCTTGCTCAAAAATTGAAGAAGCATAAGTAGTATCAACTGATTTAGATGTCTCATGAGCTGGAATATTAATGTCAAAGATGTATCACTATCAGTTCAAAAGGATTAATAGCCTGAAGGTCGGTTTTGTTACATCATGTGATTTTGTCGGAATTTGATAAAATGTGATATGCTCAATAAATGTGACATGATGAGATACATATTGCTTTTGTTTGCGGGATCGTAACAATGATAACCTTTCTGTGTAACTCCATAACCTAGAAAAATACATATAACTGTTTTAGGACTCAATTTATTACGTTCAACATGAGGACGGATGACAAAACATGTACATCCAAACACTCGTAAGGAAGAATAATCTGGAAATTGTCCGTATAAATTTTGAAAGGGAGACATCTTTGCATTATGAGCAGTGGGAATTCGATTAATCACATACAACAGTCAAAATTGCTTCTCCCCTAAAAATAGTTTGAACTTCAGCTGATAAGAGGAAAGAACGAGCAATCTCAACAAGGTGATGGTGTTTTCTTTCTGCAACACCATTTTGCTAAAGGGTGTCAGTACAAGATGATTTATGTGCGGTACCACCGGATGCAAGTAATTTTTTAAATCATTGGAGGTATATTCACCCCCTAAGTCACATCTGAAGCATTTTATCACAACAAAATATTGGGTCTTAACGAATATTCTAAATGCTCTATAAATTCCAAGGAAATCTAACATTCATTTCATCAGATAAATCCATGTGTATCAAGTATAATCATCAATAACAGATACATAATATGACGATCCACCCTTTGTGGAGATAGGAGATAAACCCCAAACATCAGAATGAATAATATCAAACAGAGTAATATAATATCGAAAATTTTACAAATTTACAACCAGTATAATCCGAGATATTACAAGTGTTTAACTGACCTAAAGCACATGTAGAGAATAAAAAGTTCAAACGTGATACATATACATGTCCAAGACGAGAATGTCAAAGATAAAACTCAGACGATGAATGATTCAAACGAAACGAAGACAGATCAACACCATAGGCAATAATATCACTCAATTATGTTTTTCCACTATCAATACAATAGATATCCACATCAGTTACTACAATTTTTTTAATACACAGAGTTCTCTTATTTTACGACTTGTATAAATCACTCTATGAGTATTTTGATTTTGTATAGTACAAATAGAATCAGAAAACAAGACTTAATAACCCTATTTAGACAATTGGCTAACCCAAACAAGATTCAAAGCAAGGGCGAGAACGTAATAAACATCAAATAGCAATATATTGTCTGAGTTCCCTTTCAATCGGACCATTTGATTGTTCTGCGCACAACAGATCTAAAAACCGAAAATTGTATATCTTCTAATGATTTCGTGGCCCAATTATTGTACAAACAATTATCGAATTGAATCACAATAGTATTATATCCAAAATAAAACAACTTCAAACAGCTTTTAACCCCCCAAAAAAATTCCAGAAATCTAAGCCAAAGTAGATACGAAATAACATCAAACAAATCAAATCTATGTACAATACCTGAATAATAAAATCAATACTCTAATCATCAAACTTACTCTGATATCATGTTAATAAACAAAGAGAGAATAAAAAGAAGTTGTTGAGAAGCGACTATGGTTTCTGTTTATTTATAAAGCGTACCAATTACATATAGTGTATATCTCTTATTTATAGATAAAATGTATAAGCTAATGGGCTTGAACCTAATACCTCTAACACTAGTTACAAATTCTAAATATTCGTTAGGCACGTGTTCCAAGTACAAATGACTTTTATTGAATTCCGTAGTTTCATGATTGTGAATCATACATACGATCTATAAGGACCATTCTTCATGATTTACAATATTTCCTTTAAGCTTGAAAGGACATTAGTATTTTTTAGTTTCGGCAGACTTCCTCTTAAGATCTTTTGCTTTTACCAAGTTAGTGTATTTTCCTGCTTTTTGTATCGTCATGACGTCTTAATACAACTAGGAGTTCTTTATCTATTGTGGTAATTGTAACTCAATCAACCAATTATTATTGCGTATAGTTTTCTTTCGTGGTAAACAAAACACTATAATCGACATCACAAGCCTCATGTACTCCGCTGGTATCCGTAACATCAAAATATTTAACCTGAACCTCTTACAATGACAAATTATTAATCATTAAAACTGTAAATAAACTCTAAAGGAAAATAGTTAGTTAGGCTTTATACACCCAATATAAACACGCTAAACCGTCGGTGTGGAAAAGCCACACCATCAGTACAACAAACACACCGATGATATATAAATTCTACACTACTTGCGATGTATTCCAATTATAACATCGGTATAAATGTATAACGAATATCTAGCATTTAAGCTATTTTCAGACTCGTACCTCAGCGGTGCAACCCCGTCGTACCGTCGTTTTTTACTATGATGTACTGTTTATGACTAAATCATGACATGATATAATGCTATGTCACAGGTGGTGTAAGCCAGGGCAAACCGACGACGTATGCCTGGTTATACCGCCAACGAAAAAATAAAATGTAATAATCTAAACCTATGTTTTACCGATGGTGTTCTAATGGTAAAAGAATTTCAAAACGAGAATAGATCTATCTACGAAAATGCTAATATTAGATCTAATAAATTAAAGTTTCAAATTCAACAATAGTATTTTTATTTTTTATTTTTGAAGATGAGGTTGAGGTTTTCTATAGAAACATAAAAATTATCTTTTTAACAAAATATATGATATTTTGTCAGAAAAAAAAAAATCATATATAATAAAATTGTTAAAACGTTAAGCGTTAGTGGAACAAAACATACTTGTTCCCCTAGATTCGGCCAAAACTTACAAAAATCAAAATATATTTTTTATTTAAAAAATTAAAAATACTTTTTTTGAGTAACTTATATTTCACGGGTCAATAAATGTGCCAAAATAAAATAAAATAAAATCGTAGTATTTGATTGCTGAGTAAGTTTTAAAACTAAAAAAACGCCCTCTATACATAGAGAAAATATTGGTATGATACATGCACCACTATATATACAATTACTTATAAACAATGAAAATATAAAATTGTTAAAACTACTTAATAAATAATTATATATAACTAGTGTTTTTAAAACCGATGTCCGAAAACATCCATAAATTTATTATTGTCCGGTCCATATCAAAAAAATATTTATAAATCGAAAACGAAATTTATATTTATTTAATTTTAAACTTCCATACTCGGCATATCCAATCGATTAAAATACCACCAATTACGACTTAAATTTATTACATACACCATATAAACCATGTGACTCTCTCATTTGCGGCGGCTAAGTACTTCTTTTTTCAACGCGCCAAGCGCGTCGTACTAAAATCAACGAAAAAGTCGCGACTGTCTGAATCTTCAACCAACGAAGGAAACTTCTTCGCATCCCAAATTAAAACCCACGCGCATAACCAAACCCGTATATATACTCGCTTCAATTCCATACCTTACACTATCTTCTTCTTCTTCTTTCTCTTCCTAACTTTCCATCGAATTTTCTCGGCAGCCAAACACATTTCATTCAACTCCAACACTACTACAATGGTTCGTATCAGCAACAACCTCGTCGGGATCCTTAACTTCCTCACCTTCCTCCTCTCCATCCCGATCTTGATCGCCGGGATCTGGCTTAGCAAAAACGGCGCAACCGAGTGCGAGCGTTTTCTCGATAAACCTGTAATCGCTCTCGGAGTTTTTCTAATGCTCGTTTCTCTCGCCGGACTTATCGGCTCGTGCTGTAGAGTCTCGTGCCTGCTATGGCTTTACCTAGTGGTTATGTTTTTGCTTATCCTTCTCGTTTTCGTGTTCACTATCTTCGCTTTCGCTGTCACAAACAAAGGAGCTGGGCAGGCGGTTTCCGGTAGGGGTTATAAGGAGTACAGACTCGGTGATTACTCGAATTGGCTACAGAAACGAGTTACGAGTGAGAAAAACTGGAATAGAATCAGGAGTTGTTTGGTTGATGGGAAAATTTGCTCTAAATTTCATGATCAGTTCGTCGCTGATAAAGTTGATGATTTCTACAAGGAGCATTTGACTTCTCTTCAGGTAAATTTATGAATTTTTCATATGATTTGAGCGTTGATGATTATGAGTTTTGAAGTTTTTTCTCAGATCTTGGATAAAGTTAGGTCTAAAGTTGGTGTGCTTTTTGGTTTCGCTTTAGAATCTTCACTTTTTTGTATGGATTCTGATTGCTTTATCCATATGTTTAGCTACTGATTTTTTTAGTGAATTTGTAATTGATAGTTAGTGTATGGTTTAAGATCATCAAGATCAAATTTGATTTGGTTTTAGCTGGAATCATAGGAACATAGTTTATGATTTTGAATTGCCTTGTTTTGATTAGTTTGTGCTCTAGTTGACGCTGAAGGGTTAGCCTACATAGTGTATGAAAATAATAAGCAACCCTATTCTCTCATGGCTTCTTTTGAGAAGTCTCGAGGCCTCTTTTGTGGGCGACACAAACTTTACGTATCGGGGGACTGCCTAGTGAGCCTCTGGCGTATCGGGGGACTGCCTTGTGAGTCCAGCCTCTGGCGTTGAAGGTGGGTATTGAAGGGTCGGTCGGGTTCTCTTCATTTGTAGTGTATAGACCAGTAACAACCCTTTTCTCTCGAGGCGGCCGGATTGCTGTCACGGCAGGGCGTTAGGTTTATGTCCTCTAGCAGATGCAAGTGTCTGATAATCTTGAATGTTTTGCGTTCTTGTTTGTTTTTCGAACCTAAAAATGAATGTCTGGCTTTAGATCCTCGAGAATGCATTCAGTTTGGTTTATGTTTTTCATGAACTTCAACCGAAACAACCTAGTTCGAATTGACTTGCCTTTATCTCCACTGCTTTGTTTTCTAGTTGATGCAAATGTTCAGTATCTTAAAATTTTGTATTCGTGCTTGTTTACGATGATGCATCTTGTTGACAGTTCTTGTTTTGTGTGCTTGTTTACGATGATGCATCTTGTTGACAGTTCTTGTTTTGTTTTCTATGCAGTCTGGCTGCTGCAAACCACCTACTGAATGTGATTTCTCATTCGTGACCCCAACAAACTGGACCAAGACTGCTACTACAAACCCCAACCCTGACTGTAATGCCTGGAACAACGAGCCAAACGGTCTGTGCTTTGATTGTGAATCATGTAAAGCCGGTTTACTCCAAAACATCAAAACCTCATGGAAAAAGGTTGCAGTCGTGAACATCGTCTTCCTCGTCTTCCTCATCATTGTTTACTCTGTTGGGTGCTGTGCGTTCAGAAACAGCAGGAGGGACAACTCTTATAGTCAGGGATACAAGCCTTGATACTTTTTTTTATAATATGGTGATGATAGTATAGATCCGGCATTGTTTCAGCTTTTCGTTCATTTGCTTTGTTATTTCGTTTGTTGTATAGCTCTGAACTATTCTGCTCAGATTCGTTTCATACTAGGACGTATATCGATATACGACGATTCTCAGTTTGTACCTTTTCGTATTCAGATTATTTGAGCTTATTAGCTCTACCTTATTATTATTATTTTCGTCTTACACTACTAGTACTTGCTATAGTTTTTTCGGCTGATGAACAGAAAAACAAGTATCATCCATTCATATTATTAGAAATCGGATCATAATCTTTATTAGTTGTCTGATTGATCAAATTCTCAAAGATAAGACTTAATGTAGAACACAGCTTGTTCCACCGCAGCTTTGAATTGGGCAACGGGCGTAACAATGTCCTGCGGCAGCTGCGTGATTCCACCAGAGAGCAATTCAGCAGAACACTTTAAGTTCTGGGTTCCTGCAGCATAGATATTCTCTGCGACGAACGTATAATCATCTCGAACCACCAAATCAAAGTATATAGTTGCAAAGCGCAGATATTCTTCGGCGCGTTTGAATAATTGGCAGCATATATAAACCTTTTGTGTTACATTTCCAGGAGGCTGCTGCGAAACAAAGTTGAAACAGGTTTTCGTCGCTGTCGTCGCATTTGCCTCTGCACTGCGGATAGAGTCTCTTGTTCTTGCGTCCAAACTATGATCGATCGTTCCTTGGACGCAGCTGGTGTATGCGAGGATTATAAAAATTCCAAATAATATTTTTTGAACATCCATAGTTTTTATGTTGTCTGCTTCTTACATACTCAGTCTTCATCTATATATATATAGGATTTTATATGAGATTGTCTATTTTGTTTTATTCAACATAAATGTGAAGGTATGTAACAACATTCTCGCCGTTTTTTAAAATTGCAAAAGTCACGTTTTTTTATGGGTTAAATTTAACTTTTGGTATTTTATATTTCACTCATATTTTTTTTGTTTTTTTTTCTTTTACAAACTTTTTATGTATGCTCGATTATGTTTTAAATATTTGTATTCGTTCATTTTTCAGTTAGATTCAAATTTTTTTAGACTTAAAGAATTGGATGGAAAAAAAATAAAAGGTTTATATATATTTTAAGGTTAGTTACTTTCTATCGGTAACAAATTTATTATTATTCAATTATCAATTGGATCCAAATTATTTATAAAAAATAATGTTTAGAAAACATAACTAATAAAATAACGTTTGAAGTTGTTCTTCAAATTTTCTCTTTTTATACTATTTTTTTCAATCAAATTCAAATATAAAAAACGATTTTGATTAATTTATAGGGATAAATTATCAATTTGTCGCTTTACTATAAGAGCGGAAAACTCACATCATATTTTTCTGTAAATCGTATGAAAACCAATATATGAAAATTTGAAAAACGATATATTTTTTTAATCTTTTGATTCGTATTTAGTATTAGAGATCGTAAATACATTAAGATATCATATTGGTTCTTCACTAGTTAAAACTAGTATCACGCATCTATCGTCATGCATAAACACTTGTCTCGCATCTAATGTAGTCAGGATTTAGTTTTGTTTGTGCCTTTCAAAGTGAGACACGAGATGCGAGATCAAATTAATAACCAACAACATTACTCTTGGTTATTATCTCGCATTCTTCATTGTCTGAAAATTCTTCAATTGACACTAATCTCGTATTCGTTACAAGAAACATGTCGCAAAAGAACTTTTTTTTTCAGAATCAGACATATTTGCAATTATTAAAGAGATGAAGGAAAATAAAACCAGAGATGTTCACATAGAAGTTGCAAATAAAAAACTATTTTATATTATTCTTAAAACTACATATGATCCAAAGAATCGAAAAACACCTAAAAAAAATAGGAAATTATTATTGAATAATTAAAACATATGAAACTCATAAACAAAACCTTTAGAATGTGTTCAAAATTGGTACTAGTTACAAACAAAAATGTGAATACTATCGTTGATTTGAAGCACGAAAAAAACTCATGTCATTACACATACACAAAATTCGAGCCTAGATATTATAAATAAGAATTACAATAATCAATGATAGTGAAAACTTACTCTTCTGATGATAAGAAAATAAGAGTAAAAAAAGAATGATAAAAACCAATTGCAAATTCAATGATAAATGTATATAATTCATTGTTTAGTTACATATTTTTAGAGTGGTCTCATATGAAATTGGTTACTTAGTTATATACTTTTACATTGGTTTCACATAAAATTGATTACTTTCATCTCGCATAAAATAGGTTTACTTGTGTCTCGCATAAAATTAGTTACCATAGTACTGTATCGCGAATAAAGATTGGTTACACCTGGTTACACACAAAAATGGTTACATTGGTCTTATATAAAAATAGTTACATTGGTCTCGCATAACATTGCTTACCTTGGTCTCACATAAAATTGGTTACTTTCATCTCGCATATCACTCATTTGGCTTGTAGGTATATATGCATAATCTCACATTTATGATATACTTATATTAACTAAAGTTTTGTATGTTTGTTAGATTCAATAACCAACTCAGTTAAAACACTAAGAGATCAACCTGTGAAAGATGTTGTCATATTGTTCATCATGTTAGCCTGCTCCATATTGTTTTTCTCTACATTCAGGACTATATTAATTAGCTTATACAATGTTTTTAATTGAAGACCTAGAAAAATAAATAAATATGACTAGATTGGAGGAATAAAAAATAAAATGATAATTCAATAAAACTTTGTCACGAATCAAAACCTGATAAAAATAGTCGGATGTGTTACTCTATTTTTAAAACATGCAAAAAGTAGTAAATTTAGTATCTCTAAAGCATATTGAAATGCAACCATTCATCATGGAACATACAACCATTTTTAAAGGAGACATAAATAAAAGCATGATACCAAAATGCTACAAATGGTTATTGAAACAAAATAAAATTAGATTTGATTAAATCTCTAAAGTTGATCACAATTAAACATGTTTATCAATTCATAATCGCACATTTATTTTGTTTGTAATACATGTTATTTCATGTATTGTATTGTCCAACATCTATCATATATTATAATATCTCAGATATCTCATGTATTACTTGTCATGTATCTGTTATACATTATAATACCCAATATTTAAAATTTGTATAGGTTTTTGAAAAACAATTAGCCTTAAAAATAAAGAAGAAGTGGCGTTTAGTGGGGAAGTCCAACAACAAGAAGAGGTTGATGAATATGAAGAAGAAGAAGAGGTTGTTACTGAAGAATAAGAAAAATATGAAGAAAAAAAACAAGAGGTTGTTGCAGTGGAAAAAAACAAGAGGTTGTTGTGGAGAAATAATAAGAAGTTGACCTTAACAAAGATGATGGAAGTGAAAACTGAGATCATATTAAAGAACCAACTAATAATATACAATATAAAAAAAAATCAAAACTAATCTACAGATGTAGATGAGACACTAAAATTATACATCGAACTAAAAAAACTGCACGTCCAAATAAATCTACAGCAAGAAATGATGCACGACCGAGAAAATATTTTGAAAATCAAACAGAAGCTGGTGTCGTACACAAACTTGAAGAGAAGCTAGTACCGAGAAAGCCCGTTGCTAGTTCACATAGACAAAATTCAGTATCTTAGATGCTTAAGTATCTAAATAAATTTGAAAATTTAGTAAAGAAGAAAACTTTAATGAATATAGCTGACAAAAAATACATTTTAAAAGTAGAGGATATACGTCTAAAGATATTATTGTACAAACAAAAGGTAAAATCTCTCATCTTCCATCATGTATCAAGCATTATATATTATAACTTGTCTCGCATCTCTAATCTTTAATCTCGCATAACTTGTTTACGGGTTGTATTGTATCTATAATTTTTTCTAGTCTCACATTTACATCATTATAAATAATCTTGTATGTATCATCTTTGTCTGACCTCACATATATCATCTTTGCTTGACCTTGTATCAATCATCATTGCATGGCTTTGCATGTATAGTGTATTCATGGTCTTCCATCTATCATGTTTATATGGTCTCACATCAATCAATTTTTTTTAGCATCACATCTATTATCTTTGAATGGTCTCGCTACTATTATATATTGTATTTTCCTTGTCCCGCATTTAATATTCAGGTTCATTTATTTTGTAGAGGGTTAACATGAAAACCACAACAACACGCAAGCCTATTTCTAGCCAAAGTATTAACTTAAAAATAATAGACAATATTGAAACATGGGAAATTTCTATTAAAAAGTGTGAAGAATAGATCGAAGAACTAAAATGGTCGATCATTGAGAAAGATCTTCACTAGGCTATGCTAGAAAATACTTATTATCCTCTTTGGTGATAAGAGAATGAATACTATTGAAGATGGAGTCCATCTATTCAGGTTCATTTATTTTGTAGAGGGTTAACATGAAAACCACAACAACACGCAAGCCTATTTCTAGCCAAAGTATTAACTTAAAAATAATAGACAATATTGAAACATGGGAAATTTCTATTAAAAAGTGTGAAGAATAGATCGAAGAACTAAAATGGTCGATCATTGAGAAAGATCCGGCTGTATAAGATATAAAAAATAAATAAAGAAAGACAAAGATAAATAGGGAATAGAGAGAGAGAGAGAGTTGGAACTTTAAAAAAACACTTCAATTGCGTATATTGAAAGTAAACACAGAGTTACAAAACAACTTCCAGATATCTAAAACATATGAAAGTAAAAAACATACACACAATAAAGAACAATGTGGTACGTTACGTGAGATGCGAGACCATATCATGCGATGCCATAAATTATAAACTTTATGTGAGACCATAATAAATACTTAGAGGTACACCTCGTAGACAAAACATCACTACATTTAAATAGAGCACCAACACCTGGGATTACATTCACTGACAATAACTTTTGAGGTATTTCACCATTACTGATATTGATCGGACTAATATCAAGAAGTTATTGATTAACATAGGCATTTTAGGTAATACACTTTATATAAGAGTTACGAGAAAATAATTGGGGTCATGCCATAAACACTCAAAACATAATATAGTATGTGTCATGGGACACTCTATCGATTGTGCATTATAAATATTACTACATATCATAGTGAGAAGTGATCAAATACATAAAAGAAATCAGAGCCTTGCTCATGGTTGTTGAAACACCATGTTCTTATAATATCTTTATAGAATTTATGTGGCATCCTAAAATGGAATCTATCTGGCCATCATTGCACCTGTGCATTATGTATAATATAGGAGACCATGTTGAGGTCATTCGGAGTAATCAGAAGTCGGTCAGAGAATGTTATTGTTAGGGTGGCGACCAAAGTCTCACATCTCACATCGGTTAAACATGGGAATGATCAATGATATATAAGTAAGAACATACCTCAACTACTATGAGGCCTTGTGGCAGTGGACCAAATGCAAAGCCGTGAGGGCCTTTAAGTGTCAAAGCGGACAATATCATACTAATGTTGAGATCGTGTTGTTCTTACTTATATACAGAGGCAGAATATGAGGTACCCATATTCCCAACACGTGGTATCAGAGTGTCAGGCCCAGAAAGAAGGCGATGGTGGTGAAATTCTCGGAAGTTGAACATGAAGAACCAGTAGCCATGCGCAAGGTGATCCGCTCTAGATATCCTAAGTTCGGAGTGCTCGTGGCTCATCAATTAGTGTGACTTGATTGGAGTAGTGGCACTAAGGAACAAGTCAAGTGGTGGTCTAATAGGAGGTAAGCAGTAACATCCATAGTGCCTCTATGGTCAGGTAGCCCCAACCTGATTAAAGTGGGCGTATGGAAGTCACTTGAGAGGAGGCTAAAGTGGTACTTTGTTTAAGAAGAGGATTTGTTAGGGTGACGACCAAATTCCCACATCCCACATCGGTTAAACATGGGAAGGATCAGTGGTATATAAGTAAGAACACACCTCAACTAGTATGAGGCCTTTTGGAAGTGGACCAAAACCAAAGCCGTGCGGGCTTTCGGGTACCAAAGCGGACAATATCATACTAGTGTTGAGATCATATTGTTTTTACTTATATACGGAGGCAGAATATGCAGACCGAACCCCCATATGTCCATATATTCTCAACAGTTGCATAACGACCTATCAACAATAGCATAAAGAAAGAATATTGATGATTCAAGAGAAGCACCTCAGATTACAGAACCTTTAGACGACATTGCTAAGTTGAAATTGAATAATGAGAAGTTGTTAAAGATATGAACTTAACTGAACGAGGAGTATAAAAGTTGTTAAAGATATGAACTTAACTGAACGAGGAGTATAAAAAGAGGACATGCAAGTTTTCAAAGTTAAGTTCTGATGCTTTTGCATGAAATATTTATGATGTCACAACGATTAATAACTCTCTCAAAAATGATAATAGACTTAGGTAAATATGAAGAATCAAATACCATTTTCACTAGAAAATACTCGAGGTTATCCTTATATATGTGGATATGTGGATATATTACTAAAAATAGGACATATAAGGGAGCTTAAGTACCAACTTGGTTGGACAACCTGTTACTAGTCAAGAATAAAAATAGATAATGGAGGATGTATGTCGATTTCATTAATCTGAATTGCACCCGCCTAAAAGATATCTTTCTTTTCTCATATATTAATCAGTTGGTTGATGCAACAACTGTTCATGAACTACTATCGTTGATGGATCCATACTCAAGGTATAAAAATATATAGCTCAAACCACACGATGAGGAAATCACCACATTTATAATAGAACAAAGTGTGTATTTTTATAAAGTAATATTATTCGGTTTGAAGAATACATAGGCTCTATTCAAGCCTCTTGTCAACCATATTTTTTCTAACCAATTGGAAAAGAACATGAAAATTTACATTAATGATATAATTGTTAAAAGAAATAAAGATGAATTATATATCTAAGGGTTATATGGTACGTTTGACAATCTCTAAAAGTATAAATTAAAGTTGAATATATTAAAAATATTTATTTGAAGCACGTTCGAGAAATGTTTTCGTTTATGTGGTTAGTAAATGAGGTATTTAGACCGACAGAACAACTAAAAATACTAGTTTTTATGAAACCACCAAAATATAAAATGAAGTACAATAGTTGACAACACGATTTGGAACCTTTTCAAAATTGATCGCTCGGGTCTCAAATAAGTTCCATGTTTCTTTGCTATTTGGAAAGGATAAAAAAAACGTCTATTGGAACAAAGGTGCATAAAATGTTCTTAAGGAGTATTTCACATAAACACTGATATTGTCTAAGAATCCTTATTTTTATAATTAATTGTATCTATCATCGCAGCTAGCATTGTGTTCACGCGTGAACTAAAATGAGCTTAAGTTAGCAAGATTTTAGTTGATGCAAGGATATAGTATCTTAATCTAGAAAATTGGTCCTCGTGTTAGTTGTGGAGTCCCGTAAAATGTGATATTATCTTCATGCTAATATAATATTACATAATTATTTTCCGCGCCCAATCGATTGACGCAGTAGATTATTAAGCTCGAGGAATATAAAATTTAGTACGAAATAGATATAATAATTAAAAGGTCAACACTTGCAGATTTCATTAATGAATTCGAGACCAAACGATACATCACAGACAATAAAATTCCAAGAGAGGTCACATATAATTTGCTAACTTTTCTTATTAAAATATTATATCTCGGTCGTTCAAAACATTACACTCAAATTCATTTAGAAAAATACAAACTACAAATACTAGCTCTAAAAACACTAAGATTAACACACAAAAATAAGAAAATTATAGACATATCCAATCACATTAATGTGAAAGATCTAGCCACAAATAATATTTTAAAACAACATCAAATTTAACGGTGCAACCATGAAGGTTTGGAAATAAAACGCTTTCATTAACTAAACTTCTAAAAACAATATGTGTAGTTTTTTATTAAATAAAAACAACAGTTTAAATAAATATTAAGTTTTGGAAGATGATGATGGTATAAAATTAAGGTTTAAATATTAATAGTTTTTTAATCATTAATAAAAAAAATATAATGGTGATATCTTTTAATTTTTAAATTCAAAATTTATATAATCTTTTTAAAAATATCAAAAAACAATTTCAATTGATATTTTGCAAGTTTAAACTATTAATAGATATTTGAATCAATTTGTTGGCACAAATATTATTTTCACACCCGCTTATTATATCTTTTTTTCTTTGCTCTATGTGAGTCTTAAACCCTCCACCTAACTTCATTTATTTTCTCTTTTGTAACTTTTCTCAAAAACCAATACCTGGAGGATGATTAAAACCTTAATAATGTAAATTTTTTGTTTTCTCAACACTCCTTGCATTATCTTCTTAGCACTCGTCAAATCTTTTAAGAGTTATTTATAAAAAGCTTTCGCAACTATCATACTGCTTTTTGGTCATCTTTTTTTCAAAGTTTATTTTCATCTTTTCATCTATTCGTTTTTCAATTAGCATGATCCATCCAAATGTCTCACACACTTGGAAGTAAATAGAGAAATATATAATGTTTGAAAACACATTTTCGAAAGTCTGTATATGCATAAAGAAATTGTGAAAAAGATGATAAATTTGTGAAATAGTGGTTTTATTTTTTGCATTTCGCAAATGAAGTTAAATCATATTTAACAAAACAAATAATAAATAAAAATTTGCATTTTAGAATTTGTATTTTGTGTTTCGTATTTTGCAAATAAATTTAACTCGTATTTTAAAAAATAAATCCCAAAAAAGTACATTTTACATTTCACAAATAAATTGAACTTATTATTTACAAAATAAATCTCAAAAAATCATAGTTCATCAAATCAATTTAATATATATTTTGCAATATAAATGAAAAAATGATTTATTTTTCCGTATTTTATAAATAAATGTAACTCATATTTTATAAAATAAAATAATTAACTTTGCATTTTTACGCATTTTGTGAAAGAATTTAACTCATCTATCATTGATCATGCATCTATCTAAAAAATATTTTACAATGTCTTGCCTCCGTCAGTGGACTCACATCTATCTAAAAAATATTTTATAATATTTTGTGTCTCATCTATCACTAGTTTTTCATATTTCTTACGATGGTTTCGCATCTATCAAAACTAGATGATAGATGCAAGCAAGACATGAAATAGGAGAGAGACTTACCAAAAAAAATGCAAAAATATAAAAAAAAACGCTAAAAAACTTATCGAAAAACACATAATCAATTTGCTTCTCCAAACAATCTATAATCCTAAATCTAAAAACACATTCCAGTTCGAATGCCAATTTCAGAAAAAAAATGCTATAAAAATCAAATAAAGAAAAGACAAGAATTTACGGAAAAAAACATAAGAAGAAGATAGATAGAGTCTTTAATGAAAATGCTAGAGATATATTTTTTCTTTAATGAAAATCCCAAAAATATTTTGTCTAAAATGATATATTTAATTTTGAATAAAATTGAAAAATATAATAATAAAAAGTGGCACATAAAAAATAAATAATTGCAATACTCATTCAATAAAGATTTTTTTTTTACAATAATCAATAAGAACCTATTAATTTCATTAAAACTGAAAAAAAAATACTCATTCGCAATTTTCACTGTCCATTAGAGATTTTTGTCGGTAGATAAGTTACAATATTCTCTAAGGAAAGAGATTAGGAGTATTACATAATAAGTAAAGATATTTGAGATTTTTTTTAAAACTAACTAAATTTTTAATAAAAAAGCTAAATGAAAATAAAGATATTAAATAGATAGTAATTTGATTTTTTGATATTAAATGATACTTTACTCATAATATTAAAAACTAAATATTAAATAATAACCCTAAAGTAAAATAACATAGCTACCAAAAACCTATTTCACGTTTTTTTTTTAAACTATTAAAGGAAAACAAAATGATAATTCAAAACTTCATAGCTTTTTAATATAAAGCATTAAATATATAGAGTTTATTTTGAAATGGACCTCGATATTTGAGGTTTTTATGGTGATGTTTTCTGTAAAGTGATATATTTCTTGAAAAAGGATAAGAATAAAAAAAAAAGTAACCGTTATGATTCTATAATATTATATTTCTATAAATAAAAACGTCAATAAAAAATTAATCTCTCATCTATACATCTATATATATATACTACTCCTTAAGCAAAGAAAAAAAACATATAACAATGAATGTTCAAAAACTATTATGTGCTATTTTTGTGATATTTGCAGGCGTGAGTTGCATACTCGGAGCAATCGACCATAGCTTGGATGGAGTCACACGAGACTCTATTCGGTACGCAGAGTCCAACGCGACGATAGTGAAGACGGCTATGCTTGATTATCGTTCGCACTTAAAGCCCGGTGTTCTTGTAGATAAGTATTTTAAATGCAGCCAATTTTATGGATATGCGGCAGAGTGTTTACACAAAGCAGCTTTGGGTTTTGATTCGGTGGTCGGAGATAATTATAAACCGGTGGAAGAGAACATCAACACTGCAATGGATCAGACGAATGTATGTACGAAGGAGTTGAGCCAGGCGGGTGTAATTGAGCTGCCTGACGTTATTAACAACGCGACCGTTCATTATGTAATTGCAGTACAAAGAGCTTGGGGATATATTAGCTCTTATGTTGGAAAGTGATTCTCATCCATATCTTTTCATGCAATAACATTTATTATCCAAATTTTTTATGCCATTTTTTTTAATTACTTAATACAATATATTCTTATAATTTATTAAAAGACACCTTATTCTAATTAGGATTTAATAATTATCTTGTTTTCCTACTACCATCATTAATGTTGCTTGCACAACAATTTTATAACGACAAAATTATCATTCATTTCTACCTTCAGTTGGAATATTAAAAATATAATAATTAATTATTTAAATTATAGTAGTAAAAATATTATATTATTATATTTAATTAAAATAATTTATAAATTATTAAATTTTATTTATAAAATTTTATTTTATTTTTTAGTAGAAATTTAGACTTTATTATTGATAGGACCAAAATTACAACTTGTCCAAATTACAATGGTATAGAATGCAAAATTTAAAATTTAAAAATAAACTAGTCGTTAGAGACAAAAAAACAGAGACTTTCTTCAACCTTCCTGACTTTAACCGAGAAACATGTTCTTCACCGTTAAAGAACATTCCAAGAACTAGATAGCCCCAACATGGCTGATTAATGTAACCAAGCCCCGAACTCTCGAGGAGGACAATTGAGAGAAGGTTATTTGGAGCATCGAACTCAGAAAACTCAAGTTTCTATTTGCAGTTCATCGTCCACTTTGCGAGCCAATCTGCAGCTTTGTTCTGCGATCGAGAAATGGATTTGATGGGTGAATAAGTATTATACAAATAGAGATAATAGAATGCATATTTCAAGGGCTTCTTCCTTTCGCCAGAATATCAATAACCATTTGACAGTCGGATTCAATGTCGACGTTATGCCAGCAGTTCTCTCTGTACAACATCAAGCCGTCAAGCAATGCCCGAGATTCAGCCATTATAGGATTTAATCTACCCAAAGTCTTACCCATGCCTTTAATGATGTCCCCATTGCTGTTTCCGACTAACATACCGCCCCTAGATTCACCATTTGAAGCACAAGCATCATCCACATTTAGTTTCAATCTTTCGCCAGCAAGAGCAGTATACTTTGAGTAAGTCTCCTTCTTTTTCTGTTATAAATTGAAATACACCCTAATGAGTAACCTGCTTCAGTAGCTTTAGTCCAATGCTTTCATGTTAGTTTACTAGAAGAATCAAGACTTGTAATAATTTTATTAATATGATTAATAGCAGATGCAGTGGAAACATTTGATTTGTTAAACTTTAAAGCATTTCGGTTTTTCCATATCACCCAACAGATTATATGAGGAAGAACATGGGTGATATGAACTTTCTGATTAGAGAACCGGAACTAAACTCTGAAAACATGTGTTAGGGTCATATAGTTTTTTATTTTAACATTAAACATATCAAAAAAATGGCTCCAAATGCTCTAAGCAAATTACAGTTCACAAATAAGTGATTCTCATTTTCACAGTTAGAACAGAATAAGCATTTGGAGGCAAGGCTAGTGTGTTTGGCTTGAATGATAGAATCAATAGGCAGAAAGTTTTTAATAAGCTTCCGAAGGAGGAAAGAAAACTTCCTGGGAACAATCTGATTCCAGATTTTTTTGTATAAAGAAAACTTGTTGAATCGTTGTCTTGTGTTGTTCCAAATAATGTTGGTGTTGAAATCTATATTAGGAGTTATAGTCTAGATTATCTTATCCTCTTTGTCAGGATCCACTCTGTAAAGATTGATTCACCTGATTATATCATCATTAAGGAAACTTCTCATGGCATCCGTGTCCCATCTGTCTTCTTTCCAGAAAGAATTGAACTTTGCATCTAGGAACCAAATACTAGCATCAGCATTGCAGTGATCGATGATAGGAGCTAGGTTATGCCAATTCTTCATTCAAAAATCAATGTCTCCCCTCCCCAACAGCCATCTAATCTTAGGTTCTGCAACATTTTTAATGTTAGTCAAACTCTTCCAAGTAAGAGAACCATGCTTAGAGAAGTTAGTTTTGAGAGGATGAACTCCCTTGTTATAGATATCGTGCATCATGTAAGACTAGAAACTATCCTTCTTCCTGTAATGAAACTAAGATATTCAGACCACCTTCATCGACAGGCCTACATAGATTTACCCAAGAAAACCAGTGAACACTTTTAATATTGTATTTAGATCTCCAAAGAAACCTGTTAAAGATTTTTTCAAGTCTGTTAATAATGCCAACAAGCAGCAAAGTATTGTGCATCCAGTAATACGGTATTGACATAAGGATAGAGGAGATTAAGGAAAACCTTCCACCAAAGGATATAAATTTATTATCCCAATCAGATATTTTTCCATTGATGTTGTAAAGAAGCTTGATAAAGTTCTTGGCCTTATTATTGCAGCTGAGATTGATTCCTCAGTAACCTATAGGCAACTGCACAGTCTTGTAATCAGTCATGGTCTCCAGCATTGGAGTTCTGCTTTGATTAAGCTTGTTAGAAGTTATAATTTGAGTCTTATCCTTGTTAATAGCCTGCCCCGACACCCTTTGATATTTGTCTAGAAAAGAACTTAAAGTATTGATAGATGAGTTCAAACTATTAGTGAATACTAATATATCGTCAGCAAATGAAATACTGGAGATAATAAGAGAAGATCTTGATGCAAATATCATGCTTTTGTTAGAGTTATAAAGCATAGACATCCCCATCATCAACACTTCTTCACGTATAATAAAGAGGCTTGGAGACAAGGGGTCCCATTGTCTCAAACCTCTTAAAGTTTGAAAATAACCATGAGACTTGCCATTGATCAGAATAGAGATTTTAATATCTTTGATCATATTCCCAATTATCTTTGTAAACTATTAGAGAAACCAAATAAGGTCAAGACTTTAAGAATAAATGGAAAGGCCATCATGTCAAATGTCTTTGACATATCTAATTTGACCATGATATTCCCTTTATTTGGCTTTCTATTCAGATCGTAAGCCATCTCTTTGGCAACTAAAATGTTGACATGGATGGAATGATTCCTTATAAAAGCTCCTTGAGATCTGGATATGATCTTAGGTAATATACTGGCAAGCCTACAGTTAATAAACTTAGAAAGATTCTGTTAGTCATAGTACAAAGGCTAATGGGACGGTAGTTGTTCCAGTAAATTGGGTTCACAGTTTTTGGGATTAGGCACAGACCAGTAGTAAATATGTCGTTTGGAATCTTTTACCCCGAAAGATAAGCATTTAAAGATATTAACAGATCAGGCTTTATGATGTTCCAACAAGCTCTATAAAAGGGACATTGTACCCGTCAATGCCAGAAGCACTAACAGAATTCATAGAGTTTATGATACCCTAAAGCTCCGCTTAGAATCAATAGGTTTAATTAAGGACTTATTCTCAGAATCAGTAATCAAACTAGGAATAGCTTATAAGATTTCATCCTGCATACAATTAGACTCTTCTAGACTGTTATCATAAGATCTTTTAGTGAAATGAGATTGAAAATACTTCTCTGCAGATCTTCCAATATCTTCAGAGTTATAGATCCAAACATAATTTTCTTTGATCCCCTTGATAGTGTTATTCCTTATCTTTTTATTAACATAAGAATGAAACATCTTTGTGTTACTGAAGCCAAGAATTGTAAGATTTTTGCTTCCAAAAATCAACTTCATTTCTTAAGGCCTGCATGTATAAGCTATGAGATTTGTTCAACTCGACATTCGTATTTTGATTATTCATCAAAGAGTGAAGAATTTCAGTTTTCTTAACATTATCCTCAGTTTCTTTTAGCTTACTCAAAATATTACGAAAATAGTTTACATTCCAAGACTTGAGACAAACTTTAAGTCTCTTAAGCTTAAACCGGAAAATCTCGTTAGGATTTCTACTAATTTGCTGATTCCAGTTATGATCCACCATGTTCAGGAAATATTGATCATTTAACCACATGTTCATAAACTTGAAACCTTTGTTTTTATAATTAGATAGACCAGTGGAATTAATATAAGCAGATATAAGAATAGGCGCATGGTCAGAACAAGTCCTGACCATGTGCTGGACCTGAGGTTTATTGAAGAGACTTGACCAGTTGAAGTTGAGCATAGCTCGATCAAGTCTTTTCCACTTCAAGCTTATGTTCTAGGTAAATCTTCATCCAACAAACCTAACATCCTCCAGCTGACAGGCACCAATCGAATTCACAAAATCGTCGATTCTATTCTGGTCTATAACATTGCATCCAAGCTGTTCTACATATGAAGTAACAACGTTGAAATCTCCAACTACAATCCAAGCATGATCAATTATAGAGATGATCTTTAACTGCTTCCATAAATCCAGCCTAAGAAACCTGTTACACTTTGCATAAACCACTGTTAAATGAAAATAGATGTTAGCATTTATTTCAACTTCCAAATTCAGGCACTGCTCATGATTAACAAGTTGATTAATACATAAGTTATCTGCCCAAAACACCCAAATTTTATTAGAGATATTAAAAAGTGATTAGGAAACTCCAAAACCAGAGCAATCTCAGAAATTTTATCAGACTTAGCCATAGGCTCTTGAATTGTAACAATACTGATTTTTTTTGAAAATAACATCTTTCAGCCTGCAGACAGTTGAATTGTTGTTGATACCGCGCAAAATCCAGCTAAGAATATTTATCATTATCAGATAAATATTTATGTTTCTTGCTTATCCGTGAATAATTCAGAGACTTCATAATTCTAGCACTTGGTTTTTTTATTTTCTTAGCAGATTTAAGCTTATTCCTAATGATATTGCTGAAGTCTTGGCTCTTTGAAGGTCAATCTCTTCTAGTTGGAGACTGCTGTAAACTGAAAATATTATCTGGGTTTGGAGAATTTAATCCAGAAACAAAGTGAACACCATCCTGCACTTCAAGTTGATCACAGTGTCTGTCCAGTTACTGTATTGCTTCAATGACCAATAACGTCTGGAAAATTTTCCGGGTTTAAATCTTTGGATTTAGAAACACATTCAGATGTAGTGATATCCATAAACTTGATTCTGTAAAAAAAAATCTTTCGAGGTATACTTCTGCTTATCCTTGTGAACCACAATAGACTTCACATGATGGATGAATTCAGTATTGGATCCAACGGCTTCTTGAATATTCGTATCAGATTTTTTAATTTATGTTTCTTTAGTTCTTTCTTCTTTAAAAGATTGAAGATCATTACTCATTTTCAAATCATGTTTCTCCATTTCACAAGTCTTGTTCTTCATAGAGCTTTTCATACATTCATTCCTATCATGACTCATTTGATAGCACAAATTGCAATAAGCAGGAAGATTCTTGTATTTAAAAAAGATCCAACACCCATCGTTAACACCAAATCCAATCCAAATATCACTATGAATTTTCTTGGACAAATCTAACTCAATCAAAGCAAATGCAACATTTTTAAAAGCTCTGTTTTCCTTTGGAACTTCCACTTTATAAGGAATTCCTATGGTTGCTGTAATTTCTCGAAGAAATTCGCATTATATAAGAATTTAGGGACTCTTTCAAACTTAACCCAAGACAAAGTAATCGGGCTTTCAACTTTTATATGAAAATTTGGTGTCCAACGAAGGATTCGCATGGTAAAAGCTCCAACCTTTCAAACACTTCTTGCCCACAACCTTCCAAACACTTCTTGCTCCAACCTTCCAAACACTTTTTAAAAGCTATGGTTGCTGGATTTTCTCGAAAAAATTCAGCATTTATTTTTATTTTTATTATAATAAAACTAATTAAATAATTAAAACACCAACATATAAATTATTAATCACCAATTTTGAAAATTTAAAAACTGAAAAATAGAATAAAACAAAAATCTTATCCTTAAATTTTTTTTAATCTATTGAAACACTACTATTTTATTATATAAAAAGAAGATATGATTATTAAAAAGCGAAAGTTAATTGAAGGGGTATATAATAGTAGTGGTGTTTATAGATGAAAACTGAAAATAGAATAGAAGGTTAATTTTGTCCTTTAAAATTTTTAATCTATGCGACATTTAGATCGGATGGAAAGAAAGTAATAATTACTGACAAAGTGGTGGTAATTAAATGCCGGCTAACTGGTGCTCGTGGATACAAATAACCCTTCTAATTATTATGATATATACTTTACATTTACCTAATTTTATTAAAATGTTATCGACGAAAATGACCTTTTAAAATATTCCATATATATAATAAAATTAATTGTTTCAATACTTTACCTTTCAAAATAATTATGAAAAACTAAGGTATGCAAACATTATTATGTAGGTTTTTTTAGAAATTTAATTTATATACTGTTTTTTATTTAACTATGTGCTAATATAAATTAAAGTTTTTAAAATTAATTTTTTTAAAGATGTATATAATAAGACTAATTTATATTTTTATAATGGTGATCCCACAATTAGTTCAAAATTAGTATTTGATACCAAATAAGATGATTATCTATATTTAGTACCAAACATTCAAGAAAATACTGTAATACCTTCTAATACTCTTCTCTGTAGCATTCAACATTAACTACTAACAAAAAAATGAGTTTTTTTTTAAATTTCATATCTTTTTAACTATACTAAGTAAAACCGAAATCGTCTTATAGTATTAAAAAAATTAATATTGCTGATCAACAACAAGTTTCGATAGTATTAAATAAATAATATATTTCACTAGATAATAAAAAATAAATGAGTCAATGAATTTTCAGTGTCGCTGTAATTTACCAGGAAACTAATAATATAATGATTATACAAAGGATCATTATCTACATACCCAAAACCAATCCAACTTTACCCAATTTTGATTTCACCCATATTTGGTATAAGTGCACCATTTTTAGTCCAAAATACCATTTTGGAGGTATTTAAAGAGTTTATTTTTTTACTAAACCACATCTACCCTATTTTTTCTAACATTTCTCCTTAACCCTTATTTCTTGCTATAAAAAATTGTAGTTTTTTTATTAAAAAAATACTAGCACCATAGATGCTCACTGTTGTGCATCGATGGTGTGTAAGCCTCGTACGGATGGTGCTTAATGCCTGCACCATTGGTGTTGTGTATTTAGCACCTATAGTGCACAACACTTAGCATCTGTAGTGTGTAATGGTCTGCCCCATAGATGTTCAGGTTGTGCATTATAGGTGTTGTGTACTTAGCACCCATGGTGCACATCATTGACTTGAGCACCCATGGTGCTAGTGGCTTTTTTAAAAAAACTATTATAATAGTGTGTTTCAAAAAAAAAATTATTTTTATATTTGTCGAAATATTAACCTACTCTATTTAGTTAGTATTGTTTTTTTTATTTGTTAATTATTTATGTGTTGAAGTTTTAAAAAAATTATTGATGTTTTTTAAAAACTTATTTTTTTACGTGTTAATTATTTTTGTATTTTTATGTGTTAATTATTTATATATTTTATTAAAACATGTTCTTTGATGTTTGAATATTCAACAGGATTTTCAAGAACTTCAAAAATTTGTAGCAATATAAGGTTTAATCTACTAAATGAAAGTTTTTTTAATGGGGTAAGGTTAGTAAATTAGGTTGTTATGGGTAAACTTAGGATACAATTAGTGTTTTTTCTTCATTAATGACAGTTGTGTAACTAAATGAAACTTGAGGGTTAATTTGGTACCAAAAAAATCAAACAAGAGTCAAAGACGTGTTTTGGGTAAACTTATATTTGTTTTCGGTATGTATAACATGACCCTTATACAAATAAAAATAAAACATAAAATATAATAATATCTTTGTATGTGATTCATGACATTAAACTTCCACAAGATAATTTATAGAAAATCGAAGTTTCTTTGCTGGAAATGGATAGTCCACTTCCTCTAGTTTTATCAACACCGGAAGATTCAGATCAATCAAACCACTTCCTAATACATATGCTACAAAACTTAAAGGAAATATAAAGTATAATTAACAATAAAATTTTCAATCTACTCTTCATAATCATCATGATACAGTCCCCTGATGATGCTTATTTAGGTGCCTGTCGAAGTTGTGATTGCGATTGTGATAGAGTCTTGCATGAATCACGCTTATCATGTTCATTTTATTTCTCCTTCAAATTTTATGCTTGAGCATCAATGCCTGTTTTCGCAATATCAACTATGTCTAGAGTAAGCAGGTTTATCTCGGGCTCAACATAAGCGTCAATATTCAAGTAGCTGCTTCCGGGTTTAGAGATACTAGGTTTTTTTATTTTCTTATTCTTTAGTATAATATGTCGTGGATCTTTTAGGACAGTATGTAGAGATTCAGGAATTACAAACTAGGGAATTGTTGACTAACCCCCACCATATTGAAGACAAACTGATTTAGCTATTGCTGATACAAGTATCTGGTGCTTTAAGAGCCTCCCGTAGCCATTAAAGTGCCTTGTTTTCTTTACTCTCACTTCCAACTATTCATTTTTCCTTTGTATATGGATGATTAAGATTTTGAATAACCAAACGGGTGATAATTCCCAAATTATTGTGGAAATAAAACAAATCAGAAAACAACATGTCTTCGATTTTTCTCGTACTTGAGGAAAATATATAGGAAAGATTCACCTGAAGAGAATCTAAACTCAGTATTTTTCGACTCCATAAAACATAAAAATAGAAGGGAAATAAACAAATTCTTAAACGACATCAAAACTTAGTAAGAAAAACATCAATGCAGCAAAATCAAAATCGAAGACATTCTGCATACTTGAACTTTCCATTTCCATTTCCATTTTTATCCTCGAGAAATTACACACTTATATCAAAATATGCTTGTGTTCTTATCTACATGTCCAACTGTTCTTTGTCTTTCTAAAAACAAAACTAGTGGCATGCCTCTTTGACGTTAAAGTGTTGAATAGTTATTCTACTCGAATAATTACACCAGCAGTACCAACCCAAAATGTATATAGTGGCAAAGCCTTTAACAGTGAGGAAGATTGTCTAACATTTTATTACAATGTTGTCCAGAAAGTCCAAACAGTTCACATTGTGTGCTTATAGTCTTTCATGATCTCAAGAAACATGTGATATTTAGTTTTCTCATCATCTAAAATATGTTTAACTTCCATTAAATAGGCTAAAGTCTCGTGTTTAGGGGTGTTATCGGTCCGGTTCGGTCCGAGTTTCGGCGGAACCGGATCGGACCGCCAAGTTTATCGATTCGGACTGGACCGCTAATTTTTCGGTTCTATAAATTGGAATCGGACCGGATCGCTAAGTTTTCGGTTCGGTTCGGTTCGGTTCGGTCTAGTTTGGTCTGATTTGATTCCGGTACCGGTTCGGTCCAAATTTGGTTTGGTCCGAATCCGATCCGATCCCGTTTTGGTCCACTTTGGTTCGGTCCGGTTTTGTCCATGTTCAAAAAATAAACTTAATCAAATTTAATTTATAATTTTTTTAAGGAAATAAATAACATAAAAATTAAAATGTAGAAGTTAATTTTTTATTTTTATTAAAAATTGATAATTAACTATCAATTTTGGTAATATAATGTATAAAAATAAATTATAATAAATATAAGAATTTGATTCGTTCTAATGGTTTTTTAGTTTGATTCTTTATCGGTTCTACTGATTTATCAATTTTATCGGTTTTATTCATTATCGGTTTACCAGTTTTATCGGTTCGGTTCTTAATCGGTTCTACCGGTTTATCGGTTTTATCGATTTGGTTCCAAACGGGTTTTTGATTTCGGTTCCTTATCGGTTTCGCTTTTTAAGATGGAACTGCGAACCAAATCATTAAGGTTTGGTCCGATTATCGGTCTGATTCATATAGGGTTGGTCCCGGTCTGGTTCTCAATTCTCTAGAACCGTTGACAACCCTACTCATGCTCAGTCAATTTAATAGATTACAAACAGTAAAATCAAATCTCATCATTTTATTTCAATATACATTTTGTCTTTTCCTACTCCTCAATTAAATAAAAAAACAAAGAAAACCTTCACACATAGCAAAACTAAGAGATTCTTAAATCTTTTTAAGCTTTCGCAACTAATGGGTCAATCTTTTCCGTAACAAAAGTTACAATACAAGTTAAACTTTCCAAGTGATTTGCACCGCTTAGTAGACCACAAAGATATCAATATTTTAACAAGATAACGAGTTCAAGTATCAACTACAATACTACTTGCCTCATTCCTGGATGAGATATCCATCATCACATGAGGTGGAGGTACGTGAAGAACATGCAAATTTATCGAAACCTAACACATGACGATCTCGTCACTTCAGAACGGTAAAACTTGCAATTCTTTCAAAATGAGCAAAGAATCACTGGAGCAGGGAGTCGGAGGATCGGAGTCGTCAGAGCATTGAGTCGAAGGATTGGAGTCGAGCTTCCAAATACTCTTCCATAGAATAGGCTTTTTAAGACCGAAGAAAAGAAACTAGGAAATTGTTCAAATTAAAATTAAAATTATGTTACCAAATAGATAAAATTAAATGACTTCTGATATGCCATATTAGGTAATAGCCATCTAAAAATGGATAAAAATTACAATAACTACTTATCTTGGTACCATACTAAAAATAATCCTTTTTTTATAATCTATATTTAACAATAATTCTAAAAAATAAATATCGGTTAGAATAGGCTTTTTGAAGACCGAAGAAAAGAAACTAGGAAATTGTTCAAAATAAAATTAAAACTATGTTACCAAATAGATAAGGGTAGATTTGGTATTTAAAAAATATTTGGTACTTAAATGACTTCTGATATGTCATATTAGGTAATAGTCATCTAAAAATGGATAAAATTAGAATAACTACTTGATACCATACTGAAAATAATCCTTTTTTTATAATCTATATTTAACAATAATCCTAAAAAATAAATATCGGTTAGTCTAATCTAAAAATCTAATTGAAAGACTCCATTTGTTTTTTTATTATTTGTTGATATAAATTTAAGTTTTTAAGATCAATTAAAATTGAAAAAAAAAATCATCAATAGTTTTTAAAAATGTTTGTTATTTAAATAAAGAGAAATTACCACATAAACGTGTGTAATAACATTAATTGTTTCAAAATCTAATTTATATTTCATATTTAAAAATAATCCCTAAAAATAAATATTTGTTAGTTTCTTTAATAAAAAAATTAAGTTTAAATTCTAGTAATATAAAACATAAAAAAATAGTTATTCATTGGATTTTAAATTAATGCTTCGAAGAGTTGCTTTAGAACATAAACCACCAAATGCAAATGAAAATAAATCTTATAATGAAAACCAAGTAGCTCGAAATAGAGGAAACATTAACAAGTTAAGGAAAAAGATCACTTTGGTGGAACTTTAGAAGAGATTTAACTAATATCTGAAGGCTAAGTCAATGATGAATTACAACGAAAACAACAACAGAAGAGGAGACAAAATCAAATGGACTAACTTTAGAGCGGAACAAAGAGTGAACAATGCCCGAAGAAGACAACAATGAAAAAAAAGAGAAAATTGTAAGTCTGATATTACCCTATATGTTCATATTTTTTATCCATGAAGAATAAAATCATACGACAAAATAAAATTCGAATAAATTTTCAATGAATAAGCAAGAAATGGTACGAAAAATGTCAGACAACCGACATCTGAAATAAACGAGGCCCGATGGGAGCTACAAACAAAAGAAATTGTAATTGGCGAGAAAGAAAAAAACAATTTGAATTTTAATCAATAAGGTTAGACGACCAAAGTAAAAAAAGAAAGTTTAGATTCTGAGCAATGAAATGGATGAACGTTTTAAAACTGACATCAGTTGTAAAGAGATAGACACAAGGTGAAAATCAATATCAAACAGTTTACACCATCATATATCTTTTTGAAATGATAATATGAGGAGGATTGAATCGCATACACATGATGTGATGCTCATAATGGAAGAATTTGCAAACACCAAGTTTAACAAGAAAAAAATTAGCGATAACGGTTTGATGAATGTACTATACAAGGAGCGTATGAAAGAATAAGAGGATCAATTGCTTTAAGTACAAACCAAACGCCACCACTTGGGTTTTACAAGTGCAAGAATTTCGGTGTGGGGAGAAATCACATTGGATGTGGCTGTCGGCAGAGGGGAGTTAAAAAAAATGTACAATGCAATTTCATAGTACTATATGCACCATCATAATACAAAATAATAGGTCGGCCTTGGCTCGGTAAATGGAGGTGGTGCCATCCATAATTCATTAGTGCATCAAATATATTGTAAGAGGCTAAATTGCTAAAATATAAATAATTCGATGTACAACAAATGAAAACCCAGAGCCTTCCCTGGAAAAAGAACCTTAACAAAAAGGATAGGCTATATAGGAGATGCTAAATACCCGAGAATATAGCCTCGGATGGAGCCAAAAAATGGATTAAAAACTATTTATTTGGACTTCATTATGGATATAACGATAAGGATAGACTTCAATATTATTTATATGGGCTTCATTTAAATAAGTATCTACAACTTCAACCTTCCTTTTATGCTCAAAAGAATCAGGTTTGTTTTTACTTCCCATTGGAGATAAACTCAAATCGTCAAGTGCAGAAGGAGCAAGAGAAACAAATTTTGGTAGGACGACAACCATAAGAGACTTGGTTTTATTTACAATAACCTCTTTAGTATAAAGATTTTGACGAATATAACGCGTAGTTTGAAAAAATCATCTTTCTCATAATGACTAGAAGATGGAGCACCAAATGAATCACTATCGTGTTTATTTTGACTCTCTATACAATTACTACCTTCTTTTTACTTTCCGGTTTATAAGAAGACAGGTAAAATATGTTTTAACAAGAAAATAAAAAAGATAAAGATCCAGAAAATCAAGAAAGTAAAGATTCATGAAGACATGAAGAAATTCGAATCGGAAACCAAAGAAATCAAATATACAAATGTGTAACAAAAAATGGTACTTATATTGAGACGTAAAAATCAGTCTTTGATTTCTTCAGAATTATGTGGCTTGAATCTATTTACAGGATTAGTGACTAAGACTAAAGGAATATAAAGGGCCAAGATCAAGAGGTGTGAAAAGAATGCACACATCTACTCAAAACAAGAGACTTTCATCCATATGTCAGTTTTTTCCAATTTCTTGCACACTTGCTAATCAAATAACAATAAGTCCTCCAACTTCAATAACTTCATCATAAAAATAACAACAAAATTATAACCCTCTTTGAAGCAAAAGCCTATATCTGTAACTTTATTTACATTTATACAAGTTCGTCCGAGAGAATATAAAAAAAAGGATAACAAATAAGAAAAAGGCACTAAAATAAATGAAAGGATATGTAATAACCTAAAAGCCTACTAATTGGTAGTACTATTACTTTCTTTTGACAAAATATAATTTTTTTCCCTTCAAGTGAGGTTTTGGACAGAGAAAGATTTTAATGAGACATAAATAGTATAAGTACAAACTAAACCATGGACGTCTCTGATAATAGTTCGCTAGGGTAAATTAAAAATCAACTAAACAAGCTCCTGAGATGGTTGACATAATTACTTGGTCATGAAAAACATAATAGTTTTGGTTGTGAAAGATAAAACTTCAACAAACAACACATTCAATAATACAAGTTCTGGTAAGTACCAAATAGTCTTCCGAACAATTAAAAACAATTATTCTTTGTTATTTGCGCAAGATTCGGAGACTATTGACAACCGTACATATCTCTAAAAATAATCTATGTTGAACGAACAGAACTACAACTTACTGGCTATCATGGCTGCATGTTCTGAATATTCTTTGATATTCATTTTTGCACAGGGTAAAATCAATGCAGAAGGTAAACCACACAAGGTCACAGGCTCAATCAATAAAGCATTTGTAGAGGGATTCAAACTCATGACATTTGGTCACAAGCATACCTTACTCCACCAACTCGGCTACCCTTTTGGGGTAATCGAATGTCGATATATATATATATATATATATATAGTTGGTTGTAATTAATTATATGTTCTGCATCTATCACACATGATTCCACATATATTTAAAAAATATTTTATAATACTTTACATTGATTATCTAAAAAGTATTTTACAATATTTTATGTCTCATATGTATTATTGGTCTCGTATGTTTTAAAAACTATTTATAATATTTTGCATCCATCACCAATCATGCATTTATCATCTAAAAAGATTTAAATTGGTTTTGTATTTATCAACACTAGATGATGGATGCGAGACATTAGACACGGCTGGTCTCACATCTAGCAACACTAGATGCGAGATACAAGACATGGAAAGGAAGACAGACCTACAAAAAAATTCAAAAACATAAAAAAACAATAAAACTTACGTATCATTTCATTTTGATACACAATTTATAATCATAAATCTAGAAATATACTCTAATTCGAATACCAATTTCAGAAGAAAAAAATGCTATAAAAAATTAAATTGTTATAATATCAAGAAATTGCACAACATAAAAACAATATTTAATAAAAATGTTGGAGGTATATTGACTTTAATGAAAATATTAAGTATTTTCTCTTTGATGAAAATGTATATTTAGTTTTTTCATAAAAATCGTGAAACAAATGACACATATTTACACATAAACACTGAATAATTGCAATAAAAAAAATTACAATGAGTAGCGACATATTAATTTCATTAAAATCTTGGAGGAATGATACTCATTGAAGATTTTATTGTGATTTTTGGTCGTAGATAGAGATTTTATAAATTAATTACAATACTCACTAAAAATTAGTAAAAGTATTATCTTGTATAACCAATAAAATATTTGGAATATTTTATAAAAACTAAATCTTAAATGATAAATGAAAAGATTAAATAAATAATTTATATATATATATATATATGAATGGATAATAATTTGGCTTCTTGATATTTTGAATAGTAATGTTAAACTGAGAAGATATAGCTACAAAAAAAAATTTGTTTAACATTATTATTCAAAATATTCATAAACCAAATTATTATCAATTTGATATCTTTATTTTTATATATTTTTAAAATATATTTGTTTATTATTTAAGACGTGGTTTTTATAAAATATCTTAGGATAATCAAAATGAAAATTCAAAAAAATATATATTGAATCTTTAGTATAAAATTGTAAAATATATCGTTAATGAAAATTTCATATTTTGGTCTTTGATGAAAATCATGAAAAAAATGACAGATTTGCATATATGTCCAGTAAAGATCGATTAATTGCACTACGAAGAAAATAAAATTACAATAGTGAATATAAATATATTAACTGCATTAAAATTAGAAAAAAAATATTCATGGAGGATTTTCATTATCTGTTAGAGATTTTTATCGGTAGATTAATTACAATACTCATTGGAGAAGAGAGTAAAAACATTGACATATATATATGATTAATAAGATATTTGAAATATATAAAAATAATAAATATTAAATAGAGTAATTTGGTTTTTAGATATATTAAATAATAATGTTAAACTAAAATGATACGAGGACCAAAACACTATTTCAATTTTTTTATAGAATTATCATATATCAAACAAAATGATAATAAAAATTTTATAGCTTTAAATATAAAACATTAAATTAATTATAGAGAGTCCACTTTGGACCTCATAAAAAAATACTAGAATGAGGTTTAAGTTCATTGTTACAAAAGATGGTTTATTTTCTAAGAAATCGTTTTTTTGTCTTTTTAAAATTTCATCATGAATGCTTATGGAATCTCAGCCTCAACATCTCTCTGAACCTAACTTATGAAAGATAATGAGAATATAGGTTATTCAAAAAGGAAAATGCGCTACTATACAATACATTAGTACAAGTAAGCGGCTGAGTTAGTCTAGCCTACCCTACTAATGTATAGTAGGCGAGCGAGTTAGCTTGTAGATCTCTATACAAATAATCATTTGAAGCAATCTGCCATTTCTCAAACCCTAGACCCTGCATTTGATCCAACATCAACCTGACAAAGAACCTCTTTAAGTAGCTTTGCAAGACTTCACTCATCTCACACAATCGTACCCCAGTACTACTTAACCCCAGCAACATCTCCTTCTTTCCTTATGGCGTCATAAGTAATCATGCGTTTGAATACCAATCTACATATCAACCACAACAATCAACACAATTACAAATGAAAAGTTATTCAGAAACTGTTAGAAACACTCCCAAAACTCTGGTTCACGAACAAGTCCAAATCCAAAGCAAGATGATTACATTTCGGTAAATTTCGAACAATCTGATAAACTAGTTCTTGAATCTATGGCTAAGTATACATTAGTTGGAAATTCTTGAAAGAAAGAACCCCAATGAATGATATTTAAATATTCTTTAAAATACAAAAGCAAATTCAGCTTGGCTCTTTTGGACCCTAGACATTTATTGATCGAGTTGGATTTACACGAAGATATCAAGTGCATATGGAGAAAATCTATTTGGACTGTGGGTAAACACACCATGCGCATTCTCAAGTGGACACCCAACTTTTATCCTATAAGGGAATCATCAATCTCTTCGGTCTGGATCACATTCAACAACATCATTTCTTTTTTATATAACCTTGATACTATTAGAAACTTGGCCAAATATATAGGAAATCATATTGATACTTGGGTTCCTTTCAAAAGCCAGGCCATGTACAATTGTTGCAATCCTTGGGTGGAAGTAGACCTTCCAAATCCTTTTCAAGATATAATATAGGTCATCTTTAATGACAAAGAAGGCTTCTATGTATTTATATCATACAAAGAGAAGCCACAATGCTGCTCTGAATGTCACCACATGGGACACAACCCTAAATCATGCAGAAAGCTAACTCAAAACCCTATGAACCCTGCTCAAGTTAAAGACTTTTTTAAATTTGTTGAAAACCATCACCCAAACCCTCCCATTACCTAAGACCTCAACAAATATTCTGAGATCTGGATCCTTAAACTAAAGTCAGTGATTGTTCAGGACACTGATATTCCTATTTCAACAAATAATAAAACCCTCTTACTAGCCTCCCCCCAAGAACACTAGAGATCAAAATCCAAAACTCAGCAAACAACATCATATAGCAAGTGAAACATATCTAAGCCCCTCTCTGGAGCCTACTCACAGATACACCTCTAACACTTTAGCAAAGTTATACATAATACCTGACCTCCATCAAGCTGAAATAAATGTTGTTCTGCACTCTTTAGAAGTTAGTATCAAACTAACCTCTTCTAATCATTTTGATCCTAATCAGTCTGCTAAACTTTCTGCGAGACTCGATCTTATAGGAAGCTTTCCATAATATCCTAAAGTTTCTACCATAAATGAAAAGCACTTCAAAACCATCCTGAAAAAAAAAAACAAAAGATACAAAGAACTCAAGTACATCAGGAATTGAATCAACCAAGGCAGTGCAAATTTCAAGGTCTGTCACACCTCAAACTGGCTCTCATAAATGATATTAAAAATCATTTGTTGGAATGTCAGAGGGATCGGAAACAAAGCTATAATAAGAAGAATTAAATCCATCATTAGAGCAGAGAAAATTGAATTCTACTAATTTAAGAGCCATTGATGATATTACCCATCTAACCAAAATTGCTCAACAATTGGGATTTCAGCAAGCTATGGCTAACACTTCTAACAAAATTTGGTTATTCTGGAATAATAACTACAGAATTCATCCTATTCTAGACCATGACCAACTACTTCATGTTAGTGTAAACTATTCAACCATGGAAAAGGACTTCCTAGTATCTATTATATATGCAAAATGTTTTCGAGATCACAGAACCTCTTTATAGGACAACATAAGAAATATGGTTGATTCTTCTAAATAATGGATCTTAATGGGTGATTTCAACTCTATTACTAAACCTTCAGAGCATCTATCATGTTTTACTTTATTCCTGAGAAGCATGGATGACTTCAAAAACCTAATTACTAAATGTAATCTAGTGTATGTTTGGTATATGGGATCAAAATTCACATGGTCTAACTCCCACAAATAGAAGCGACTGGATAGAGTTCTATATAACTTTTTGTGGTCAAGTCACATCACTAACACAATTGTCACCCATGTGGCTATAACATGATCGGGTCATACAACCGTATGCATAAAGCTATCAAACACCGACAATCAAGTAAATTTTCGGTTTAAATTTCAGAATATGTGGGTTGATCATCCAGAATTTGAAACAACACTTAAATCAAGCCGGAATGAACCTATCTATGGATATCATATTCAGATCTTCTAGCATAAACTTAAAAGGCTAAAGACTAATCTTAAGCTATGGAACAAAGAAACTTTTGATAATATATTCAACTCAATTGCTCAGTCAGAATAATAAGTTAAATTTCATGAAATCTTTTTAAGTGAATCAGCTACTCAAGAGAATAAAATCAAACTTGCTAAAGTTAATGCAACTCTACTACAAATGCTTGCTAGAGAATAAAGTTATTGGGAACAAAAATGCAACATAAAGTGGACAAAGAATGGGGAAAGAAATACTGCTTCTCTTCATAGTTATATCAAGAAGAAATAGAGGAAAAATAGAATTACAAAAATCAAAGTCAACAACAACTGGATTAAAAAACCTTATGATCTGGAAAATTCAGTAATAGACTACTCCAAATCCCTGATAACAGATAACTTTAGCTCTATTGACTTTACATCTAAACAATATATAATTCTTAATCTAGTTTCTGTTGCAGATAACATCATTTTATTGGATCCTCCATCTGATCAGGAGATCATTAATGCTACCAATGCTTTAAACTCCACCAGTGTAGCTGGTTTGGTTGGAGTTAACATTAAGTTTTATCATAAATGTTGGAATACAATTTTAATTGATTTATGCTTTGATATAAGAGCATTTTTACATGGTGATCAAGTTCCTAGTGAGGTGTATGCGAATGTTATATGCTTGATTCCTAAAAAAGATGAACCTAAAACTTGGAACGTATATAGACCTATAAGTCCATGTAATGTATTTAACAGGATAATGCCGAGAATTATCAATGATAGGCTCTCAAATATTCTTCTTAAGCTCATCTCTGTAGAACAAAGTGGATTTGTTAGAGGCAAAAGTATTCAGGATAACATTCTCCTCACTAAATAACTGGCTTATAACATCAATAAAAAACAGAGGAGGAAATCTTATTCTTAAATTGGACTTATCTAAATCATGTGATAAAACTTCAATTGTATTCATCAAGAAAATACTAACCGCCTTTGGATTAATTGCAGGTTTACAAATCTAATAATAAAGTCAATCAACAATGTTCACGTTTCAGTTATAATCAATGGAGAAGCAAAAGGCTATTTCAAATCAACCAATAGAATCAGACAAGTGGTTCATCTCTCCCATATTCTGTTCATTTGGCTCAAGAGTATCTGATAAGAGGATTAAAATAACTATTTCAAAATCACCCTGACATGAGATATAAAACACCTAGTAACATTATTATACCATGTTTATCATTTGTTGATGACTTAATTATTTTTACTAATGGCTCAAAGGCTAGGGTTAATTAAAGTATTTCAATTCATTATGAAGATCTAATTACTAAGATCAGAAAGAAAATTCAAGCTTGGGACCATACTTATTATCCTTTGGTGGAAGATTAACACTCATCTAATTAGTCTTGACAACCATCCCTAACTACTAACTTCAGCATTCTTTAATCTTCAGCTCTATTATCAAAAGACTTGAAGCAATCTGCAGTAGATACATTTGAGGAACAATTGATAACCATAGAGCCATTATATAGGCTAGTTGGAACAAGTTATGCCATCTGTACAAAGAAGGAGAACTAAATATTATAAAATATGAAGATATACAACTTATTTACTCTTGTAAACTATGGCTGAAATTTAGAGAAAACAAGAGTCTCTGGTCAAATTTTATGCATAGTATCTATTGCTACAATGCTTATCATATACAAGTCAATCTAATCAACAAAATATCCCAAACATGGAATAGACTATTGGGTCATAGAGGTATCGTTGAAGGTTTTATATACTCGTCTATTGGGCAAGGAACAGTAAATTTTGGACAGATTGTTGGTGCAACAACAATCTCACTAATTGATCTAACTAGATAATTGGACATTACCTGGTATCATCAAGTCAGAGTAAAAAACTTTTTGATTGGAAATGGTTGGGACATTTATAGGCTTCAAACATTCGTCATTCAATTGGACATCAATATAATTACCAATTTTCAGTTAACACGTCAGTTGAAGATAAAATTCAGTGAACTGCTAATGCTTTTGGAGATTTTTCATTCAATGACACTTGAAATGAGCTGAGAACTAAATGAACACCATCTATAATCATAGCAAGAACCTGGAACAATGTCATTCTAAAGAAGTTCTCCTTTCTAATGTGGAGACTCTTAAATAAATAGGTGTCAGTTGATATCATCCTACAAGAAAAGAAAATAGTTATAGCTTCTAATTGTCAACACTGTGATAATATTGAGTCCTTACAACACATGTTTGTATTATGTAATTCCTCATGGATAGTCTGATAATACTTCATCAATATGTTCATAATACATGTAGGCAACTATTTTTGTCTTACCTAGTTAGACTTTGGTACTGGTCTGCTCCATATACCATTCACATCATATTCACTCTTCCAGCCATTATTTGCTGGAATTTATGGCATCACGGAAAAAACAGAAAGAAATTCAAAGACCAAGAGACATCAGCTAATATTATAGTCTCCTATGTCAAGAATGTTATCCTAAAGTTGGACATGGCTAATCTATAAAAAATGAGCTTATGGGCTAATGATTCAAAATTGGCTTATGAGCTTTTGGCTGCATTAACCATCTAAACCATCATAGAAAGATTTCAGCAATTCATTGGTCTCTTCCTACTGCTCCAAGGCTTCAGTTGAATACTGATGCCTCTTGTTCGCATTCAGGAGAAGCCACTAAAAGTGAAATTATCATATACTCCAAGGGTAATATCAAAGCAGTTATTCGTAGAATATATGGCAAACATAGTCCTCTCATAGCTGAGACTCGTGCTCTCCTTGATGGTTTTATTCAATGCAACAAATTGCAAATTTCATAACTGGATATTGAGACTAATTCTAAACTGTTACTAACTATAATTATTTCTAACAAAGCACTTTGGTTTTAATTCCTATTCTACAATATTCCAGGAAACTAATCACATCAAAAATGATAATATCTCACATCAACAGAAAGCAAAATGGAGCAACAGATTGGCTAGCAAAATGGACAAACAAGTGCAAATACAAGATTGATATCGACACTAACAATATTCCCAGTCACCTTAAAGCTATTGTCCTTCTACATAGTCTAGAGACTAGCTATATTACGGAATTCTAAACGTCGATTTTTCTCTTTTTTTTATCGGACATCAATTACATTATGCTTTCAAATTCGATAGTAGAAACACGTACCTTATCAGATTGATTTCGTGCAACTCTGCTTCCAGGATGGCTTCTCAAATCCATCACAACTACTCTCAACTCCTTAGATGCCATTCGATCCACTCAGAACTGAAACCATAAGTTTTTATCTACTAGAGAAAAAAAATACGAACCAAAATCAGACGTTATCGAGTTTTGGGCTTCGAAGTCGCCTTCAACCTCTCAAGCAATTATAATTGTTCTAATCTTCTCGAACGGCTTCTCCTCCTGAAATTCTATGAACTTTCAAGATCTTAATATCCTTAGAGAAGCCCTTCGTCAGTTTCATCCATGGATTTCGACTTCTGATTGAAATCAAATCCAACCGCTATGAACTTTTTTTTAATAAAATTGGTGGCATCAATTTGGTGCCTCCAATATTAGAAAATTGTAACTTTTTCGGTATTTATTTCGGCCTTGATTAATAAAAATTTTATTTAAAAAATAGGTCCATTTTGGACTTTGAAATCTAAGGTTCTTATTATAATCTTTCTTATAAAGTAAATACATTTGTTTTGGAAAGATAAGAATGAAAAAATAAGCGTTATGATTCTATAATATCATATTTTTTATAAATAAAAACTTCTATAAAAGCTCCAATCTCTCATCTATATAAATATCATATATGCACAGCTACTTACGCAAAGAAAGAAAACATATAATAATGAATATTCAAAAAGCATTATGTGCTATTTTTGTGATATTTGCAGGCGTGAGTTGTATTCTTGGAGCAATCGACCATAGCTTGGATGGAGTCACGCGGGACTCTATTCGGTACGCAGAGTCCAACGCGACAACGGTGAAGACGGCTATGCTTGGCTATCGTTCGCACTTAAAGCCCGGAGTTGTTGCAGATAAGTATTTCAAATGCAGCCAACTTTACGGATATGCTGCAGAGTGTTTACACAAAGCAGCTTTGGATTTTGATTCGGTGGTCGGAGATGATTATAAACCTGTGGAAGAGAACATCTACATTGCAATAGATCAGACGAATATATGTATAAAGGAGTTGAGCCAGGCGGGTCTAACCGAGCTGCCTGACGTTATTAACAACGCGACCGTTCAATATATGATTGCAGGACAAAGCGCTTGGAGCTACATCAGCTCATATGTTGGAACTGATTTTCAAATATAATTTTTCATGCAATAATATTTATTATCCAAACTTTTTATTTTCTGTTTTTTTTAGTTACTTTGATTACTTAATACAATGATTTCGTGTAACTTATTCATATAATTAGTCTTACCGGCAACGTATAACTTGTTGGTATGATTAGTCTAGTCTAAACGCGCAAATATATGGTTAGAGTAAATCAAAAATATATTTATTTTATAACACGATTTACCTTCAATCAATAAAAGCTAACTTATTTTTTTCTCGGCCTTTTTTGTTTTTTTACCTTTTTATATTACCTATTCCAGATCAGTCCCGTCCCGATTAAATCTATCGGTTCAAATTTTTCGATACCAATTATGATCGGTATAAACTCAAAAACATTAGTTGTTCTATAAAAATAAATGTTAAGACGTCGATCGTCGTCAAGATCGAACAACAATTTTTAATGCCTCAATCTTTTTTTATCCACACATCTATCAAGAACAGTAAAAAAAACTATTGCTTTGAAAGTATGATTAAGCATGGAATAAACAATTTTTATAAAAAAATCATTGAGACAAAAGAATTATTATAAGATTATTATCGCACAACAATCATAACACCACACCAAAAACCACGATAACAGGTAAATAGTACAAACATACGTTTATTATAGTTTGAGGAAACAAAATCGATGCATTAAATAGCGGTAAAAAAAAGTTTAAGAAAAATCTACAATTACTATTCGATTAGTACATGAGCGTGTAAAAGCCTACAAAACCAACGCCAGAAGGTAAACCACACAAAATGACACTCAAAATTAGACAAACGTTTACAAATAAATCAAACACATAATCTTTTTTATATATATCATAGCGATAAAATGAAACACCAATACTAAAACACGATTTCAAAACAATCGGTTATACATTGTGTTACAAACTTCGATAAATGTCAAAAAAAAATTGGGACAATAAAAAATAATCAAAAATTTGTTATTCGTAAAAAAAAACTAAAAGCTATTAACAAAAATACAAATAATTTGACCCATAAACATATGGCTCACTAACTATAAACATAATATTGTTTAGAAATTTATATTGAATCTAATACATTTAATTTAAATAATATTTATTAGTATAAAGTAATATCGAATATATTTTTTTTTTAAACATTCAGAATCATCAATAATTTGCTTATTATTATTTCAAAAAGAATATTATTATTATTTTAATTAGCAAACATTTTATTTGTACTCTCACATTCCTTTTTTATTATTATTAAAATGAAATTTTATTAAAGAAAATAATTCCAATAGAGACGTCAAAATTTTAAATTTTAAATTCAAAAACTTGCACCAAAGAATATGCAAGGATAAACCCTAGCTTATTACAAGAGAATTACAATAAGCAATTCTAGAACAAAATCTAGGAAAGCTTCAATCAATTATGGAACAACAAGTCCAATCAGCATCATCAGAAGCTCAGGTCTTCAAGCTACGAAAATCATAAGCTCCATTAGACAATTCAAGCCAAGGATTAGCGACAAACTTGATAGGCAAACAACGACAAAACAAGACAGCTTCTCTTGACGAAAAACATGTCTCAAAGCATCCCATCAGCACATCATTCAGAACACCATATCTCATCCAAGCAACAATTATCTTTCAAATATCAGTTAACGCAAAGGTTCATGCAACAACTAATCAATCAGCAATGAGCAGCAAACATGATATCCAATCTGCGAAAAGACAGCTTCTCTCGAAGGAAAACAACACTTGACACTGCCTCAATAGATCGCAAAGTATCAATCCTACAATAGCAACACTCATTACAAGAGCATGCAAAGGTATGAAACATTAGTTAGTGATATAACCAAGGCCAATAGCCTCCAAAATGATGATAGCTTTAAGGTCATTAGGAATACAATTAGGTAGAATGTTGTAAGTTTTCTTAGTTTTTAGAGAATACCGGGCAAGTCAATCTGTTGCCTAGTTTTGTTCTCTGAAATATGAGAAAGAGACATTATAGGATGAATCAGCTTAAGAATACAATCAAGAATAGGTTTTAAATACCAATGGGCATTCTTATTTTAATTATAAAGCATCTTAACAATAGTTAAAGAATCATTTTCAACATCCATCAAAACCCAATTGTTAGCTCTACAAGTAATTACACCATCTAATAGTACTCTTGTCTCAGCAACAAGAGGATTAGATTTGCCATAAAGATAGCTATAACCAAGTATAAGGTTACCATTGCTATCTTTAAAAACCACTGAACCACTAGCTTCCCCGTTGCTAAGACAAGAAGCATCTGAATTCATCTTCAATCTCCGAGTCGGAGGAATAATCCACTTAAGATAGGTAGGCCTAATTGTAGAGCTAAGATGATTATACAACCCAATATACAAGCAGCATTAATGTTGTTCTTCCAATGAGTTTTATTTAAAATCTTTCTAATGTCAAGAGAATGGAAGACATAATTAATTTGATTAATGGCAGAGGTAAGAGAGGTGCTAGCATCTTTCATCTTAGACAGATTTCTGGTTTTCCATATAATATGAAAAATTAAAAAGGGTAAGATATTTCTGATCAAGATCTTCTTAGAATTAGGCCACTGCCAAATTCTGGTTAAGTGAATAACATTCATGTGACGAGAGATATGAACATTGAAGATATCAGCATAATGAAGCCACACAGACCAGGAAAACTTACAAGAGATAAAAACATGGTTAATAGTCTCACAATTATTACAAAATTGGCATTTGGAAGCCAAGGAAATGTCTCTCTTCTGAACAATAGAATCAACAGCAACATAGTTATGAAGGACTTTCCAGTGTATGAAAGAGCTTTTAACATGAGTCAGGTGATTCCAAATTTTGTTAAAAATAGAAGAAAAAATAATTTAGTCCTAACACCTTCCCAGGTGTCCTTTAAATTATATATACCACTGTTGGCAAGACTCCAAATCATCAAGTCCTCCTTATTCTCATTAATAGTTAGGTGTTTAATGCTATCAATAAGGTTGAATGATGTCAGTAACACTGGATAAAACCCAACCATTTTTAGACCAGTATTTGTTAACATTTTCACTAGTAAACCACAAATTATTAGCATCAACATTAAACTTTAAAATAGGCTGAGTGTTGGTCCAGTTATCTAACCAGAAGTCAACATGACCTTTACCCAATCTACATTTTATATGATTCTCAGCCATCTCACGAATATTAATCATTCTCTTCCAAACCATTGAACCAGCTTTAGAAGGATTAATCTGCAAAGGATGATAATTACGACAGTATATGCTATGCATGATATTAGACCAGTAAGTTTTGGTATCTCTGAAAGCATCCCAAAGATTGCAAGAAATAGCAGTTTGAATATCATCAATATTTCGAACATTTAAACCACCCTCATTGTAAGTTTTACACAAATTTTTCCATCTACACCAATGCGTTTTATTTTCAGAGTTGTTTGATCCCCAAATAAATCTGTTAAGAATGGTTTCAAGCTTAGAAATAATGCCTTTAGGAAGAACATTACAATGCATCTGATATAAAATGATATTCATCAAAACAGACTTAACTAAAGTAAGCCTGCCAGCAAAAGAAATGTGAGAAACATTCCATTCATTGATCTTACTGCTGATTTTATAAACCAAGTTGTTGTAGTTGCTAACTCTACTGTTGGTACTGATTGTCACACTTAAATAATCTGTAGGTAAGTAACTAGAAGAGAAACCAGAATTATTAGTAATAACATCAATCTTAGAGTAGTTAATACCATTGGCCAAAACAATCTTGTTTTTCTCTTTATTAACAACTTTGCCCGAAATAGTTTGATACTTTTGCATAAAGTTACACAGACTAGTAATAGTAGAGTCTTCGCAATTAGTAAATAACAATATATCATCAGCAAAAGCAAGGATATTAATACTAATACTGTTTCTACTTCTATAGTTCATTGAATTGTTTAAAGAAAAAATAGAGTTAATACCTCATATCAACACCTCTTCAGCAATAATGAAAAGATAAGGAGAGATAGGATCTCCTTGTCTTAGACCTTTTTTGGTTTTAAAGAAACCAAAAACCTCACCATTGACAAGCATAGAAACATTAACAACATTGATCATCTTCTTAATAAGGCAAGTAAATCTAGCAGAGAAACCAAACTTTTTAATGACTTTAAGAATAAAGCAATGAGTCAGCTTGTCAAAAGCCTTTGACATATTGAGCTAAATCAAAATGTTACTATCTTTGATTTTTCTATTAAGATCATAGAGTAGACTCTTTGGAGATAAGAATGTTCTCCTGAATACACTTACCAGGGACAAAGCCACCTTGATTAAGAGAAATAATTTTTGGCAAGATAATAGATAGTCTATTAGTAATAATCTTGGACATGATACTGCTAAGTAAAGAACAAAGACTTATCAGTCTATAGTCCTTCCATCTTAAAGAGTTAGTAAGATTAGGTATTAAACAAATACCAGTAGCAAATATGACACTAGGTATGTTCTTACCAAGCAAGAAATCTTTCATAGCATTAATCATATCATACTTAATAATGTGCCAGCAACATTTATAGAAACTGTAAGTGAAACCATCCATACCTGGGGCGCTGGTAGGATTCATGTTCTTAATGATGTTCCAAATTTCATCTTCATCAGGAGCCTTAAGTAAACTTTTGTTATCTTCATCAGAAATAATGTTAGGAATGTTATTAAACAACTCATTATTCATAAACATATCCTTCTCAATTTTATTGGCATAAGGGTAATCAGAAAGAGCAAGCTCAAAGAAGTCAACAGCAAAAAGGCCAATTTCTTTAGAGTCAATGATCCAGTTATCTCCAATCTTAACACCTTTAATGTTATTTCTTCTACGCTTCTTTTGAACAAAACTATGATAAAATCTAGTATGATTATCACCCTCAATAGTCCAAATACAGTAGCATTGTTGTCTCCAGTAGGTCTCCTCCATTCTTTGCGCCTTAATGAGCAAAGCATTAACTTTAGCAAGATCATGCTTAGACTCAGCAGTTTCAAGATTCCGATGATTAAGCTCCATCACTAAGACTTCATCTTCTAAACTTTGCACTTTGCTGAAAATGTTGCCAATGTTATTTCTATTCCAACTGATCAACCCATTCTTGAGCCTCTTTAATTTGTTCCAAAGAATGAACAAAGGATCGCCCATCAAATCTTGATTCCAATTGGCTTCAACAAATGGCAGAAAGTTGTCATCCATAGTCCACATTTCTTGAAACTTGAAGCTAAACTTAACTCTTGTGAAATCATTAGAAATAGAGATGATAATAGGCATGTGATCAGAACCAATCCTAGCAAGATGATATATCCTAGTATTAACAAAAGAATTAGACCATTTGTTGTTAATAAAAAAACCTATATAGGCGCTTCCATTTGGAGCCATTAGACCAGGTGAACTTCGAGCCAATGTAACCAGCATACTCCACATTGCAATAGCTAATCATATCATTGAATTCATTAGTATTATTGATACAAAAAGTGCTACAACCTATTTGCTCCTCAATAGAACTAACAGCATTAAAATCTCCACAAATCAGCCAACTCAAGTCATTAGTAGCAATGCTTTTAAGGAAGTTCCCAAAGCTCGATCATGTTGAGCCTTTGACATTTAGCATAAACAACAGTTAGCATAACAAAGTTATTATCATTTCTAAAGTTAATTTTTAAGGTTTAAGCATTGATTAAGATTATTAAGAATCATGACAGAGATATCATTGTGCCAGAAAATCCAAATCTTATTGGTAATATTATGAGCAAAATTATCAAAACCCAACTTATCAGCAATAATGCTAATAGCATCACTTGAGCAACAATATTTTTAGCTTTGTTTTTCTTAGATAAGTATTTTAGCCTACGAATGGAAGTTTTATCTTTAATACCTCTTATGTTCCAGTTGATAATTTTAATCATTAAGAGAGTTAGAGGATTTAGATTTACTTGAGTCATTGAATTGCAATGCTTTTATAATTTTACTCATTGTTCTCTTCTTCCTTTTAGCTGCATTTATCTTTTTGTCAAAAATCTCTTTGAAGCTTTCTTCATCTTCTGCTTTATTCTGCTTCCTTTGAATGTTTTGCTCAGCCCGATTAGTATCTTCTTCACCTTGTACATTCATATCTTGTTCAGATTGCTCAATGGAGTTTCTACAGTTGGTATCTTGATCAATCTCTTAATCTTCTCTAAAGAATTCAGGAGATTTAGTCTTCCAATCAAGATTGATTTTTGGAGAATGTTGAAGATTTTCTATATTATCCGCCTGTGGAGAAGCATCAGACTCCATGTTAACATAATCAGTATTGTCATTCACTCCATAAGCTAAAGTTTGAATCGCTTCTATAATTTCTCCTTGCTCATGAGTTTTAAATCCAACAGCCTCCCTCTTCTTGATGATCCTTTTCTTGACCTTTGATTCTCCACTCATCAGTAACAATAGATTTGAGTTTGTTAACCTTTTCACCACCTGCATCCTTCTTTTCTTTATAGATTTTCTTGCATTTATCATTGTTATGTCCTAGATGAAGGCAATGAGTACAATATAGAGGTAGATTCATATAGGTTATTCTGATCCAATGACCAAAATTTGACCTGAATCCTATCCAAACATCATTCTGAAGCTTCGAGTTAACATCTAATTCAACTAACGCAGTGCAAGATGAAAAATAATTTGTTTTCTTCAGGAACTTTAACCATCAACGTTTCACCTATCATAGAAGCTATGGAGGTAACCAGATTTCTATCATATAGGTGTTCAGGCATGTCAAGTTTAATCCAGAGAGGCGCAATAGGGCTTTCCTTAGAGAAGTCTCCAGACCATTTCAAGAGCCTCATTTGGCTGTACTACCAATGGTCCATACAGCACGCTGCCATATTTTGCCAAGATCTTGTTTCGCATCGAACTCAAGAATGGTGTGCCTGGAATCCCAGACCTTATATCTGAATGCTTATTGAAACTTAAACGATCCAAGAAACTGAATAAAAGATTATTCTTGGACAAACCATGTGTGAACTTGCCAGCTATTGAATGCTTGGATTTGGACTTTAAATGCTCAAGAACATCTAAACTATATTGAAATGATAAGTGATCTATTTTAACCACAGCAGATTCTAGTTCAAAATCTAACATTTTTTCAACTCATAAACTTTTCTTAACAATTTCAACGTAAAAAATCTAACGTTTCTTCAACTTATAAATTTTTCTTAACAATTTCAACGTAAGAACAAACTTTTTGATCTTTATCATTGTTACTGGTTGCTAAATTCTCCTCAAATCAATGGATTTGAGGAAAAGAAAGGAGAAAAACCCTAGCTTATGATTTGTACTCTCACGTTCTTCATATTCCACTTAAACTCAAAACCAATATTTTTGATCCAGAATTCATGCCATCAACTCATAAACATTTCTACTAAACAATTACAATGTGTATCTAAAAAATTAAATAACATAAAATAACTATCTTTAATATCTTTCAAATATCAATTTTTTTAGCGCATGTTACAGGATGATACACACATCTTATTCAAGGATTCACATTTCTTGTAAGAGAAAAAAAAAAAAAAAAAAACAAACCAAGTTAACTACTCTGTCAAAACAAGGTGAAAAGATAATAAATAGTGTATGTTTCCTGTTAACCGATGTCGAATAACCGGAACTGCAATACTACATATCGGCTATCATCGCCGCATGTTGCTCTAAGTATTCTTTGCTATTCATTTCCGTTAATCTGCATCGCAATTCAAATCAAATCAAATATGTCAGCTAAAAATATACATGTATGTCTAGCAAATCAATCATTGTCTAGTTTGCAAAGATTACATTTGCCTGCCGTACCTACTCATTGTGCGGTCTTTAGCAAAGCCTAACTCGTTGTCGACACAAATGTCAGCCTCGTCATTTTTGCGTGATCTTGAAGAGGTTCTTGAAGGTGCATCAGCGATTGTCACTATTTTACTGAAAAGTTCTTCAGGACTTCCCTCAGCTGTGCACAGCAGTCTGCTCTTGTTCTCGTACATCACCTACGATAACCGTAGTTGCCTATAGATAAATTTTGTTTCCAAACAAGCCCTCGATAAAAATAAGAACATAAAAGAAGAACGAGCTTACATCAACCAAAGTGACAAATCGATACGCCGCGGACCTATTGCTGAGCCCGAGAATAGGGATCCCTTCAAGTGCTAAAGTATGGAATCTTTCTGTATAAAGGTATAAGTTGTCGAACCATCAATTACTATAAATCATTAACTTTACACTCGGATCAAATAGTGCTCATCTTCTATGACTTACTGAATAGTCCGAAATAGTCCGCAGCTCCTAGAGGTTTGTCGCATAAATCGTCGAAATGAAAGTACGCACATCCATCAGCAGCAAGTGGAATCTATAAGTCAAACACCGTGTGTATATGTATATACATAAGTTTTTAAGACTGCATACGGCAATAAAATGATGAAAAATGTTCAAAAATAAACACACCTCTAACTTCCGTCCCATAACTACTTCCACTACATCCGGACGGAGAGGAATGTCTCCAATTAACTGTTTGAATTTTTGTTCAAGAACACTTGATAAATCTTTACCAATGAAGTAGAAACCTAGTTCAGCCTGTCGTTTGCAAAGCAATTAACAGATAAGAATTTTAGATTTGGGCTCTTGAATTACAAAGCTCATACGAGCTTATAGCAAGAAATAAAAAATACTAAGATTATATGAGCAGAAAAGTTGAGACCATACTGAAGTCAATCTTCGATAGTCGACAGACGAACCAATTTCGTGAGCTACACATCTTTCCTGCAGTGCTAAAGAGTTTAAGATTATTTTTATTCGTAGCGGAATGGAGTTGAAACTAGCTATACTGACCTACGAGTTACGACAAACATGCTCTCAAGTCCTGACATTTTTTCTCTTAGGTTTTCGATATTCAAGCTAAGGGTGGCAAAATCCGGTTACGGGGTAGATTTGGGTCGGACTAAGCTTCCTAGTAATTAAATTTCTGTCAAACCCATAATTTTATTTTGGATGCATTTGTCTTGTCCGAATCCAAGCCCCGTTTTGATCCATACAACCCGGACCTGACCAGGTTCTGATCTATTTTTTGGATGGTCTTTTATAAATTTTGAATTTTCTAACCGTTTTGTTATTATTTGTACCTGACCTGGTTTATGACTCAAGTTTTTACTTTTAATGTCGAATATGACCCATTTATCCGAATTTGATACAAACAAAATCTGTTGTTCCAGCTGCAGAAGATTTTAACATTCCTAGTTCGAACGTAGCTGAAGTTCCCACTAGACTTGAAGAAGATCTAATTCAGACGATAATGTAATAAAGCATATGATACCTTGAGCGTCGAAATGAACGGCAAGAAGAGATCTCTCTGCAATCCTCCTTCGTAGAGTTTATCAGGAGCCCGATTCGACGTGGATACTAGAATCTACACTTACAAACCATAACCCAACATGTGTGTGTATACATATATATATTCAGTTCAATTGGATGGTTTTTATAATACACAGAAAAAAAAATGATGTGAGTTCTTTGACTACTTACGACGCCATTGCTGAAGAGATGTCCGAAAAGACGGTTTAGTATCAGTGCATCGGCAACATCAGTCACCTACAGAAGATCATATTAAGAATTGTTTCTCGATTTAATGGAATAAAAAAGGTTTATCCGTGCTTGATATTAGATCATGTACCATAAATTCATCCAGACATAATAAGACAGACTCGTCCGATATTTCTCCCGCCACGATTTCGAGTGGATCTGCCAAACCCTTGTGCCTCTGCATTTATTTGAAGTCGAAATGAGTTTCTATATGTCAAGAACTTTAATACTCAACAAAAATGTTGTGATTCTTACTTGCAAGCGGCTATGAACGTTTAACATGAAGTCGTGAAAATGTATCCTATTTTTTCTCCATTCTGAAGGCCTGAGAAAGTTCAAGATAGTGAAACTTTGTCTTCCGAAAAATAATAGACTTAAAAGATCGAATGTATTATCGACTTTAACCGAAATAGATTGCAGTAACAAATTGAATTGACAACTTACAGTTGTTCAAAAAACAAGTCCATTAACATAGTTTTTCCAGTGCCTACACCTCCATATAGATAAAGCCCTTTCACAGGCGAATACGAAGACTGAGGCATGAAGCGAGACCATAACCATCTACTCCTGAAGATGGAAGTAAAATTTCAATAGTTGAACATTTTCAATTCATTGATAATGGAAAGGAAAAAAGTATTGGACCTTGCGCTTCTCTCGGAAGAGTTATAGCGGTCTAGTTTACACGCAATGGCATGCTCAACAAGGTTATCGTACAGTCTTTGAAGTTCTCTCAAGGTATCTAGCTGCAAACATAAACCACACATTATGCCTTTTTAGATCTCAGCTGTATAGCCAAGAAAACCATCTTTAATCGTGATGAATGAAAATTTGCATGAGCAGTCAAAAAGTGTTCTCGTTTCTCGTGATTATTACAAACACGAGACACACGAACTCGACCTATCTGAAACGGAAACACGACTAAACCTGAAAAACTCAATTATCTATTAGGTTCGAAACCTGTTTAAACACGAAAAACTTATTAAACCCGAAAAACCTGCAAATCTTAAAGTATTTAGTGTTTTTCATGTCAGTTTCGGGTTTTACAGGTCGACAAGAACCCAACCTATTTTTCTTCCCGTCGACCCTAAATCTTGTCCGGTCGCAAATATCTTGACGCTTGCTGTATTATTATTATTTTTGTGGCGAGTTCGTGTCGAGTTGAATATTGACAGCCATAACAATAATCAAGCTTTATACTTTACGAATGATCGAAATAAAATTAACCTCATAACTTTTCTAGTGTCTACCTGACACAAATCACCGGCGAAAAGCTCACCCTCAGCGATTCTTTGCTCGTACGCAACCAATGGCCCTGCTCTACTCCCATCTATAATCAAACAACCCCAAAAAAGAACAAAACCCATTAACCAATCAACGACACAAAACAAAATGAACAACTAAATCACCAGAACACTTTAAAAAAACACAACCTTTGGCCGCATCAGTAGCTGTTGAAACATCAGTTGAGAAGTACAATGATATGGATCGATAGGTCCTTATATTATCATTCCAAGTAAAGTCATAACACACACCAGGTTTGATATCTAACAAAGATTTGGGGGTTTTGGCATAAAAAGACCGAAGAACTTGTCTTTGATTCCTGGAAATCGATCTTACGTGACGAATCGACCGAAGAACAGCTCTCATCTTCGATCGAACACTTCAACTAGAACACAAAACCCTCAGACCTAACAACATCATTTGTAATAACTAAAGTTAATCTTATCGAATCAAACAAAAGGGCGATCAGATAAGATAAGATAAGATAAGAATTCAAACGTTATGGGTCTAGTAATTAGTCCAAGAATTCAAAGATCGTAACTTGAAACTGCAAATAGAGCATTAACTACTTAATTTGTCGATGAAACAGGGTAAAAAACGTACCTTTTATCGAGTACAGTTGTTCGGTGGAACAGAGAAACAGAAAAGTATTTGGCGATGGATTCAAAGTACGATGTGAAACCCGAAGTAGATGAAAGAGTCGATGTTGATAGATGAACAACGGAGGTATCGAAAAAGTTCTAGTATTGTTTAGTTGGCTTTTTTAGACACGTTGGTCCAATCAACTCCGGATGAGAAATCTAAAATCTGTATTCAGTTAATGGAAATATTTGACAAAACGGTCTGGATTTTCTACTATCGATACTCTCGTTTAAATTAGACGGAGTAGATTTCATGTTTTTTACATCGATCGGTTCAAACAAAAAGAATTGACTTGTTATGACAGAACCGGTAATTCAAATGAAAATTGACTTGCTTTAATTGTTGGAGCGGTTTGGTTAGTTGATTTGACTCATTAATAGAGAAGTGACCCACCAACCCACCGAACATTATATTATTTGTAAAATTTTGTCTCCGTGTATATCTACTCACATAGCCGAGTTGGTTGAATAAGCTATGATTACGATGAATTCTAAGGGTAACTGAATTGGTTGAGTAAAGTTTTTTTTTTTTCGGAGGAAATCCGCAGCCGCTATTCAGAGTGCAATGAGTGCGCACAGGGTAAACCCTCAGTCTGACGCGATAGCCTGCGAACCAACGCCAGAAGTTATGGTAAACCACACAAGGTGACAGGCTGAGCCGAGAAAGCGGACTCGAACTCATGACCTTTTGACTCAACCAACTCGGCTACCCCTTGGTAGCCAAGTATGGTTATGACCAAATATTATGAATTCGAGTTTTTTTACATATGTTTTTTTGGCTGGGTCTGTCACCTTGTGTAGTTTATTTTCTGGCGTTTGTTTGCAGTCTATTGCGTCAGACTGAGCGTTTACCATGTACGCACTCATTGCACTCTTAGTAGCGGCTGCTAATTCATTCCATAAAAGAAAATATTGGAGAAAAGTTATAGATTTGAATCCCGTATTTTTTTTTTGCGCTTTTTTGTTCTCTTATATATATATATATATATATTACTTGTATATCTATTAAAAAAACTTTAGAATAAACTGATTGTGATAGATAATCTACTATCTTTGTCTTGTTTATTTTCCAATTTTTTTATAAAAAATATTATAAAATAATTTAATTTATAATTCAATTGATTACGTAAACATGCACATTTATTAAACTATTTTTAGAAGTTTAGATTTTTATTTATTTACGCTATCCCTATTTACTCTAGATGGACAACATAAGTCTACAACATACATGAAAAGATTTTTTTTATCTCACTAAAAACTTTAATCCGCCTCTTTCTTTTAAATTTTATTTCTAATTTTTTATTTTTTTCGGAAGGGGTAAGGCCGCCTCTTTCTTTTAAATTTTATTTCTAATTTATTAATTTTTTTACTTTTTCTAATGTCCAAGGCCGCCTCTTTTATTAATTCTCGCTGCTGCTACTCAGAGTGCAATGAATGCGCACAGGTTAAACCTTCAGTGCGAAGGACTGAGCCGAGAAAGCGTATGTAGAGAGACTCGAACTCATGACTTCTGATCACGAGCACGTCTTACTCAACCAACTCAGCTGTCTATTGTGAACATTTTTTTTAATAAAAAAGTTTAATTCACGTGTACTTTACTTCCTTCCGTCTTACTTCTAATTCAGTCATTTTCATTTTATTTTTTATTTCAAATTTTACTTTTTTATTTGGTTAAAACGATAATTGTTTAATTAAAAGAAGATTTATAACGGATGTTTTGCCCGTGAATTAAAGACTCATCAACATCATTCTATTCATTTTAGCTTTCATCGCAACTACTATGTTCATCCTTCCTCGACTCTATTACCGTCCAAAACTCTGGTTCAGTCATTTATTAAACACACAATTATTCGACTAGCATATAGTGCAAAAGACATCGACACAGTCATTACCAGAATCATCACTGCATCCGTCGGTTCATCCTTTAAATCGTTACAACTCAGGTTGATTTTGCAAGACATGTATTACAGCACTATCCTCTCTATGTAATTAAGTTACACGTTATTACTAGAGTTGGTTTTTCATAACATTTTAATCTCGTGTTGTTCGTCACCGACAACAATCATTGGTCGGCTCACCGTTATTGTTATATTCAAAGTCAAAATGTATTCCACTGCTTTAGTTCGTTTTTAGTGTATTCTGGTGTTGTCCGATATTGTATTTTTTCTTCTGATGTTGTCCGAATGACGTTCTGATGTTTTCCTAGATGATGTTCGATATTGTAATTTTATTTTTATTTATTTAATATTTAAAAAAAATTGATATTTTACTTAACTTAAAAAACAACAAAACCCAAAAAGCAAAACTATTTTTTCTAATTTTTCAAAATAAAAAATCATGGTCAAAATTGAAAAATAATATGTTCCTCTATAGTATGGATATGAAAGTGGTATACATTCTTCTTTAATCATGTTTTTTAAAAAAAAATTATAAAAATCCAAAAACTCAAGATTTCACCCGACGATGGCATCCAGATGGTGTCCATTTCGTCTTGGCGAAAAATATGATAATTTTCGCCAAGGGGACGGTGGCCATCATCATTTGGGCGTTGGAGGACTCAGTTTAAATTCATCAAGCCGATGATGGACACCATCATCTATGCGTCATAGTATTTGCGGATGGATTTAAATTATGCCACGGATCATAACAAATTGAGCACCAATTTTGTCATTGTCTGATATTATTTAGTTTTTTAGTTTAATTGACTTGTTTGTTTTATATGCATTGTAGACGGTTATCCACCGTAAAATATCAATTATTGTGGACTATGATCATCATTTTTTAACTTTTGAGGAGTATAGCTTCGTCTCAATGACCAAGTGAATCAAAGAGAATAGGAGAACATTTGGGTTCTCGCTCAAAATTTACTATAAGAAAAAGGTAAAAAAAAGAACACTTATAATATATTACGTATGCGAGAGATCCAATATCTTTAGGTCTAAGGTGAAAGAGTGTGATCATTAAGCAGAAAGCGTGCGATAGCAAAAGGAATTGTTATTTTTATTTGCTCGGTTGGTAATCCGGTTAAAAAGGATGATAAGTAGGCCTTACATATGACTTTCAACAAACGTAATCATGATCTGATTGTGTACTTACAAATAAATATGCAATGGGCGAAGTTAAAACCAAAGGAAAAAAGTTTATCGACGTTTTAACGGTAAACATAACAACTTTGCTTAAAATATTTTATGTTTTAAAGAAGACCAATCTGGATAATGTGTCCAACGTCTGTCACGTATATAATCACCCTTCAAAATAAGGTTGGTTGAAAAGGGTGGTCGGTCACAAATGTAATACTTGTTAACAAAATTACATTGCACAAATATATTCAATGGCATCAAATGACCAATGAAATATTCATTGTCGTAATCGATTTGTTTTTGCACACCCAGTTAGCATTGATTTACTATGGACTTTTCCATGATTACTGATCATTGATAGAATTTACAAGACGATTAGATATAATATTTCATTGTTTAAAGTAATCGGGATTACATCGACTAACGAAACATTTTGCATTTTATTCTCACTCATAGTCCACGAGAAAGAAATACAACCACAAATGGGCTTTGGGATGTTTCAAAACGGTTATGGAATAGAACGATTACGAGTTACCTTGTGTTATAATCATGAATCGTTAGCTTGCTTTGATGAATAACACAGACAAACTATTTCCGAGTGTGAGTCATATGTTATGTGAATGTCATGTTGTTGAATGAATGTGTCCCTTATATTTTCACCATTTAACAACAGGTCATAAGTGCATTGTATATATATAGTGTGACATGAAGTAACGCAAAAGGTTTAATGTGCATTTCCTAACATGTATATAAGACTAATATTAAATAGCCCATATACATTTAACACAACCCATATACTTTTGAAATTAATTTTGACACTTTAACACCCTCCATCAAGTTGGAGCATGAAGATTATGACTGCCCAACTTGTCAATCAAAAACTCAAATTGCTGTTTTCCTAGTGCTTTGGTAAAGATATCTGCAAGTTGAGACTGAGTGGGTATGTGAGATGTGCAAATAACCCCATCAAGTATCGCATCCCATGGAAAATGATAATATAATTCAATATGCTTTGAACGTTAATGGAACACCGGGGTGTGGGCAAGATGTAAAGTCGAATGACTATCATAAAAAACTTGTACCCCCTGAGTGTGAGACCTCAAATCCTTAAACAGACCATGCAACCACTTCAACTCACAAGTCAATACCGCCATAGACCGCTACTCTGCTTTAACGGAAGACAATGCAACAACACTTTGTTTCTTAGTCTTCCAAGAAAGAGGGGAATCAGCCGAGAACATTATCTAACCACTCACACTGCATTGAGTCTTAGGACGGTCATTCCAATCAGAGTCACACCAGCATATCAGAGTGAGATTACAACTACTTGACAGAAGAATTCTCTGACCCTGACGTCCTTTCAGATAACGAACAACTCGCAATGCAACCTGTCAGTGATCCTTTTGTGTTTTATGCATAAAATGAGATAAAATATGTATCGAAAAACAAATTTATGGTCGTGAAAATGCCAGATAAATCCGTCTCCCCAACAACCTACGTTACACGGACCCGTTAATGAGTAACGCCGACTCGCTCTTGTCGAGCTTTTGGTTTTGATCCATAGGAATTAGTGCAGGCTTGCTCCCAAGTAAACTTGTCTCATAAATAATATCCATAATATCATCAATATACACCACAACATGCAAACGACAACCACTCGTGGACTAAGAGAATAATCTGAATATGACTAAACAAACCCATACATCTTTAGTGCAACCAGTAACTTGGAAAACCAACAATGAGGTGCCTGCTTCAGGTCATATAACGATTTATGAAGGCAACAGACTTGTCATTCGCGCCCTTTGTTAAAACCTGGAGGAATTTTCATGTAAACCTTCTCGTCCAGATCACCATGCAGAAAGGTACTGTATACATCCATCTGATGTAACTCCCAGTTCTAAGCTGCTGCAATCTCTAAGAAAATACGTACAATAGTCACCTTGCCAGCAAGGGAAAAAATTATTTGTATAGTCAACCCCTTATACTTTGTGATTTCTAAACACGACCAAACGAACTTTGAGGCGCTCTACTCTCCCATCAGCATGATATATAATCTTATAAATTCACTAGAGGTCAAGGCGCCAAGTTCTAAGTATGATTGTCCTCTAGTGCCTGAATCTCATGTTGCATTGCCTCTCTCCAACCAAGGTGTCACATAGCCTCTCGGAATGACTTAGGCTCATCCTCATAGGTAATAGCTGCAAGAAAAGAGCAGTGTGCCAACGAAAAATGAGATTTTTCTATATAATAAGTGAGATGATGGAGCATACCATGATTAGGAGATGGACTGGAACCGAGAACAATATAAGCAGATAGTGCTGAATATACTAGTATAGTCATCACAAAATCCTTCAAACGAGTAGAAGAAATTTTACAACGCTTGCCTCGTCCAAGATCTGAAGGAATACCCAGAGTATCCAAAAAATATATGAAACTACTAGCGGATCTAAGACACCGTTTTCCCCAACCTTATGTGGAGCTTGCGCATCACCAACCTCTGCAACCTCCGCGAGTGATGCTACCATAGGGACGCCGCCATCCGGTGACTCTTTCTCTTCAATCGGCGATTCCTTCTCAAGCTCCTCCCAAAATACCGGAGTAGTAGTATGAGGTTCAGCGAACTCAGTTTCAAGACAAGCCAACTCAGAGAGCACAATAACAAATGAAAATTGAAATATATGTTCAAAAAAATTCACATCACGAGAAACAAAACAATCTTGAATCTTCAAATCATATATTTTCCAACCTTTCTTACCATACGAGTAGCCCATAAAAACATACCGGCGACTATGAATCGAAAACTTGTCATCCTTAGACCTCTGAACATGCACATAACACAGAGACCCAAACACATGTAGCTTAGACAAAACATGAGGCACACAAAAAACATCTCAAATGGAGTCTTGGAACCTAAAAATTAAGAAGGAGTTCCATGAATCAATTACCCGACGGTCAAAATACACTTCCTTTAATATATAACAAGTAAGTTAACCTGAAACCTGAGAGCACAAAAAACATTCAAAATAATTCTATGTTCCCGTTTGACCTTACTATTCTGCTGAAGAATACCCACACATAAAGATCAAAAAATAATACTGAACTCATAAAAAACACAGCGCACAAATAAAAATTCATACCATTATCACTGTGCACTATCTTAACAATCCCATTAAATTGTTTCTTAGCCATTGCGAGAATACATAAAAAAATATGGAAGTTACTTATGTTTTCTCAGCCAACAAATAAATCCATACAGCACATGAGTAATCATTAACAATGGTGAGAAAATATCGTGCACCACAGAAAGACAAAGTATGATAAGGACCTCATAAATCACAATGAATTAATTTAAAACAAGCAGTCGTTTTAGAGTCACGGACATGAAAACATTCACGAGTTTGTTTAGCGTGAAAACAAACATTATAAGGGTGAGTTATACTTCTATCACCGGTGTTGGAAACAAAATATAAAGACTAAACTATCTTAGATGATGGATGTCCCAACCTACGGTCCCACAACTCAACATCATTATCACCCATTACAACACTACAAACTTTGGTTTTCACAGCATCGCTGAAGTAGTACTTTCTAGCTCTCCATTCATCCAGTCAAATCACAGTCCATGGTCGCCGATCCTGAATAACACATCCAAACTTAACACAGTAAACAATACAGTCGAGATTATCAGACAAGTGGGATACCAAAACCAGATTATAGGTATGCTTGGGAACCAAATATACATTATGCAAAGACAACTGACAAGACAAGCGTACACTACCACAATGTGTAGTAGTAACCTGAGAACCATCGGGTAGAGATACTACATAAGTTGGCATAACAGTAATATTGTGCAATAAAAAGATGCCACTTTTCATGTGATTAGTAGCTCAAGTATCAATAATTCAAAGGGTACTAAACAACTCATCACTCATAAGCTCATCATTCTTGAAAACATTTTATACTGAAAGAAGATAAAACAACTGATGCAATTGACCAAAAAGACGAGAACCCTCACCAGTAGTTAACTCGACAATAATTGCAGCAGACGGACCAACGGTGGTTGTATGTGTCGTCGCGTTGTGCTGCCTTGGAGCATTGCTGTCGTATGGTCGTCCATGTGAACCTCCCTTTATATGGTCGTAGGTGGTGTGATGCCCACATGTTTCACCCAACTTGTAGAATACCCATGTTTGGTATAAAAATCGGATTTATCATAACCATTTTTGTGATAATACATATAAAAATTATGAGAATAATGTGGGACAGACACATAAGTACCTTAAGGATTAAAATGAAATGCAAATGCCATCGAGGCCTTTTAAAACTACTAGAAAAATGTCATTGATGAGAAAACAAACAAGACTACACTAGTAGTACATCAACGCAAGAGGAACAATATCGAAAATACATCGGTCTCGAGAGAACAAATGTCGGAAACACGTCGGCAGATAAAGGCTATGCTGGAAATATATCAGCGCAAGAGGAACAAGATCGGAAACACGTCGGTCATGAGAGAACAAATACCGGATAAGATGAAGGTTATGCTGGAAACACGTTGGCGCAAGTGGAAATTTTTTGAGGCTACGTTTTTTTTACTATGGCTAGGTTTTTGGATGATAAGGCTCTGATACCATGTTACAATATATGGGTATATATGAAACGGGACTCACAAACTACAAAGATATTTTTCGTTTAAGGCCTGAAGGCCCACATTGATTTACCTTTGGTACATTCCTAAAAAGTTTCTTGCTAGTTAAGGTGGATTCACACTTATATACACTTTATTATTTTCAATCTAAGCAATGTGGGACTCTGGACCAAGTCTGGGATAAAGTTTACTCTTCAGCATCCCCCCCTTAAACTTGATCCCATTAAAAGACAGGATGAACGTCACCAAATCACATATGAATGAACATCACTAGATATTCAACACATTGCTTCGAACCGAATTTGATACCATGTTGAATGAATGTGTCTCTTATATATTCACCCTATAACAACAGGTCACAATTGCAGTGTATATATACAGCGTGGCATAAAGTAACGCAAAGGGTTTAATGCGTATTTCCTAAAATGTATATAAGACTAATATTAAATATGCCATTATATGTTTAACATAGCCCATCTACATTTGATTATAATCATTACACTCTAACACATATCAACAGGAATATAAACAGAAAAATAAAAAGAGATGTTTGAAGCTGGAAATGAGTTTAACACAATTTTGGTTGTTTGGAATGACATTACGCATCTTATAAGGATAAAAATGTTCGAAGGGTAAATTCGAAATTAGACTTATACTTATATTTTGTGTATATTTTATTATTAGTCTAAAAATACTTTTTGAGAATGTATTTAATAAAACTTAACTTTCTCTCTCTAATTATAATAACTGAAGAAGCTCAATTATCTATTTGCGTTCGACCTTGAATTATTATACTTCCTTACATTACCAAAATACCTTTCGAATAAGATTTACTACCACCATAACTTGATGACCACAGTGGAAGCGACTGATGAAGGTACATGGATAGCAAAATCCAAAACTTGACATACGAAATTCACCTTCGAAGCCTTTTGAGTAAGGGATCATGAAATGCAAGTAAATCTTCCCCTAGAGAACGAGGGGGTCAGGATCAAATAAGATCATGTATGAATGTCATGTGTAAATGATGGAAACCAAAAAAGGCTTCTTATGCAAGAGGAACGAGACCAATTGCGATGAGAAACTAAGGTTTTGGAAGCTCAAAGACAAGTTGGGAGAGATCTTGTGGGGAAGATTCCATCAAAAGTCTGAAGGGTCGGATGATAATCCCCAATATAGCCTGAAGAGACACCAATATGAATGATCTTATCAAACCAATAAAGCCTATAAAAAAGAGTATCAAACCAAATATTATTCTAGCTCTTCCGAGTCTACTAAGGGTTCTACTTTAGAGTTTAAAATTCCTTATCTTCTTCAAGCAGTGATCATTATCATAAGAGATAGAAAGAAAGTCACTGAGAAAATCATCAATCTAAAAAACATTCAAAGAGACATAACAAATCGATTAAGAAAGACTCTTCAGGTAAGCAGAAGTACAAAAAAGGCAAAGGTAATAAGAAAGAATATCATGTAAATGTGAAATAATAAGCGAACCATAACATAGACCACTTGTCGAGCGATCAATTTGTTATTCAATCTGAACGTTATATATTCACCACATCTGAAGAAGATCATTTGTTTAGTCATGGGCACAATTGGAGACAAACGCCTTCATTTGCAAAAGTCATGTCCAGGCATCTACCCAGACGTTTTGATATTTTATAAATAGAAAAATATAACATAAGCAAATATCCAGATAACTATCTTGAGCAATTCAATAATTTTATGATAAGATTTGATGATGATGATGATGATGATGAGTTGTTATGTAGAGATTTATCTCATACTTTCAAGAACAATACCTTAAAATAGTATAATAGGTTTTCAGAAGGGTCAATAAAAAACTTTAACATGTTCTAGATGACTTTCCAAAGACAAATCATGGGAAGCAAAGAACTTTGAGGAAATAGAGACACTATAATCCATTATTGGCAGCATCCCAGTCAAAAATTAAAAGAATATACCAAACATTTTGTACATACTGAAGATGGTATGGTGGACTGCTTCGAACAAGTTGTTGTAGCTTCATTTATATAAGGGTTTTTAGCTGGAGATTTGGATGATACAGTTGCTCGCACAAAGACAATGACTTGGGATGGTGTTCTAGGTTATAAGAGGAAATAAATTACAGTGGAAGAAACCAAGAGATTGAGACAACCTCATCAGCCAAGAGTTGTTCCTTCTATCTCTCCCTAGAATGTTAGTGGCCAATCACAAACTACTGCTATTAATCGTCTGAAAAACTCTAGACAAAATTCACATCCATCCAAATTGAACCAATCTTATGATAGGCAATAATTTAGGCTAAAAGGAAATCAATGGGTTCAACATAGTTATTTTGCAAATTCGATTAAAATGTTACGATTGTTTATGAAATTTCAAATCATAATGTGAAATTTTAAAGCCCCCCACCCATCTAAACACAATGAGAAAATCAAAATATATAATTATGCAAGTATCATAATGATATGGGCCATGATACTAAGGATTGTATTGCTTTGAAGGAGAAAATACATTCGTTAATTGAGAATGATAAACTAAATATTTTTGTTAAAGAACAAGTAGGTTAGGTGTTACTGCCAAGTGCAAGTGGGGTGTTTGAAGCTTTACTTGTTGTTCGAATGCAAGCTATAGAAGCCCATACAACATGAAAATACAATGGTGATTACCGAATAGTTTGATGAAGATTCAGAGTATTTGGATCCCGGTATAGATCGTGGTCAGGTAAATATGATATGTAACAAATGAGGAAATGTCTCCAAGTTATGTCAATTCTTTGAGCCATTTAGCATTATTTGAGAGGATACATGTTGTTAGATTGGTCACGTAGTTATAAGGAAAAAATATACTCATTTATATCAAACCCAACTCCACTTATCGTTTTCGATGAAAATGACTTAACAAATGTTGTTGGCCACATGAGGATGTTGTGGTAATTGAAGCTATTATTAAATGAACAAATTTTTTTTATAGTGACAGCTCATCTGGTATTTTATTTATGTTCACTTACTAGTTGATGAAAAACTTATCCGTTATTCTCCAATTAAATTGATCTATAGTGGGATTTACACGAAACTCTGCTGATGTTATTGGAGAATTCAAAAGAGAAACTGTTACGGGCAGATAACCATTTAAAAATATTGTTAGAGTTTTTTTATAATGGTTCATTATCCAACTCTTTATAATGTCATATTTGGCAGATCTTGTCTATCAAGGATGCATGTTATTACTTCAACAGTTCATCAGTGCTTAAAATATGTTGTCGGATGCTAGGTCAGGATTGTTTGGAGCAACCAAAAATGGGTAAAGAATGTTATGCTAATGTCCTTACTCCAAAGGAATTGGAAAGTGGGACAACTAAAAAAGAATATAAATTATTAAGGCCAACTTTTGATTCAAGCAAGATAGATGATCCAATAGAGACTCATAGTGCAGTTATTCCAATTGAGGAGGTTGAAGTACCCAATTTTCCAGATGAAAAAGTATTAGTATTGGAGCCAAGAGCTTACATGTATTCGCCTGATGTAATAAAGATGTAACAAGTGTACAAGCCATCATCATTTATCACAAATTGATTGTATGATCTGACGTGGGCCCTAAAATACATAGACTAAAAGTATTTTTTGTGAAAACAAAATCGAAGTTATTATCTAAGAGGCAGATATACTAACAAAAGTATGGCATATTCAAGAATGTCAGTACATGATGTGGATTGCTAATCCAGTACTTGTAAAAGGGAAAAAAATGAATAATTATGAATGTGTATTGATTTCACAGATCTAAACAAAGCATGCCTGAAGAATTCATTCTTTGTCCCTCTGATGTATCAGTTAATAGATTCCACTTATGGCGATAAATTGTTATTTTCCATAGATGTGTTTTTTGGGCACAATTAAATACAAATGGATCTGAATGACTAAGATAACACTACAATCATCACTAGTACGGGGTTGCATTGCTACAAAGTAATGCCTTTCGGTTTAAATAATGTTGGGGCTTCTTACTTGCATTTAGTGAGTAAAGAGTTTTCCAATCAGATTGTAAGAAATGTCAAAGTTTATATTGACGACATGATGGTAAATGTTTTTAGCAAGAATGATCACTTGTTTTATCTTAAAGAAACTTTCTCCAACTTATAATCCATTAATATGAAGTTAAATTCAGAGAAGTGCACTTTTAGGGTACGATCCGATTTTTTTTTTGGTATGTTATATGTGAGAAAATGATTCAAACTGACCCAGCGCAACGAAATGCATTGCTTTCTAGGGACCCTTTAAATCCACAAAAGAAGTCCAAGTATTAACTAGAAGGCTAACATCGTTAACCAAGTTTATATCAAGATCATCGGACATGTTCCATTCTTCTAAGTTTTGAGAAACGTCGAGGAATTTAATTGGTATTCAAACTGTGATGAGGCATTCCTTAAGATCAAGAAGCATCTATCTGCAACCTCAACTCTTTTCAATATAGCCGATGGATGAGGAAGAGTAATAAATTACTCCCATATTAACTACTGTTCTAATGTAGTCTTCCAAATGACTCCGAATAAAATTTTGAGAGTGACATACTTATGGAATCCATTAGAGCACTTCTCATCGACCCACTGATTTAACTTCATGAAAATAACCTTTACATCTCCAGATGATGCATATAAGGCTTCGATATAACTGCAAAGAGAAAGATATTATAGATAAGTTGTAAAAAGTTATATATATATATATATATATATATAAGAAAGAGTGGGAGTTCAAAGAGTGACTTATATTCTTATAAAATCAAGTTAGTCAACTCGGATAACCCCGAAAGGTAATTTCCTTACCATTATTCAAGCAACCATTAATGAAGAGAAATTACATCTTCCATTGCTTATTGCCCTCCAACAGATCATCTACCATTTTATATTTGTTCCCCATATTGAATAAGTAAAAGAAAATATGGGAATTACGAGATAGCCCCGCAATAGTAGTAAATTGCTCTATTAGTATTATAATTTTTGACAACTTAGATGTTATAATCGACGACACCAAGGTAAACCAAGCGCTCAAACTAGTCTAACTTGGGAAAAATCCTACAAATATGAAATAGCTCACATTCTCAGGGTATAAGGGAAACCAAAGGCCATAGTTTAGTATGTCCAAATATATAATTAGCTCCCGCAGCCGCAACTCATCTGGTTCTCTCACGTGTGTAGGCAATATAACCTTAAGTTCTTGAAAGAATCCCTATTTCGCACGAGTATCCTCTAATTTATTATTTTGAAATAAACGTAAGAGATCTTATCAAGAGCTACAAGTTATTTGACGCTGACTTTTGAGAAGTTTGGTCTTACATTTCCGACTAAGTGCAAAAGAAGCGCTTCAGATTATGTTTTTGGGGGCTTGCCTTTACCTTTGACAATTTTGTTTTGAAGTTATCTTCCTAACTGTTTTGAAATCTCAAAATTCTCCTGGTTTGACCAGATATCTCCAAGTGAGATTCTTCACTAACATCATTCGTGTATTATATATCACCTTCAGAGTATATCTTGAATGTTCAACTTGTTGAGAAGTTGTGTTCCCTTATTTGTTTGGTTGTTAGGAGATAGCCTGATCATATTCGAAGGGCTCTGCTTGTTGGGGAGCAGTGTCCTCCTCTCTGTTCGGATTTTGTGAAGAAAGGTCATTAAAAGTCTGTTTTTGTCGGGTTGCTCCTAGCTCCCCGGATGGGTTTGCGCGGCCTTTAGATTGTATGATCAAGTTGGAAGGTGAATTTTATGTGGAATCAGAGCCCATTGTTATAAGCTTAGAAGGACGCATGCGACTAATGGCTCTTTGAGATTGTGATGGCCTCGATGAATGACTCTTTAAAGTAAACGATTGAGAAGTCGAAAAGGGTTTCAATAAGATATTGCATGGGAAAACTTATCCTTAATCAATTGACTGGTAATTATGACTGTGCATTCGGGCATGTAATCCAACAACAACCCTAGCTCTTTTTTCTCTTCGTCTAGCTTAGACATATTCAACCAACCGTTCTCAGCTGAAGATTTATTAGCAGTAAACATGCAAACCCCAAAATGTTACCAGAGGTAGAATTTACAATGGCGAAAATGGTGAAGGATATAAAATATAGTTGGCGGTTAATTAAATGAAATAACCAAGGCATTGCTTCTCTCTTTGCAAACGAAATATTCTCTCTCTAAAAGTTACTATATCGAAAATTTGAAAAATAAGTTTATATAAAAGACTTTGGAAGACCAACAACTTAGGGTCTATGAAAAGAAATAGCCAATAACGGCTATAATCTCTAGAGAATGGGAAACACATTTTCAGTATAGACATGTTACCCCAATCAAATATCAAGTTTGAGGGTCCAATAAACTAATAACACGTGTGTCATTAAATTTATGATAACGCTCATGAAATGACATCATCAATGTTTTATAATATAGCCTTCAGATGTGGGTTAATTGTTTTTATGAGCAATTTTAAGAAAAAACTAGAAGATTTGTGTTAGAAAATATAGCCAACATTTATTTGAAGTATTAGTCATTAACACTGCCAAATTTCTTTGAGAGCCATAAGGCGACTCAAAACTATTCAAAGGGAAACTTCAGAATTAGGCTAATACGTATCTTTTGTCCATTCCATATTTTATCAATTTAAAGTTTGAGTATTTATAATATTGATTAAACGTAGAAGTTCCACAAACATAGTTCGACCCATTAGGCCTATTAAGTTTAAAGTTAGGCAATAAATAATTTATGAGAATGCATTTAATATGATGGAACTTTTTTTCTCTAAATCATAATTAAAGCAACTCAATTATCTCTGTAGTCTCTACCTTAAATTTCTTACACCTTCTTACAATACCAAAATACCATTCGAATAAAATTTACCACCACCAGCATCGACCACCGATGACTGCATGAACGGGAGGCTGGATAAAATACGGGGGATGTTAAAAAACCATGACAAGGTGGTTGAGTACGTCCTAGACTCATGGATTACATTATATAAATATAAGTCTATTAATGCATGCACTAACAAGATCATGAATTTTGATAAATCACACAATTAATATAGTGGAATCCTCACACGCTACTTTTGAGAAATTTATTGAGACAAACCAATTTAATTTCAAATGATTTTTTATAAAAGTTGCATGATTTGTTTGCGATGCAACATTCAATCATAAATATTATATGGAGTTAAGTAAATGTCTTCTAATTTATAAATTCTAAAAGTTTAAACCTTTTAAATTACTACAGGATTACGTATCACTAATCGCTTTGTCAATAATATACGATAATTTTCTTAAAATTATCGAGAAGGTCAGGGGTGAAAAAACTACATGAGATTGCATCATTCGAACGACACATGGGTTACCATGTAACTCACGAACTAGAGCATATCCGAAGAGTGAATGAATATGTGCATACCCGAATTATAGATGAGCACTGAAAAAGACTAGAGATTGTTCATCGAGTTAAACTCATCGGGGAAGAAGATATCAAAACTAACTTGGAAATTTAAATGCAAAACTAGAAGAGTATGATATTTATGAACAAAGCCATTGACTAAAGGTTTTACAAATATTTTCTATTCTTTTACTTTTCTTATTTGCGAATGCTTACAAGAGGTGAAAACACGCGGTTGTGCTCCTGTTCGTGGCTTTGGTCGTGGTCGCGGTAAGGAAAATAAATCGTATATTGATTAAACTACCAAAATGGATCCTTTTATACACGAATACACACAAAAATATTTGTTAGAAATACGAGGTTTCCTAATGTTAGAAAAACACGAGCATAACACCCCTAACAACCCCAACGAGGTTTCCTAATGTTAGAAAAACAATACCTAACATGCCGGACAAGAGGTAACTATCAAACATACCATAATTTGTACGTTATTTCATAAATAAAATTATCAACGTTAAACCATACATAAATTATGGGTTTAAAATTATCAAAAATGGTCTATTTGGTGCCAAAAATGAATGGAAACTCGTTACACAATCGTTAGTTAACGAATTAGAAAATCATATAGAGTTTTAGCTAAGTGTCGCATATTTTATAGAAGATATTAAGGTCAATTCCGCTATAAGCTTGGTGGAATGTAGTAAACCTCCACCAATGTAGATGACGGACAAAAAATAGTAGGTTGCCTAATTTTTTTTACATGTTGCCGACATGTTTTTGTAGAATCTACCTTGTATCCACCAAAGTATGGAAACAAATAATGATTGGTTTAACATACTTAATGATTAACCAACTCTCATTTTAATTTAAAGAAAAGATTTACAAATGTTTTTAACATATTAAAGAGAAGTTTCAAAAACATCATAAACTAAAAAATATCATAAACTGAAACATACATCATAAACTTTAAAACACGAGAAAAAAATACATCAAACATAAACTGAAAGATACATTATAAACTGTAAAAACATAACAAACAAATTCATTAGAACAAAAAAAAACAAAAACATAGAAAATAAACTTAAAGCATAAAAAATTGAGACGTGGGAACCAAATGATTCTATAATTATTTAAGAAGGTGATCGTTACAAATATAATTATTTAAAACGTTGTTCGAGAATATGATCGTTCAAAAAGTCAAGCATATGTTTTTTAATGGAATCAATATTGTGGGAATCAAATTCGAATAATTGTACATGGCAATGACTTCTTCACGATTTCGTGGAGGCTAATGGAGAGCTCTAGGTTGCCCATACCTGTAGTACAATATACAAATAATTTCATTAAAAACTCGTTGCTATTATGTTCCGACTGTATTTTCTTAACAGATTTGGCGAGTTTCAGCAAGTTTTGGTTTTCTCTAATAGTCCATTCCATATTTTATCAATTTAAAGTTTGAGTATTTATAATATTGATTAAACATAGAAGTATGTTATGTTTGTGGAACTATTTATAGCGAAATCTATATTGACGGGGAAATTTAAATGGTAGGAAAACATAGATGGAAGGAACTCATAAATGGAGGGAAACTGAAAGGCACACTTAATAAGTCCTAAAAAATATCACCCGTCAATAATAAATCTTGCTTAAATGTTATCTGTCAAATTCATCATCATCTCTCTATATAAAGATCTTGAATAACATACATATGAACAAACAACAACATTTACTTTAATATATTCTATAACAAAACCTTTAAATTTTGTTTGACATGGAAACTAACTATCATTGAAAAGTATCATCTCCTGCAATTCGTCAAGTATGTGAAAAGAATGAGGTCAGATGATAATATATATGGGTTTATTAATAAAGTGTTATGAGAGATGTATAACATATACAAACGTCAAGAAAGAAATCTCATGTCGTTTACACGCAACCGTAAAAAAGTATCAACCAAGTACAGTTATCTAAAAAATGAACCAATATTTATGGTGTTCGACCTCTTGTATGCAATCAAGAACGCGACGTTTAAATCGTTCAATTTGAAAGTAATTAATTTTCAGAGAAAACATATGATACATTATGTGGATAAACTAATCATTTAAAAATAGGTTGCGCTAATGAGTTGCACTTTTCATGAAGGACATGACTTTCAGTAAAATTATGTTCTAATGTTTTTACATTCATATGAGTACCGTTGTAGATCGTATTTGTTTTATTTTCTTTTTAAGTTCAGAACAATTGTATTTTTATGTTCCTTTTAGTCCTTTAATTTGTTTAATTTGTTTAATTTGTTTTATGTTCATAATGAATTTTGTTTATCGAGTTAAGTTTGAGTTTTTTTATTTTTAACACAATAAAAATTGCTCAAACAAATATTACACACACATCAAACATATAGGAATTGAGACAGTCGAAGTGAAAATAAAAAAAAAACAACGTTATAAAAAGTAATTATAAATTGTCTAATACAAACAAGTAAAATCGAAATGAAATAACAAAAAATTGTTATAAAATAAATAACGTAAGATAAATAGACAATGTTTATAAAAAGAAATCGTATAATACTAATTAACAAACATCACATTAAAGTGTCTAATATAATATCTTCACAATAGACAAAACATCCTCAAACACCTATCATAACATATCGAAATACCTCTAAAACTCCGCTAGATGTGGATATTGATGAGTCTGAATGTTGCTACCTCTCCGGACGGGGACGGTTCGGACTAAGATCACCAGACCGGACAGGGCAGTTCGAACACCTAGCCCATTGGACTGTTCGAACTATGACTAAAGTACTTAAAAACCTAAACACTTCTTGACTAAGCTGCTTGCTCTTCTACTAAAAGCTCATGGGTCCTTGAACATGACCCGGGTCCATTAAACATGACCCGAAAGCCCATAAAACCCAAATACAAGGGTATAAATACCCAACCACCCGCATTAAATATGAATAATGAAAATTAAATACAACCAGGCTGCTTAATTCTCCCTCTACTATCTACTCAAACATTAAACCCCTACATACCTCCATAAACTCTAAAACAAATTACAAATTTACCCTCAGACGAAAATTAACCACACCAAATTGGCGACCACAGTGGGAGCACGAAGGTGCCTGAATCGAGCATTCGAAACCAACCAAAAAAATTAGTCGGAATGAATCCGGACGTCCCGGAGGTACCACCAACTTTGCTTGAAGTGGTGGGTGAAAACGATGAATACACTATCGATGAGCGCGATAGGTTAAAAGGCGAGATAGAAGCTCTGAGGGCAGAAAAGGCGAAGATGGGCATGAAAGAAAAATAAAAAACATCAGTTGCTCATCATACCGATAAACCTAGAGAGCATGACCCTTCAAAGACTCATGTGAGTACCAAAAAGACTCATGCCAGCTCCAAAACGTCTTACCGGTCTAAGTCAGTGGAGAGTTCAGACTCAGACTCAGAGTCTTCTGATAGCTTCTCGGATGATGAGGGAGTTGAAGAGTCCTTGTCCTCTAGCAGTGATGAGGGCCGAACTAAAAAGAAGCAAAATTGATCAAAAAATATTCAAGAAAAAGGGATAGACGTGGGAAATCGAAGAAGAATATTGGCAAAGGGTCATCTCACAGCCGGAGGCATGTAGACCGGATGCTGATGGATCTTTTTGCCTTCTACGATGAACCAGGTATCTTTGCAACTCCCAATGAGGATACTGTGTTCAGTCGTGGTCGGAATTGGAGACAATCTCCATTATCTTCCAAGATTCCGTCCGGAAACCTCCCTAAGAGGTTTGACAGCACTAAAATGGAAAAGTACGATGGTAGTACTGATCCGGATAACCATTTGGAGCAATTTAAAAACTTCATGATGAACTTTGATGATGACGACAAGCTACTTTGTAGAGCATTTTCCCAATCCTTTACGGGGAGTGCTCTAAAATGGTATAACAGCCTACCACAAGACTGCATCAGGAATTTTGATACCTTTTGGGTGGCCTTTTGAAGGCAGTTTATTGGGAATAAAGAGTTGAAGGGCAACGGGGACACAATAATCCATTGTGCCCAAGAACCGAACGAATCATTGAAACAATACATAAATCGTTTTGTAAAAACCAAGAATGGATTGGCTGATTGCTTCGAGCAAGTAACAATAGCCTCCTTGAGACAGGGCTTAAAACCTAGGAATTTGGCTGATTCGGTGACAAAAAAGAAAGCCATGACTTGGGGAGGTTTGCTGAATCAGGTTGGAAAGCAGATTAACGTTGATGAAACAAAGAAAAATAGGGTGCACAGGCAGGTGAGGTCTGCCCCGGTTGCACCAAACCCCAATCAGAATCAGTCCGGGAACAAGACAAAGGAGACTGGACATGAGCATATCAGGGCTAAAGCTCAATCTCAGCCAGCTGCACCTGCTCAGAGTCAACAATCCAGAAATAAGAGAGGGCATTGGGTTCAACCGGAGTGGTTTCCAGAGTAGAAAGAAAGTGTGGCCACCATTTATGATAAAACAAAGGAAGAGGTACACTATAGAAGACCGGTCGCACTGCAATCTCCTAGAGAACATCGTAATAACTCTTTCTGCCAGTATCACAATGATACTGGCCATACCACCGATGATTGTATAGCCTTGAAACAAGAAGTTCAGAACTTGATTGAAAAGGGAAAGCTGGGGGCATATGTCAAAAGAAGAGGAGGTAATAGGCCTGACAATACTCACCGGGTTGGTCCAAGCAATGCTGCTCCGGAGGGAGCTATGGTTATAATCGAAAGGTTTGATGTGGAATTAGAATACTTGGATCCGGATCCAACTCGAAATAGAGTGGGTGCCATTGAGGAATGTTCTAGAACAGTCTCCAGACTTATTAAGTTTTGTTAGTCACTTACAATTTTCGGAGGGGATACTATGACAGCTCCTACTGTTTCTTCGAGGAAGAGGCACGTTCATACTTTAGCTACCCAGCTAGAAGGAGGCATGACCTCCTATCAATTGCAAATTCCATTCCCCTTCATTGTTTTTGATGAAGATGACTTAAGAGATATAGATGGTCCTCATGAAGATGATGTTGTCATAGGAGCATCCATTGGGGGCAATGACATAAGACGAATCTTGGTGGATACTGGAAGCTCAGCTAATATCCTCTTGTTAAACACTTATAAGAAAATGAAAAATCCAGCCGTAATTCAGCGTTTGGACAGATCAATTGTGGGTTTTACTGGCAGCTCAGCAGATGTGATCGGGGAGTTCGAAGAGGAAGTTTTGTTGGGCAAGGGCCCTTTCAAGAAGATGGTCAAGATATTTTTTATCGTGGTAGATTGTCCCACTTGCTATAATGCTATTTTAGGGAGGTCTTGTCTCTCTAGGATGCATGCAGTGGCTTCGACAGTCCACCAATGTTTGAAATATGTTGTTCAAGGACAAGTGGGAGTTGTCCAAAGCAGTCAAAAGGTTGCAAGAGAATGATATGCTACAGACCTGGCCCCCCGGACGTTGGGGGCAGTTCGTATCGACGAGCAATAGCAGTTTGAGGGGCTTTCTGGGGGTGAGGGTGAAATTGATGACCCCAGAGAGACCCCTGGAGTATTGATACCAGTTGAAGAGGTTGAAACACATTCTTTAGAAGAAGGGAAAATTGTCAATATAGGGTCTAAAATGCCACCCGACCTGAAAAATAAGATGTTAAAGTTCTTGAAAAACCATCAGCATGTTTTTGCTTGGTGCAATGCTGATGTTACTGGGGTTCCAGCTGATGTTATATCACATCACCTATCTGTCCGGAGAGATGTAGCACCAGTGGTACAAAAAAGAAGGGCTTTTTCCAAAGAAAAGGCTGATGTTATTGTGCAAGAAGTTGACAGGCTCACAAAGATGAGGCATATCAAGGAGTCTCAATATCCTTTGTGGATTGCCAATCTGGTCTTGGTGAAAAAGAAAAATGGCAAGTGGCGTATGTGCATTGACTTCACAGATCTCAATAGAGCTTGCCTAAAAGATTTGTATCCAGTTTCCCAAATTGACCAGCTAGTAGACTCCACCTCTGGGAATAAGCTGATATCCTTTATGGATGCTTTCTCCGGGTACAATCAGATCCAAGTAGATCCGAAGGATCAGGAGCATACCACATTTGTCACTGACAGGGGTCTTCATTGCTACAAGGTAATGCCATTTGGGTTGAAAATTTTTGGGGCTACTTATCAGAGATTGGTGAACAAAGCCTTTGCTGATCAAATTGGAAGGAATATGGAAGTATACATCGATGACATAATGGTGAAAAGTGTGGATGAGCAATTGCACTTAACTGGCCTCCAAGAAACTTTTGCCAACTTGGTAAAAGTGAATTTGAAGCTAAATCCAGAAAAATGTGTGTTCGGAGTGCAATCCGGGAAGTTCCTAGGTTATATAATAAGTGAGCAAGGGATACAGCCCGATCCGGACCAACTTAATGCTCTATTCCAAATGGAGCCTCCTCAGAATATTAAAGAAGTACAACGATTGACGGGGAGGTTAGCGCTTTAAACCGATTTATCTCAAGGTCATCGGACAGATGCGCCCCGTTTTTTCAAACTTTGAAGGGTGCAAGGGGATTTAATTGGACCTCACAGTGTGATGAGGCCTTCAATGAGATTAAGAAACATATGTCCTCCCCCAAAACCTTATTTAAACCAATTGATGGAGAGACATTCTTCGTATATTTGGCAGTTTCAAGTTGTGCCATCAGTGTTGTGTTGGTAAGAGAGGTGGATAACTACCCCCATCCCGTATACTACATCAGCAAGAGCTTGATAGATGCAAAAAACGTTATTTAAAACTCGAAAAGTTAGCGCTAGCCCTGGTGATAGCTGCAAGGAAGATGAGGCCTTATTTCCAGGCTCATCCTATTATCGTCCGAACATCTTTTCCTCTGAAGAATGTTCTCCAAAAGGCAGACATTTCAAGTAGAATGACTAAGTGGTCGGTAGAATTGGGGGATTTCGATATAGATTTTGCTCCCCGAACAGCAGTCAAGGCCCAAGCTGTGGCTGATTTTTTAGTTGAATTCCACTCTGACAGAGATTCGGAGCAGATTACTGAAATGAAAGACAAAAAGGTCTGGGTCGTCCGGACGGATGGTGGATCCAGCACTATAGGATGTGGTGCAGGGGTGTGCTTGACTTCTCCGTATGGTGACAAAATGTACCAGGCTATATGTTTTGCTTTCACGCCTTCCAATAATGAGTCCGAATACGAAGCAGCTATAGCTGGTTTAAAGTTAGCTTATATTTGTGGGGCTAAAAGGGCCAAGCTAATGAGTGACTCCCAGCTTCTTATCCACCATGCTCAAGGTCAATCTGAGGCTAAAAAGGAGCAATTAGTGAAGTATTTACTTCTTCTTAAAAATGAAGCACTCAAGTTTAAAAGCGTTGTTTATGAGCATATACCCCGGGCAGAGAATGAGTGAGCAGATTCATTGGCAACTATAGCTTACACAGAGTCATATACATGGATCCATGTACTGGAGAGCCCCTCCATTCAACTTAATCTGGGTAAAGAGTAAGAAATTTTTGAAGTACAGGTGAAGCAACCTCAGGATTGGAGATTTCCTCTCCTGCAGTACCTTTCCGATGGCATTCTGCCTCCAGATAAAGCACTAGCAAGAAACATGAAACACAAGGCTCGTGGTTTTATCATACTAAGAGACGTTATGTATAAAAAGTCTTACAGTAAACCTCTTATGCGGTGTTTGGGAGATGATGAGTCTCAAATAGTCCTCTGCGAATTGCATGATGGTGAGGGATCAGCTCACTGTGGATTTAGGGCTTTAACAAGGAGAGTTTTACTGGTCGGCTACTATTGGCCATCTATTATGCAGAATGCTAAAGAGCTGGTAAGAAAGTGTGATCTATGCCAGAGATATAATAATGAAATTCATGTCCCAGCCATCCTTTTAGAGTCAATTTCTGATCCTATACCTTTTGCTCGATGGGGGTTGGATTTAGTGGGCCCTCTCCCTATGGCGTCCGGAGGGCGCAAAACTATAATTGTTGTTATAGATTACTTTTCGAAGTGGATTGAAGCAGCCCCCTGGCAGGAACAGCATCAAAAGTTTTCATAAAATTCATTTTATCCAACATCTGTTGCAGATTTGGTGTTCCACAAAAGATAACGACAGACAATGGGCCACAGTTTGACAATAGAGAAATGGAAAGTTTATGTGCCTCAAGGGGTATACAACATTGTTTCTCTTCACCTTTCCACCCACAAGCAAATGGTCATATTGATGTGGCTAACAGAACTATACTGTCCGGTTTAAAGAAGAATCTGGAAGGAGCTGTTGGGAAGTGGCCTAGCTATTTACAAGAGGTCTTGTGGGCCTACCGGACAACACCTGGGGCTGCAACACAGGAGTCACCCTTTGCCTTGGTCTATGGGATGGATGCAGTAGCTCCCATAGAAGCAACTCTCCCATCATTTAGGGTTCACAACTTCTCCGAATGCGCTAACGAAGTGGCGATCAGAGGTCAGCTTGACCTAGTAGAGGAAAGACGAGTTAAAGCTCACCTTAGAGCTGTACACTATCAGGGTTTGATGAGAAGCAGATTTGCTTCTAGAGTTAACAAAAGAGATTCCCAGCCGGGGGACAAGGTATTAAGGAAAGTCTTCTTACACACTAAAGAGAAGCTGCTCGGCAAACTAGCCCCAACTTGGGAAGGACCTTATATGGTTGTTGAAAGGCTTAAACCTGGAACATATTGGCTAGAAGACAATGATGGAAGAATTTTGACCCACCCATAGAATATTGAACATCTCCGGATGTACTTGGAGTAGCATCTGTGTAAATATTTACTTGTTTAAACATCCATGTAAATATTTGGGGGCATACTCTTTCCTACCTTGGTAGCGCAGGGAGGTTTTAATGAGGTGTCCGGGCTTTTTAATGAAATTCGATGCCTTCTTAAAAAAAAATTCCGAAGTATTCTTACTTTGTTTTTTGTCACACCATCCGGATTGAAGTAAAAGAATGATGACCACTTAAACATTTGTCATCGGAGAGCTTAAACACTCTCACTTTAGGCCATTTATGAAATAACTAAGGTCTATTTAAACACTAGCCACCAAAATTGAAACAAACTATGAAAGGATGCAAAAATTGTGCAAAACAAGGATATTCATTGAAATAACTTAAGTGCCTTGGCCTTCCAAGGACTTTTAAATTGTCAAACAAAGTAAAGAATCTATCCGGTCAGATACCAGACACATTAACAAAAAGAGTGCCTTGGTCTTCCAAGGACTTTAGTTTAGATAACATGAAAAGTGAAATAATAATTCATAATTCAAGACTAAGCCTTTGAAGATGGCTAAGCCTCATCCATCTTCTTCTTCCCCTTGGATCGTCTTTCTCTTCAGGAGGACCCTCCCTGGAATTTTCTTCTGCCTCGTCAGAAGAGGAAGCATTAGAATAGTCATGCAAGTCTCCTTCAGCCATGGTGTGGAAGGGAAGGTCTTCGTACTCTACGTGAAGCCACAAATCTCCCAAGTTCCTCTTCGGGAACTTCTCATGGAAGAGCAGCACCATGTCTGATTTCACCTTGGCATACATTTTCTCTTGAGTATCTATTACGTTGTTGGCATAAACATCGATCTTGGCTTGGATTTTGACCTCTTGCTCCCTTAGCAGATCAGCTTTCTCCTTTGCAGCCTCAGAGATAGTGTTGTCAAGTGCAATATTGTCATTTGTCAAGTTGTGAATGACTTGATCCTTGGCCTTGACCTCCTCTTTTGAATAAGTCAGATCTTTCTCTACTCCGCGCAACTTCTTCCGGAGCTCCTTGATAGTATCTTCCAGAGTAGCAACTTTGGTGGTCCATCCCTCTTGGTTCTTTTTCAGCTCATCGTTCTCCCCCTTTAAAATGTCAGCATGTTGAGTGGCAGTAAGAAGGTCATCGGACAGCCTCTCCTTATCAGACTTGAGGTCTTTGATAATGTCTGCCTGACTTCAAACTTGCTTCTCCAACACAAGCACCGGCTGAACACTACTTAATAAAGAGTGAGCTATAATGTCCCTTTCACTTGAAACAGTAAAAGTCTTACCATTAAAAGTGACGGTGTTTGAAGTACTCGGAGGGAGGTAAGGCCCAACAAAATCGTCTTTGGGGAGGTTGATAAAGTATTCACCAAGCCCACCAAGACCAGTGATTTCTACCCCATCAATGCTAAGACCTCCCCCTTCGACCTCATCAGTTTGAAAGTCACCAGGTATCTCCTCTGCTTGTGTTGGGTCAGTGGGATCAACATGGGGGAGAGGCTCTGGAGGCCGGAGAGAAAGTTCATCACCCTTAGAGGTCTTCTTCTTCTTGACCTCCCTGTCCTTGCTTTCAGCTCCCCGTTTACGGTCTCTTTTGGAATCCCTTGGGGGTTTTGGGGAGTGAACTTCTTGCCTAACACTCTCATGCTCTACCACTTCCAAGAGAGCATCATCAATCTGGCTTGGGGCTGGCCCCTCCGGATTTGTTAAAACAGCTTCCTCCACCTCAGCAGGGTCCGCTTCACCTACCACTTTCTTGCCCTTCTTCTTTTTTCCTTTCATCTTACTCGGGGCCTTGGCCCGGCCTGGCAAGTAAAGTGTCCCATCCGGTTCGTGTGTCCTCTTGAGCACTATATCCGGAAGGGGTTGAGTGGTGAGCTCTTCCCAAGTTAAGTCCCTCCGGCCAGCAGTGTTCCAGAGGTGAGACCTTGCTAAGTTGCCCCCCGTGAAAGCATCGTGGAACCGGTTTCCCCACCTTTCAGCAGTCCAAGTGTTGATCTTGGTGCAAGTGATCTGCCTGGACTTTAGATAGTCATTGAAGTCCTTGGGCAGTTCTGCTAAGAAAAAGACAAAGTCAATAAGTTTAAACAAATTTGATAAAAGAAGAGATAAAAATATAAAGTATAAACCTTACGATCACTCCTCCATCTGCTGGTGAGGAGACTTGGGTTGACTCCGGCCTTGATTTTCTTCCCGTTCTCCCAAGCACCACTTACGAACAGGAATTGAGTCCTCCAATTCCTCTCCGACTCTAGCAGGTCATCTACTGCTTTGAAGTTATCCCCCATGTTGAAGTGATAAAAGGGGATGTGGTGGTTTCTGCAGAGACTGGCCACAGCAGCAAACTCCTCCATCGGTAGAGGAATCCCGGAGAGCCTAGAGGCCATAATGCAGGCCATGGGGGTGTACCAAGCATTGGGACTCAGCTGGCTTGGACAGAGCTTTATCAGATGAAAGTATCCGACAATCTCTGGGTCCAAGGGAAATCTGAGCCCCTAGTTAAACAACTCCGTGAAAATAACTATCTCGCTCAGCTTGCAGTCCATGGGAGTTTCGGGGTTTATAGGGATTCTTATCTTCACGTTCTCCGGAATTCCCCACTTCGTACGCATCCGGCCCAGCTCAGCTGTGTAGATGAAAGCGTAGTTTATCTTTTTCAGGGCAAATAGATACTTAACATTGACCTTGTGAAAACAAGGCCCCACCTTTCCTTCGAGACACTCCGGTAGATTCGGATTCCTTAAGCACAACTTTTCCTTGCTTTTATCTTTTTGGGCAGCAACAACACTGCCAGTCTGTCCGGAAGGTTCGGACTCAAATGGAGCCTCTTCGATAGAATCCTCAATTATTTCCTCCATGATTGAGGAAGGGTTTTCAGTCGCAGTGGTGAGAGGGAGGTTTGGATTTGGCTCAGCCTGACTTCCGGCCTGATGAGCTCCGTACTCTCTTGATTTCTAGCCTCTGGTTGGGGCTCTGTTGTGGACGTTTCTCTTCGGGGACTTGAGCCAGTGCCCTCCGGACCGGACAGCCTATCCCTGGGTGCCCTAATGGGTACTTTTGACCCAGTACTACTATCCTTGGCACCTGATACAGGGGTGCCCTTAGAAGCCTGCCCTTTGACCAACCGACCTTTTCTCTGATCAACTAACTTGTGAAGAGAGGTTTCAGCATCAGACCCCATGGCTAAAAATGGGGATGGTTTCTTAAGGTTGGTGACTGTTAAACCTGGTTCAACGACGGGTTCTGACTCTTGAACCGAAGAACCTGAGATGATAGGGGAAAGACTGGATTGAAACAACCTCCTCGGTTTGACACCCTTTGTGGAGGAAGAACCCTGGTTTGACTCTGTAGGTGAAGTTGCTGGTTTGTCGATGAGGGAAGCGGGTAAGCCTGCTGCAATGCGCCTTTCCCTTTCAACCTTTTGCTCTTTTTCTAATTCAGAGAGGTTGAGCCACCCGTCTTTGATCAGAGCGTTCCTAGCCGTGAACATAAACAACCTGAGTAAAAATTTGTTTTTGAGAGAAAAAGCTTTGAGGATTTGCAGAGTGAAAACGAAAGTGATGGTGAAACAGTAGAAAGTATTTCAATTTATAGTAAATCTAAAAAATGAGTCTTGATTCCTAGGAGAATTCGAAAAGATTAGTAATGATTAAAAGACAGCGCTGATGTCACCCTCATTAATGAAGAGGTTGTTTTTCGAAGAAGGTGGGTGCGAAATTCAAGGTGAAAAATGGCTGAAACAACCAACCAAAAAGTGACACGTGTCCCATGAACTCTGGCAAAAAACCGTTTGGATTCACATAGTTTTTTCAGTCCGGATAAAGCCATAGCACAAGTTGAAAGACCTGTCAGGGTAAAACTGCCCCTGACATCGGACTATTTTTCAGGTTTTTGGCAAAGATATTTGAACAAACACCTAAAAAAGGGGCTCCTGATGAGTCCGAATGTTGCTACCTCTCCGGACGGGGACAGTTCAGACTAAGATCACCAGACCGGACAGGGCAGTTCGAACACCTAGCCCATTGGACTGTTCGAACTATGACTAAAGTACTTAAAAACATAAACACTTCTTGACTAAGCTGCTTGCTCTTCTACTAAAAGCTCATGGGTCCTTGAACATGACCCGGGTCCATTAAACATGACCCGAAAGCCCATAAAGCCCAAATACAAGGGTATAAATACCCAACCACCCGCATTAAATATGAATAATGAAATTTAAATTCAACCAGGCTGCTTAATTCTCCCTCTACTCTCTACTCAAACATTAAACACCTACATACCTCCACAAACTCTAAAACAAATTACAAATTTACCCTCAGACGAAAATTAACCACACCAGATATAATAAAATATGGTGCAACCTCACTTGCAGGTGTCGATAACGGAACCCTCACGATCGTCTATCATAAGAACATCATTGAAGGTGAAACTCATCTAAACAAATATGAAATGAAAAATATTTGCTTCATGATGCTAAACCTCTATGAAACCCTTTGTAATGATGGTATGTGGCTACGCAAAGGACAATAGATCGATTAATCTACTTAAAGATATGACATCCAACAACTCTATAATATTACCATGACGTCCCAAACTCTAGCTCGTACTATTAGGGTAGTGGGCGTACAAACACATCTCACACTTATACAAACAATAACATAGGTTAATGTCACTAAAAAATACAAAATAATAATAAATCATGAAAATACTTTTCTCTGACAACACATAATAGGCAGTGTGGTATCTAAATGTGCCATGAAATAGAATAGGTAAACAAGATGGGGATGAAGCTCAACAAGGGATATGTGGTCGTCACTTGGGGGTAGAGCTCGATGATGTATAACTAGGTGGAAGCGTAGAGCCGATTAACGGTAAAAGTAGAAGCAACAACATCTACGTATGAACTAAGGATGAGACATCTTATGCAATAATAGTTTTTTTTCATCTTTTGTTGTTTCTTCTTGTTTGCGTACCATTATCTTCATTAAAGCCTTACCTTGATTCCATAATATGAATATATATATATATATATATATATATATATATAAACCTATTTGAAAATATTAACTCTTAAAGAATAAGCCAATTTTAAAACAAACAGTGCAAACAAGACTAAATAACCAAACAAAAAAGAAAAAGTCACACTTAATAAAATCTAGTTTCCAAAATTGCCTTGCGCCAAAGCTATAAATGATTGATAGCCATCCACGACACACGTCTGGTGCGAAGAGCTAACATGCCTCCATATCCTTGACGGATATCCTTGCCTCCACGCCAAATGTCATGTTGGCGTACAATCCTGGCCCCGTGCCAGGAGTCTGAGGTAAGGTCTCCTGTTGCTTAACGAAATTATGTTATTATTCGCATGATTTTGGCGAACAACAACATGTCATAAAATCAAATCATTTTCAACAAAAATACTACCACAAACATCTAAAAATAAAATCGAAATCATATGCCAAGTTTAAGAATATATAATACCCTATATATATATATATATAAACGTATAAATCGAACTTACAGTATGGCTATTTGGATGTTTTAGCTTCTTCGATATTATATTCGGTTATAGTGAGGATCTATGGTTGTTTTGATTTGCTTGTAATTTGGCTTCAAGCTGCTTTGGCTTTTAGTGGTTTGAGTGTTTCTTTGGTGTGTAGTTTGAACGGGAGCAACAAGTTGTGGTTTATTTTTATAAATCATTTGAGTTTGGATGTTTGTCGTGTGCTTCAATGGGTTTGGTTGTCCTTCAAATTTTATGTTTAAATCAACATTAATAGAGGCATGAATTTTAAATATGACATTAAGAGATTTGTGGATTTTGCTTTAACATTAATGTTTAATTTTAACATTTATTAAATTGGAAGATGGAAACTTTGGTTAATACTAATTCATTATAATTTATGGTCAACATATTATAATTAATATTAGTTTTTAGACTAATATTGGTTTTAATATTAATTCATTTCAACATTCTTCATTCAATTTCGTTAGATTTAAGTGATTGTTTTTGTATATATCTAAGCCAACTCAATAATTGTTTGAACGTCTTTTCCACTCCAAATCATACTATAAAAACCGGATATCTCCAGACCTTTAACATGATGATTAATTAAGATATGGAATTTTAATATCATTGTTGAGCCAAAACTGTTATCAAAGCTCAAACATTTGCTTACTTCTTAACAGAGTTCGATACTGGGAGACCAATACATTCCTTATAGAGTCATCATCTGGAGTGGTTGTAAAAAACGATGATGGGTCTAACATTTTGGGTTATGAGGCATAATTTTGGTTGATAAACTATTTGGGGGAGGAAATGCATCACGTGATCCGTTTCGATTTTTTTAAAATAATGATATTGAATATGAGGTTGTTATTGTTGGATTTCATCTAACATTTGTATGTGAAGCCAAAAAACAAGACTTATTAGTATTTCACAATTTTTAATCAATTATGCTTTTGGGCAGGAAAAAACATGCAAGAAGCACTCAGTTGAATACATCAATATGCTTAAGCAATAACCCAAAACATTTTAGGTAAAATATGGACAAATATCAATGGTCGATAACTCATTAACTGACTCTTTAACATATTTAGCATGCTTCAAAACTGCCCATGGGGTTGTGTTTGAGGAATAATAAAAAATTAAAATAAAACAAAAGGCAATAAAAGATGAAACACCAATAGCGTGGGCCACCGACTCAGTTGACTTGAGGGATGTAATACGATATTTCATTTCAGATGATGTTCTCACATTGCATAAGCCTTGTCAAACTTGAAATTCAAAATGTACACGTATGTTTTTATAAGTGGAACCATGTATGTCTTAATAAGTGAAACCATGTACAAGCAAAACTTGAGTTATCTTTCTTTTTTGCGGCTTTAATCCAACGAGTCTGGTGGATTATTTAGATAGCTTCATGAATGAAAATGATCAGTTCATTTTGGATTCAAAAGATTAACAATAATAGTTTTACTAGTAATATTATTGGTCTAAGATTATGACTAATGCTAAAGAGTTGCTTAAGAGGTGTAATGTTTGTTATCGCTTCACGAATATTATGCACTGTACTACTATGTCTCTAAGAACTATATTGGAACCTTTTTTAACATAATGAGATTTAGATTTTGTCGGACCTCCTCTTAAAACGATCGGGAGACGTAAATATTTGTTTGCAACAATAAATTATTTTTCAAAATGTATGAAAATCGAACCACTTACGAAAAAAACAAAAAAAAAACATTTTTTTAAACTAATATTTATTATTGGGTTTGAAACAAATTACTACTTATCAGGGTCTAAATCAACATGACCGATTAAACTATTGAAAAAATATAAACTTAATGCGAAAAGCTATAAAATCCCAATAATAAAATTAATAAAAGGGAGATACCTATTACGGATAACGGCCTCTTAAGAGACTTTATACCTTAATTACCCTTCTATATAAAATCGAGTAACCAACTTTTTTTTAATATTATTTTTTAAAGGTCTATATCTTTTAAACCGTAACTCGGAAAAAGAATCCAAAAATACCATTGGTTTTGTTTTTTTAAGACGAACAAATTTTTTACCACTCATGATATGTTTTGATTTTTTTTAAATATTTTACACACGTTTTTGAGTTATATGGTTTCGCATCTAGTGACTGGTTTCGCATTTACCAAAATAAAGAAGGTTTCACATCTATCAAACACAAAAAGGTTTATCATCTAGCAAAATAAAGAAGATTTCACATTTATCAAAATAAAAAAGGCTTAGCATCTATCAAATAAAAAAGATTTAACATTTATCAAAATAAACAAGGTTTCGCATCTATCAAAATAAAGAAGCTTTAATATTTATCAAAATAAATAAGCTTTAACATTTATCAAAATAAAAAAGGCTTCGCATCTATCAAAATAAAGAAGGTTTTGCATCTTTTTTGTTTATCCTTTAAATTTAATTTTTTTAAAAGTCGGTATCTTTTAAACCGTAACTCGAAAAAAAATCTAAAGATACCGTTGCTTTTATTTTTTTAAGACGAACAAAACTGGCATCACTCTTGATATGTTTTGATTTTTTTAAAATTATATTTTACACTAACGTTTCACATCTATAAAAAACCAGGTTTTACATCTACCATTCCAAAAGAATTTACACGTTTCGCAACTATCAGTACGTACAAAATAACACATTTCACATTTTCTTGTACCATACACACTGTTGTTGGTTTTATCTTTCTTTTAGATTTAATACAGGAAGCAAAGTCTAACCAAATCCATCTTATTTCCTTGTACGATACAGAGTGTTGTTTGCCTTTTTTTTTAGATTTTCTTTCCTCAATGATAGAAATCAACAACTATTGCACCTTCTGCTGTTTAGTATACACAGTGTTGTTTACCTCTTTTCCAAGATTTTTTTTTTATAGATTTTCCTGGTTGCCCAGGAGAAAAGTAGTACTCCTTTTGAAAGGATACTCGTTAACCGCTATTGCATCTTATGTAATTTCGACACTACATATACCACAGTCTTTCCCTTTCAAATAATATCGAACCTCAATGAGTAAATAAAATGACGGATCAAACGCGATTCTTCAAACCACGACTCCCGAAGGCTTTAAAATCTCGACGGTCGACGAGAATAAGCTCCGATATACCGCACGCCGTCTCGCTTTGAGCTAAGGTTGGCGTTTCGCTACGTTTGTGAAAAAAAATCAAAAATCAAAAAGTAAAAAATTATATATAATTGAATAGGAATATTTAGAATATTAGTAGATCGTAAATGATAAATAAATAAAATAAAATAGATTTTTCTCAGCATCTCGATGATTTTTTTACAAATAGTTTTAAATGCACGTCTTAGTTTAAATCTATTTCTTTTCTATGTTAATCTGACCTATAAAAATTACCTTATTTTATTTGATATTTTAAAACTAATTAATGAAATAAATAAATAATTACAAACTAATTATTATGACATTGAAAGATAATACAATCGGAACAAAATATATGTTAACACTAATGATCTAATTAAGACATCATCCTTTGATTTTGATTTTATGTTTCAAAACTATTTCTAATATATCTACATATTTCATTTCAATCACATTTTAAATATATATTAATTATAGTGAAGTATTTCGACAATGACTTTAATTAATAATACAACAAAAATAAATATAAAATTTCGAAATTAAATGAAAATACAAGGTTACATATTCAAATCATAAAATATTTCAAAAATTTCACAAAATCGTCGATAAAATTAAAACTTTCCCACTCAAAACTCCCTCTCTTTCTCTCTCCGAAAACCTTTTCTGAACTCGTCTGTCGTTTTATACATAACTCGTAGATCGACCGTTTCCGGTACATTACTTGTACAATGCCGGGTTTAGGCAATCTCTCTACACCATCACCGCCATCGCCATCGCCATCGCCATCGTCCGTGTCTCTCACCGGATGCGCAACCTTGAAACCACCGATTGCAGAAACCACCGATTCGAGCGAATGTCTAGTCGGAGATCAATCGAAGGACCATTCGGCGCTCAAGAAAGTCGCCGATCGAGGCGATAACTTAGGGATTGCAGTATCCTCGAGTTCGAGCGAGTGTTTGGTTGAAGATCAAACCATGGACGAGAATGGGGACCAGAGGCTCAGCCTTCCGGCGGTGGAGAAAGTAGGTGTTAGGGGGATTAAGGTTTCGGGGCGGAGACGCGGGATTCTCGCTGGAACAAAGAGAAGGACAATTACAAAAAGCTTCGAGAATCATGGGAAGGATCCGGTACTGAAGGAGGCGGAGGCAGGAGTCACTAGTTCTGAGCGTTTCCTTCCATTCCTAGTCGGCGCAAAAAAATTGGTATGTATTTGGTGGAAGAACAGATTATAATCAGTTTGATAGTATAATGCTAGATGCTGTTCAATCTATACTCAATTTGGTGTGTACTCTTTAAGTTTCGTCATGTTCGTTTGGATTCTGCATTTAAGGTTATTTATTGGAATAGTATAGTTTGTTGCTGATTCTATATCTTGGTTGATTAAAGAATGTTGCGGTGATTAGTAAATCCTAACATTTGATACGTTTTTGGTTCTAGAATTTCCGAAATGTCGGAATCAGCATACTCTTTTGTCTTATAGATCTATTAGGTTTTTATTTGGGGCTCCAGTGCTCCATGAAGTTTTTTCCTTGCTCACTGTATTGGAACCTGATGGTTTGGTTTGTCTCACCCTTGATGCGAGTAAAATATTTTTCTCAGGCTGACTGTCTTATTTGCCGCAAGTTCATTGACCCGGAGGAGGAGCTGTCATGTTCAGTTCATGGTTGTAAAGGAGTTTATCACCCTTTGTGTGTGAAGGAACATCTTGGAATCTCAAAATTTAATAAATTCAAGTGTCCACAACATGTAAGCTCCTTGAATTTGGGATTCGCTTTTTTCTTCGAGGCGTATGTTGTTCATTTATATTTGTGTATGACGATGCATCCGTATATACCAAAACGGGAAAGCAAAATCGTAAAGCTTATCGCGCTGGCTGTTCGGGATTACTTTAACTATCTAGCATGGAACTTGTTTTGGTTTGATCGATAGGTCCGGCGACATATAACCATCATTTCTCATCTCTATCTTTGTAGTAAATCATAGCGACCATGTCTAGTACTTAGTTAGGTGTTCTGATCAAGATCTTAAAAATTAATACTAAAGCACTTTATTACCATACTACTGATAGGCTGCCACCCAACCCCAATTTTCCTACAATGTCCTGCACTGTTGTCTGGGGTTGAACTTGTTTGGATGAGTATTTTACTTATTAGGACTTGAATTTTCCATCCACGTGTCTCACAAACAGGAATGCTTTGTTTGCAAACAAAGATCACAATGGCGATGTGTACGGTGTCCAGTAGCAACCCATGGTGCACATGCTCCATGGCCAAAGGAGGTAATTCATCTGAAAAGCCAACCAGGACGAGCTGTTTGCTGGAGACATCATACTGACTGGCGGCGAGACAATAAGGTCATTTTCTCTTTCATTACTCATTTAAATCTCTACCTTCTTTTTATTGATGTAGATATTACGGCATGCACTACGATGGGGCATTCTCTTGTCCATTGTTTAACATGTCACTCTGTAGAAATATCTAAATAGTTGTTGGTTTGTTTTTCTAGTTCACATGATCGAAACAAGTGAATAGCTTGTAGTAATCTTATAGATGCATGCATCATGAGATAAAAAGAACCAAACATCATAAAACTTAATTGTTAGACTTGCTAACAGAGTAGTTCAGGAAGGAACTTTATCCTGATTGCATACCTTTGTTCTTTATTATTTTCTATTAGGCTTGCTAACAATATTGGTATGTTTGTTGAATGAGCAGCATCCAGTTCCAGCCTCTAGCATTGAGGTATGTTTTATTTCATTCTTTTCATTTCTTGTTTTGGTTACAGAGTTTGTTATATAGTTGATTTTTCTTAAACAATAACTTCATTTTTAAATTTATAGTAGGCATGAAATTTCGAATAATTGTTTTATTGGAAGTATGCCAATTGATTGTAGGCTATGTTTATTGCAGAAAACTTGCTTAAGTTAACCATTAATCTGACTTAAGTGGTAGGATAGACAGATATTTGGAATTTTGGACTTCCTTTCATATTAACAGGCTTATGAAAAAATAGAATGCGGCTCTGTTTCCCTTAGGTACCTATCTTCTATATTGTATCTTTCCATTCCACCCCTTTTCTTTTGAGGGATAAAGAAAGAGATAAACTCCACTGTATAGAATATGAAGATGGCTGCAAACTTGCAATATTGTATACGCCACATTTTCCCTTCAGTAATATAGATAGAATACAAGGATGCCACATGTATCTTTTGTTAATACATCAACTTATACGTTTCACTGTCAACTCAAGAAGTTCTACCCTTTGTTCCAGGACATATTTGCGCAGTTACCTTTACCATATACTGAAGAAGAATTCAGTCTTGATCCAACGTGGATAGACTCGGTGATAGAAAAAGAGCCACCACCTCCATACGTGCACATGAATAAAGTAGAGCCACCTTCTTACGTGCACATGAATAAAGAAGAGCCACCTCCTTATGTGCATATGAAAAAGGAAGAGCCACCTCCTTATGTGCATATGAAAAAGGAAGAGCCACCTCCTTATGTGCACATTAAGCGCAGTATCCTGTATATTTAAATTTCATAGATATTCTAAAAATCTTGCGGGAAATAAATTACTTGCCAATTTCTAACATCATTTTTTCATGCCAAACATTTTATTTATCACCGTGCCAGCTTTAACTGACATTAGATATCTACCTAATCAAGAAGAAGCTTGATGATACCAATCACGGTGTCGGATGTACAAACTGTAGTACTACATGCTCTCGTGACTGTGTCTGCAGGTATGGCTTTACGATATTCATCACACTCATGTTATATCCTTAATAGTCTTATCTTCTTTAAAATGGATACTATGATAGGGGATACAATAGTTAATCTGAACTTCACATACACTGTAGTATGTTCCAAGGTGTAGGACTAAATCTGTAGTACTAAGTTTGAACAAGCATATTACTGAATGTTTTCTTATATTAGCTGTTTCTCTGGCTGCCAATTTGTTGACAATTGTTTCCTCCATCTTTTTATACTAATTTTACTTGATATCATACACTCCACGTAGAAAACGAATTCAGCAATAGACTCAGTGATCAAAATATGTTGGAAATTTGTTTGCATTTAGTTTGAGATCTATATGCATAACATGAATGTACCACCTGCTACCAGAGTTCAATGCATTAGCTGTTCAAAGGCTTGCGGTTGCACAGAAGCCTGTACCAACAGGCCATTCCGTAAGGAGAAAAAGATAAAGATTATAAAGGTAAACAATTCTAATTCGCCGAGTAAGCCAAAGATCTCTTCGATGAGTATGCAAAAGATTTATCTTGGAATAAATTCTGATAACCCCCAAGTTCATTTTTATTTATGCCCTAGTAATAAATGCTTTATTTATTTCTTGTTTCAGACTGAGCTTTGTGGCTGGGGAGTAGAGGCAGCTGTAACTATTAAAAAAGAAGATTTTGTAATCGAGTATACTGGAGAAGGTAGTTTTATTTTGTGGTTACTAGATTTGCGATTTTCACGTATTGAAGTATGAAATCTAGCTGTCAGCCCAGATCTTCAGCTTATTTCAAAATATCTTGTTGCAATCTCATTTGGAAGCTTATATATGCAGCTACCTTAGCCTTCTTTTATGGTCTTTTTAAAGCATATGATGTCCTTTGTAAAAAGGCTTAGGTTAGGGTGTTTATCGAATAACTTACTACTGTTTATTTGCTCTTTAGATATGTTAAGGACAAATCTTAAACTAATTATTTTGATTTCAGTCATTGATGATGCACTGTGTGAGGAAAGGCTTTGGGACATGAAGCACAGAGAAGTGAATAACTTTTACATGTGTGAAATCCGTAAAAACTTCATAATCGATGCCACTTTCAAGGGAAATGCTTCTCGATTCTTAAACCATAGTTGCGATCCCAACTGTGTTTTGGAGAAGTGGTAAGTACCAATTTTCTTTGTTTCTAACTGGTCGATCTTCGTATTTACTAATCCTTAATAGCTGCATATAGAAAGGTGGTCGACGTGTTCTCGTCTCGATATTATTAACTTGCTTAAGTTTTTTCGCAAAATCATGTCCACAGGAATCAATAGTAATACAATTGAACTCTTGAACTAGCAAGTTTAAGTGTATAATAACATTGATCCTTCCTTCTTTGCCAGGCAGGTTGATGGGGAGACACGGGTTGGTGTTTTTGCTGCTCGCACAATCGAGCCAGGAGAGTCATTGACATATGATTACAGGTATGTCATATTTTTATCCTCGACATTATCGTACATTTTTTCTCTTTCCTTGATTCGGTTTTAACTTTCTCATATAGTAGTTAATGTATTGTTTTTGCCGATCGACAACGATTTGACATAGTTGTTTTAGTTTGGCAATTTAACTTGCCGGGATCCAATTTTTTCAAAACTGAAAGTGTTGTTTGTTTGTAGATTCGTACAGTTTGGACCTGAAGTGAAGTGCCATTGCGGTGCTAAAGAATGTAAAGGCTATCTAGGGACAAAAAAGAAGATTGCCAAATGCTTGAACATTTGCTGGGGTTCAAAACGCTTTAGAACTAAACTGTGAAGTAAAAAGTAACCAGTAATTGTAATTCTAATTGTAATGAATGAATGGCTCTGTACAAATCTTACCTGAGACAGTCAGAAAAGAAAATAGAAATCATGAATAATGGGAAACATACATGAAAATGGATTTACTTTCTTATCGTGGAGGGAATTTCCTCAAAGTATAAACAAGTTCGTTCTTTCTTATATTCGAAGGTAAATATGTTTTACAGTGGAAAGAATGGGTCGATACTTCAGCTTTTAACGAATTTGTGATGCCAATTATTTTTTAAAAACTGTAGTAATGATTGTTTATTATTATTGTGTATTTTTGAAATTATTATTTCGATTTAAATTCCAAAGTATAAACGTTTTCATGAATTATTATTGACCAAAGCTATTTCCTCCGTCTTATTTTTTTATTTATTCCATTTTTCAAACTTTCAAAAATATTAGTGACTTGCTTTTACCAAATTACCTATATTTTTATTTCAAATTTATCACTAGATGCCATTTATCTAATAGATAGTCTTATATGAAAAAACATAGCATTAACCTAACTTTAATCCAAGATATATGATTCTACCTCTAAAATTAACCATAAAACAAAGAACTTCAATTTTATTGAAGATTAAGAAAAATGAAGAAACCCAAACAAAGCCGGAGAACAGCACTCAATCGACAAACAAGATAATTTAAACTTGTTTTTACGTTTTACTTCGTAGCTTGAAAATACCTATTTCGAAACTTATTTTTTTCAGCTAAACCCGATTTTTACAGTTCTGAAAGAAAACAACTATTTCCGAGCCGCGCATTAGGAATCAGGTGTAATTTTTTTTTTAAAAATGTGCATCTGATTCCGAGAGGGCCACTCGGAATCAGATGTCTTAAGTTTGAACCAAGTTGCAACTGATTCCGAGTGGGCCACTCGGAATCAGTTGCAAGTTTTTAAAAAAATGTGCAACTGATTCCTAGAGGGCCACTCGGAACCAGTTGCAAACTTTCTGTCCCTTTAAAAACACCATCCGATAAACATGCTCGATGCATTTAAAAAATTGCTGAAAACTTTTCCAAACCAAACCCTAATCGAAAATGAAAAAGCAAGGAAAAATGAAGAAATCATACATTTTCCAAGCCTTCTATCTTCTCTCTTCGAATGGTTTTGTGAAGAATGAGTTTTCTTCATCAAGCTTCTCTCTCTTTTGTGAAGAATTGATTTTCTTCTCCAAGCTCTTTCTCTCTCTCTCTTCAATTTATAAGGTACTGGTTTTGTTGTTTTGTGAAGAATGAGTTTAGTTGTAATGAATGGGTAATGGTATATTAGGGTAATAGTTTCTTAAAAAAAATGGGTATAAAGATAAATGTGTATTTTCTTTTATGGAAGAAATAACAATATGGAGTTTTTTTCAAATTATAGGGGAAGTAATAATTTTGATGAGGAAAATAGCTTTGGACATTATTATTTTGGAATAATTGTCTTCTAAATTGTTTGAATGAATTCATACATTTTAACGTGTTTGGTTTCTTATTTACTTTGTATCTACTAACGTTATTTTGGAATAAGTTAACGTTTGGAGTAGTGTCTTTAAATTAACTTTTATTACAATAATTTCTTTTTGGGTTACCGATATTTAGAAATTATATGTTACAAGTTTCTAGGTAGAAATTATATGTTATAAGTTTTTAGGTAGAAATGTAAAAGTATAAGAATAAAATAAAATTGAAAATATGGATTATATGTTCTAGATTATAGGTGAAAAAATGCTACGCATTTGCATTGGCTTATATCAAATTAAAAATACATAAAAATAATAATATACATTTATAATTTATTATAAAAAAGGTAAATAAGTAAAAGTATAATGGACTAGATTTTATTTATATATTTTTTTATTACATATTTTAAAATTTGGTTGATTACTTAAAAAACTAATTTTATCAATTTTTAAAATTAATTTAAAAAATATAATTATTCAAAACACAATATAAATATTTGGTTGTCTTCAACCCCTATCAAATTTTTGATACAAAAATTATGCATGTGTTTTATTATAAAAATATTTTTTTTTATTCTTTTTGTAATATATCACGAGAGTATGAAATAAAATATCGGTTAACTCAATATATATTATTTGATCGTAAATATTATGATTTTAGATATTATGAATAATTAATATATATATCATTTATTATTACATTTTAGAAACTTTTTAAGAGGAGAGAGCGCCATTGAATTGAAAGTTTTAAAGTTTTATTATAAGAAATCTTATGAACCAATTTATATAGGTTTTTTAAAAGGTTAAATATCCAAAAACGATAGGAAATCCAACAAAAGTAATATAAGATATAATAGTGAGACATCTAAAAAAAACGGGGAGGAACTATAGCCTCGCTTTAAATAAATATAACTAATATTTTTGTTTGAATTCACGATGCTACAACGATAACATGTAGAGTTTGTCCAACAAGAAATGGAAGCGCAAAGTCAAACATGTTTTTCTAAACGTATCGACAATCTGCATAGAGGAAGAAACGAAACAAACGAATGGTAATATAATAAGGTCACTATGTAGGTGGTGAGTCACATAACAATCAATCTTGACATCTATCTGATATATTCTCCATCGACAAACAAAAGATACTACAATAAAAGTGCGAACAATTCACCGAAACACAACTCAATTATTTTGTCGTTAATATGATCCATCAAATTTGGTTTGAATCTAATAAAGCCAAAGAGAACGTATTCTGATAGATGGATGATCGTAGAAACAGAGGCATGAAAGGTGGATGTCTATTGCACCAAAGTATCAAATAAAACGTTATCGGGTTTGGTATCGAAATAATCAATACAAGCAAGATCTGAAAGTATCGTATGATTTGAACTGACAAGAATAAGAAATGAATATGCTATAAATACATAACAAGACCCAAGGCATACAATGTTTTTTACTAAATCGATCAAATCAATGATTTTTTTACGACTAACATAATTTATTATTCTTATTATGTGGTTGGAGAACAACCAGGTGAATGACCATACAACTTTTCAAAAAGGGAAAACTTGAATTATAAGTTATTGGAATTATGTTGATCACACATAAAAAACAGTAAATACTGATTTCATCCTAAACCCACCGTGGGCATAACCTGACAACAAGAATGAAAAAATTATTTCAATGAGATGTCTATGTTTATTTTTGGCAACATTATTTTGTAAAGGATTGTATGTATACGAGGTTTGGTGGACAGGCTCATCAGAAGCAAGTACCTGAGAAAAATATTTAGAAGTGTATTCAACCCCCAAATTACACTGAAAACATGATGACAGATGACTGTTGTGTTTTCATAAAATCTCGAAAGTTACTAAATATGGTAATGAAATAAGATATGTATTTTGTATAAGATAAATCCAAGCATAACTTGTGAAATCATCAATAAAAGAAACATAACATTTGAAATCCTATTTGGTGGATACATGAGATGGTACCCACATATAAAAATACAAAAGCCTAGATAATATAGTTGAAAAATAAATAATTTTATAAAAATATAAGGGTAAAAACTTACCCAATTTACAACCACTACAATAAAAAAATCAAGATAGTTCAAATGACTTGAAAATCCATCAAATTCGACAGTGTCTCAATCACAACGTAATAGGTATACCATATTGGTTGAAAAAGAATCAAGAGTTCAGATTCAATATCGTTGGATTTATAGCAAACACGTACCACCGACACACAAAGAAATATATCAAGTATAATACATATCATATAATAGCCTATAACATACACTAGTTGATGGTACACTGGCCATCACCAATCTACTTTACATGATATGCACGGCCATATTAGCTAGACCTATTATGAAGCCATCAAACGTGTTAATATTAAAAATATTAGTCGAACTACTGCATCTTTCATGGTTAGGCTACCGATTCACGCACATGTGTTTGACACCACAAATAGTAGAATACTTTTGCGACTTTTGGACCAACTATATTTTATAACCCCAAACAAATGTATCCCTGACTAGTCGTTAGGGGTGATAAGAAAGAATAAAAGACAAGGAGAAAAGTGTGAAGAAGAAACATGACAGGAGAAAATAGCAAAGAAAAAGTATGATAGGGGGAAATCGCATAAGGAAAACTGTGTAAGGACTAAATTGTATAAGCTATATAAAGAAGTAGCTAGAATCAGAGGAAAGTAAAATGTAGGGACTAAAAGATGTAATTAACAAGAGTTAAAGCATGTGGGGTCCGCAATTGTACTATAAAAGGACCACACACGCTTCACAAATCCCGAGATGAATAATATAACACTTTCTCTCTCTACTAAATATAAGAGCTCTCACTTTCTCTCTCTAAAATTGACACTAAGAGATTTCTGTATCACCAAATTGTCACTAAGTAATCCTCGTATCGCATAATCACCCCTGGACTTTCTTGAAACCCTTCAGTGGCGCCGTCTGTGGGAAGCGAAAATCGCTCTAACGACAATCGCTTCCTGGAAATAATTCCTATTCTGAGGAGAACTATGGAAGACCAAGAGGACGATTTGATTAATAATTGCAAGGAGAACCTGGTGGGAGATGACTACCGGAACGATATGGAGTACGAGGGACTAGGGGGCCAGCGAGTCGGAAATGCCCTTGACGACTCAGATCTGTTGGCTCAGAGGAACGAGTTACTGCTAGAAATCGAAAGATTAAAAGCAGAAAAAGACGCCATACAGGAGAATCTTCGATCCGAGATAAGGAGAAAGCCAGTTAGTGAGAAGGAAGATCGCGAAACTGAATGTCGTCCCAAGAAAAGAGACGACATATATCGGGGACGTGAGCGGCAATCGCCGAGGAGAAGAGCGAGGCGACATGAGGACTCAACTTACTCGAGTGATTACTCTCGATACAGCTCCTCGGATTCGTCCCCGCGAAAATACCACATAAAGAAAAAGCATGATCGCAAACACACCGATTTCCGAAGAAGGAGAAGCTCTGAGAGGAAATCTCCGAGGGAAAAGGACCACCATGCTCGAGGTGGCGAACAATCTTATGGACAGGCGAAGTACCCTGAGAGGAAAGAAGATATGGGCCCTCGAACTTCGGAATGACAGCACCAGTATACTTTGCCATCCGATGAGGGTTTGTACTTTCCAAATAATGACAACTTAAGATCCAGTGTTTATCGTGCGGGTCACAATTGGAGAGCCTCCCCCCTGTCCCCGGACATTTTGGTGGGAAACCTTCCGAAGCATTTTGATATTTCGAAGCTGGAAAAATTCGATGGGACACAAGATCCGGATAATCACATCGAGCAATTCAAGAATTTTATGATCAATTTTGACGACGATGATAAGCTGCTATGCAGAGCATTTTCTCAGACTTTCAAGGGAGTAGATTCTAAGTGGTACAACAGGCTACCTCAGGGCTCGATAAAGAATTTCAATATGTTTTGGAACATCTTCAGACAACACTTTGTGGGGAGCAAGAAGTTCAGAGCTAACAGAGACACAATCATCTATTGTCTACAGAAGGTGGAGGAGATCCTCAAAAATTACACTAATCGTTTTGTTAAAACGAAAACAGATATGGAATATTGTAAGGATTCAGTGGCGCTTGCAGCCTTCAGGATGGGCCTGCTCCCCGGGTTGTTGAAGGATACGGTGGCAGAGAGGCATGCAATGACTTTTGGAGCATTGTTAGATCAGGTTGAGAAGAGGATCCTGGTGGAAGAAACTCAGGCCTCGGAGAAAGGGTCGGGGGACCAGTTTGACCAGAATCAATTTCAAAGATCCGAGTCGAGTAACCAGGGCCCTCGTTCGAATGTTCAGGCTAAAAGTACGGGTCAATATCCACCGAGGCAGAAGTCAAACCCTCAGTACTATGGCAACCAGCAAAACTACAACCAAGGAGCGAGACCCATGTAAAATAAGTGGGTTCAACCCGACTATTTCGCGGAGTTGACAGAAAATGTTGCTGCGATATTCGACAAGGTAAAATCTACAGTACTGTTCAGGAAGCCTTTTCCCATACAGACTCCGAGGGAAAGCAGAAGCGTCAATAAATATTGAAAATATCATGAGGATATTGGGCACGACACCAAGGATTGCATAGCTCTGAAAAAAGAAGTGCAAGCCCTGATTGAGAATGGAATGTTATTGGAGTTCGTCAAAAAGCACTCCCAGAAAAATTCCGTGGTGAAATCTATCTTGAAGAACACTGACACAGCTATGGTGATTTCCGAAGGGGTCAACAACTTCGACATTGAGCAAGAATATTTAGATCCTAAGGAGGGGAGGAACAATGTAAATCTGGTGGAAGAAGCTATTCTGAAGGGGGGAGTGGATAGCCTCTGTGCTTTTTTCGACTCTTTGGCAATTTTTGGGGGAGACACTATTGCGGGAAATTCCAACAGCTCCCGAAAAAGGCACATGGTCAACCTGACCACCCAGATCGAAGCGGGGGTGTCAGCACAAATGCACCGATCGCCTTCCCCCATTATTTGTTTTGATGATGATGATATGCGAAATGTTGCAGCCCCCCATGAGGATGCGGTAGTGATTGCGGCAGGCATCGCTGGTGATCAAATTCAGAAGATACTCATCGATACAGGGAGCTCCGCGAATATATTGTTTATGAGCACTTACCGAAGAATTTCTGACCCACCTGTTATCCGAATATCTGACAGGACTATAGTGGGCTTTACTGGCGCTACAGCAATGGTGGTTGGAGAATTTCAGTGTGTGGTCGAGTTGGGCCGTGGACCATTAAAAAAAAATGTGGAGGTACTATTTATTGTTGTTGACGCGCCGACATCGTATAACGCCATCCTGGGTCGCTTTTGGTTGTCCCGGATGCATGGCGTAATATCAACAGTGCATCAATGCTTAAAGTACGTGGTAGGAAACAATATTGGGATAATCCAAAGTAGCCAGAAGATGGCACGTGAATGTTACCAGATAGCCCTGTCCTCGAAGGGGGTTCGGGGAGAAACTTCAGACAAAGCATAGCAATTAAAGGGGCCTCCCCCCGAAATCATCCCATGCGATGATCCGAGGGAGGCCCCCGGATTTCAGGTCCCAGAAGAAGATTCTACGACACATGAATTTGCGAGTGGCAAATTTCTAAAGATCGGAGTCCACCTCTCTCCAGAATTTAAGGAAAAGTTAATTGCTTTTTATCTGATAAACTTGATATGTTTGCTTGGTGTGCACATGACGTCACTGGAGTACCGTCGGAAATCATGTGTCATAAACTTGCGATACGACTTGATGTCCGACCTATAGTCCAGAAAAGAAGACCTGTCTCCCCAGAAAAACCACGGCAATTCTGTTGGAGGTCGAGAGGCTACTAAGCATAGGTCATATTCTTGAGTCGCATTATCCCATGTGGGCGTCGAATCCATTGTTGGTACGAAAGAAGAATGACAAATGGAGAATGTGTGTTGATTTCACGGATTTAAACAGAGCTTGTCCTAAAGATCCATTCCCTGTGCCTCGCATCGATCAGTTAGTGGATTCGACCTCCGGAAATCGACTGTTGTCATTTATGGACGCTTACTCAGGATACAACCAAATCCGACTAGCCGCTAACGATGAGGAAATCACTTCTTTTAATACCGGGCGAGGTTTATGCTGCTATAGGGTCATGCCGCTCGGATTAAAAAACGCGGGGGCAACCTATCAGCGCCTAGTCAATAAAACCTTTGAGGGGCAGATTGGGCAGAACATGGAGGCCTATATCGATGATATGCTAGTCAAAAGTTCACGGGATGAAGACCATTTCGCCGACTTAGCAGAGACATTCCGAAATTTAAGCAGAGTCAATCTAAAACTCAATCCAGAGAAGTGCATTTTCGGGGTAAGGTCAGGCAAATTTCTCGGTTACATGATCAGCGAAAAAGGCATCGAGGCAGATCCAGAACAGATAAAAGCTCTGATCACGATGACCCCCCCACCCCCCCCCCCCACCCCGAAATATTAAGGAAGTACAAGTTCTGACAGGGAGATTGGCCGCTCTGAATAGATTCATTTCTAGGTCTTCAGATAAATGTGCACCCTTTTTCAAGGTGTTGCGGAATGCGAAACAGTTTTGTTGGACCGAGGAATATGCGACCGCTTTTCATCAAATCCAAGAGTATTTGACGTCTCCTGAGGTCTTGTCTAAAGTATTGATAGGAGATACGTTAATTATTTATGTAGCAGTATCAGGATGTGCGGTCAGTGCCGTTCTCCTCCGCGAGGATGACTCTCTCCTGAAGCCTATCTACTATGTCAGTAAGAGTTTGTTGGATGCGGAGAAGCGATATCTCACATTGGAGAAGTTAGCTCTAGCGTTTGTAACGACGGCTCGAAAGATGAGACCTTACTTCGAGGCCCATCCTATAATTGTTCGAACGACTTTTCCCCTGAAGAGTTTATTACAAAGGCCTGACATCTCTGGTAGGATGACTAAATGATCAGTGGAACTGGGAGACTTCGACATAACATTTGAGCCTCGAACGACGATAAAAGCCCAAGTTTTAGCCGATTTCCTGGTCGAGTTCCATTCGGATAGAGTGGAAAAGGAAATTCACGACTTGGTTGATGAAGAGGAATGGGTGATACGGACAGATAGGGGGTCGAACATCTCAGGAAGTGGGGCAGGTGTCCAATTGATTTCCCCAAAAGGGGTAGCTATGTTCCAAGCCATTCGTTTTGGTTTTAAGGCTACTAACAATGAAGCCGAGTACGAAGCTTCTCTAGCAGGCTTGCGTTTGGTGCATATATGTGGGGCTCGAAAGATTAAACTGATCAGCGACTCACAGTTGGTGATAAATCATGTTTCGGGAGAGTCCGAAGCCAGGAAAGATAAGCTGATACAGTATTTGAAGATGTTGAAAGACTTAGCATCTGAATTTGAGGAAGTCAAGTATGAGCATGTTCGAAGAGAGTTAAATGCTGTCCCAGATTCTCTCGCCTCCGCTTCACGGTCGGAAGGTTACCCGTGGGTTTTGGTTCAGGAGCGCCCTTCGATCTCGATTGGCGAGGAGCATACAATGAACATCCCGGAGGAAATCCATGTGATTACGAATGATTGGAGGACGGCCATTATCGATTTTCTGGCCCATGATACTTTACCCGTCGAAAAGTACGAAGCTAGGAAAATCAGGTTCAAGTCTCATGGCTATATCTTGTTGGGAGGACTGCTGTATAAAAGATCTCTGAGTCGACCATTATTGAGGTGTTTAAGTGGGCCGGAGTCATAAATTATCCTGTCCGAATTGCACGATGGTGAAGGATCTGCCCATTGTGGGTATAAAGCATTAGTTCGGAGAGTGTTTCTGGCTGGCTATTATTGGCCTACTGTTGCGGCCGACGCAAAAGATTTAGTCAAACAATGTGACACGTGTCAACGCTACGCTAATGTGATTCACAAACCTGGGGTGTTACTGGAAAGCATTTCAGAGGCAGTCCCGTTTGACAGATGGGGCATTGATCTAGTTGGGCCCCTTCCAATGGCGTCTAGGGGCAGACAGACTATAATCGTAGCAGTCGATTATTTTTCTAAGTGGGTAGAGGCTGAGCCGCTGGCAGGGACAAAGGCCAAAGATGTGATCAAGTTTGTCGTATCTAACATTTGTTGTCGTTTCGGTGTACCATTGCAGATCACCACGGACAACGGACCTCAGTTTGATAACAAGGAGTTCCAAAGTTTCTGTGTATCGAGGGGTATACGACAATGTTTTTCCGCACCATTTCACCCTCAGGCTAATGGGCAGGTGGAGGTAACTAATCGCACAATTCTCGATGGTTTAAAGAAGAACTTGGAAGGGAAAGCGGGAAAATGGCCCGACTATTTACAAGAAGTATTGTGGGCATACCGGACGACTCCGCGAACGGCCACTGCTTTGTCCCCATTTGCCTTAGTCTATGGAATGGATGTCGTTGTCCCTCCAGAGATTCTTTTTCCCTCACATCGTGTAGCAACATACGCCTCTGACACGAATGACCAGAGTAGAGTACTGGCTTTAGACTTGGTTGAAGAAAAGAGACAGCAAGCACAGTTGACATCCATCCATTATCAAACTCTCATGAGGAGTCGATACGCGTCTAAGGTAAAGCATAGAGATTTTAGGGTGGGAGACAAAGTCCTACGCAAAGTTTTCTTGCACACTAAATACAAGAGTTAAGGAAAGTTGGGACCGAATTGGGAAGGCCCCTATGAGTTCACCGAAAAGATAAAACCAGGCACGTATCGGTTAAAAGACAATGAAGGACGATATCTCCGTCTCCCTTGGAATATTGAGCACTTAAAATTGTATCTTGATTAAAATAGCTAGCTAAAATTGTATTTCTTTTCGTCTTCTTTGTATCCCCCAGAATGAAATTGGGCGATGGCACACTCTTTCCTACCCTGATAGGTACATGAAGGTTTTAATGAGGTGTTTCGATGAGCTGATTAAATACAAAGAGTTTTTTGCCTTAATTAGTTTTTGGGTCACAGTAGCATGTGCCTCGAATTCTTGCCTCTGCGAACTATTCTTTGGGTCATAATAACACGTGCCTCGAATTTTTGTCCCTTCAAACTATTCTTTGGGTCACAGTAACATGTGCCTCAAATGTTTGCCCCTTCAAACTATTATTTGGGTCACATTAATGTGTGCCTCGAATTTTATTTGACTTTATTAATATTTGGGTCACACTAAAGTGTGCCTCGAATTTTATTTTACTTTATTATTATTCGGGTCACATTAATGTGTGCCTCGAATCCAATTTGACTTTATTATTATTCGGGTCACATTAATGTGTGCCTCGAATCCAATTTGTCTTTATTAGTATTTGGGTCACATTAATGTGTGCTTCGAATCCAATTTGTCTTTATTAGTATTTGGGTCACATTAATGTGTGCTTCGAATCCAATTTGTCTTCATTAGTATTTGGGTCACATTAATGTGTGCCTCGAATCCTAGCTGCCTTTATAAATGTTTGGATCACAATAATGTGACTCAAGATGTTATCTCTTCAAATTGTCAGGTAGGTCACAATAATGGTTCGAAGGATTTGTCTCTTCGGATTATTCATGAGAACATAACATTTGGTGCTTTGGATTGAACTTATGCATAAAAATGAAAATTGATCACTGACCTTACAAAATCGAAACATGTACCATCAAATCAGTGCAATACAACATGCCCTAGTCGCATTACAAAAAGAGGCCCTATTGGGCCATACACAAAACATTAACACCTTATACAACTTCCCTCAGTCTGGATTGTTCGAGGAGACACTTCCCTCAGTCTGACTTTTTCGAGGAGACACTCCCCTCAGCCTCGAATCCTCGCTATCACTTACTACTATATGGGGAGGAAGAAGTTCCGAGGGGACAAGTTTCCAAAAACTCCACAAGTTATATTCAGGATGCTCAGCATGGATTTGGGTAAGTAAACCAGCTCGAGTAGTGGCATCTCGGGCTTGCCGCTTACTTGTGCATGTCGCCGCATAAGCATCCACAGCTTTGTCCTTCTCTTCTTCGACTTGTCTAGGAAAGTTCTCAACCCGTTTCAGTAACTGATCTCGGTCTTCTTTCACCTTTCTAAAGGCCTCGGTACACTCTGCGAATCCATCGCAAGCCAAACGATGTCCTTTTTTGTACTCAGCTATCAATAGCTCTTGAGCATCAGTCTTCTTTTTATACAAGTCCCTCTCTTCTTGACAACACCTCTCCAGCATTATCACATAATTTTCAGAGGCAGATAGGCGCTCGTACAAGGCATCGACTTGGACCTCGATCACTGCGTGCTGCTTCTTGGCCTCTTCGAGCTGAGAGGCAGCTAACAGCGATTTAAACTTGTAGTGATCTTTGCGCTTCTCAAGGTGCCGCATCTTTTTTCCCCTATTTACTGAGGTATGATTTTTTTTCAAAGGGACAGTGAGAATTTATCATCCAAAGGAACTTCGAAGGAGCTCGATGGAGATCCTAATGCTGCAGAATCAAACTCAGAAAACCCGCCTCCAAGAGTGTCTGGATCAATGTGCTGAGGAGGGTTGCTCCGAGGGATGGGGAGAGGTGCTAACCTTGGACTATTTTCGAGGGGGACAGGGTGAGAAGCCTCAGTAAGAGGCGAATGTGGTGATTGATGAGAAATTTCTTCGGGAGAATGGCCATCTTTGTCCTCGGGTTCACTTGAGATTTCTTGGACCTTTTCCTCTAGAGCAGCCTCCTGATTGTCTTCAGGCGTCTCACCACCCTCGGATAATTCTTGGATGGGTTCGAGGATACCCTTACCCTTCCTATCTCTTGTCTTGGCATCCTTTTTTGATGGCAGGATGGGAGCAGAGGGAGGAGGAATGGAGTCCGACGACCCAGCATTGTTCGGGGGAGGAGTCCCTTGGGTGTTGACCGTTCCTTCAGGGTTTAGCTGTTGAGTTATTGAAACATCATCTTCCGGAGGATCTCCAAGATGAATCTGCCAACGAGAGTGCTTGGGCAGATATACCACTATGTCTTTTTTGCTACAGCACTCCATCACTCCTCGCTCTGAGGGAGGAGCCATCAATCCTCTCATGCTAATTCGGTCGAGGGGATTGAGCCTCCACAATCGACTCCTGGCGAGATTGTTATCTGTGAAGTAGAGACGAAATCGGTTGTCCCAGTGTTCTTTTTCCCACAAGCGAAGCTTGGTGAACACATTTGTGGCACCCTCAACATAGTCAGAATAGGGCTTGGATATCCCAGTCATAGCTGCAACAAGTAGCCAATATCAAGACCAGTCACAATCTAAAATTCGAGGAAGCATAATTTTTTTTCGAAGGATAGGAACTTACATTTATTAGTCCACATCAGAGAGAGCTTGTGAGGATTTGAGGGAGTGGCCTCTGACCCGGTCTCCCAACAACCAGAGAAAAACACAAACTGCTGCCTCCATTTCTTGTCAGCCTCTAGTAGATCTCTCAGGATTTTTTGTCCCCGATTGAAAGCCAGTGAGTAAAAGGGAAAGAAAGGATTCCTGGCCAAACCAGCAAGGCCTATGAGTTGCTCTAACAAAAATTCATGACCTGAGAGCCTCGAGGCCATGATGCAGGCCATCAGAGTAAACCACATGTTGGGACCAACCTGCGAAGGACAACGGTCTATCTTCGCCAAATATTCGATGAAGAAGGGGTCTAAGGGATACCTTAGCCCCCAGTTCATGATCTCTGTATATACCACCAACTCGTTGTCCCTCACTGATAAAGGTGTCTCTTCTTCCGAGGGAAATCTGATGGTAATATAGGAAGGGATGCACCATCGGGTCCTCAGCATCGCCTCTTCGTCTTTCGAAAAATACTTGTATCTGATGTTGGAAAGGGCCACCATATGTTTATTTTCGATGCCCCGAATGTTGCGACCAACAATATTGTCTAGTTCCAAGGGTAGCACGATGTCCCCTTTCGATTTTGGAGCAATCTGACGGGCTTGCTCTTTGGATATTGTTTGGGACGAGGAGGTTGTATTATTCGAAGAACCTAAAGTGGGGATCACATGCACTTTTGGTTCGAGGGGAGTTGTGGCAGGTTTTTTCCCTTTGGCATCTCGACTTTCATTTCGCCTATTGAGCATATCCTCTTCGGTGATGAGCGTTTTCGAAGGCGAAAATCGAGTCCCATGAATGGTCATAGATGGAGTAGAAGACAGACTTGACTCATCTACTTCGTTTCTTCGGGGAGGACTATTAGAGGTCCGATGAGGGCTTGTGGATATTTGTGGAAGACTGGCAGAGGTTCGAGGAGGTCTGGTAGACGTTCGAAGAGGGCTAGCAGATGTTTGAGGGAGATTTTCGAGGGCTGTTGGTGAAGTAGGCTCCCGAATGACCAGGGGCGCCTCCCTGGCACGTTTTCGCTCATGAGAGCCTTTCCTATCCTTGTGAGACTTCTTTCTCTTCCCGGACGAGTGTTTGTGCTGCCTGTCCTTACCCGTTTCTCCGAGGGGGTTAGAATCGCTATGCAGGCTTTGTCGAGCGACTTCGAGGGGGATAATCGCAGTCGAATCTGCTGAGGGAGGCCAGGCACCAAAGAAAGTAGTAGTCGATGGTGGGGGTTGAGGCCTCACGTCTTCACCAACAGCAACTCTCTCTTCGAACCTCTTACTGATCAACAACCACTCAGGAATCCGACGGGGTTTGTTCGCCAGCTTTATCTCTCTAGAAATGATTGAACAAAAGTTGAGTTAATGAGGAGAAAAGGTCAGTATTTATAGGTGAAGCTGGGCTTTCCTGACAGATCAGGCCCGGGGACTTTTTCTGGTGTTTTCCTAGGGACATTATGGTCCATATAGGTATGAATTATTCTGACAGCAGCCACAGGAGAAGTTGAAGAACTTTCGTAGTCAGGAAATGTCAGGAGAAGATGAAGAGTTTTTCTGTCAGAAAAATGTCAGGGGAAGATGAAAAGTTTTCTGTCAGAAAATGTCAGGGGAATAGGGAACGTTTTCAAAAAAAAATATGCTGACACATGTGTTTGTTTAATGACGTCATGATAAAGATTAATCCTGGCACTCCTTTTAGCCTTGATTTGAAATCATTCGGGGTACTGATACAGCCAAAGTCGGGGGCTTATATGGCTAAAATGGTGCAAGGATTGGGGGGATACTCGGTTATCAGGTGAAATTCGAAGAGCGATTTTTCGAGGAGCGATTTATGGCTTCGATGGATCGAGGCAAACTGTGGAACTTCGAAGAAAGAATATATTCGAGGAAAATGGTTTCTGCCTTTCAAAAGTAACTATTCGAGGGTATGTGAAGTGAGCAATCGGAGAATTATTCAGTCCCAGTAAAAGAACTTTTACTAGGACTGGGGGGCTACTGATAAGGAAGAATAAAAGACAAGGAGAAAAGTGTGAAGAAGAAACATGACAGAAGAAAATAACAAAGAAAAAGTATGATAGGAGGAAAACGCATAGGGAAAACTGTGTAAGGACTAAATTGTATAAGCTATATAAAGAAGTAGCCAGAATAGGAGGAAAGTAAAATGTAGGGACTAAAAGATGTAATTAACAAGAGTTAAAGCGTGTGGGGTCTGCAATTGTACTATAAAAGGACCACACACGCTTCACAAATCCCGAGATGAATAATATAACACTTTCTCTCTCTACTAAATCTAAGAGCTCTCACTTTCTCTCTCTAAAATTGACACTAAGAGATTTCTGTATCACCAAATTGTCACTAAGTAATCCTCGTATCACATAATCACCCCTGGACTTTCTTGAAACTCTTCAAGGGGTATGCCCAAAACTCCAATTTTAAATAAACAATATCGACGAGGTACATTATCTTATCAGTGACAAACACGTAGATTATTGAAATACAAAATGACGTGAGCATATACGTCTAGTAACAAAATAACCCCTCAAACACTTTATTTAACATTGGGTTTATCTCAATGAAGAACGTTCTCCATCACACAACTTTACCTCGACTACTAAGAATACACAAAGGAAAAAATATATTTTACAATGTCATGTTTCCATTTTCTCTTCACATATACACCGATACATCGGATCCAAAATAGTACAACATTATCTATTTGGCATGTATAAATCCCATAATTTTAATGTGGAAACAATATGCAAGATGTTTTATCTCAAACTGAAATACATCCATACCTTTTTGTTTGGGCGATGCCAACCAATTATATTTTCAACTACATTAGCTGAAATATAATTTTATCGAGCATATCGCAACAAAAATCAGTCGAGAATAATCCCACCTAAATATTCTAACGAAAATAGAGAACTAGAAAGACAATTGTTACGTACGCTAAAATGTATAACATCAAATTTGAATATTTTGATTCCTGCAAATGCTTCCCAATTAGCATGCAACTCGATTTTTTCTGCTGACAGCCATCATTAGTATTATTAAAAAAGTATGCTAAATATTATGAATAAGATACATAAATTTGATAGTTTTCAACCATAAAGCATGGTAAAAAAGCGTTCATGCGCTATGATTTGATCATAATTGAGACAATAGCCATCACTTCTGAAAAATAAACATCGACGTAATGACAGTCACTCAGAACAATATCGATCACCAATCTTTTAACATGTGCCACAGTCAAGATCTGAGACACTATGTATCTCTTACGGTTTTCATCGTCATATTTATAAAGACAAAACTAATAATGTTGACATCAAATAACCACAACCAATGATAATGACCCAACGTGAAAAATAAAATTATGCAAGTTCCATAATGATCATGACCAGTAAAACAACAAATGCTTTCATCTCAAAGCCTAAACTCAGTGACTCAAAAAATCATGATAAATATTTAAATACATTGAAAAATATAAAACCAATTCATGCCACTATCATAATTAGTATAAGAAGAAGGTTGTCTATCATTACCCTCTATGACATATTTTCTTATGGATAAAACTAAAACTGATCAAGAGAGTGATACCTTCACAAACAAATAAACAACTCTTGGATCGAGCGAGACTTCGAAGTAATGCTAATAATAACTTTCATTCACAGTGTACTTACTTTCTTAACCCTAATGTCGAACGCATCCAAAAAACACACAATAATGCCCTCGTAATTTTGGAAATCTTTAATGGAATTGAGGTTTGACATTTCTAGTCAACACAAACTCTGTGAGTAATGTTATTTTTAAAATAACAAGCGACATATTCGATAAAATATTATGCTTTCAACATGAAACAAACCTTATAATTAGTTTTTCGCGAAAATATCTTGTAAGAGATTTATTTATCAACATCAAATTGGGGTCCAAAAAGTCATTTTCTAATAATCATTTTGATCATGTTATCTCAACTGAAAAAAACATCTAGAGACAACCATGGGTGCACCACACTAAAATATTTTCCTTATCATATCACTATCACATCAAGTACTTCATAGACGGGGTTATAGATAATATTAATGCAGACCAATATCAATCACATTTAACTATGTTACTACAATAGGTTTTGGCATAAAAATTAAAAATTGATGATCATACATGAAATACCATCAAATACCCAAACTATATTAACATTCCATATGAGGCCTTAAGGTTCCTTGAGGCAGAAAAAATCTAAAAAAATAAATATGAACATGGCATGCTCCAATATTGTCAAAATGGGAGCCATATTGTGAAAATGAGACATATATATATATGAAGTCATTTTCCTTTCATGAGGTAGTCAACCTATTGTTTGTTAAAAATAAAAATAAACTGAAGATGAACATTGGCCTCGTCAATCTTAACAAACTATTCAATTCTACTACCATGCATCGACAAGTTAGTAGACTTTATACAAACTAGTCTTCTTCAGATATACATATTGTGGATGTAATCATATACATATGAAAAATCATGACCAATTAGATATTTTATTCACGATAGAAAAAAATATATTAGTACCATGTTATATCATTCAATCTAAAAAACATGGGAGATACATATAAACACATCGTAAACAAAATTATTCACAATAAAACTATTCAAAACCTAGAGGTTTACATCACTAACTTGCTCATTAAATTATCAAAATGAAAGACTTATAGCACAAGTTGATTAAATAATTTCAAGTTAAACACAAAAATTTATTTGTTTTAAGTCACTCAGTCCTAAGCTTGTTTGTCCACTAGAGGCAAAATCAATGCAGACCTAATCATATAATCCTTTTAGGATATTACTTCACTAAAAGTATATGTGAAGTACAACGCCTCATCGAGAAGATAATGAAATTTAATCGTTTTGTGTCAATGGCTTTAGACAAATATTTTCAATTCTTCAAAATCGTACATGAAATCAACAATTTCCAATGAACCGACTAATGCGAGATTCTAAATTATACTTGAAGAGCTTAAAGGTGGCCCAGGGGTGATTTTGCTATGCGAAGATTGTTGATAGAGAATTTGATGATAGAGAAATGTCTCGGTGTCAGATTTAAAGAGAGAAAGTTCAAATTGTTAAACAGCGTAGAGAGAGAAAGTCTCGTACTATTCATCTCGGGGTTTGTGAAGCGTGTGTGGTCCTTTTATAGTACAATTGCGGACCCCACACGCTTTAATTTGGATTAATTACATTTTTTGGTCCTTACATTTTGCTTTCTTCCTATTTTGCCTACCTCTTTATAATTAATACAATTTAGCCCTTATACACTTATTTCTATACATTTTCCTCCTATCATACTTTTCCTTAGCTGTTTTTCCCCCACCAAATTTCTTCTTTACACTTTTCTCCTTGTCTTTTATTCTTCCTTATCAGTAGCCCCCCAGTCTTAGTAAAAATTATTTTACTAGGACTGAATAATTCTCCTGACAGGCAAAACCCATTTCCTCTCCGAACTTCATAAGTAGTTCCTCGAACTATAGGGGACAACGTTACTCTTCAAACTAAAACAGCGCTCCTCAAATTATCGAGGTCAAAATCATCCTCTTCGAAATTTGTACAATGCTCCTCGAACTATCGACTCATCGAGATCAAAATCAACTTCTTCGAATGTTCTACAGAGCTTCCTCGAACCACTGAGGCCACAAAGCAACTCTTCGAACAATCTCCCCTCGAATTATTTCTGTTATCCGAGTAGCCCCCCAATCCTGGCACCACTTTGGATGACTCAGCCTCCGAATAACTTCAGACTTAGACGGAATAAAAGGGGTGCCAGGATTGATCGTGTTTCTGACGTCATTTAACGAGCATCTGTGTCAGCATAACTCTTTGGGAAACGTTACCAATTCTTCTGACATTTGTGTCAGAAAACGCTGCCTCTTCTCCTGACTTTGTCTGACATGAAAAACCCTTCGCCTTCCTCCGCGGCTAGTGTCAGAACAATTTCCACCTATGTGGACCATTATGTCCCTAGGCAAACACCATAAAAAGGTCCCCATGCCTGATTTGTCAGGAAAGCCCATATGTGCCTATAAATACTAACCTGCTCACCTCATAAATTCAACTTCTGTTCAAGTATTTCTAGAGAGATAAAGCTGGCGAATAAGCCCCGTCGAATTCCTGAGTGGTTGTTAATTAGTAAGCGGTTCGAAGAGAGGATTGCTGCCGGTGAAGACGTGAGGCCTCATCCCCCACCGTCAACGACTACGACTACCTTCTTTGGTGCCTGACCCCCCTCGAACGATTTGACCGCAATTATACCCCGCGAAGTCGCTCAACGAAGCCTGCTCAGTGAGTCGAACCCCCTTGAAGAGATGGGAAAAGATAGACAACATAAGCACTCGTCTGGGAAAAGAAAGAAGTCCCATAAAGACCGAAAAAGCTCGCATGAGCGAAAACGGGCCAGAGAAGCTCCCCTAGTTATTCGAGAACCAACTGTCCCAACAGACGTCGAAAACCTCCCCCAAAGATCTGCGAGTCCTCGAAAGACTTCGAAGAGCCCCCCTCAAACCTCTGTTAGCCCTCTTCGAACCACAGACCCTCGACGTACTTCGAATAGCCCTCTTCGAAGACAGGGAACATATGTCTCTAGTCTGCCATCCTGACCATTCATGGGACTCAGTTCTCCCCTTCGAGGACGCTTATTACCGAGGAAGACATGCGCATTAGACATGAGGAGACTTTAGACCCCAAAATCACAAGACCTCTCAACAAGCCCCTCGAACAAAAAGTGCCAATCACCCCTTCCTCGGGCCCTGCGAACTTTGCAGCATCTTCTTCCACGACAATTTCTGAAGAGCAAGCTCGCCGGATTGCTCCAAAATCTAAAGGGGATATTGTGCTGCCCTTGGAGTTAGACAGCATTGCCGGCAATAACATTCGGGGCATTGAAAATAAACACATGGTGGCCCTTGCCAATATTAGGTATAAGTACTTTTCGAAGGAGGAGGAGACAATGCTGAGGACTCGATGGTGCATCCCCTCTTATATCAACATCAGATTTCCCTCCAAAGGAGAGACACCCTTATCTGTGAGGGACAACGAGGTGGTGGTCTAAACAGAAATCATGAACTGGGGGTTAAGGTATCCCTTAGACCCCTTCTTTATTGAGTATCTCTCGAAAATAGACCTTTGCCCCTCACAGGTTGGGCCCAATATGTGGTTTACGTTAATGGCATGTATTATGGCCTCGGGACTCTCAGGTCAAGAGTTTTTGCTGGAGCAACTCATTGGCCTTGCTGGTTTGGCCCGAAATCCATACTTTCCCTTTTACTCGCTGACGTTGAATCGAGGGCAAAAAGTATTGAAAGATTTACTTGAGGCTGATAAAAAATGGAGGCATCAGTTTCTCTTCTTCTCTGGTTGCCGGGAGACCGGATCAGAAGCCACTCCTTCAAATCCTCACAAACTTTCTTTGAAGTGGACTATGAAATGTAAGTACTGTCTCAATTTTTTACTCCGCGAATTTTATAGTCCCCGAATATCTATGCTCCCTCGAATTTTAAGCTTTCTTGAAAACTTATATTCCTTTAAGTAGTATGCTCCTTCGAAAACGTACTTGCCCCCGAATAATATGTTCCCTCGAAAACATACTTGTTTTCGAACCATATGCTCCCTCGAATACATACTTGCCTTCGAATAATATGCTTCCTCGAATATATACTTGCCTTCGAATAATATGCTTCCTTGAAAACATTCTTAAAATTAGTTATTTGTTGCAGCGATGACTGGTATATCCAAACCTTATACTGACTACGTCGAAGGCGCTATAACTGTGTTCACCAATCTTCGCCTGTGGGTAAAGGAGCAGTGGGATAACCGATTTCGTCTTTGTTTTACCGACGACAATCTGGCTAGGAGTCGACTATGGAGGTTGAATCCCCTCGATCGCATTAGCATGAGGGGATTAATGACTCCACCTTCGGAACGGGAAGTGTTGGAGCGGTGCAGCCAAAAGGATGTTACAATCTACCTGCCCAAGCGCTCCCGTTCGCAGAGCCACCTGCGGGAGTCTCCAGAAGATGAAGTATTATCAACCCAACCACTGAATCCCAGAGTGCCTATTAATACTCAAAGGCCTCCCTCCTCGGACAATACTGGGGCGTCGAACTCTCAAACCCCTCCACCAAGTACTATTGCTCCAATAAACCTCATTCCTCCTCCCCCCCCGCTCTCGTCCTTCCTCCAAAGAAAGATGCCAAGAAAAAAGATTTGAAGGGGAAGGGTGTCCTTCTGGAGCCCATCGAAGAACAGTCCGAGGGAGGAGAAACCCCTGACAATAATGAAGAGACTAATCTTGAAAGAGAAGTCCATGAGAGTGCAAATGATGCTGAAAACAGGGGTGGCCAGTCGCCTAGGGAAATTTCTTATCAATCCTTGCACTCTCCTCTCACTGAGGCTTCTCATCCAGCCTCCCTCGAAGACAGCCCAAGATTAGCTCCTATCCTTGTTCCTCGAACCAACCCTCCTCTAATCATTGATCCAGACGTTGCTTGTGGTGATTTCTCCGAATTTGATTCTACAGCGTTGGGGTCCCCTTCGAGCTCGTTCGAGGTCCCTTTGGATGATGAGTTCTCAATGAACCTTCGGAGACTGTTACATACTTCAGTGAACAGAGGAAAGAAGATGCGTCATCTTGAAAAACGCAAAAATTATTACAAGTTCAAGTCATCGTTGGCTGCCTCTCAGCTCGAGGAGGCCAAAAAGCAATATGCGGTGATTGAGGGCCAAGCTGATGCCTTGTACGAGCGTCTTTCTGCCTCTGAGAATTATGTGACAATGCTAGAGAGGTGTTGTCAAAAGGAGAGGGATTTGTACAAGGAGAAGACTGATTCTCAAGAGCTAATGATAGCTGAATATAAAAAGGGGCATCGCTTGGCTTGCGATGGATTCGACCAATGTACTGAAGCTCTTCGAAAGGTAGTTGCATAGCGTGATCAGTTGCAGCAACATGGGTGATTTTGCTATGCGAAGATTGTTGATAGAGGATTTTATGATAGAGAAATGTCTCGGTGTCAGATTTAGAGAGAGAAAGTTCAAATTGCTAAACAGTGTAGAGAGAGAAAGTCTCGTACTATTCATCTCGGGGTTTGTGAAGCGTGTGTGGTCCTTTTATAGTACAATTGCGGACCCCACACGCTTTAATTTGGATTAATTACATTTTTTGGTCCTTACATTTTGCTTTCTTCCTATTTTGCCTACCTCTTTATAATTAATACAATTTAGCCCTTATACACTTATTTCTATACATTTTCCTCCTATCATACTTTTCCTTAGCTGTTTTTCCCCCACCAAATTTCTTCTTTACACTTTTCTCCTTGTCTTTTATTCTTCCTTATCAATACTTACTTTCAAATAAAATATTTTCCAAACTGAAACTTTAAATAAAGCACTTAATATATATTTCATTGAATCTAACCATATTAAAACTAAAAGTTTGAAGAAACCATTTGTCATCTATTTCACTGAATCTAACTACGTAGTCAGTAATATATTAATCTGTATGGAAAATATCACGCAAATACCAATATATTACAACAAAATCCTAATACACTCTCTAAAATCTATAACATCAAATTAGAAAAGTTGGTGCTCGTATTTCAGCCTAACATATAGCAATCTTAACTAAATTTATGATTTTCCTAATTGTGCTAACATAAAAGGTTAGCTAACTGTAATAATGTTGGAATATATAATATGTTAGGTGTAGGTTAGAAGTAACTTAATAGAGGTACTTCTGTAAGACTACATGAGAATAGTTGGATCTACCAAAGATACATATTTGGCAAGAATTATTGAAACTCTCTAGGTGAAGCTTGAGCCATAACTTAGTGGTAGAGACGTCTGTTGGATCCTAAAGGATGAGCCAAGTTGAAAATATTGGTGACCATTGTGTCAAATGATATATGTCTTAAGCCGAGGCACGCTAGTCGAAAGCATGATGGTCCGAAGTGAGTTGATCTGAAGTAGTCTGATCTGAAGCGAGCTGAAATATAACACCACAACTAGATTGAAACAGAGTCTTCTATTGGCCACGTCTCTTATATTAATTGAGTCTCTTATTTTTGATCTTCTTACATTAATTATATTTAATATTAATTAGGTTTTCTATATTAATTAGGTTTCGTTATAAAATTTTCTATATTAATGAATTATAAATTATTTCAGCCGTTGATTCATGAAATTTAATGTGAAACTTCTAATGAATAATTTAGATTTTTCCTAAACCTATAAACATAATAGGATATTGTTATGTAATGAGTGTTGCGATTACAGAAGCAACATATTTCCTAAAAGAGATAAATAACTCTAGGTCTTTTGAGTGATAAACTCCAAAGAGAGGGTTTGTGAATCATGTCATCTTTTTCTATAAAGAGTGATTGGGTCATTTGTATTTGAGAGTATTTATATAACCTACTTATTGATAAAAAAAATGTATGTTTTGTGGGGATGCAAGATTTCTTTATAATCCGAACCACATTAAATATGTATTGTTTGATTGGTTTTATTACATTTTATTTTATTTGTTGATCATCTTGAACAAGGTAAATTATTTTTCTAAAGTTTTGTTGATCGATATAACGGTTCTTACCTTGGCCGAATGATATTCTCTCCAACACGTGATGTCGTGATCATAGAGAAGCAATAAAATGAGTAGATCAATCACCGATCTATATGTTGGAGAAGTATATTTCGTCTGGAAGCATAAAGCAACAAAATATAAGTTCAATGAAACTTAGCCTAGAAACATTTTACGAATCAAATAACTTTAATGTCTGCATAGTTAAGGTTAAAGCATACCTTATACATAAATTATTGACTCATATTATCAACAATAAATTAATACAGGTTAATGTTGCGGTACTATCTAAATCTCATAGTGTTCTCATATTGAGCTTGTGAGATGAGTGCTACCAAAGTTATATGAAGAGCCTACGACTCTTGAGATATATTACCGACTGCATATGATTTACATGAGAAATTCCTTGGTAAACAAATTAAATGTGAAGAAACAACTTTACAAGTTGTCTATGGATAGTAGCACATAGATCCTAATGCACTTAGATAATTACAACCGAGTAATACTCGACTTGAATGCAGTTGGTGTGAAGGTGGAAGACGAGGACCAAACAATCATCATTTTAAGTTGTGTGTCGAAGAAGTACAAATACTTCTTGTAAACCATAATCCACATGAAAAAATCCCTTACAATTATATTTTTAAGAGCATATTGAACACCAAAAATATTTAAAAGATGAGTGTTCTTAAGAGTGACTCTGAAAGGCACATACTAAATGTGAGGGGTTGGTTAGGAAAACGATATATAATTAAGAGGAGTAGAAACTCTTGGTAAAGGTATAAAAAGGTCAGGACGAGTTGAAAATTAATCTGTTAGGTATGGAGGGAAAAAACATAAAACTAGAACTATTCGAAGAATGAAAATGACAACAACTATCAGAAGATCAAAACTGGATATGCTGCAATAATATCTTATGATTGTGAGTATACTAATATGTTAATGATTTTTTATTCTTGCGGGTATAATGATAAATATGTTTTGGATTCGGGTGTATCATTTCACATGACTTCCAATAAGCATTGGTTTGAAGAACTGAGAATGTTTGATGATGGGTCATCCTCAAGAATGGCGTTTCGTACAATATCAAAAGGATTAGAACTGTTCAGCTCAAGTTATCTATATGACTAGAGAGATTAATTAATAATGTAAGATATATACCCAAAGTTAAATGTACCCTAATTTATATTGGAATGTTAGATGAGGAAGATATTACATATATTGGTGAAGATGATAAACTTAGGGTCTTGCAAGACTTCCTTCTTGTTATGGAAGCCAATATGACTAATGATGTATTAGTTCTTGACGGTACTACAGTAGTAAGAGGTGTGTTTAATATGGTGAAAAATTCTACCATGTTGTGGCATATTGGCTGGGGAATTTAAGTGAGAAATGACTCAGTGAACTATGTATTCAAGAATTATTAGATGATACCATATTTCAAAAACTAAGTTTTTATGAAAGTTGTGTATTAGGTAAGACCAAAAGGGTGAATTTTCTACCCATTAACCTGACATTTAATGAAGCACTTGATTATGTTCATTCAGACTTTTGTGGTCCAACACGAGAGTTTACCATATATGGTTTAAGTTACTTCGTGTCGATGATTGATGATTATTCTTAGAAAATTATGGGTTATACTTTTGAATACCAAACATGAAGTGTTTGTTGACTTTGTGAACAAGAAGACTTTGGTAGAAAATCAAATCAAAAAAGTAATAAAGAAGCTTCAGACTTATAATTGGCTTGGAATATATGAATATTTAGGACACTAACTATTGTAAAAAACTTGACATTGGTAGACACTAAACTGTTTGTGGGACTACCCAACAAAATGGGCTTGCTAAGAGAATAAATCGAACCCTGCTGGAATGGGTTTGATGTATAATTTATACAGTTGGAACAGGTCAAATGTTATGGGGAGAAATCGTGACAACGGCTTCATGTATCATCAACATGAGTCCATCTATAATATTTAAGTTTCTTTGTCCTCGATATATATGGAATGGAGAGAAACCTAAGTTGGAATATTTGAGAGTGTTTGGATATGCTACCAACATACATATGAAGCGTGATAAGCTTAGGCCAAAAGCACTGAAATATTTATTTCTCGGTTGTCCAGAAAGAGTAATAAGGTATAGGTTGTGATGCCTTGAGCTTGGATATTATAAGGATTTAAGAAGTAGACGTGTAGTTTTTAATTAGGAGGACATGCTATTGAATAAGGCGATGGCATCTAAACCTAGTACTTTCGAAAATATATGTTATGTTGATTATGGATCTGATCTATAAAGTAAACCTAGGGACGCCTATGTCGACGAATATTTTGGACATGGTTTATCTTTGGGTCATACAAAAGAAGTTTAACCATTTTATGAGTCTGAATCAAGCCGATGGTCTGGTGTTCCAAGGGCTTCATATAATTATATGGAATAGCATCATGATCTTGACATTTATCAACTGATGAGGGATAAAGCACATAGACCAAACAAATGACCATATATGTATAGTTTTATCGATGTAATTGGTTATACTTCATTAATTACAATTAATTAAGATTTTCATGAACTTAAAAAATATATATATGTTATCAAGAACAATGATAAATAAAAGTAGCTCACAACCATGCAAGAAGAACTAAAATCTCTCAATAAGATGAACACATGGATTTATGTGAAGCAGCCGAAGGTTTTGAAATTGGTTGTGAGTAAATGAATATTCAAAAGGAAGTTAGGTAGTGATGGTGTTGAGTTACCAAAATGAGGGTGTTAATTTCAATGATATTTTTTTGTCGATTATAAAATAAACCACTATCAGGGTTCTCGTTTACAATTGTTGCTAGATATGATATTGATTTAGATTATATGGATGTTACTACTTCCTTCATGCGTGGTAAATTGGAGGATAAAATATACATGTGTCAACCAAAGGGGGTTGAAGAAGGGAATGGGGGTTATGTGTGTTTGTTGAAAAGATCTCTCTATAGGGTGAAACAATAGTCAATGAAATGAAAATAAAGATTTGATTCTTTGATGAGATTGAAAGACATACATGGAGAGACAAGTCCTATTAATTTTGTATGTGGATGACATACTAATAAATGGAAGAGATATGAGGACGACTGAAGCGATAAAGACTCAACTGAAAGAAGAGTTTCAAATGAAGGATATCAGATATTCTACGATGATACTTGGTGTTGAGATTAAAAGGAACAAGCCGAAGGGGTATTTTTTTTCTCAACAAGAATATATACATAAGATCTTAATGAAGTTTACTATGTCCGAAGAGGATATGTGGTGTTGAAACTCTCATTGATTTCTAATTCAAACTCAGTGTCACTCAAACACCAACCAAAACACCAAATAAGAAGTACATGTTATAGATACCTTATGCCAATGTTATTGTTAGCATTATGTATGCTATGATTTTCACGAGATATGATATTGCGTACGTCGTAAGTGTCTTGAGCAGATTTATATCAAATCGAGAGAAGACGCACTAACATGCACTCAAGTGGCTTATGAGATACTTGAATGGCTCGATTTTTGTAAGGTTGTGTTACAGTCAAAATGATACGAGTAATATAGTGATGAGAGGGTATGTGTACTCTGAATATGCAGGCTGCCTCGACACAATAAAGTCTACGTCGGGTTATCTATTTACTGTGTTTGAATGAGTGGTAGTTGGAAGTCTTGTATACAGAATTTTGTAACACTGTCATCTATGGACACCGAGTATATTGATGTTACAGAAGCTACGAATGAACTTATTTAACTGAAGAGATTGTTGAGTGAACTAACTGGTGTGGAGCAAGATGTGGTTTTCTTATGTGATAACACTAGTGCTCTTCATTTAATGAAGAATATGAAGTTTTGTGAGAGAACTAAACATGTAGACATTAAGTTCCACTTCATCCGATAGTAATGAAGAATGAGCAAATGAAGGTGGCTAAAATTGTTAGCGAGGACAACCTTTCAGATGCTATGACCAATGTATTGGATTTCAAATCTCACGAAATGCATGAGACTGGTGCAACTCGGAGATGCGGATAAGTTGGTCTCTAAAGAGTAAAACATTAGATGCAACAGATACTGGAGTTACTATAAGCCTAAATGGAGAATTTTTAGGTGTATGCTAAAAGTAACTCGTCAACAAAATTACTTCCATAGGAATACATAGGCATAATTGGATCCACTGAAAATCTATTAGGCAAGAACTATTAAAACTCTTTTATGAAGCTTGAGCCATGACTTAGTGACAGAGACATCTGTTATCCTAAAGGTTGAGACAAGTTGACAAGACTAATGATCATTATTTCGAATAAGATATGTGTTGATCCGAGACAGGCTGGTACAAAGCAGGATGGTCTGAAACAAGTTTATATGAAGCAGTCTGATTTGAAGCAAGTTGGACCGTAGCACTACAACTAGACCGAACATAGTCTTTTACTTGCTAGATCTCATGTCTTAATTGGTCTTCCTATTTTGATCTTTATGTGTTAATTATATTTTTATTAATTAGATCTTCTATATTAATTAGACTTATTTTAGTCGTTGATTAATGTGCTTTAATTTGGAACGAGTGAAGAATTATGATTTTCTCTAAATCTATAGATAGAATATATAATTTTTGGTTGTTTGATTTAATTATATAAATTATGTTATATATATATAGAGAGAGTATGAGTTTCGTACGAGATATAATTTTTGGTTTTTTATTTAATTATATAAATTATGTTATCTTTTATTTATATATATATATATATAAATAAATAATTAATGAGTTTCAAGCAGAGATATAATTTTTGGTTTTTTGATTTTATATGGATCCTGTTATCTTTTGGTACAACTGAATTGTTTGTATTTAGAAGCTTTTATGTAATTTATTTATTTATGAATGGATGTATATGTTGTTTGTGAATTTACCATCTAAAACATGGAAATTTTGTTTTGATTTTGTTAAAAAATAATAATTTATGGTTCGTTTATAACAATTCTTTCAAAATTTCGTTAGTCGATATATCAATTATTTACTTCTTCCTAATGAACTTGATATGAAAATCCATATAAAGAGCGTTTATTAATAAACCCCAAAATCAATAAAAGAACTCCGATAAAACACATTTCTATCTTGAGAAATATATAAATAATATAGTAGATGGAGTAATCCTATATATTTTGGCAAATCGGTCCAAAAAAATAAGTGCATCGAAATTGAGGCAGATTAGCTTTTTGGTCCAGTTTTACACATTGCTCTTTTTAACTTTATTTTCTACTTTAGAAATTTCTTTTCTTTTCAATTCCCATCCTTTTTGCCTTTCTTTTGTGGTCCTTTACTTTTACTTTTTATAGCAACCTTTCCTATCTTGTAATAATTTTCAAGTAGATCTTTTATATTAGCTTAAATTACCTCCCTAATTTAGTTAATGCATTACCTTACTTAATTCTACGATTTTATTTTATTTAGTAACATGGTTTCAAAAGAGAACCATTTAATGCGGATGAATATAAGCGACCCAACGAGTGATAAATGTTTCATCTATGGAAGATTTTTTTTTACGTAAGAAGGTTTCATCCGACGGGGACAGCCGAATTGGTTGATTAATGCATGCTTATGATCAAAGGTCATGAGTTCGAGTTCATCTACATACGTTTTTGGCTGCATCTGCCACTTTGTGTGGTTTCCTTTCTAGCGTTGGTTTACATGCTATTGCGTCAAACTGCGGGTTTATCCTGTACGCTCTCGTTGAATAGCGGTTCGGATTTTAAAAAAATAGTATAAAAACAAAATAGTAAAATTCAAAATGTTTTAAGTTGGGAGTGGGTTAAAATTATTTTGGACCAAATTTAACTATAGTCTTCTCTGATAACAATAATAATAATAATAATATATATTTAAATTTTTATTACGAATTTAATATACAAAGTGAAAACAGAAGATTAAATATGGTACGTTTTAGTCAAACATAATGTAAAGCTCCTAGGTTGTAGCCGAGTTGGTTGAGTAAGACATGTTTGTAATCAAATATCATGAGTTCGTGTCATTTGACATACGTTTTTTTTACTGCGCTTGTCATCTTGTATGGTTTACCGGTTTGTAGATTATTGCGTCAGACTGATGATTAATTTTGTGCACACTCGTTAAATAGCTGCTGTCGGTTCCTTCTTAAAAAAATAAATAAAAATAATATAAAAACAAATAATAAAATTTAAAATCTTTTATTTTTAAAGTGGTTAGCATTATTTTGAACCAAATTTAATCTTAATCTTTCATTTATTTATTTATTAAAAACAATAATAATAAAACAAATTTTAATATATATTTAAATTTTTATAACCAATTTAATATATATAAAGTAAAAAAGAAGAAGAAGTAGATAGAGTAGGTTTTAGTCAAACATAAAGAGTTGAAATTGGCATATCATATCATAAGCATGAATATGAGGCTATGGTGAGAGTGACTGCAACACCTGCTTTTTTCTTACTGCTATTAAAAGCCTACAACACTATATATATACCTATTCATCTATTTTACCTTTTCTGAATTACAGTAGTAAAACTGTTAAAATAAAATTAGAATAAAGTTCTATAGGGATTATAGTATTTTTTTATATTAAAAAAGTGACTTACTAATAATATTTTTATATTTTAGATTAGAGGGAAGGAGTGACATGCATGCTTTTTTACTGTTATAACCGTTGAAAGCTGTCAATATTCTTCCAGCAAAAGCACTCTCACGGTATGTATATGTACATCATGTTTGTACACTTTTTGACGTATCAAATATCTGATGTAGTATATATTTTTAATATTAATCTTATTAGGTTTATTTCGTTAACTGGTAAATATATTGTTCGGTCAGTTTTTTTTTAGTAAATTAAATATTATTATCCGTGGTTATTTTTTTTCTTTCAGAAGAACAACCATTTGGCTAACTGTATTTTTTTTCATTTCGAATTCAAAAAACCTGGTTTCAAGGAATAACTTCAATTTTTCAGGGTTCACCTCAAATTGAAAAAATAAGAAATCAAAAAAATTAGAATTTTTTGAAGAAGTCGAATGAAATCAAACTTGTTCTTTCATCTCTAGTTAGAATCCAGTGAAAAAATCAGGAATTAATCGAGTTCATTATTACCAAAACACATCACCAAGTTAGTATCCTTTATATTACACTGAAATAAGATAAAGATAAGTTATTTAGAATCAAACACATGTCACAGTCTCTACCATTTCCAAAAAGAAACATAAAGAAATAAGAAACCTAAAAAAGAACAACAATGTCATTGACTTATGTAAGATCAGAGCTAGTTCTTGTGCATGAGTCTCTTGTTTCGGTGGAGGGAATTGGGGTCCCTAACACATAAATATATCAATAACTTAACGTCATGAAATAGAGTTATTTGGTTGAGATGAGAACGATTCGTAACTTTGTGACGGATATTGGTCCATCACGCTGAAAAACTCTGCATTCGACTGTCAATATCCTTAAAGAGACTAACGATCCCGAGTAAGGAGATGATGCCCCGTTTTTCATTCTCAGAAACCACTAACATGATTTTTTCAAGTTCACATTCGTTTATCACTCCTAGTGTTTAAAGAAGAATAACCCTAATAAGCATTCTCATTGTGAGTCATCTAGCAGAGCTAAAAAGCATCATCATCATCGTGATTACTCTTGGTTTGATAAGAGGAACATTATACTTTCTTATCACCATTGCAATGATAAAATAAGTGAATCACGTGCATTTACATCTAGCTCAACGTGACAAGAAAAACGGTAACCTAAGACATACATCTACTCCCCCAGTGGATCAGTCGAGACATTATAACTATCCTTAGGCTACAGCTGTAAATCAACTAAACCAACATAACCCTTTGATCATTCCTCCTACAAGTCATCAAAGTCTCTATTTGGCAGGTCTAACTCCATCGTCATTTTTTCAAGGTTATCGACCTCCAAATTAAGAGAGTTTCACTTTCATGCCTTTAAATAAACATCGACATGGCCAACAAAAAAAAGTTATCATTTTGTTGGACCAAGAAACTAGATCCATTCAGGCGTGTTTTATGCCGAACATATATTTGACCTCGTTTCCTCTTCATTGGCTCTAAAGATCTTATATGGAGACTTGTCACCAAATTTTAACCAATTCAAGATGGATAAATATGACGACACAAGAGACCCGAAGCACCACATAGAATAATTTAGAACTAAAATGTTAGGTTTTAGAGAAGATTAGAAACTCATGTACTAAATATTTTCCATAAAATGTCAGATGTAATCCTCTAGACAACATCCAAAACTTCAACACGACATGGACTTCTTCCGGGAGCCAATTTATCGGGTCCAAAATCATTAAGGAATATATTGACTATATTATTCACTGCAACCATCGACCGAAAGTGAGTATTTGGGAGTATACTTAGTGTTTTGTTCAAATAAAAAATAGTATGGAAGATTGTCGCGATGTTGCATGTGTAGCTTACCTACAAATATTTCTATCGAGATTTTTGAATAAAACTATTATGAACAAGAAATACCTAAACTTTGGGATTTGTTATCTTATGTGGAAATAAGGCTCACATGGGTTTCCAATGCTTACCATCCTCACTATTCATTATAAAATACTAACTAGCCCTTTAAAGTGGCACAAGTCCAAACAACAAAGTTCATACCCAAGTTTTCTGTAACACCGAGATAGCACAACCAAGGTCAAGGGTTCTCGATAAACTAAAAATAACAAATACAATAGCAACAGTAAAAAACATAAGTAGTATGGACGAGGACCTTACATAGAACTTACCGAGAGCTTTGGAATAATTATTGAAAATCCAAAATATATATTCAATTTCAATGAAGGCCAAAGAAAATGTGGACTTCCACGGAGATAAGATGCAATAACAAGTTCTGCAAGTTCCACGCTAACATGGAACACTATACTCGGACTGTGTTGCTATAAAAAATGATAGAAAATTTATTTATGAAGGAAAGCTAGTGAAGTTTTCCAAAAAGAAATCAAAAAGTCAACCCAAGACAAGTTGTGATTGAGCCAAGGAGCACATTTTAAAAGTACGCGGATTATCTGAACTAAATGGTCAAAATGGTAGCAACACATGTAAAGGATTAATGTAAATGAAAAGGGTACCAAAAGCCTTGCTATACTTTATAACTTCATATTATAGTCAATATTTTCTCAGAAAGACTAGCAGAAACCTCCTCAAACAAGCCATTAGCCCTCAAATTCTGATTATCATTCTCGTATGGACCAGGAAAATGCAAACCTATCATTTAAACCATATTTAAAAAGCAAATAGGTTAAAAGGCAAAATATTTAAGAATAAGAAGAGACAAGGTAGGTTAAAACACAAAACTTAAAAAAAATCACAATCAAAAGCTCCATTAGTGAATTCCGAAGAAACTATTTCAAATGAATAAAAATGCCATTATTTATTGATTCACTTATGTAACAAAAGACTCTATATTTGTTTTACTGATGTGTGATTTGGATTTAAACACACACACAACTTTTATAAAAATTGAAGTTAAAAAGACAGCACACCGCGTGCCAGAGTAATGAGACTTTTCCACACTTGTGACATGCGTCAAAAAATTTCTCCATTATCCAATGCATGATATTTTTAATTTTAATAATCATCATCAACTTAATGATTTCATTTTATGTCACATCAAAAACATTTTAATGTTAAAGAAAATTTTGGCTTAACTGAAAAGAAGTCTCAGATAACTTGGTCATAAAATTGGCTTCCATGAATAGTCTTCCATTTATAATTTTCAAAAACTATGAGAGATACTTCTATAACTCCTCAAATAAACTGAAGCAAGTTCCAAAAAAAAAACTCCCTATAAATCTTAATATGGGTAAAAACTCTACTTGTGAGATAAGCGATGTTCAGTAAATCACAAAATAATGGAAATGCTACTTAAACTAAACTATTTTCTCATTGGTCAAAATATAGTTTTTTGCCTCAAGGGAGGTTTGAATGATGAAGGGTTTTTAATGAGAAAACTATAAGGTCGTGAGGGCTCACGAGTCTAGCCATAATCTGCTCAGTATTTTGGCTTGAATGTTAATGAGTTGAACATTAATTTTATGCTTCAAGATTGAAAGCCACGCAAGATTCAAAAAACAACATCCCGGAAAAGGAAATGAACTCAAAACCATAGCCATCCCTCGATTCTCTTAGGGGATACAAATAAGTCCATTTATTGTAATGGTGTAATCCATTAATTTCCAACCTATAAAATAAGGATTTATGCGTAATTAGGCCTTAGAAAGACTAAAGTATGATTTAAGTCAAATTTGTATGATTAAGGAATTTGGGATGGAACATGAATTTTTAAGTCTTAAGTTCATGTAAAATAACCTTAAGGTTTGAGTTCTAAATGAGAAGTTCACAATAGCTTATGGTCTAAGGTTCTACCTATAAATAGAGCATGAACCCTTAATATTAAAGGTCCTTCCATCTTTTATAATTTATCTGTGTCTCTTAACAACTCACTATTTTTAGCTTATTATCCACTAACTAATTTTCATATTTTCTAGCCAACTAACTCCATTACTCATGATATATCTCTTCCACTTCAAATCACGTTCTCATACTTCAATTGCACTATCTACACCATTCTCACTAACGGGCTAAGTTGCGGTTAATATTATTGGAACTTATCTAATCTTCTAACACCTCTAATTAGGATTTTCTCATGTAACTATTTCCCATTCGATAACTTTCCGAGGAAAACCCTTTCTCACCAAAACACATCATCAATAAGATTTTTACATATTGAATTTGATATGTTATTTATTTAATAAATTAAATAAAAAATAAAATATTTTTATAAATATTAGATTTTGTTGTTTCAAGTATTATGACTACATGCAATTTGTTTTCAATAATCATTAACCATTTACTTTTAGAAATTTATTATGTTTATACAAACAATGTATTTTATTTTACAAAGAAATTGAAATGAAAAACAATGAATATCTAATTTAATATTGAATTCTACATGTTTTTTGTACATATATGAATTTTATCTTTATTATCCCTTTACGTGACACTAGTCTAACTGGTTTATTTACTTAAAACACCTGTGATATTCAAAAAAATTGAATTGATAATATGATGACATAAACTGTTTCAAAATAATGTGCGTATTATTTTGGTATTTTCCATATTGATATTTGGTTTGGTCTATTTTGGGTTGAGGGTAGTTTTGTAAAGTGTTTTAGTAAGTTTGAGGTGTTTTGTGTTTAGTGTGAAGAGTAGTGAGATAATTAAGCAGCATGCTTGTATTAAATGTTGATCACCCTCATTAATGAGAGTGGTTGGGGTATTTATACTTTAATTAATGACCATGGGCTTACCGGGTCAAGTGGAAAAACCGGGTCGAGTTCAAAGACCCATTAGTTTTTAAGTAGATTAGCAAATAGCTTAGTCAAAAGTTGTTTACATTTGTCCTGTTTGGATTTATAGTGGTGTGACATGGTCTGAATTACCCTTGTTTGATTAGTGGGTAGGTTGTGTCTACAAGATCCGAACTCATCAATAACCCTTTTTTAGGCCTTGCAAATTATCTTTGAAAGGGTTATAAAATTTACTAATTCAACATCAATTGTGTCTGATCTGCTTACGTTATTCGAACTGAAAAGCCTTTCTCTCATAAATAATTCAGTTCGAATTTCATCAGGACTGGTTTTTCTTTCTAGAATTGTAATAGTTTTTTCATGAATCGTGGGACACGTATCAATATCTGGTTTGACCTCTCAATCGTTGCTTTTCCTAGATCGTCGTACCCACTAGGTCTAGAAAGTTACCTAGGTTTTGATTTTTCACACGTTGCGCAACCCTTAATCATTGCAAAAAACCATGTTCAACTTCTCATTGGTAACTGTTGATTTTTACTATTATATATATATATATATATATATATATTATTCCACTGTCTTTCACACTCAAAACTTTCTCAGAGAGAAAATCATCTTCATCTTCAAACTGTTCTTGAGAGATTATATGTTCACAGCCAGAAACGCTTTAGTTAAAGGTGGCTGGTTGAATATATCGGAGTTAGAAAGAGAAAGGAAAATAAAGAGAGAAAACTGTATCGCCGCCGGTCTCCCCGTTTCTCCAGGCGAGAAAAATCGTCAGCCAAACCAGGACGCCGATTAGGGGTCATATTCCTCAAGAAACCTTAGACCCAGAAAGCTCTCATTTAGACCAACCCTTTCACCCCTCCCTTCTGGTTCTTCCGTACAAGAATCTCAACACCATGTTTCTAAAATAAAAGTTGTTTCAAGCATCAGAAAACCCTCACCATTCATAGTAATGGGTTTATGACATTGAAAAGTCACCGGAGAAGATAACTCCTCGCCGGAAAACTCGCAAAACCAAAATCCAGTCCTCACCATCAACTTCAAAAGCGTTCGGATCATAGGTAGCTAAAGCGGCTCTGCTGGCCAAGCCTTCAGGATCACGACCTTTACCAGATATCTAGCCCTCAGAGGCAACAAGTGCAACCCACCAGAACAACTTCCGATGAAGAAAAAGAGCAACCTTCTTCAAAGACAACCGAAAACCTTTCACATTGATGGAAGATAATATGGAGGACAGCATCGAAGATGCCCCTTTTGAGACCCAAGCGTCCGGTTAGAAATGAGATGCTGCCTCAGATAAAAAAAAGGTAAAAGTAAGGTGAAATTTTTCAAGACTCATACAGACTCTCTTCTGGAGTGTTTAGAGGGTAAAGTAGGCCCTTGTTTTAGATATGTCAGTGTTAAGTATCTGCTTGCTTTACAAAATATCAACTATGTCTACACTCACACTGCTAAGTTAGGTCGAATCCGGAACAAATGGGGGATTCCGAAGTTTGTTAAAGTGAGAATACTGATAACTATGGAGACCCTCATGGACTGCATATTGAATGAGGCGTTAGAATACACCGAAGTGCTTAACTGGGGACTTCGGTTCCCTTTAGACCTAGAAATTGTCAAGTACTTCCATTTGGTCAAACTTTGTCCCAGTCAGCTAAGCCCTAATGCTTGGTACACACTCTTCGCCTGTATCATGGCATCTAGATTGTCAAAGATCCCCCTTTTGATGGAGCAGTTTGCTGCTATAGCAAGCTTGTGCAATAACCATTAGATTCCCTTCTACCACTACAACATGGGGAATGATTTCAAGGTTGTGGACGACTTGTTAGAGTCCGAAATGCCTTGGAGGACACAGTTCTGTTTTGTTAGTTGAACATGGTAAAATGGAAAGAATATAAAGGCCAACACCAACCCTAGTTTGCTAACCAACAGGTGGAAAAACACTGGTAAGTCTCTCCTTTTTTTTTACTTCCTAACCTATAAGGTTTGACTAATTTGTGATTTCTCTTTAGTTCTGCCTAAACACTAGTAAGTCTCTCATTTTTTCTGACTAATTTGTTATTTCTCTTTAGTTCTGCTGAAGGAGTTTACCAGCCACCTCGAAGATGGGAAAAAGACTTATGCAAAGCTCAATGCATGGGCTTCGGAACACTGGGGGAATGCCTTCCACAATTTCTTCAAGTCAGGAAATTTTGTGAGGTTTCACCTGTGGAACACCACAGGACGGAGAGACCTTTCATGGGAAGAGTTGACTACCCCTCCTCTTGCTAACGTGATTTTAAGAAAGGACAGAAGCCAAAGACGCCAAGTTGTTATTGCCTTCCAGGGCTAAGGCTACCAGCAAAATGAAGAATAAAAAGAGGAAGGCTACAACAAATCTGGCTCAAACAGCTACAGAAGGGACTGGTTCGGGGAACCAGATTGGTATTGATGTGGTTTTGCTCAAGGCATTGGGTCAAAGAACCCACCAAGGCCTCCTAAAAATGATAGGAAACCCAGGGCCATCAGTGATGAAAAAGCTTCCAAAAAGAAGAAGGGAACTTTGGGGGAAGAAATAATCCTTCGCCGTTCAGAAATCCCACCACCAGCTCCTGCTGACCCTACTCAGTAAGAGGAAATCCCAACAGACCTTCAGTCCGGAGAGATTTCTGGTGGATGGAACGATGAAGTGGACCTCTCTGCCCTTCAAGACATTGGCAAGTACTTTAACGACTTTGAGAAAGATAATTTTGTAGGTCCTTATCATCCCTTCAGTTCCTCCAACATGGTGACCTACAACTGGAAATCATTCTCCATATCCGGAGAACATGATGTCTAAAGTCATGCCCTCCTTGGTTATATCCGGCCAGTACCCGATTTAGAGAGACATATAAAAAGTCAGACTACCCTTATCAACTCTCTTACTTCTAACAAGTAATCTCTGTCAAACAGTCTTCTAAATGCTCAACAAAGTATAGAGGCACTGAAGAAGGAGAAAAAGGATTTGGCAACCAAGCTAACCGCATCGGAAACTTCCAAAAATGAGCTCCAAACCAAGTATTCAGACTTGGAGACTTCTCCCTCACAAAGCCTCACAATGTTGGAAGAGTAGTTGAAGACTAATGATGCTGTTATTCAAACCCTAACCAGTAAAAAGACTAAGTTGGAAGGCACTGTTTCGGAGATGACCAAGGAAAAAGAGGCCCTAAAGATTCAGCAAAAGCAAGCTATCAAGGCAGGTATTGAGGAGTACGCCAATGGAGTAATAGACTCCTTAGAAAAAAAAGATGATATGATCAACTCTGATGTGGTGTTTTTGTTCCATGAGACCTTCCCTAAGAGGACCCTTGGTCCCTTATGGAAGTATGTGGTGTATGAGGACATCCCATTTCATACATTGGCCGATAGGGACAAGCACAATTACTCTAGTGGATTTGACTCCACTGATGATGAAGAAGGTACGGGTGAGAGTTCAAGTGCTGAACTCAAAAGTCCCCAAAACGATGGCGGTGAATGAACTTCCAAAGGGAACAAGCCCTAAGGTTTTATTATGTATTATTTTTTATTTTGTGAACAATAAAAGTCCTTGGATGGCTAAGGCATGTTTTGCACTACTGTTCGGTTTAAGTCCAAACATGTTTAATTTATCCAACTTTCTTTTTGTTTAATACTTTACTTTAAATCTTTCATGGCTAATGTTTAAGTAGCCTATAAAATTTCAGAAGTATTGAAGTGAGAGTGTTTAATGTCTCCAATGACATGTATTTAATAGTCATGACCAGCCACCAAGTTTATCCGATCTACTAAAAGATCCACGGTATTGAATTTTTTTGAAGAAGGCATTATATATTATCGAAGAAGAAACCAGACACCTCATTAAAACATCTCTGCGCCACCAGGGTAAGAAATAGTATGCCCCATAATATTTACATTGATATTTAACAAGTAAATATTTACATAAATATAACCTGAGATACTCAACATTCCATGGGTGTTTCAAAGGTCTCCCTTCTTTATCTTGAAGCCTATATGTCCCAGGTTTGAGCTTTGCACATACCTCATAGGGGCCTTCCCAGTTCGGAGCCAACTTACCGAATTGCTTCCACTTGGTATGTAAGAAAACTTTCCTTAATACCTTATCTCCTGGTTGAAAATCTCTTCTTTTGACCTTGGAGGAAAACCTACTCATCATCAAACCTTGATAGTGTGATGTTCTTAAGTGTGCTTGAACCCTTCTTTATTAGACTAAGTCCAGCTGATTCCTAATTGCTATCTCATTAGCCTGTTCGGAATAGTTATGGACTCTGTATGATGGTAAGGTAGCTTCAATGGGGGTAATTTCATCCATTACATGCACCAAGGCAAAAAGAGACTCTTGTGTAGCAACCCGATGAGTAGTTCGGTAGGCCCATAATACTTCTTGTAAATAGCTTGGCCACTTTACCGCAACACCTTCTAAATTCTTTTTAACCCAGATAAAATGGTCATGTTTGCAACTTCAAACTGGCCATTCGCTTGTGGGTGGAAAGGAGAAGAAAAACAATGTTGAATACCTCTAGAGGCACATAAATCCTCCATATCTTTGTTATCAAACTGTGGTCCATTGTTTGTAGTAATCTTTTGGGGGACTCAAATATACAGTATATATTGGATAAGATAAATTTAATGACAGCCTTCAATGTGGTCCCTGCCAAGGGAGCTGCCTCTATCCATTTTGAGAAGTAGTCAATAGCAACTATAATAGTTCTGCACCCCCCGGATGCCATAGGTAGAGGTCCAACTAAATCCATCCCCCGTCTGGCAAAAGGTATTGGCTCAGAAATAGACTCCATAGGTATTGCTGGCACATGAATTTCATTCCCATACCTTTGACATGGATCATATTTCTTCACCATTTCTTTAGCATCTGCCATTATGGATGGCCAATAGTATCCAGCTAATAAGACTCTTCGGGTTAGTGTCATGTACCCACAATGTGTTGAGCCCTCCCCATCATGCAGTTCGGACAAAACAACTTGGGATTCTTCAAAGCCCAAACAATGTAGGAGAGGTCTACTTAAAGATTTCTTATCGAGAATTCCTCTTATCATCAAAAAACCGCGTGCCTTGTATTTAATCTTTTTTGCCACAGCTTTGTCCAAAGGCAAAGCCCCATCAGAAATATATTAAATGAGGGTATACCTCCAGTCTTTAGGTTAAATCACATGTATGCTCATACTTTCCCCATCTTCTTTGTTTTGACTTAGCTGTATGAACGTGCATTCTTGTATGTGAATCCAAGGGTAGGACTCAGAATATGCTATAGTAAGTATTTGATTAGTTGCTCATTCTTGGCCTCAGACTGACCTTGAGTGTGGTGGCTGAGCAATTGATAGCCACTCATTAATCGAACTCTTTTAGCCCCACACAAGAGAGCCAATTTAAGACCAGTTATAGCTGCTTCATATCCAGACTCATTGTTAGAAGCCCTGAACCCAAAGCGTATAGCTTGATATATTTTATCACCATACGGAGAAGTTAAGCAAACTCCAGCTCCACAACCCATAGTGTTTGATCCACCATTATTTCGGACCACCTATTCTTTCTTGGTTTTACCTTCTAAAGTTTGTTTAGAGTTTCTGTCCGCATGGAATTCCACTAAGAAATCAGCCACTACTTGAGCTTTAATAGCTGCTTGGGGGGCAAAATCAATGTCGTAATCGCCCAATTCTACTGACCACTTGGTCATCCTGCTTGATATATCTGCCTTTTGAAGATTTTTTTAACGATAAAGATGTTCAGACAATGATAAAATGAGACTAAAAATACGGCCTCATATTTCTTACCGCAATCACTAAGGCTAGTGACAACTTTTCCAACTTTAAATACATCTTTTCAACATCTAATAAACTTTTACTGATATAGTACAACGAACGAGGATAATTGTCCACTTATCTTACCAGGACAACACTTATAGCACATTCCGATACAACTAGGTATACATAGATCTTTTCTCCTTTAATAGGCTTGAAAAGAGTCTTTGGTGATGATAAGTGTTTCTTTATCTCAACGAATGCCTGGTTGCACTGCGGGGACCAGTTGAAGTCTTTAGAATTTTTCAAAGTTTGAAAAAACAGAGCACACTTGACCGATGACCTTAAAATAAACCTGTTTAAGGCAGCCAACCTTCCGGTGAGCCTTTGGACTTCTTTAATGTTTCGAGAAGGGTCCATTCTACTAGCGCAATAAGCTGATCCGGATCAGGTTGGATACCTTTCTCACTTATTATGTAGCCCAGAAACTTCCCAGATCGAACTCCAAACACACATTTCTTTGGATTCAATTTCAAATTCACAGCAGCTAAGTTAGCAAATGTTTCTTGGAGATCAGTTATGTCCAAATATTACTCCAAGATTTTGACCATCATGTCATCTATGTATACTTCCATATTTCTGCCAATCTGATTAACAAATGTTTTGTTCACCAACCTCTGATAAGTAGCCCCAACATTCTTTAACCCAAAATGCATCACCTTGTAGCAATGGAGACCTTTGTCTGTTATAAAGGTAGTGTGATTTTGATCCTTCAGATCCACTTGTATCTGATTATACCCGGAGAAGGCATCTATGAAGGACAACAACTTGTTTCCGGACGTAGAGTCTACCAACTGATCTATCCGGGGGACAAGATAGAGATCCTTAGGGTAAGCTTTGTTAAGGTAAGTGAAATCAATGCGCATACGCCATTTTTTGTTCTTTTTCTTAACAAACACCGGATTGGTAGTCCATAAAGGATATTGGGGTTCCTTATTGTGTCCCATCTTGGTCAGTCGATCAACCTCTTAAACTATCACATGTACTTTTTCCTTAGAAAAAGCTCTTCTTTTCTGTACGACAGGTGCAACATCACTCTGGATGCACAACTTGTGTGAAATAACATTGCGGGTACTCCAGTTACATCACCATTACACTAAGTAAACACATGATGATTGTTTAGCAAAAAAGACAACAACTTCTTTTTTAACTCTGGTTCCATCTTGGAACCAATCTTGATATTTTTACCCTCTGCAAGGGAGTGAGTTTCAACTTCTTCGATGGGTATTATAACGCTGGGAGCCTCTCTGGGGTCATCAATCTCACTTTCCCCAGCAGAAGGCTCTAGTAACTGCTAATCTTTATTAATCCGAACTGCCCCCAGAGTCTTAAGAGCAAGAGCTGTTGCATAACACTCTCTGGCTATCTTCTGACTACTTCAGACAATACCTACTTGTCCTTGAACTGTGTACTTTAAACACTGATGAACTGTTGAGGCCACAACATGAATTATGGAGAGCCAAGACCTCCCAAAAATTTCATTATATGATGTGGGGAAGTCTACCACAACAAATAGTACCCTCACCATATTTTTAAAAGGCCCATTGCCCAACAACACTTCTTCTTTAAATTACCCAATCACATCCGCAGAGCTCCCTGTGAAGCCCACAATAGTTATGTTCGAGTGTTGAATAACAGCCGGATTCCTCATCTGTTTGTAGGAGCTTATGAATAGGATGTTTTCTGAACTGCTTGTATCTATCAGAATTCGACGTATATTATTCCCCCAATAGATGCTCCTATAACCACCACATCCTCATGGGGTCCAGCAATATTCCTCAAATCATCTTAATCAAAGACTATAAATGGGAACGGGGACTGGCACTGATGGGAATAAATTCTCCCTTCTAATTGAGTGGCCAGACTGTGGACATGCATTTTTCTTGAGGAAGGGGTAGGTGCAGTCACAGTATCTCTTCCAAAGATAGTCAATGACTCAAAGAAGCTGATAAATCCGGACACCGTCGTGGTTTGTTCTGTTATTACTCCCACCTTGTTTTGAGTTGGATCAGGATCCAGATACTCAGAGTCTACGTTGAACGTTTCAAGAATGACCATTGCCCCTTCTTGAGTGGATGTTCCCGGATTGTTTGTAGGACCTGTTTGAGGAGCATTATCAAGTTTGTTTCTTCTTCTTTAAACATATGCTCCCAGTTTGCCTCTCTCAATAAGGTTCTGAACTTCATGTTTTAATGCTATGCAGTCTTGAGTGTTATGGCCTATATCGTTGTGATACTGGCAGAATCAAATATTCCAGCTTTCTCTGGGGGACTACAATGCATACGGCTTTCGAAAATAGACTTCCTCCTTAGTCTTGTCGTAGACTATGGCTGTATTTTCTCTTAACTCTGCAAACCACTCAGGCTAAACCCAATGGCCCTTTTTGCCTCTTGATTTTTGGCTCTGGGTCTGGTTCTGGTTGAAATAAGTCTGTTTAGATCAATAGGATCCTTGTCTGGTCTCCTTAGCCTTGTAGCCAGACTGGTTAGCAGCTGGATGAGCTGTTATGGTGGACCTCACTTGACGGTGCACCCTGATTTTCTTTTTTTCCTCCACATTAATCTGCTTCCCCACTTGATTCAACAAAGCCATCCGAGGTCATAGCTTTCTTCCTGGTTACAGAATCAGCTAGGTTCCCAAAATTCAATCTCTGTCTCAGAGAAGAAATTGTCACTTGCTCAAGGCAATCTGTTAATCCATTTTTTGTATTCACAAACCGACTTATGTAGTCTTTCAAAGACTCGTTCGGCTTGTGGGAACAATGGATAATGATATCAAAATTTTATTTTATATGTTCACTTATCGTCATATTACAATTTAAAATCATTAAAATGATTAAATACATTTTAAAACAAAGATTACATACAAAAATAATTATTATTTAAATTAGTTATCTATATATTTTGAATTATGTTCTTATTTTATATAAATAAATTTATGTTATGCAATTTATAAAAATTGCTTCGGGTATTTTACATGTTTTGTCTATTTTAAATATTCATTATTTATCAAAATGTTAGTTGTATCATTTGTACCTAATTTGGTGTTAAATTTTAAACAATATTGGTTGTGATTATATTTGTGAATATAATAGTATCATTATACATTCTACTATCAAGTATTATGAATTATTATTTTAATATTTTTAGTTCTATATTTATTAACCGGAGAGTTAGTAAACATAAACATCTTTTTTTACTTTTTTTTATGATATATGTTTTTTATATATATATTAAGATTTTGAGCATAATTTATTCTCATATTTATTATCGTCGATAATACTGTTTATTTTTATTTTTTACTTTTTATGGTTTAATAATTTATGAGACTATAATAGACTACATGTATACAGTGATAAAGAAATAATTTGTCGATCCTAATAGAAAAGGAGTTAATTGCAAAAGGAAAAGAGAAATATGGCAGTTATTGTATTATTTATTTACTAGAAGACAATGTGTAAATAAAGTAGCTTGTAAAGAACTAATTGTGAAATAATACAAGACTACCACGAACATAAATGGGCCCTACCTTCCCCACTATAAAAGGAATTCCATTTATTCTTGGTAGGTGGACAATTTATTATTATATTCTCTTTCTACTTTCTCTCTCTACACTTTGAGCTCTAGTCACATCAGGTCCAAGATCCAAGATTCTTTATCCTAGTCATTTATTCTCTCATCATTGGAGCCGTCTGTGGGAACACGTGATACCAAAAAGAGAACTTTTTTTTTTAAAATCGCGATTTAATCTGGAAGAATGAATGACAGAGCAGCTGGGGAGAGGGTCGGGAGAGAGGTAGCCCGAGCCATTTCGTTGGCTGAGGGCGAGGAAGCTCCAGCGGTTTTAATGAGGCATCCATAGCAACCGACCTTTTTTAATACAAAATTTTGCCTTTAAAATTCGGAAGTATTAAAAGGGATTCCATCAGCTGACGAGCTGATAGACAAATTTTGGTGATCTTAATCGATCAACAGAACCTTAACAGGTTTTTCAGTGTTTAACTGATCTACTTTCTATTCCCAACCCTATGGGACAAGTTTCAATTCAACATTGATCAACAGAACCTTAACATGTTTTTCAGTGTTTAACTGATCTACATTTTATTCCCGATCCTATGAGAAAATTTCCAATCATGCATTGATCAACAGAACCTTAACAGGTTTTTCAGTGTTTAACTGATCCATATTTTATTCCCGACCCTATGGAAAAAATTTCAATTCAACATTGGTCAACATAACCTTATTAGGTTTTCCAGTGTTTAAACTGATCCACATTTTATTTCCGCCCCCATGGGAAATTTTTACTCAACAAAAACAATCACGCCCGACCAGATACAGAATCACAAAAGCATATTAGAGAAAACTTCAAGATTATGAGAATTTATAAAATGCTCCGTTACAAAACAAGTCAAACGGGTTCTACCGACCCAGAAATTACAAAATTTTAGTAAAAAAAGGGGGGAGTTTAAGCGCCTTCATCCTCAGGCTCAGTCTCTGAGTCATCCGACTCTTCATCCTCGTAGACCACATCAGATGGACGATCTACCTCAGGAACCTACAACCACATTGACCCGAGGGGAAGGTCGGGGAAACGGTTGTGGAAGGTTAGCACATATGCAGATTTAGCCTCGGCAGTCTCTTTGTCCGTCCATTTCTGACACTTGTCAGCAAATAGACCGTTGGCATTTTTCAGATCGGCAATCTCTTTCACTTTCATCGCCGCGGAGTAACGAAAGAAACGGCTCTGAATTTTCGACACTGCCAATTTATCGGCTCGGTTGTCACGGTCTTTCCAGACCCGCACCAAGGTTTTCTCAACTTTTTTCAGCTTATCCTCCAAGATCATTTTTGCTGCCTCCCCATTTTTTGCCTCCTCTTCAAGTGCGGCGATTCTGCATCCGTCAGCTTCTGGCTTAGCTCCCCTGCACGCCTTTCCTTCATCGCCAGAAGCACGATCGTATTGTACAAAGACAAGGACAACCCATCAGTTACCCGCAAAGGAAAGGTATGTGGACTCCCGGGAACTGACAGCACAGGCAGTTTAGCACCGTTTGATGACGCCCCGACAGCTTTTGATGCCTTAGAGGTGCCAGCATCATCATTGTCGGGGATCACCACTACCGGAGCTCCCTCTGACGGTACTGTTGCGGGAGCGGCCACATCCCCACCTTTGACCTCCTCATACTGCTCAAACAGCGCAGGGATGGTTGCATTGTCGACAAGATCGGGGGTGTCGGCAGGACCACCGCGTCGACCTCCGTTGCCTCGATATTTTCCCGCTCGGCCTGCTCGTCCGATTTTGAGCGCTTGCTATGTGCCTTATTGCGTTTTGGAAGAAATAGGTGTGCGTTGGGCGCATCTGTCTTTGCGACCAAATCCACCAAGCTGGGTGGTTGGCGCAGCTGCTCAAAGGTGAGCGGTTCAGCAGAGCAACGCCAGAGGTTGCTCATGATCAGATTTGTGTTCTTGAAGGCACGGTGGAACGCCCGACACCAGTTATTCCTGGCAAAGTCCTTCAATATCTGGAAGGTCACTTTGCCAGCTTTGAAGTGGTTTTTCTTCAGATCCTAGATGAATTCCTTTGACATTGCACAAAGGATCGACCGTTTATAAAAATAATATATATATAATATACGTATGATTACCATCAGGAACCCATGTCCGCAACAATTGTCTCGTGTTCTATTAGGTATAGGGGCGGCCATTTTCCCAGCAACCACTAAGGAAGACGAACCGATGCTTCCAGCCCTTGTCGCCTTCGAGTAAATCGTTCACAATCTTCCAAGTGTTGGCAAGGGAGGAATAGAAGGAGGGAGATTTGGAAGACTTCGAGAGCCCGGACATGGCGATGTACTCAGTCATCGGCATAACCCGACCCGATAGACGAGAAGCCATTATGCAGGACATCAGCGTATACCACGCGTTGGGCGTCAGTTGGGAGGGGCAGATGCTAAGGGTCTTAAAGTATAGAACGATCTCAGGATCCAGAGGAAACTTGAGGCCCCAGTTGAAGAGCTCTGTGAAAATGACGATATCCTGTGACCGAACATGCACGGGTGTCTCACCAGGAATAGGGAACCGTACGGTGACGCACTTTGGGATCCCCCACCGGATCAAAAGTTCTGCCTGTTCTGTGGCAAAGAAGTAGAGGTGTTTTGCCTTCAAAGAGGGAAATTACGTTGTCCCTTGGCAACGACCGATGATATGTAGTGGTCATGACGGCTTCGATCTCCGTCGGAAGAGGTTCTTCGGGAGGAACAGCGGCGTTGCCAACAGCGGCAACACTTTCTCCATCAGCTAAGGCAACTACTTCTAGCTCTCTAGCATCTTCTGGTTGGAGAGTATCGGGTTTAAGGGAGCCAGCCGCGACAGGACCGACCGATTGAGAAGGAAGCTCTACAAAGTTAGAGATACTGCCAGCGTGAGCAAGCTTTGACTCTTTCACCCGTTGTTGACGGGCATGCTCGATCTCTAGGTTCCGACGATCGAGATCCCTTCGGGAAACGCCCAAAGGAGTACATGTTGTGTCGACACTCGTCCGATATCCTTGGATGGTGGGAGTCAGTTGGACTATTTTGCGAGAGTTACCCCCCAGGATTAAGGTAGAGGCACTGGAATCCCCTATTAGAAGAAACTTAGTTTTGCCTTGGTGTCTAGGAAGAAAAGGGTTTAAGTTGGTAGGAGAATTTACCAACAAAGGCGTCGGGCGATCGAACTGAGCGATAGGGGAGTATGGAGAGCTACTATTGGAATAAACAACTATGGCCTTGGGGGTTCGAGTGCCAACATGGTCGCATACGGCGAATGATTCAGCGGGAACAGGATCAGGAAGGACAGGGTCGTGAGGGAGAGGCACGGGTGCGAAGGGCTTCGTATCTGAACTCCAGATTAATCCCGCAGCTCGGTACTCTTCAGCTCGGTCACCAATACTAGCCCAGTCGATAAACCCATATACAGGCTTGGTCTTCTTCTTCGGTTTCTGTTTTGGCTCCGGGGTCTTACTTTTCATAAACTTCTCTCTCTCTAGAATGGTCAGAACGGGACTTTCTCTCTCTAGAATTTCTCTGAGAGCGATTTAGTGAATGAAGTATTTATAAGCAACTTGCCTTAACCGTTTTACGCATGGGAGAGTCCAAACGATGAAAATCAGCGAGAAGGTGAAGAGTCTTTTGGAGAGATGTGCAGACGAGCACGCTTCGAGTAAGAGGACGACATGTGTAGGTTAGGCCCAATCGAGCACGCCATAGGTACTAGTCAGGCTAGCGTCGTAGGTCTGCACCGACTGGGTCAGATGGGCATGCCAGATGGGCTCATTATACCCGGTTTTCCTTCCAAGCCCAGGTTGTCCGTTTGGGTATGCTAAATGGGCTCCCTGCGCCTGATCTTCTTAAATGGACTCATAACAAGCTCTTTTCGCATCGGAGACAATTCACGACCGTTCCTAAAGCTCTAAACAACGAACAAAGGGGGTCGGTCATCATTCAAGAGAAAACGGATGGCCATTTGAGGCAGTATGGTCTTTAAGCTGTGTCGATACCGAGGCAGTATGGTCTTTAAGCCGTGTCGATACCGAGGAAATGTGATCATTTGATACCGAGGAAGCATGGGCCTCTTGTTACCAAAGCAATCGTCGGAGACGTGTCAGAACGATTTATTTACAAGTCTTCATTCACGATGCTTTTGAAGACTGGGGGCTACTGATAAGGAAATAATTTGCCGATCACAATAGAAAAGGAGTTAATTGCAAAAGGAAAAAGGAAATATGCCCGTTATTGTATTATTTATTTACTAGAAGATAATGTGTAAATAAAATAGCTTGTAAAGGACTAAATGTGAAATAATACAAGACTACCAAGAACATAAATGGGCCCTACCTTCCCCACTATAAAAGGAATCCCATTTATTCTTGGTAGGTGGACAATTGATTATTATATTCTCTTTCTACTTTCTCTCTCTACACTTTGAGCTCTAGTCACATCAAGTCCAAGATCCAATATTCTTTATCCTAGTCATTTATTCTCTCATCATACAGATGTATTAGTTATATTATTATACTAACCAAACTCATAAAAATAATATTTTAATAAGTTAAATTTGATTTTAAAATAAGTATTTTTGAACATAAAAAAAGAATTTTAATATTATAATCTCGTAGGTTGTCGTGTTTTTTCTTGTATTATATTTTATGTAAAATATAAATATTATATATTTTTATTTTATATATAAGATTTTAAATTTATTGTTCTAATTTATAAACATAAATTTAACTTTAATTGTTTTTTTCACGATAAGAATGTTTAATATGTACATATATTTATTGTCAAATATGAATTTGATGATTTTATCTCTATTCTTAATTACTTTCTAATTTATTAACTCATACCACACTTTTGACTCAATTTTCACATCTATATATATTGTTCGAAAAACAAATTGTATGAATAATATTTTATTCATCTAAGTTAAATATAAGTTTGTACGTAATTTGGACTTTTTTGTTATATACTTGACATTTTTTTGTTTGATCAATTCCGTTTTGTTACTATTTTATGTTTTATTTTTTAATTTTTTTTATTACACGTCATTCATAAACTTACATCATATGAGAAAACTGCAACATCACGCTTAACTTACATCATATGAAGTTACAATAAGAGACATTAAACACTCAATCACTTAACTTTGTTAAAAAATCTTTAGTAGGCTTCTAAAAAACCGTGAATCTCATAATGACTATTCAAATGTTTATCTATACCTCACTATATTTTCTAAAACAAGATAATCCGAAAAACTCTCTCTCTCTCTCACTAGAAAATCTTCAAGTCTTAATCCATGCCACACCTTCACCACCACACACTATGCTTCTTTTATCTATAAGCTTATAGAAAATTTTAATCATATAACAGACGCTCTAAATTAAGTCACATTAAGCAATGACTATGTTAAATCTCTTATCATAAAATATGAAACCTAATAAACATGAAATCTAGATTAATATGAAATTTAATTAAATTGAGAATCCAAACTAATTTGAGAAATCTAATTAATAAAAAATTCAGTTAGTATATGAAGATCAATTTAAATAGGAAGCCCAATTAAATATGAAAGTTAACAAGTAGAATAAGCCTACTTTGATAAAGAACTTAAACTCAACTCCATTATATCAAAACACAATCTTATATCATTTTCTAATCATAGGTATATACCCAATGCATTTAACTTGTTAGTTCATCCGTTTTATTTTAAAACTTTACTATATTATTCTAGTTTAGGTTGTATAATACATCTTTAACATTATTACTCAATCTTTACTTACGTGATTCATCTCCATATTTGATATACTTATATAATGGTCTATATGTAATATTATTGATGTTTGAGAGTTTATTGTAAGGAAATCCTAAGTTGGAATGTCTCATCATGTGTAATTTAAAATATTTAGGATTGTTGTGGTAAGTCGAATTAATATAATCAATGAGAATATTGAACCAACATATAATAATAATAATATATATTTTAGTTTTATTGTGTTATAACTAATTTTTGAATATTTGTTAGAGTAAATTGTATCCAAAATGAGATTCATTTAGTCTACCAATTAAGTATTGAGACTACTCGTCTTGGTGCATATTGGCGGAGAGTTCATTAGAACTATTTATAGATTGGATAATAAGAGAGTGAGTTTGAGAGAAGAAAAGTGTAAGTGAACAATTAAGTAAAATGGATAAGATTGAAGATTCTTATGCAATTAAGTAAAACACATTGCACTTATTATAAAAGCATAGCCTAATATTTAGTTACAGTAACACGAATCATTTAGTCATTTTTACAAAAACTTTATATTTTCTCTCTCTCTCTAGCATTCATCTGCAAGTTCATATAGGGCTAGAGTTCTACTCCTTCAGGGACTATTACTTGTCAAATCTCAAGTCAGTATTAGACTTTCAACCCTCATTTTCTCCTTTCTTTAAGCAATAATTATCAAAACTTTCCGTTGCAGATTCACAAAAGCATCTAAGAGATATAACAAGCTATAAATCTTTTATATCTCATATTCTTATTATTATTTACACATAAAAAATTAAATTTCTGAAAATTGATTCATAAGATATAAATACCTTTGAAATATTTACATATTTTAACCTTTATATGACATTTTAGTTAATATTATAATTGAAACTATTTATGATATATATATAGGACATGTTTATCATCATAAAAAATTATATATGGAAATACTTTAAGCTTCAAACCCATTAAACTGAATTCCCGCTCATGAGAATTAGACATTGGAAAATAAATTAAACTCATATAATATATATATATATATATATATATATATATATATATATATATATATATATATATCAAGATTTACTTTTTAGTTAACTTTAAATAATTAGACCACTATCATTTCGTTTAGATTGGTAACGAGATGAAGGTTACATGTGCGAATGAGGTGTGGTATATTGTGACCTTGCCCTTGTCTAAGAGCAGCTTTGGGATTTTATACTTAAAAATCTGGAACCATGCGGTCGTCCTTAATTATTTGTGGTCAATCGTTAGTAAAAAAGAAAACTTAATTTGTCGTGACTTGATCAACACTTGAAAGATTAAAGGCAAAAACTTATGATAGTTAAATATTGACTCAATTTCCTTATGAACTTGGAGGAACAATTTAAATCTTAGGGCTCTCGCTAGCAAATTGTATAGGGTTGCGATTGGTAATGAGAAGAATACTTCTTTCTGTTATGACCTGTTTATATATTCATTATGAGTTTAGTACTATTTAAGATTCTCGACTGGAGCAATCTCAAGATCTTCGATATCATTCGGGATGACCTCTGGAATTGGTTTAGATATAAAGTCTTCTTCTATTTGTATGTTGTGTAATTCTAGTGATAAATCTATCAACCATATCCTTTAAAAATGTACTTATACTCAGGATATTTGGACTACTCCTAGCTCCGAGTTCGTCTTCATTTTCTATGGTGGGGATTAGCATTCCTGATTTAGGCTAGCTTCGAATTGACCTCTCTCATGTAACCGTCATATTTGGTGCGATTGCTTTGGTGTAATTTTTTATGATGTTTGACAAAAGTGAAACTTCAGAATTTTTGGACCTTCTCGAGTTTCTACCTTTGCTTATGCGATGTCGTATTATATGTTTTCTGACATTTGATTTAGACAAGATAGTTTGACCAATGTAATATTGTTCTTTTTATCTCATTTAAAATGTTTTGCTACATAGTTTTTTCCAATTTTAAAATGTTACAATTTTAAAATGTTACATGATTTTTGTTTTTGGTAGCTCATTTTACATCTTTAAATTGATGCTTTGGTGTTTTGGCTATTCCTGTCTAAAATTTTCGCATTCTAATTTTTTTTATTTATGTTTAAGATTATTATCAATTCAATTTTTTTTATGTCTAAAATTTCATTTTCAAAATAGTATGTTTCTCTGAACCAGGTTAGTTTACGCTGTAACTTCGATGTAACTTTTTTTATATATTACCGATCTTTGTAAATATACATTCGTTTGAACTATGTATTTCTATAATTTAATATTTTATTATACTACAAAACTAATTAAATTAACGTAATGCAAAATAAGTTGGTTTAAATAATGAACTTTACTGAATTTCTCCTCTCTAGAATAATGCGAAAGAATGTTGACGGACGGTGGTGGGGTGTGTGTGTATAGGGTTCGGTGGTGGTCGTCTCGATACACATTCTCAGCCTCGGTTTTGCTGCCTTTATCTTTTTATTTCTTTATTATTTTTATTACTACAATAAAACAAAGGGCTACTCGTTGAAATTGCTAAACTACATAAAGGTTAGTATAGTCATTCTAATACAGCAGAGGTTGCTTGCGCAAATCTAGCTATTCTGTGCCTCTGAATTTGCATTAATGAAAGAGAGAGATAGAGACAGAAATAAATAAATATAAATTATTTTAAATTATATTTCACAAGCTATATAAAAAAATATAATTTTTATTTTTGTTTAGATCAAATAATTAAATATTTTTTTACTTGAGTTATTTTGACCTTAAACATCCGTTACTATTAATATGATGGTTTTGAACCTTACCTGGTTTATTGTTATATTTTTTTAGTTATGTGTTTTTGTGATTAAAAATTGTATATGTAATTTTTTTTATAAAATTAGTTTTCGAATATGTTATTATTTACTTTTTAACAAGACTAATTTTTGTGTTATGTATTTTCAATAAAATAAGATTTTTTATCATCAATTTAATTTTTAATAAGTTATCAAAAATAATAATTAACAAACTAACAATAAAAATGGTTATGTATTTATAAAAAGTACAATAAAAAGATACCGCAAAACAAAATTTTATCCGGATGTGAATATTTACGATGGTATTTTTTTCTTTAATGGGGTAATTGTTTAGTAGGGTGTTTTTTTGGTTTTAGTCAGTAATCCATCTAGGAGTCTAATGATATATAAATTTTGAATTTTCAAAAGTTTGTCGGTAATTTTTGGACTATTCAATTTTGATAAAATTATTTTTCGTCGTGTTGATGTAGGTAAAACTGTCACGTGACATCCTATTCAACCGAAACTTGTATCATAATGATCCATCGATTTTAGGTCGAAGTTCAAAAATAGTCAAGATTAAAATCGACGGATTATTGGTGATATAAATTTATGTTAAATACAATACCACGTTACACTTTTACATTAATCACGAGATTGAGATTAACTTTATCCAAATTGAAAAATTTGAAAACTACTAACGGAATTTTGAAAGTTTAAAATATCACTAAATCAATTTTTAAAAGAAGGACGGATTACTGCTTACCATAAGTATTTTTCATGGTATTGAGTAATGATCCATATTTTCTCATTTGCTGATTTTTCTTTCGAAACATTTTTTAAAAATTAGTTACTTTTTATACAATTATTTTTTTGGTCTAATGACTTTTTTTGGATCGGCATTATGTTGGTTGTGGTTTACTGTATTTGTTCAATTATTTTCTAGAGTTGTCTTTTTTTCCATTTATAAAATCAATATTTATATATATTTAGTGTTTTTTTTTTAAATTAACAAATATTCTTATTAGTATTATTCAAATATCTTAAGGGTAGTTGAGTTGGTTGAATAAAACATGTTTGTGATTATAGGTCATGAGTTTGAGTTCTTCTACATACCCTTGAGGGTCCAAAAACATAAGTAGCCCAAAATTTTGACCATAAATTAGGATAAAAAAAATAAATAGCCCAACATTTTGATAAATTTTAAAGCTTATTAAAAATATCTTTTTATCCCTAGTGGAATAGACCTTCTCTCCGGATGAATATAACTAGCCCGGCAGGCGAGAATATCTCATCCGATAAAAAACTTAAAACAACCTCAAAAATAAAATTGGTAAAATTAAAAAACTTTAATTTTAGAAATAGTTAACATTTTATTTTCTAGTTTAGCCAAAACCATAATTTTATAAACGATTAATTAAGTAATTAGGAAATGGTAATTCAAAAGAATTAGAGACCAGAAGAATTGAAGAGACCAAATCGTACGAAGGACACATAGAAGTTGGCCTTATTATGTTGAGACAGACACAGTCCACTATGTCTCCAGAGAAAACCACACATATATTACAATCCAAACCCCCTCATGTCTTCTTATTTCCTTCTTATAACCCCAACAACATCAATCTCCCACAACAAAACAAACCCACACACCAATCTTCTCCCTCTCTCTCTCCCTCTCTCTTCCCATTCTTAAACCAAACAACATCAAGATTCAACAAGAACTATATAAACTGCAATCAACAGTAATCTTCTTCTTCTTCCTCTTCTAACATCTATATGCATGTTGTTAACTAGTGTCTTTTTTTTTTCTATATATTAGTGTTAATATCTATCTTCTAACTTCATTATAGTGTTGGAACATAAGACAGTGGTGAGAGTTATTACAAGACAATTTGAACTGGTTCTGTTCAAATCTTGGAAGAAAATGTGGTTCAACCAAATGGGTTTTTGTGGTTCATATCAACACTAGCTATTCATGAACCTGGTTTTAATTGGTGATATTGGCAAGACTGGCTCAATCTGCTGTAACTTTTTTTAAATTTTTTTTTTTTTGGGGTTAGGATTGAATATACTAACTTGGGTAATACTGTTGGTATTGTAATTTTTGTTTCTTGTTTTGTTAGAAATTTGTTTGTTTTGATTTTGAGTGAGTGATTAAGAAATGCAGAGACTTCAATGTTGAACAATGACTGTTCTATAAGTATTACCAATTCAAAATGATTTGTCAGTTGTTGTTGTTATTATTATATTTATTGTATTGTTTTGAATTAGTTGGTCACAATATCTTCTTGGGAAACGTGAGATCTTTGCCATGTGTTTCCTGTATGTTTATATGTAAAAAGAGAGTAAAAAAGAGAAACAAATCTCATGGTGGTGAATGGTGATCATGTGGTATACAATGCTAGACTATTTATAAGAATATTTTGTAAAATAACTAAAATTGAAATGTGAATATGGATTTTGCTAAGCTAAGGGGTAATGGAGTTTTTATGTATTTTAATGGCTTAGAACAGAAAATTTCGTATTTTAAATTTATTTTCCTGATAAAATTTATAAATTTAGTCTTCGGTTTTCAATTTAAATAGAAAAACCATGTGTATGAACAAAAAAAGTAGTTAAAAAATTATTATTTTTAATTAAAGCTTATTTTATTTGAAAACTTTTTTTTAAAAAAATCCGCCGCGGCTATTCAAAGGATGGACACAAAGTAAACCATAAGCTCGATACAATAATTTGCAAACTAACACTAGAATTTGAGATTACTAGAATCCGATGCAATAACATGCGAACCAGTATTAGAATTACTAGAACCCGAAACCGAGAATCACTAGAATGAGAATTACTAGAATCCGATGCAATAACATGCAAACCAATATTAGAATTACTAGAATCCGATGCAATAACCTGCAAACCAATATTAAAATTAGAAGATAAATGATTTGGTCCTCTACCAACTTAGTTACTTTTTGAGCTTTACTCGGTAAACAATATCTTTGTGACCATGCCTTACTCCACCAACGCGGCTACATTTTCGGGATTACTCCACAAACTCGGCTACATTTTCGGTGTGACAATGTGACCGTGCCTTACTTTACCAATTCGGATATCCTTTTCGAGATTTTACTTGAAAACCTTACAGAATTAAATGTTTAAAATGAATAAAATGGCTTTTAAAAAAGGTTTCTAAATAAAACAAATAAAAAAATTAGCCCTGTCCATGGACTTTTAACAAAATCCAAAACGGATATATTGATGGGCCCTTTCTTCGATTATATATGTTTGTTCTATGGGCCAATTCCTAACCTTTAAGACTCCGCACCATTTGGAAGGGCTCAACAACTATATGGCTCTTCCTCTCGCATTATCCAATTTTACATTAAGGGTAAATTTTAGTTTTGTTTTTGTCTCTCAATCTCACCCAACCATAGGCATTATATGTATTTTTTTTAATAAAAAAATTGCAGTTTTTTAATAAAAAATATATATTAGAAAACGTTTTTTAAAATAAAATTGATTTATTTTTTATGTGATGAAAGTTTGAATTCTCCTCAACTAGTTTTGAAAAATAAAATAAAAAGTGATAAGTCTTTTTACATGTTAGTGTAATTTTTTTTTGAAAGAAATTGCAAATACATGTTAGAATTATGAAAATGAAATTAGTTTTACAAATTTAGGGAATATGTTTTTGTAAAAAAAATGAATATGTTTTAAATGTAAAATGCTTTTGTTTTTGTAATAAATAAAATGAATATGTTCTGATAATAAAATAAAATTGGTTTTAATCTTCTAAGAAAAAAGTTAGAGATTTTGTAACAATAAATCAAATGAGTTTGCTTAAAAAAAATTAAAAATAGTTTTGAGTTTATTAAAGAAAGAAATTAGAGGTTCATGTTATTGCGGAGAAAATTACAATTTTGTTTTTGATGTAAAAAAATGTCATTTAACAATAAATATAATAAATATTGTTTTTGAAAAATAAATACGATTTATATTTATTTATTTTTTGTTTTTGCAAAAATACAATAATTATATTTTAATAGTAAAGTAAAAGGATGCGGTTAGATCTGGTTTCAAAAGTATAACGGACGTTCAATTTTTTGGCAAATTCAACGTATCAAAATTACATTTTAATCTCCACCCGATGAGACATTCTCAACTGACAGGGAGCTTGACCGAGGTTGAGAAGGTGTCATCCGGATGAATAAACGAATGTAAGCTAAATCAATAAAAATTCAAAATTCTATATTTTTGCTTTGGACAAACGGAGGCTGCCTCCGCGATCATGCTTGAACCGCTTCCCCCACCGTAACAGCACGATAGCCTCTCTCAATCCAAGACCTGCAAACCGAAGTCGCAGCGTGTAGGTCGTGGATAGTGAACGGCTTTGCCACTTTCGTCTATATATCGAACGAGACTGATTTGATGGAGAAACCAAATTGGTGGTGCTAAGCCTGCTACTGCGATGATGCGAAGAAGAAGAAGCAGCAGAAGAGGAATTAGTTTGCGGTCTTGTGGTGAACCTTGTGCGTTTGTCAAGGTCGGTGTGTTTCAAGAACTTCAATGATGAAAATGGAGAATTTTGTGACCAAAATCTATTTTTCTATAATTCCTTTATTGTGGCTTTGGCCGGTTTAATTGAATTTGAAACCCATTGTTTCAGCTTGTGTTTCCCCTTACTAAAACAAGCAACAAATATGTTGAATTTCTTATGGTCTTTTTCCAATATTTCAAGTAGGAGATATAGTTGTAATCCGTATATCAAACATAGCCCTTATATCAAACCTAGTTAGTTACAATAATCTTAAACCTAGGGTACGGTGTTTAACTTTTATATAAATTTTGTATAAATGGGATATGTTCGGCTCTTTCAAGGCCTCCGGCTCCGCTACTCCTTCCTCTGCCGAATGTTGTCACTGCCTCACAATACTACTGACATTATCTCTGACGGTGTACTTAAGGAACTAACTATAAGTAGAGGACACATATTTGAAGTCTTCTATCATGGCTGGTCTAGGATAAGGTTATACAAGGTGTGAGTATTCAATACTATGAACTCCATGATCTCCATCATCATCTTGTATATAGGCATGAGGCTCAAAAAAATGTTTGAATACAGCCAAGTATTTTATAACATTGTTCCACCAATTCTACTATCCCTTTTAAAAAATATTTTTCAGAGTTATATCCACCTACGTAGTTGGTGGGACTAGAAAAAGGTTGAGAAGAAAAGCCTTATATTTATATAGGCAGGTTTCATAGATAGGACCCAAGACCCATTTCTAACAATTTATCACTTACCACCCAAGCCCACCATCTTGCTAGTAATATATAGTTTTGAATTTTATTAAGAAGTTTTAAATTTTATTTTTATGGATGATAGTAAGTTGTGATTTTTGAAGTATTAAAATCTTTATAAATTACTAAACAATAAGTTAATATTGGTTATATTAAGAATGATTTCACGGTCACATTGTTTAAAAGATGGTTAATAATATAAAATATAGTCTGTATTGAATATATTTTTTTTTGCCATTTACGTGGTTCTTATTACTAAAAGGGGGTAAAAAACACCAGTCGGCCTTCACGTTTGCCACTTGTAACAAGTTCGTCCCTCATCTTTGAGGCTGTAATAAAGGGGTCCTTATCGTTTATTAAGTAGAATAAAACCATCCTTTTCGAGTCCAGCCCAACATTTGTCCCCATAGTACCCTTTGACCGGCCACATCAGCGATGACGCTGATGTGGCAACAGTAAAAAAAAGAAAAAACAAGTTTTACTTTTACCTACTCATTTTACCCTATTTTCAAACCAAAAACCCGACCCATTAAGTATTATAACCCGGTTAACCCATTGGACCTCTCTTATCCAGCCCAGCTTATAACCCTAGATCCAACCCTGACCCAATAAACCAACCCTAACTCTAACCCAACATAATCTAAACCGAAATTAATGATCGAACCATGTAGATTCCAACCCGAATTGTAATTAGTGATCGATTTATAAACATTTCCCTATTGATTTCTCTCTTTGTCTTCAATTCAACTACTAATTAAACGAAAAACCCAGATCCCCAAAGAATAAACCACTGAAAATCAAAACAAGCGTTGCAGTAACAGAGAGAACCGAGAAACAGGAGAAGAAAAACAACAAGAAGCTGAGAATCTTGTCGCCGGAGGCGGAATCGGCGGTTTGGTTTTTGTTTTGGCGGAGAAGAAAAAAGGGTTTGATGTAGTGGTTTTCGAAAGGGATTTGAGTGCTGTTTGAGGAGAAGGACAATACAGAGGTCCGATTCAAGTACAGAGTAACGCTATAACTGCTTTAGCTGCTATTGATTTAGATGTTGTTGGAGAGATTTTTGATGCTCGTTGTGTAACTGGCGATAGAATCAATGGTCTTGTTCATGGTGTTTCTTTCTTTTTCTTTCTGTAAAGAGAAGATAACATCGATTCAGTGTTCTTCGTTAATCCGTATAACCCTAACTCATCAAACGTCCTAACCTGTTCTTCCCACTGTTTAGCACCGGCGAATCTTCTCATCATCTTCGAAACAATATTGAGCGAAATGAGATTGTTTATTCGCATTTCTTCGATAACTGATCGCATTTGATCCCATTTTCTTGACCGACCGAGAATGTCCACCACTGTATCGTACGATTCCGGCGAATGTTTGTATCCACTCGTTGATTCCGCCAATCTGAACACAACTATTGAGGATTTCCAGTCATGTTTGAATCGATAAAGAAGTTTTCGATGTAGGTCGTGAGAAAAGTGAATCGAATTAGATGTTTGAGATTAAAGAACTTCGTCGTCGTTAGTTCTACCATGAATTTGAGCAACGATTGAATCGAAAACGGATTTATTTTGGTGTTGATGACCCTGGTTCTCGATGGAAGCGAGAAGATATGATAACGATCTTGTTGGATTGAGAAGGAAATGTGAGTTTTTAGGGGTTCTCTGACATGGGAAAGCATGAGGAGGATTAGAAAAGTGATAGTTGTCACTATGCAAACCAGAAGCTTAGAGAGAGAAGATGGATCAATGTCGCGAAGATGAGAATTAGGGTTTAAGAAGGTAGAGAATTATGAATGGCCCTGTGTTGTTGTTTTGTTCACATTAAATCCTCTTCTAAAACTTGTTTTTTCTTTTTTTTACTGTTGCCACATCAGCGTCCTACGTGGATCGCTGATGTGGCAGGTCAAAGGGTATTATGGGGACAAATGTTGGGCTGGACTCGAAAAGGATGGTTTTATTCTACTTAATAAACGATAAGGACCCCTTTATTACAGCCTCAAAGGTCAGGGACGAACTTGATACAAGTTGCAAACGTGGAGGATGACTGGTGTTTTTTACCCACTAAAAGGAGTATATAGAGAAAAGTTTTATATTTTTATTAATAAATTTTGATATGGACATACTAAATATTGATATTTTATGTTTTTGTTTAGAAAAAATTGTGGGCCAAAACTTTATTAAAAATGAAAGTAAAAACAATACAACTAACTAATATCGTGATGTTATATTCTCATATTTTTACCATCATTTCCTTTATCGTGTGAAATACATTATGTCATATGGACATTGTGGTTAAAGGACTATATCTCAAATATTATATAGTGTCGAGAATAATTGGACTTTCATTAGACATGATTTGTTGTCCAAATTAAACGAGAATCGAGTTTCAGAATAAAATGTATGGTTCATAAACATAATTAGTTAAAAATTGCACTTGTTACCTTGGTTCAAAATTCATTTAATTTTTTAGTGGATGACATTATCAGATATTCTATTAGTTATTGGCAATCGTTACAAATGCGTTGTATATAACTTTTTCATAAAAAAAAAGTTTTACATAACAACCTTAAATTATTTCCTCAAATTCCCATGTCACTAAAATAGTTTCGGTCAAAATTATCTTTCATAAGTTATCCAATAACACCAATCTCTGGTTAATCAAACAAAAGTAACACTCTTATTCTCATGAAAAACTGAGGAAATTATCTAGGAGGTGGATGCACCGAAAAATGTTGGCCACATTAGTAAAAAATAAAAAGGCAAGTAGATAAGGTGTTTAGACTTTACTAACCTTAACATGACATGTTTGAAGGTTAATTTCATCACAACGAGCCAATCAAGTAGACGTTACATTTGGAAACTACATGAATTTCATGAATGCTTAATCCGGCTATAATCAAATTCAACTTCAAATGCAAAATGATGATTGCGAGCATAGAACGTTCATTATTGAAAATGGTTTTCATTACTATAAGGTAATATCATTCGACTTGAAAAATAGAGGGTCAACATATCAGAAACTCGTGAATAAGATATTTGCAAACCAGTTAGGCTGAAACTTATAAACTTACATGTATCAGAAACTCGTGAATAAGATATTTGCAAAGAGGATGACAAACATATAATTGATCTATCCAAAACCTTCTTCAATATTAGAAGGGTTAACTTAAAGTTAAATTCGAAAAAAATTCATTCAATATCATATCGAGAGAATTTCTAGGCTACATGGTCAACAAAAAAATGCATAAAAGCATACCCACACTCAATTGGCAAATCTAGCAACGATGGACCCTCTAAAAAACATTAAAGAAATACAACATCCACCAGATTTATCTTTAAGTCTTCAGACAAGTATCAACCTTTATTTGAATTTCTAAAAGGATTATGAAAATTTAAATAGACACAAACTTATGCATAAGTTTTTAATAACATCAATAAATACTGACCAAGTCAAATTTATAAAAATTATTGTGTTTATACCTTAAAATTTTGGATTATGTTGTTAGCTTTGTCTATATAAAAAAAAGAACGTAGTCTCGAGTACTATACTATGTAAGTAAATCTCGTATAAGCGCTGAAACCATGTACTTGCAACTTAAGAATTTAGTCTTAGCAGTAGTGGTAATGGCAAGAAATATGTGACCTTACTTTCACACTCATACAATAATCGTCGAGTATCACTATCATTAAGGAGTGTTATGCAAACACATGATGTTTTAGGAAGACTAACTAAGTGGTTTGTTGAGCTGATAGACTACGATATTCAATACGAGTTAAGTTAGACAATTAAGGAACAAACTTTATCAGATTCTCTAAAGAGTTTTAGTTTGAAATCCATATACCTTCAAAAGAACAAATTACAACAACATGCAAAGTGAAAAATGATAAAGAAATCAACAAGAAATGTTCCAATGTAGGAATCCAACTCCAACAAGTGAAATTTTGGCGCATGTCATTAAGTTTAGATTCTCTAATTCTAATAACGAGGCTAAATACGAAGTGATCATCGCACTATTATGATTAGCCAAAATGTATGGGCCACATGAATCTAGTTATTTACATATTCACATATTGTAGTTAACCAATTACTAAGACATGTCAAAACAAATAAATAGACCATCATTGAGTACCTAAAAGATTTTGGGTGTCGTATATCTTACTTTGAACATGTGGATTTTGATCAAGTATCTAGAGCATAAAATAATGAAACATACGCTTTAGCATATTCAGCATGTACAAAAACTGGAGAAAAAATTATTTTCCACGATAAACCATCTATTACACTCTTAAACAAGTTCATTGCAACTATATCAACTTATGTTGTTATGGTAATTGAAAGATAATAAGAAGATGGTGACTGAATAACTCATATCAAAAAGTTTTAAATTAAGGGCCTACATATCAGTTGCTTACAAACCAATATCTAAACAACATTGATTACGTTGGTATTTAGACTTAAGAAACATAAAGATAATATCTACAATAGATTAACAGTATCATAGTAGTTGAACTTCAGTTGTTTTAGCTAAATGAGCAAAAGCTCTAAAGGAAGCAAACCTTATACACCAAAACCTCAAGTAAACTTAGGGTTTGGGTTGCGCAGTTACTTGTATGCCCAAAACTTCCATGAATGACCTAAATATCAATTGCATGGAAAAAATAATAACTAAACAATATCGATTAATTTGGTATTTATATTTAATAACATAGAGATACACTCTCTAATAGGTAACCATTATCATAACAGTTTACCGTCGATTGTTTTTTTTTTTGTAGAACGAAAAGCTCTAACGCAAGAAAACCATTACTGGTAACAAACACACCAAAACTATTGGTACATCCAACCTTTCATGTAGAGCTTGAATATCAATTATATGGAGACTAATACCTAAACAACATTGATTACTTTGGTATTTAGATTTAAGAAATATAAATATTATATTTGCAGTAAATTAACATTATCATAGTAGTTTAACCTCGGTTGTTTTGGCTGAATAAGCATAATTTTTTTAGCAACTTATAGTTTGAAATATATTCATGTATTCATAATAGTTTAATGGGATTCATCTTGATGTAATATGTCATCGCTGTAGATGAAACGTTGGTTCGCCTGTGGGATGGGTTTGGATCGGCTAGCATGCATTCATTTTTTTTACTTAAGCTTGAACCTGCTCCGGGTCTAGTATTTTACAACTCGAGCTCGACCCGTTCACGTCCGTCGGTAAATCCAGCCCGAGACGTGGATACTAATTTTAATATTATATATATATATATATATATATATATATATATATATATATATATATTTATTATATATATTATAATATTTTATTTTATAAATATTATTTTATTTATTATATATATTATTGTTATTGGGTCAGGTTGGACATATAAAAATCCAAACCTGACCCGGCCTGCTTTCGAGTAACAATTTCTAAACCCATATTCATATCATTATATGTTCGGGTCGAAAAAAACCCGACCGATTTGATTAGATCGATCCGGAAAAGACCATCATTGCCATATTTATTTTCCATCCTCAAAAAAAACATAATATTACCGCGAGGTGTAAATTAATTATATTTAATTGATTGATTTATAAATATAATATAACATGTGAAATCTACTTGCATCTAAAAACCACATAGTGTTTAATGACTTTAAATAAAGCATAACATCTAAAATTATATGAATATAAAATCAATTTTATCATTATTACATAGATTAGTGAAATGATTTTTCATATTAAAGAAATAAAAAATCTCAAAATTTAACTTTTGGCTTTGAAGATAGTTTGTAGATGAGTAATTTACATACATTTGTAAAAAACATTTAGTTACCATTTTTAAAATGTAATATGATTGCATACTTTAATTTAATTATAAAAAATATAATTAAATACTTATTTATTTAAATACTTTTGAACATTCGTTAACTTTTGTATTTATACGGGTTTGGGATATAAATCTCTGAATTGGTAGGTATGGTCTTCTATCATAATGCTATCTTACAAAGTTTTTCTCTTCAACTTTCTGTACAACTGAAATATGCTAGATTCATAGTAATATTTATATAAAAAATTACATACATACCATACCATACCATACCATGTATCTCAAGTTTCTCAACCTTGTCGATCTACCTTGCTGGTTTATGTCGTATATTCTCAACCTATGCTCTATGGATCCTTGAACCCATACATTCCCTAAGTCGAAGATGTAACTGAAATATGCATATTGCTTTATATTGTAGGTTCTTTTAGTTTATAGTGTAGGTGCTTCATTATCCCAATTAGTGAAAAAATATTTGAATGTTTATGCTGCATATATTAAGTTAGTAGATTTACTACATGATTTTTTTGTAAAAAAAACTAGCACTATTTTCAATGATTCTATGTCTTGTTTGATTATTGTAGGTTTTACCTTTGTTCCAACGATCTTTGAATCTCGTAATCCCCCAAGAGATAATTTAAGTGTGCTTTCTGCAGATTTTACTTAAATATTTGCAACCGAAGCGTAAAAATATACACATATTTAAGTATAATTTCTTTATTTTATAAAGTTTTCATTACAAAACTAGATTGTAGGTGTTTTGTTATGAAATAAGATTAATCTGGTATGTTTTAAAATTATAGATTATAGAATTCTTTAGTAAAATAGAGTATACAACACATAGTATAATAAAATTAAAATATACATTTTATATGTATATTTAGTGGTTGTAAAGTACATCATATGCTTTATATACATTAATACATCTTACCATAAATCCTTACTAACAATATTAACTACGCTAACTAATGATTTGGTAGGTAGTTGTTAGTTGGATTATTTATGTATAGTTATTGATTTTGAAACAGTGTAGAACCAAACATAGTATTTGTTGCATATAATCACATCTATTGCGTGTATGATCGTATTGGTTTTGCATGACTTGAGGATGTTTCTTCATTCTTCACCCCCCTTTCAAGATAAGAGCTAAAGAAGTCACGAAGACTCATTTTATACATGAGATTTTGAAACAAATAGTTGGCCAGTGCCTTGATGAAGATGTTAGCTATTTCTAGTTTGGTAGGCTCGTGAATAGTCGCATTGTCGTTAGTAGTACCGTATACACCATATATGTATTTTACCATAAAATTTGGGAAGTTTAGCAATTAGATTATTGGCATTGAGTGAAATAGCGGTAAATAAAATTAAACCAATAACACCACCAGTCCATCATAATGAGACAATTATGGTCCTTGAATAACCCAACACATAAGTATAGTTTGTCCTTGCAATTAGAACAAATATTGTTATTGAATTATCAATTTTCTTAAATTTTCACTTGTTTATGTAGATTTTGTTTTTCTCATTTATAATCCTAGTTAGATCATCAGTAGATTGGTGTGTTTTTAAAATGTTTAAAAACGAATTGAAATTATTGTATTTGCTTTACTAGTTAGATTACATTGTTTTCTACCCAAGTTTTGTTAAGTTTTAATTGCTCACTAAAACTATAGTAAATATTCTTAACTATTATATAATTTTGTTCTTAACTTCAGTTACCACTGAAACTGTAGTAATTTTGTTAAATTTCAATTGGCCACTAGAATAGTAATTTCATTATTAACAACTGGTTATAAGTTATTTCATGTTTTACCGATTAGATTGCATTGTTTTATACACATTTTTTTTGTTAAATTTCATATAGAAAATTGTTCTTAACTATTATATAATTTTATTCTTAGCTTTAATTACCGCTGGAACTGTAGTAATTTTGTTAAATTATAATTACCCACTGAATAGTAATTTCGTTATTAACTATTGGTTATACGATACTTTTACGTTTAGATTTCTGATTCTATTTTCTTAGAACTTACCGTGACTATCTCTTTCATAGTTAATATATAAAAATTAAATATAGCTACTTAATTTCACCACGTATCATCTTGGTAAGTAGTGCAGATCTTGTTAATTTAGGATTTGTTGTGGAACTGTAATATCTCTTTGGATCGTTTAAGTTTTAAAAATCGGTTTAATAATATTTAAAATTGTTTGGATCAACTGATTTAAAAGACGGACATAAACCTTGCTAGTTCTAATTTTCAAATATCATTTTAACCATGAACCACAAGAAGAGGGAGGGGGTAACAACTATAAAAAAAATAAAGATAAGTTAGAAATCAAGTAAAGATTATGTTGGCGAGTCAAGTCAACCTTGGTTCCAAGAAATCTGAACCGAAGGTCTGAAAGCATACGATGTACAACCATATTTGACTTCTAACATATGTAATATATAACCGTACCAAAACATGAGTGTCAAAGATAACAAATGCAAGAGGAAGGCCAGTTCGACATCTCATATATTGAAAAAATGCCAATTAGTGTTGATTAGTGTAAACTAGAGCTTAGAACTTTTGCAGCCCATATGCTTTAAGTAAAGTAGTGGTCATAAAAGCTATGATTAGTGGATTCGACATATGAATTGCACAACACACATTCTGAGGGAGAGTTTAGTCCCCAACTTATAAGTTTATATCAGTTTGATAATTTGTCTTAGATAACAAACCAACGAATAAAGGAAAGATGGGGTATGTTGTATTTATATCATACTTACCCATCTCACTCGATACAAGGGTTGGGCTTACGGATAACGTTGTAGGTGTCATTGATTATGGAGTTTGTATTTTCAGTATTTGCAGTCCAAAAATGGACGTCGTTACAGTTAATGTTATGATGGGGGTTAAAGATAATGAGATTGTTAATCTCATCAAACTTGCGATGATTTATAACATTTACATATCTTATTTGGGACGATCCGTTTAAGCGTCCATCTAAAACAATGTTTAATACCTTGAGATTATAATCAAACCTGCATGGATCATGAATAATATTATGCCTATGATATGTTACCTTATAGGTAGATAGTATGCATAGGTCGTACAAAAAAGATGTAGTTTATCCATTACCCGATCGCTACCTTGTACACTTTTTTAGCAAAATGCATAAGACGTAAAATTTTACTCCAAATCCATGAGAGAGATGAGCCAATATTTAAAGACTAAAAGTATTCATTTATAATAATTTGACATTAATCGAGTCACAACAAATTGAGTTGTTTTTTTACTAATTAAAGATCTCATATGCTTACGAAAAACCACATGATTCCAAGTTTTTAGATTTAGAATCTCAAGGTCGCCTTAATCTCCAAAACCTTCCTTTCATGGCATAAACAGAGAAAGTGTTTGAGGGATTGAGATAGATCATTGAGAAACCTAAAAGGAAGGATGGAGATCGAAAACCATTGACTTGTTGAGCTGGAGTCTACCTGTATAAAAAATATTTTTAACATTCCAAGAACAAATATGAGCAATAATATATTCTAAAAGGGGTATGCAATCGTTATAGAAAATTTAACATGTAAGGAGAGGGATACTCATGTATTTTACAGGAAGTGAACCATAATTGTACCATAGGATGTTGATCAAATATTGTCAAAAATAAATATTATTTACAATCATTGTACGAATATTAAAAAAATGTTTTAAAAGTTAAAAAATTGGCCAAACATTACAAAAATAAAATATTATTACCAAACTATACTCAAGTGATTGATGTTTATCAGTATTTAATATTATTTTTGAAACGAATATGTACTTATCAAAAAAATTAGATTTTGTCGTTTTTAATTTTGTTAACTTGTTTTTTATACATAAAAATCCATGCGATTTTTTAATAATTTTTTTATTGATAACAATTTTTATATAATCTAGAGTTTTTAGAACTAATTTCAAATTTAAAGTTAAAATACTAATGAATCATACCACTATTACGCACAAAAATTGAATAAACTAAATAGTGAAGTTTGAAACTATTTGTTTCCTTTCTATAATTGTATATTAAATTTATGTTTGAAGTATCAAATAGAATAAATTCTTTTGTATGTTTAAATATGCGTATAACATGAATATAATCCTAAGTTTGTTCATATACTAAAAGAACAATATTTTGTTCTTGAAAAATATGTATCACAAGTCTAATATATAAATAATCATTTTATTTTATTGGTTATTTGGTATAAATTAAAAAAAGTTAAAATATGTATAAAAAAAATAAGTAAAACTGTAAACGTAAATACGAGGCATGATCATCTAAATAAAAGTAAGTTAATGGAAGAGTTTGTACGATAGTGTTGTAAAACTACTACGACTAGATCAATAAGCTTACACAATATAAAAACAACAAACTTAACACCTTTTTACAATATTTTAAATAAACTAATTTATGTAAAAATATTTCTTAAAACTTAAAAGTTGTGGTAGCTCATGATAGAAATAACTTATAACAAAACATAACAATAAGTATAAATGTTGAAAATTATGGATTATCATTGTATTTGACTATTATTGATAAACGATCCAATTAATAAGTAAACTTAGGAATTAGACTGATCACAACAAATAATTATGAAGATAATTGTGTAGGTACAAGATAAAATTTAGGTTTAATTGAGGATTGAAGCATAAAATTTTAAAACTAATTTGAGAGAAACAGATTAGTGATGTTATGGTCTTTGGTCACAAAATTGAACTTAAGGATATGTGTGCACTCGAGCTTAAGTTATAGCCCTATTTGCATAAAGAGGGCGTTCACTGAATAATTCCTTGAATCACTAAGCTAAATAAAGTTTATCGTTCTGTTGATCAATATCGAGAAGATCAAGTGCTACAACGATAACGGAAAAGAAAGCAAGAAGAAAAATACTACAAAAAATAAATGAGAAGATGTCTACAATATCACACAAGTATGTTTTTACCACGATAATTACATGTTTTATCGCAACAACGCCTATGTTTTTTGACACTAACATGCTACATCGAAAATCCCTCACTGCAACTAAACACATCGTGTTCAACTTGAGGGGTCTTCTTTTGGACATGGACCACATGATATGTTTGGAATTGATGTTTATGTATGTGGTTGTTTGGTGTTTATATGCTATATGTATTGCATGACTTAGGCCATATTAATTACGGTAGGTAGATCATGTAGACATCATATTACACTATAATGATCTTTGTTGTTAAATTAACTTGCTTAAGATGTTGATGAGTTCATGATTAGAAATATTGCGAGTATTTTTTGTCACTAAAAATGTATCATACTATAATGATCTCAATTTCAACATAGCTGATTGTGAACATGAGAATTTCATTAATAAATTGGGCATTAAGTATTTGATCGAAATAAAGAAACCATGAAGCCGACACATCACACCATAATGATCCATGTTGATGAATTGTTATGATATTTGTTCGAGAGATCCCTAATTAAGTTTATTGAAATTGGATCAACAATGAATTTTCTCAAACTCACTCTAGTGCATGTAATATATTTTGATCACCGCGTATGATTTTATTAGCAATGTATAATTTGTGCTTTATGTATTTGGATCCATATTGAAACGATGATTTTAAGAGAAGAAATAAACGTGCAACTTATGTGTTATGTGTTTTAATAGTCAATATATTTAACCCATTAGGTACTAAACACTCAATTTTTAAATAGGAAATTTTTATCTAATAAAGATGACGTAGTAAAGATAAAGAGATGATCAATAACTTGTGATTAAAAGTCGGATATGTTAAAATGATAAAAATGAACATGAAGAGATAAAATCAGTGGACAATGATGACATAATGTGGTGGGAAGAATAATAAGACAGAGAAAGGTAAGTGATCATGTTGATGTGAATATGTTTAGGATAAAAACCATTACTAATAATAAATAGCATATTGATAAGAATTTCGGAGTAAGACGAAGTAATATCATGAACATAAAGTAATAAAAGTTTTCATATGGATAGAAGAAAAAAATAGATTACATGGTGGAAAGACCATTAAATAAGCTTATAAGTCATTACTTAATATTACTCAAATGTCTTACACAATCTGGGGGTAATTTAACCAAAATTTTAATAGTGGTTCTAACGAATAAATGCCAAATGATCTTGTATACATATGTCAGATATCTTTTCATTTTAGGGTTGATGAACCCTATTAATAGAGGTGTAGTTTTTTTATTGAAATACTGATTGAGTTCTAGTAAGATAAAGAAATAACATTATTTTCATTCCTTAAATCATAAGTATTTTAGTCTTTTTCATTATTGTTATTCACTTTGACAAAGCTTTCTCTCATCAAATTTGGTAATTTATATACGAAACTTTGTAATCAACTCATACCAATGGTATTGAACTAATGACCAGTAGATAAAGATCTTTCTCGCGTAAAGTATGTTCTTAGACCTCTGATTGTGATCCATAAAATTCTAATATTGCTTCACCAACTTATGAGAATAATAAGGTGATCTATTAGTCGCATTAATATTTTCATGTTAGTCAGCAACTTCATTAGTATGAGTAAATTCAGCAATAATCTTTTAGGTGATATGTATATTTTTATTACATTTAGTGGGAAAATATATTGAACAAGATAATTAATGTTCATCATCAGAAGAAACATTATCATTATTGATATCGTCTTTATATTTTAAAAATTCATTATCTCATGAAAAAATTAGACTTTCATCCAAAAAGAATAATATTTTGTGAGGTCCTAAGTTTAAGCTTTTGGTTTCTTCCGAAATCCCAAAAATAAGTTTTTTACATAATTTATTAAAGACACTTTCAGTAGTATCTAACGCTTTTATTTTGATAGTCTTCTTAGGTGCGTCAAGTGCTTCATATTTTTTATTGACAAAGTTGTCAATTTTCCCTTGTAGATTTTTCTATCTCATTGTTTTTGTTCTTGATATTATTTTGGTAAGTATATAAGAAATACTCGATTTTAGAGTTATCTTTTGTCATTTTTTCATAATCGATTTTAAGTTCATTGATATCCCACTAAATTGAATAAAATCTTTTACAAAATGAATTTTGTAAAATAGTATATGAGCGCAATAAATCGATTTTAGAAGGATACATAGTTTTACCAATAAGTATTACAAGATTATAGTACCTCTGAAAATAAAAACATGTTTGATTATCACACCAATAAAATATATATTTAAGAAATATGATAAAAAAATATACCTTAATGGTGATCTTAGTTTAGCGTTTTATTGAGAGATTATTGGATTTTAGTGAAACACAAAATATTGAATAATATTTTTTATTTATGGTTTGTTTTATAATATTTAGTAAGACTATTTAGTGTGGTAAAAGAATATATAATATTGAATTATATTTTGTAATGTCAAATAATTATTTGTTTTATAATTCGAATATAACAACAACAACGTTTTTGTTATTTATATTATAAAATTATAATGTTTTTATTCATCTTTTAAAAATATAAGAACATAATACCAAAATATTCCTATGTGGAGTGTTATAAATAAAAAAAATTTAAAATACCACAATCAATCATCATTCATCTTCATTAAATAATAAAAATATTATTACGATTTATTCAAATTATAGTATAACTATGAAAAGTCAGTAGTAAATTTTTGTTACACCAAGAATATGTCAAATAATATAAACTGTATTCTCGAATATGGTTTGAATATCCCTCTAATTAATATATATAACATAATATAATGAAGTTGAGAGAACCTTTACCTCCAAGAAAGGCTTTCTTGAAAACAAAAAATCTCATATACCCTAATTTATAGAAAACTAGAGGTAATGTCAACATTATTTCTCAAGTCGTCTTCAACTATCCTTTTGTCTTTGAGAGGACTCTCACCAACTCATGTATTCTGAAAACAAACCAGAAAGCACCTAGCTCTCAACCTGCAAAGTAAATGATGGGAACAAATCAACATGATAATTAGATTTTGCACCAATAAAAGACAAGCTTTCCATATTTAAATCAGGTTTATAAAATATAATATAATAACCATCAAATAGAAAATTTAAACAATTTCTCATATATGAGAAATAATCTAGTTTATGAACAAGTACGACAATCTATATTTACCAAAACAACATACCATGGCAAACAATTATGTTGAAGCCATTATGGTTTTACGGGTATACTAATATTCATGAAGATATCATTTTTTCTTTAAAAGATAACCTCTCATCTATTGATTTATTGGTAAATGACAAAAAAGTTCTTGAAAATATGGATAATCAAACCTTAATTAGAATTTTTTCCACGGGAACACCAAAAATGACAGACATCCAAAGGTTCTATGATAGTATTGGATTAAAATGGAAGATAAAATCTTACTTTATGGGATAACAGGCACCTAATGGTCGAGATTGAAATTCAAAAAGATGACAAAGATATATAGAGGTGCGATGTTTTTATAATGGCTCAGTTCACCATGAGAATTCTTAAATGGATCCCTACTTTCCACCCCAAAAAAAGAATCGTCAGTCACTCCAACCTGGAGTGCCTTCATTAGAATTACAACCTCCATGTATCAAGAAGACACTATCAAAGCCATAGCGAAACACTTATGTAACCCTCTCCAAGTTGGGGTTCTAAAAAACAGAGTTATGTTTAACTTCTACATGGCTTGGATTGAACTAGATATTTCAAATGAACCTATAACTAAGGTATGGATAAGCTTTGGTAAAGATTAAGGTTTCTGACAACCAGTTGAGTATGGAACAATGCCAAATTATTGTTCAGTATGCAATCATATAGGCCATAAGTCTACTAAATGCAGAAAACATACTAACCAAATCAAACCCAACCTACATATGTTCAGCAACCTCTTGTTGCTCAGCATATTAAGCGAAAGGAAACACGAAAACCCAAGCTCAAATCTATTATAGTTCAGGTTTTTAGTATCCTTTTGTTGAACCCAAATCCACAGAAATTACTACCTCATCTAAGCAAATCATAAAACAAATGATGAAAACCACACACAAGCCTTAAATTGCCATCAAACAATCACAAATATCCAAACTTTACCCAAGAGCACCCTTTATAGTAAAACCTCGTAGCATCAATACACCATAAGTAACATTCAGACATATGGAAACATACTCATACCAGAGTTTCAAGAAACAATAATAAATAAAATTAGTAATTAGCTGGACGCAAGTCTAAGTATCACAACCACAAATGAACTTGAACATCTAAGACAAGATACGCTATCTCTCAAACACATATCAACTTATAGCTTACCTTCAACCCCTACTGCTCCTGTCAAAGATTCAAATAAAATAAATAAGCTCTCTAAAAGACTATCTACATCAAAAGTATTACATTTTAAAGGGTCTTCCAAACCTTTAATCGACTCTCATAAATGATAGTATACATACTTTGTTGGAATGTTAGAGGTATTGGGAATAAATCCATTGGAAGAAGAATAAAATCAATTTGTAAAGTTGAAGAAGTTGATTTTATAGCAATTCAGGAGCCTCTGCTTGTTGTTCATCACTTACGTTTGACTGCAAAGGTCCTTTGATTTCAAATTTCAACATCAAATACATTTAAAAAAATTGGATGTTGTGGAGAAATAACTTTAAAGTGAAAATTCTATACAACCATGATCAAATGATCCACCTTCAGGTCACTCACTCATCTCCTAATAAATCTGTTTTGGCCTTAATTGTATATGAAAAATGTATCATAGATCACAAGATTGAGCTTTGGAACTCTCGTAGAATGGCGATTGATTGCTCTAAAGACTGAATAATAATGGACGAGTTCAATGCCATCACTTCCCCATATGAGCATTTATCTTGTTCATCTTTATGCATTAAAAACATGGATGTTTTTATTGAAAGCGTCAATGATTGTAGCTTAAGAGATGAAAACTACACTAGTTCTACCTACACATGGTCTAACACACACAAATGAAAGATATTGGATTTTATGTTATATAACAATGCTTGGTCTGACTCATTTGAGTAAACAACAATCAAGCACTTGGCTATAACTTGCTTAGATCACTCTCTTTTACTCATTTATTTTGCCAATGATACTACCAAAATAAAATCTTCTTTAAATTTTTAAATATGTGATTGTTACATCTTAAATTTATATAGTTAATAGAAATCAACTGGCAAGATGAAATGGCAAGTCCCTATCTTTCTTTTGGCAAAACGTTAAAAGGCTTAAACTATTTCTTAAAGGATGGAACAAGCAAACTTTGGGTAACATTTCTAGTGCCATCTCTCAATCTGAAGAATAAGTCTTCTTTTTAGAGAAGTTTTTTACCAATTCAAAGACTTAATATGATAAATTTAAGTTGGTCAAAGCTCAAGCAAATCACCTCCAAATAATGGCTAGAAAAGAAAACTATTGGCAACAAAAAAAGTAATACTAGTTGGACTTTAAATGGAGATAGAAATACAATATCATTTCATAATTATGTCAACCGAAAAAGAAGGAAAAATCATATCAATAGAATCAAAGTAAAGAGTACTTAGGTGGATAATCCAAATGAGATTTGTGAATCAACACTAGCCCATTTCATGACAATCTTTAATGAAAATTGGGAAACAATAGAACTTTGTAACTTGCACAACATCATCCCAAAGCTAATCACAAATGACAAAAACAAAACACTGGTGACTCATCCTACTAATAATTATTCTCAACTCTATCAAATCCCTTAACTCTACAAGTATGGTTGGAGTTTACAGTTTTAATAAAATACATTTTCAGACTTGTTGGCATATAATTCTCAACTCTATCAAATCCCTTAACTCTACTAGTCTTTTTATATTAATAGAAGATTTTTTTATAAGAAGCATAAAGAAGATTTATGAAACTAGCAGCAACATAAGATACAAAAAAACAAGCTCTACCTTGATCCTATGTTTGGTCTTTCTTGATGACATAGCAATCTTCATTAAAGATTCTGCCACCAGTCTCCACAACATGCTGTATCAATATCAAGAAGCTTATGTTCAATTTATAAACAAAGAAAAAACTTTTATAACTCCTTCTACAAGAATCTTAACAGCAAGATTAAATAACCTTAAGTTACTTACTTGTTACAACATCAAAAGTTTGCATTTGAACTACCCGGGAATCACTATCAACCACAAAGTTAAAGGTACTCATTTTGAAGACTTAATTTTTAAACTCATAAAGAAGACGCAAGACTAGAGCCAAAACCTATTTTCCAATGATGGTAGGCTAATACTTATTCATATTATCCTTCAAGATTATGCCTTACTATTATATGTAGAGCTACAATCTCCCAAAATCAACCATAAAAAGAATCGAATGTATTTGTAGTAGATATTTATGGGGGTTTAATGAAAACTACAAAGTCATTTACTGGGCTAAATGGCACAAACTTTGTCTCCTTTTTGAAGAATGAGGTATCAACATAAGGAAAATATATGATTTGCATATCCCATTCTCATGTAAACTATGACATAAGTTCATAACAAATAACTCTCTTTGAACCAACTATATGCACAAGAGATACTGTTAAGATAAACACCCACTGTAAGTCACCAATATAAAGAATACTTCAAATACCTGGAAAAGGCCAATGAGGATTAGATCTCTTGGGGAAAGCTTCGTTTTCTGAAATCTTGGAAAGGGAAATATTGAATTCTGGTTGGATAAATGGTGTAATACTCTACCATTAATCTTTCTTAACAGCTCTGAAGATAATTCATGGTATATTCAAGACCATGTTGAAAACTTCTATCTTAATAGAATGTGGAATATAACCAAACTCAACTATTCAGTAATCCATTCAGACATTAACAGAACTTTAAAGATAATTATTAAAGACCATGAAGAAGACAAACTGCAATGAACTCTTACCAAATATGTAAACTTCAATACAAGAGTAACATGGGACAAACTTAGCGCTAAAAGAGACAAAAATGTGATCTACAAAAGATTGTGCAACAACTTAACCCCAGAGAAGTTGTCTTTCCTTATTTGGAGAATGTTAAACTATTGGATATCAATAGATTCATTCCTTAAACATATGAACTTCCATATGGCATATAAATGCCAGCACTGTAACAACTCTGAAAAACTTAATCATTTATTTGTCAATTGCAACTTATATTAACAATTTTGGAGCTACTTTGGAAGCCTACTCAATCTAAAATTAGGTCAAGACATGACCCTTCATCACATGGTCAGGATTTGATTGTTGCATGAACTTACTCTCCCTAAACTCATATATTTCTCACATTTATAGGAAACATAACTTGGCTGCAGACTGGTTAACAAAATGGAAAATGAAATGCAAACAAAAATAGGATCTCAATTATATAAAACTACTCAATCAACTTCGAGCAATAGTTATGCTCGATAGCCTATAAATTGTGTCAATTAGAGACATACACAATCAATAGCAGCTCTTCACCAAACTCTGTTACTTATTCTATTTACTAATATTTACTTGATTTCTTTATTCACTAACATCTCTTTATGCATAAAGAAAATTTTGACAAAAAACATTTCAGGAAAAATTAACAAACATACATATCTCAGCAACTGACTCATTCTCTCTCCAACACAACATATCACAAATCCAGACTTCAAAATACAAGCTCCCAGACTTTCTTATTTCAAATTTAGCCTCAATATTCTTCAGACTAGCTATCGAATTATCTTCATTATTAATCGATGCCTTAATGACTTCTCCACTTATCCAATTGATGTATTACTATTATATACAGAGCTACAATCTCCCAGAATCAACCATAAAAGAATCGAATGTATTTTTAGTAGATTTTATGGGGGTTTAATGAAAACTACAAAGCCTTTTACTGGGCTAAATGACATAAACTTTGTCTGTCTTACAAAGAATGAGGTATCAACTTAAGGAAACGATATGATATGAAAATTACATTATCATGTGAATTATGGCACAAGTTCATAACAAATAACTCTCTTTGGGCCACCTATATGCACAAGATATATTATTTAGATAAACACTCAATGTAAGTCAACAATATAAAGAATACTTCAAATACCTGGAAAAGGCTAATGAGGATTAAATCTCTTGGGGAGAGCTTCGTTTTCTGAAATCTTGGAAAGGGAAATATTGAATTCTGGTTGGATAAATGGTGTAATACTCTACCATTAATCTTTCTTAACAGCTCTGAAGATAATTCATGGTATATTCAAGACCATGTTGAAAACTTCTATCTTAATAGAATATGGAATATAAACAAACTCAACTATTCAGTAATCCATTCAGACATTAACAGAACTTTAAAGATAATTATTAAAGACAATGAAGAATACAAACTGCAATGAACTCTTACCAAATATGTAAACTTCAATACAAGAGTAACATGGGACAAACTTAGCGCTAAAAGAGACAAAAATGTGATCTACAAAAGATTGTGGAACAATTTAACCCCATAGAAGAGCTCTTTTCTTATTTGGAGAATGTTAAACTACTGGATATCAATAGATTTAGTCATTAAACACATAAACTTCCATATGGCATAGAAATGTCAGCATTGTAACAACTTTGAAAACCTTAACCATTTATTTATCAATTGCAGCTTATCTTAACAGGTTTGGAGCTATTTTGGAAGCCTACTCAATCTAAGATTAGGTCAAGACTAGACCCTTCATCACATGGTCGAGATCTGATTGTTGCATGAATTTACTCACCCTAAACTTATATATTTCTCACATCTATTAGAAACATAACTTGGCTGCAGAATAGTTAGCAAAATGGAAAATGAAACGAAAACAAAAATAGGATCTCAATGATTCACAACTATCCAATCAACCTCGAGCAATAGCTCTGCTCGATAACCTAGAAATTGTGTTTATTAGAGAAATACACAATCAATAGCAGCTCTTCACCAAACTCTGTTACTTATTCTATTTACTAATATTTACTTATTTTCTTTATTCACTAACATCTCTCTATGCAGAAAGAAATTTATGAAAAAAAATATTTTAGGAAAAGTTAACAAACATACATATCTCAGCAACTGACTAATTCTCTCTCGAACACAACATATCGCAAATCCAGACTTCAAAATACAAGCTCCTAGACTTTCTTATTTTAAATTCGGTCTCAATATTCTCCAGACTAACTATCGCATCGTCTTCACTATTGATCGATGCCTTGTTTAAGATCGAATTCATTAAGGTGGGAGCTGCTTTACCGACATTGAAATTCCATTGAACCTCTATAAGTTATTTTGGTCAAGTATGTTAGTGTCCAAGGCATTTTGGGATAATGTTTTAATCCATTCCCTTTGGGCCTTCCAGTTTTTACCCATTGACCAATTAATAAAATTTTATTTTTTAGTTTATATATATATATATATATATATCAAATTTTATATTTTGTTTAATAAAAATAATAATAAACTTTTTTGTCATCAATTTAATGTAGAAATCCATACAAAATAAAATTATGTTATAATACTAACATGATATTATTTTAATTGATATCATCTACACGTGAAACATGAAATAAATTAGAAAAATATAATGGTTAGATAGATTGATTAAAAAAATTATATTGTATTTATGATTAGATAGTTTGGCCAATATTCTCTAAGATTAAATAGTTGTATATTGGATTATACCCTTTATATAATAAAGATTATTTTGTAAGTGAGATCATCAACTCATATGATCATAAACTAATTCTATGGTATCAGATTTTTTCTCTTGAAAAAATATAATTAGTATACTAATCATCATCACCATCAAGGACGATATTCATGTATGATATAAAGAAAATAAAATTCTTAAATTCGAAGATGAATCCACTTCATCCAGCATATATCATATCAAACATGCATAACAAGATCATAACACTCGATTACACAAATGTACCATATTTATCTTAGATCAAATTGTTACGAATCCACGCATAGGTGTGCAAATTCGTATATCATATAGACGGAACCACCCAACCCCAATCGCGATGATGAAGGTTATGTTTAATGGTCTAAAATTGATGTTTTAGTACTATAATGGATTTATAACACTATATCCAACAATATAATGGCATGTATTCTTAAGAGCAATATTACGGCTCGTGCAACATGGTTAACGATAATTGTTTTTATCAAGTGTAACAATGGCTAACAAGCCGCAGTTCTGGAAGAAGAACTCACAAATATAAAATTATCGAGATGTTCATACATGGATAAATATTTCCAAAATTGAAGGATATTGCGGACCAATATAGATAAGTTGGTAACACTGTAAGTGAGTTTCAATTAGTGCTACAACTTATCTGAAGGCTACCAAGAGATATTTTTCATGGTTGACACATTCATAAATAAAATCTTGTCGATATTGGATGTTGATAGAAGCATACTTCAGTTGGATTAACACCACCAACAAGTCCATTAAAACCATAGTCGGACAGTTCTGGTTAACTCGCATGTACGATCCCTGGCTACTCAAAACATCACAACTATTCCACCAGGTCAAGCACAGTATAATCACATGACCTATGATCCACAATGGTACATGGACTCGGGAGCATTGCTCACATAACATCCAACCCATGTAGAATCATGTCTCACATTATATTAATTTTAAGCACTGTTTTTGTCAATGATAATAATTATATGTCAATAAAATGATAGGTTAATGACTTCTACCACTTGTTTAATAAATATTATACCATAAACAACATACTTTATTCATCCTCCATTATAAAAAACATTATTTGTTCGAAAATTTATTCACGATAATTATATTTATATTGAGTTTTATCTTTTTGGTTTTTCATTAAAAGATCTAAAGAATGGCAATCTCCTTTCACGGTACAATAACTCAGGGTATCCCATATCCGATTATTTCATCGAATACCTCATTACTTCACACTACCATTAATGTATTATTCTTGATATTTTAGTTATAATTTTCTTATAAATTATCACAAAATTAGTTTTCATTTATTTATCATTTGTGTTAATTGTTGAATTCTAAACGATTACCACTTTATGATTCTCAATCTATGACTTTTACAACATTTAGCATTATACACTTTAATTTATGGACGTCTCTTGTATATATAATATCCAGATAAAAATAGTATAAAGTTAATTGATAAATTCACTCAATATATATGAATGTACCCTCTCAAATTCGAATTTAAAACATTTCAAAATTTTATGAAGTTCCATAAACTCGTGCATATTCGATTTGGAAACATCATAAAAAAATTTCAATATGATATTGAAGGTGAGTCTGATACCTATGGATTTAAAACATTTCCCACCTCCTATGGTATAACCTTCCGTTTCTTTTATCCTTAAAACTCCCTACAAAATGGTAAGATTGAACGTATGAGAAGAAATCGTAATGATATCATTCGTGCTCTCATCATTCATGACAATCTTCCTCTTATATATTTTGTTAAATCTCTTTACACAACCATCTACCCCCATAATATATTACCCTTCGAACCCCCTAACTACCAAACACCAGTCATTACTTTTTACAACTTCCAACGCACATATGACTATGTTTAGGTGTTTTGTTGTACACATTATTCAAATTTATCTACCGTTCAATAATATAAACTCTCATAATTTACCACCCACCATTCTACAACTACTTCACCTCTGTCACCCAGCTCATCACCATGATATAATCTTAATCTGTGACCTCCCAACTTTGAACCACCCCCTCCCCCCCGCCAAAACAAATTTACCCTAAATTCTCAGTGTACCAAAACTCAACCCCATGTAAACCTGATCCAAACTTTGACTCACTAAACCAAACCTAATATTCAAGATTCACGCTTATATCCGTTATATCTATCATGTTCCTACATATCTTCTTAAAGCCTCAATAGATCTTCAATGTTTATGTGTCATGCAAAGTGAATTCAATTCTTTGAAGATTAATTATACATGGGAACTGGTTCCCCGTCCATTGAGCAACCCGCTCATTAGATGTATATGGCGGCATAAATTCAATGATACAGGTTCTTTGAAACATTACAGAGCATGATTAGTAGTTAGTAGAAAATCACAAACTATTGCCATTAATTGTCATGATATCTTTTGCCTAATTATCAAGACTTCAACAATAAGAATTGTGCTATATTTGAAATTATCAAAAGCATGGCCAAAAAATTAAGTTGATATAAAAAATATGTTATTACATGACATAATTCAAGAAACAATACATATGAATCAACCACCAAGGTTCATCAATGAGACATACTTGAATCATCTATATTTTCTCAAATATTCATTTAATAGCTTCAAACAAATAACCCAAGCATTGCACGCTCATTTTTTACGTTTCTTACATTATAAGGTTTTTGTAATAACATATGTGACACATCAATATTTATTCTTCAGAAATGAAATACCATGGATTTTCTAATTTTGTATGTTGATGATATTATATTAACAACATCAGATGCTGACTTAATAAAGAAAATTATCGACACACTCTCACACAATTTTGCTACGTCATATTTATGACCATTTTACCATTTCTTGGATATCTCGGTTCAAATGGCCAGCTATGATGCTTGTTTTTATCCCAACTGCAATACACTTGTCGTGATATTTACTTGTGATATCTTAAACCATATATCTATGTACACATATAAAACGTGTAACGATATTTGTTTTCGAATTTAGCGTATCATCATAACCAATTATTACATGGATGACACGTTATACATGGGCTTAGTTAGGGCCATACAATAACTTACTCTCACTCACATTTCCATTTTATACATACTCCACGAGAGCCAAACTTTGGCTTTATGAAACAAATACTCTAGAAAATAGCAACCTACAATTTTACGATTAACTCTAGAAGCTGAATATAGAGGAGTTCATAATGTTGTAGTCAAAGCTAGATTAATTTGAGATATTATTTGTTATCTACATGTTTATATCACGAAAGCCAACATCATTTACTGTTTCAACATATATGTCGTGTACTTATCATAAAACTTAATCCAACATCAACGACCGAAATACGTTGAGATAGAAATTCACTTCGTATGTGAAAATATATAGATAGGTTAGGTCCAAGTTTCCCAAGTGTCATAATATTTCTAGAATTTGGATATATTTACTAAAATATTTCCTCAATAATATTTTCAGTCATTCATATATAGTTTGAGCATTTGTTGCACACTCACTCAAACTGTACAGTTCTATTAGAGAATATATTTAGTATATTATATTTATGGTTTTATAGGTAAATATTCTTATATTTTATTTATGTTTAGATAAATTTATCAATATTCATATATTTGTTTGGTAGAAAAAATATTAAATAAACTAAAATAGTTCTTACAAATACTTGGGGTATACCTCGAAGATTGGCTTTGAAACCTTAAAAAGAGTTACGAAAATGATAATAGATATCAAGGCAAAGAGAACTGAGATACAAGAATATAAAGAAAAAACAAACACTAATTTAATGCCCCAAATGCCTCATATAGACGGTACAAGAGAAACATAGTCATTATAAGTGTAGATCATGCATAACTAGTGATTATTTATGGCGACCACAACATAAGGGGAGAGGTGATTGCACTACAACAAAATAAGAAAATTAAGTCAGATATCAGGTATATATAACACTTGTCATACAACTTTGGTACTAAGGAGTCTGAGTTGAAGGTCATATAACATACAGAGCAAAACTGTATAGGCAATTTCAATAGGGGAACAAAAAAATGTTGCATTCTGTTTTCGATAGACGTTATATATTAGCGTGCCAAAGCAATAACGCTAAAGATGACATATTCGAGAAGTAAGTAAGTTTGAAAACTCTATAATCCAAAAAAGTCATTTAGATGCGTTTAGAGTACACCCGAGCTTGGAAATTGTTGAGACCCATATACTTTGAGTGAAGCTATAGTTATAGATTATATGATTGATGGATCTGGTATTGTAATTTCACAAGATACAATCCATATGGGATTTTAATCCCTAACTTATAAGTTTGTCTCAAGTATATAATTTTCTATGGATCGTAAGCAATAAAGTAAATTAATGATGAATGATATTGTACTTATTCCAAACCAACCTGGCCCACCAGATACATATGGTAGGCATTCATATTGATGGTTCAAATATCTTTGGAACTAATTTAAGCTTAGTGTGAGAATAATTCAAATAGCAATTCGGACTATCATTCAAAGGGCATTTTCGAAGGGCTTTTTAGACTTTAAAATAAAATTGCTTTATTATCTTTTGACTAAGCAGTATATCTACTATCGTGGGTTGGTAATTACTTAAACTTGGAATCGGCCCATAACCCAAATGGATCGTTAACACTTAAAACCTTGACCCGGCCTATGACCCTAATTATAACTATAAATATCATAAGAAACCTCATTAAATATGGAAGATATTAATAATGCCTAAATTGAATACCAACTAAACTATCTCATTACTCGCTACAAAAGCATCAAATATTTTCTTCCAACTACTTGAAATAACCTTTCAACCACATCACATATTTATTATTTTGATGTATTTCAACCACATCACATATGACATTATATGTGTCTTTGATTATGAACTTTGTGTTTACATTCTTCTTTTTTGGAGGGAACCCGCAACCGCTACTCAGAGTGCAATGAGTGCGCACATGGTAAACCCTCAGTCTGACGCAATAGCCTGTAAACCAACGCCATAAGGTAAACCACACAAGGTGACAGGCTCAACCGAGAAAGCGTATGTAGAGGGACTCGAACTCATGACCTTTGGTCACAAGCATGTCTTACTCAACCAAATCGGCTACCCCCTTGGGGGCCTTGTGTTTACATTCTACATGTTCTAATAGGGGACGTTGTTGTAGTTGATATTAAAAGGAAGAAGAAATATAATGAGGTTGTTAATCTCTTAAAGGTTACGATGATTTATGGCACTTGTAAATAGAATTTGGGATGGCCGGTTCTAGTGGCCATCTAAAATGATGTATGAAACCTTGAGTTACTTGTCAAGCTTGATTCATAAATAATATCTTGCTCGTAATGGATTATTAGGGAGGTAGGAAGAAGCCACGGTTCGTACCTGAAGAAGGTAGACTCTCTATTACAAAACACTACCATGTATATATTGCTAGCCAAAGACCTAAGAATAAAATCTTTCTTCAAGTCTAAAAGGAGGATGAGCCGAGGTTTGAAACCCAAAAGTTTTTAATTTTATTTTTTTCGAGATTAATCTAGTCGCACTAGATTGAGTTATTTTTTCACTAATTAAGGACCACAAATGTTTAAGGACAACGTCATGATTTCTGATTTTTAGGTATCCAAATCCACCTTCCATTATGGGCAATGTTACATTGGACCAAGCCACCTTAGACGTTGGACCTTCATCTAATAGCTTATCAGAGGAAACATAAGAAGGATTGTGATAAGTTTTTTAGAACCTTTTCACTAGGAGGATGAAAATTAAAGACTAGTATACGTGGCCAACAAAGAGAGCATACTTGATAATCTTGAGCCTTTCGACATAAGAAAGGTATTTAGATATTGAAGAACCTATATGAGTTGTGATATACTGAAGGAGAATATAAAATTCGTTATAGAAAAAATCATGTGAGAAAAAGAACTCCCATATATTTTACGAGAACTCTCATCATTTATAGTTGGCATGGTTTCGCGTGGTATGATCTCTCATCATTTGTAGTTTGCATGCTTTCGCATGATGTGGCCTCTCATCATTTATAATTAGCATGGTTTCGCATGAGGTCGTCTCTCATCATTTATAGTTAGCATGGTACCGCATGATATGGTATCTCATCATTTATAGTTGGTCTGGTTTCTCATGATATATCAGTTACCCTGGTTTCGCCTGATATGATCTCTTATCATTCATAGTTGTCCTGGTTTCGCATATACCGTCTCTTATCACTTGTAGTTTATCTGTCTTCGCATGATGTGGTCTCTCATCATTTATAATAGACATGATATGGTCTCTCATCATTCATAGTTAGCTTGGTTTCTCATTATATATCAGTTTCATTGGTTTCACAATCATAGTTGGCATGGGTTCTCATCATTCATAGTCGGTATAGTTTCTCATCTATCGTTTGTACGTCTCTCGTAAAAACCAAATTTAAAAATATCATTAAAGAATCTAGTTTTGTTCGTCTTAAAAAATAAAATTAATAATAGTTTCAAATGTTTCGTTCAAATTACAGTCCTAAAAGTAATTTTTAAAAATTAAAATTAATATAGATATATATATATATAATATTATTTTGTATAATATGATATTTGGTGTATCATAAAAAGTAATTGAGTTTCAAATATTAAACACTAAAGTTATATTTTTTTTAAATATGTAAAATTAAAAATAGTAAATGAATAATTATTTGGCTTTTTACTACCCTTCTAATCTTTATAATTAATTTTTGTCTCCTACGAAAAAACCTATAAAGAAATGGGTTCGAGACGTCACTAGAGATCTTATCTTTCTCAGTATGATGTCTCTGTGTCTGTTCTTTGCACAAGGAATGGGGTCTCTCTATCTTTTGTATCGTCTGTTTGTGCCATGTTTGGCCAATTCTTTAATTCTGACTTGTGGCTTTTAGGTGGCTTTAATGCATAAAAGGGATTTTGTAAGAGTAAATCCATGTGAGCAAACTGAAGGTGATAAGTAGATAGATTATCAGATCTTTAGATAAGAAATTTTGAATATAAAGATAATGTTATTCAAATAGAATGACCATTAATCACGGTCATTGCTTAGCGTCTTGGTAATATAAAGTTATCAGCCTATGTTTTTTGCGTTGTTGGCTACCTACCTCACCCAAATCAACACATCAGCACTCAATATAACACTTAATCTCATCTCTTAAGTTAATCTTCAATCCTTTCTGACCATTGGTCCTTAATTTAAAGGAAATGGTTGTTGTCTTCCTCTTGTTACTTTAGTTGAGATTATATTAAGTGTTATAAGCTTGATTGCTTCCGGTCTAAATGCATTTCATTTATTTAGTATGGCTTTGGCTAAATTAGGTTTTTTTGATAACCGGTTCTAAACTTCAAAAGCGTACTAAAATTGTTTTTTTATCCCGCCGGTTAAAAGGGTTTCAACCGACGAAAAAGCTTGATCCGGCGGTTGAGAAGGTCTCACCCGACGGTTGAGAAAAGTTCGACCGTCGGATAAGAACAAAATAGTAAAAGTTAAAAAATACTTTATTTTTTGGGACCGGTAATATGTTTTGAACACGAATTTAACCAAAACCATTTAGTATTTAAGTAGGGTAATATTAAATATCATGGATATATAATGTACACTTAACATAAATATTATTAAAAAAATATTAAATACAAATAAGCGTTGAGATGTTTAAAAAAAATATTTAAAAATAATTGTATATTATTTTGTTATAATAGCATATTGTAAATTTTAGAAAGTAGTATAGAAAAAAATTGTCCGTAATTCACATAAATATCAACCATATTGTATTTGTCGACACAAAAGATTTAGAAATGTAGAATGGTTTGAAACAAAATTATTGGTTATACCTCCGTTTTGACATAAACAAAAACATAATGAAAATGCAAAAATTTGTTAGAAAAAAAATATATGACGGACTAAGGGCTAGACTTATCATTATACTTAAGTTTATTCATATATACATAAAGATGTTCATGCATTTCAAAAATGCAACGATCAATAAGTAATATATTTGTTATGTTAATTTAAAAAATAAATTATTTAACAGATAAATTGCTTAACACCATACGTTGGTTTGAAAATATTATTCGAGATTGTACGCTAAATGTAATATGGTATATTTCATGTGCGAAACATGATGTACGAAGTTGTTATACATGGTATATAAAAGTCAATATAGTATAGTCGTCATAAATTTATATGAAATTCGCGAAACATGACACAAGTTGCCAAGTGCAAAACACATATTACTAAATTTACGAAACATAGTGTACTAATATTGTGAAACTTAGTATAAGCGCTTTTGAAAAATGCATTTTGCAAAACATAGTATATTAAAATTATGAATCATGATATATTGAAGTTGCAAATTTTAATGTAATCATTTATGTGAAATGCAAGTTCGAAAAAAAAATTGGTAAACAAAAATATTTCTCATCATCTTTATTTTAAAATAATTTATCTCGATTTTATATTCAAAAATTATTTTTTTGCGAAATATGGTATATTAAATTACAAAACATATTATTGTCGTTAAGTGAAATGCCAAATATCGAAATATTATTTAATTGTGAAGCATGATGTAGTAAAGTTGTGAACTATATGTATTTATGAAACAAAGTATATTGAAGTTATGAATCACGATATATTCATGTTGTGAAATTTAATATAATTGTTTATATAAAATGTACATTTTCAAAATATGGTTTAAAGTTGTGAAATATGTTGGATTCAATTTGCAAAATATATTATAATTATTTTTGTTAAAATTCTTAATTGTGAATCATGGTATGTTCAAATTACAAATTATAGTATATTTAAGTTGCGAAACATATGTTTTCAAGGTAGAAAATGCGCAATCTAGCTTGAAGCGCTGCATTAGGTCAAACATATTGAATTTTGAACATTTTTTGAAAAATAATTGACAATTTTCTTGCGATTTTACACTCAACTATAAAATGATTATTAGATAGAAACAAATATTATATCGTGCATGCGCATCAATTGGAAGATTTTTGTGATTTCGTGGGTCATTTTTGCAAGCTGTGTTGGAGATATTGCTGGATAATTATAAGCTTACCGAAACGAGCAGAGTTGAATTTTCCATATGCGGTTGTGTAAGTTAAACAACACATGGACTACTATGTACCTATGAACTTTCAATAATTTAATGTGAATATCGATGAGTTTATTTATGTATGATAAACAATCATTGAAAACGACTATCCATCATGCATCGCGCTAAACTTACGAGAGAAAATAGTTGTCGTGAAGTATGCGTTTTACTTTGGATCCTTTGGTAACTTATGTGTAAGTGCCCTAAGAGATACTTAAAACATTTTATATTTTTGATCGAGGGCGTGGTAGAGGTGATAAAAGTTACGTGGATAACTCTACCAAAAATGATATTTCTTATTTTGAACATGTCGAACAAGAGTGGACTGAATCAAGGCGAATAATGCGACCACTCTAGAGGTTGGTACACCAATCGTAAAATTTAGAACACCGGTTGGTATATTTGGCACCACTATTAGAACAACGGTAAAATAATTCATACTAACTTTGTCGGAAAACTATTGACTTTATCAGGTGTTAGTAAATATCAGTTATGTAGAGCCTATCAATAGTGTAGAGATTAAAATATTCTATAAACCGCACATACCATCACACATGCACCCTTATATTACTAATGTAGCCAATTTTAAAAACGATAGAGAATGTATATTTAAAACCATAACTATGGGTTTGTTTGGAAAAGAAGGTGGATGGTCATTTGCTAGAGAGAAATTAAGGTCCGAACTTAAACGAAACAGAGAGTTCTATTAACAAATTTATGGTAGCAATGTCAAAATTAAAAATATAACACGTTTGTGACACTTTTAAGATGTTGCTCGACCATAATATTGAAGGATTTTGCAAAACTTTCAAATAAATATTTTTCTATCTCGCATGATGAGAGTGTACTATATATTTCTCGCTCAAATTAACACCATCTACGGTTGAAGAACCAAAAAACACCAAAATTGTTTTCATGAAAGAAGATTACTCCATTCATATACATCTTTATAATGGTTATTCAATATTTATTTATTATTCAGTTTTTTATTTCTTATTTATTCTAACCACAGATTACTTTATAAATCAAACTATGTCAGTATAGACATTAACCAACAACATATACTCCACTTTATAGTTGGAATAAAGATGAAACCTGTTGGATTGCCACATTTTTAAAACGTTTACCTCTAATGGTCGATTGTGTACATAAATTAGTTTTTGTTATTAATAATTATATATAACACGTTTATCATATGATGTATGCATTATCATATTTATGAGTATAATTTATTTTAGTATAATTCCATAAAAATGGTAATAACAAGTTTGTTGCTGTATTCTTTTACTGAATCATCGTTCAAGTTAACTTTTATTAAACCTAATGTCCATCACTTGCAAATGTAGTTTCGTCTTCAAGTTTTATAAAACTTAGTATTCTTTTATTAGTCTTCAAACAAATGGTGCACGTAATATTTGCGAAATACAACGTACTGCATTCTAATTTACAAAACATGACGTATTCGATTTTTATAAAAACTAGTATTTTGTTATTGAATTTATGAACCATGGTGTACTCAAATTTGTGAAATTTAAGGTATTCAATACTTGCGAAACATGATCTATATCATTTTGAAACTAATTTTACCCCACATTTGAAAAATGTGTTGTACATAATTTGTAAAACATGTTGTCTCTAAACCTATGCAGTATTGTATTGTTTTATGTTGTGATATCGTAATTTAAATGTAAAAACTGATTTTAAATTTAAAATATGATTTTGCCACCTCATGGCGAGTTTTATACTAGGGTTCTCTCAAATCACTTTATTTATATATAAATGTTATATTTCAACATTTTTTTCTAGATTAGGATTCTTTATCTCAAAGAGCCGAAGAGTCCCACGTATGTAATTCTTTTCTCAATGTTTTATTCGTCATTTTGAATCCCTTCTGCATATAGATATTGTACTTCAGCAAAAGTTTGTTCAAATATAACTACTTGAAAAAAGTCATTCAATATGTACCGGAAATTTTGTAGTTTTTAAGTAAGAATGGATTTTAGTTTTCAAGTTGTTATATTTGACATAATTTTTTGTAGGACTTTATCGACATTTTTTTGTACAAATTGATATGTTTTGGTAGGATTCTACCGAGCTTTAATTTCAAATGTTTTGTAATTTTGTTATGAACATATTTTGCAATTATGATAACAATATGTTTTTAATTTACACATATGTTTATCTATATTTAGTGCATGTTTGACATTTTATTAATAAAATATATAGTAATTTTAGTAGTGCGTGTTTTGCTAACATTTGTGGAACCTAGTGTACCCTATTACATTTACGAAACCTAATTTACCGGTTGCAAAACATGATTTATGTAATATCTAAGTGATATTTTACTCGACTTTATGACCCATAATGTATGTATTTTATAGATACCACGTTGTAAATTGTGAAATATATTATTTTGTTAAGGTACAAAATACAACTTTATATAAAAATTATGATTTTGCCACAAACTAGCAAATTGGTAATTAAATGTAAAACCTAAGTTCGCCATACATTGGCAAAATACATCGTTAAATATAAAAGATAAACACACCAGACTCAAGAAAATCATTTTAATTTAAAAAGTGTATAGAATCGTATTAACTAATCAGTATATTTTTGTTTCTCTCTTAGATTTTCTATTAATTGATACACACTCTCTCGAATAGATGAATAGTCATCGTACTATCAAAATTTCTCACTTCTTTTCTTAAAATTTCCCTCACACTTCCTTTATTATCATCACCAAGGTTAGTTATCTTAGTTTATACTCAATTTCTAGTCTTTTCGTATTTAATGTATGCCAAATTTTAAAAATCATCATCTATTTAATAAGAGTTTATCGATACTAGTCTATTGATACTAGTTTTTAAATTGAGTATGTTTATAAAAATGTAGTTTTTATAGCATTGATGCATCAAGTTGCTAATTTTGCAAATAGTAGTTTTTTATTATAATTTTAATTAGATATTGATTAACATTTCGTGAGTTTAACATTTGGAAACTTAATATTGATAGATATTTTGTAATGTTTTAGCATTGCATTTTGAAAATTCAGGTTGTTTAAAATTACACAAGTTTTGCAAATTTGCATTTCGCAAATAATAACAGTTTGTTTCATAATTTTATATAACTTGATTTGCAAATTTAACTACTATGAATGTTTCATTAATTTTACAATAATAATAATATGTTATTAATTCATTGTTTATAAAATATGTTTAAATATAGAGTCTTTATTCGATCCATAATTTTTTCTTTACATATAGTAATCAAGTCCAAAAAAATAAAGACACTGCATATCAAAAATACAAAGAACACACATTCCCACACTATCTTCAAATCATTGTTTTATTTATAAAAAAAAGACTACCCATTAGAAATGTCAGGACTTAATAGTCAAACTGATTAAGGCATGCGATATTGACTGAACAGTGTTCCGTTCGGTGAAACATATATAAAACTCATAAAAGAACGATATCATAGTCAAATGTGATACATAATATATTTCATTTACAAAAATAAATCTTTTTGAACTCATAATGACGGATGGTGAAGAAGAAAATTCAATAATGATTCTCACGTAATTCTTGAAAACGATGCACATAAAAGAAGAATATAAACGATCTTCCTAAATATCAAACTATAAGTTAATGTATGGCCAACTAAATTTATTGTAACTAGATATGTATACATGAGAAAGTTTTGGTGGGATTACATTTTATAATTTCATGCACCCTTACATTTCATTTTGTAAGTTTATGTATAATATGTTTACCTCATAAGCCTAAAAAATCGTAGGCTATATCGCAGTACTAGTGGTCAGTAACTCGTATTTTCTATAAAACTAATTTCTATAAATTCTAATCTAATTATTGATTCTTTGCAATATTAGGTGCAACCATTTATTTTAGAACACACAAAAGTAACAATTAAAGCAACAGAATTATACTTAGTGTAATATTGATTGAAGTGGTATGCAATAGAAAATAAACTAAGAATGAAGCTTAATTATTTCATTAAAAATAACATATTTTGAAAATTGGTTCAAGCCTTGGTTCGCAAGTTATTTACCTATAGTTTTGCAACTTTTTAGAAATAACATATTTTGAAAATTGGTTTCCTCAAATTACACAATTTTATTACAACATTATTTTGTAATTGATTTACAACTATTTATTGTTGTATATATTATATGCACGTGTTTCACAACTTTATACATCTACATTTTGTGAGTTATATATAAACTATATGTTATATTGTTTAATCAAACATTTTACGTTCAAATTTTTAATAGAGCTACGGTTTCAACCAATGTAGAAAGTGAGTCGTTTGAAATAGAAGAAAAATATGATACAAAAGATGAAGAGGATGAAGAGGATGAAGAGGAACCAACATAAGAAGAGGTTAAGAGTCTATAAAATAAGAAAACTCGTCAATAAAGATGCTCAAGAGTCCAATGATAGAGAATATAATGAGAGGTTCAAGGTGATGTCATGAAACACACCATAAAAGGCTAATTTTATGGATGTAGTTAATACAAAATATCATAACTTTTTTTATAAGTGTTGAAAATGTTAACATTTCGAAACAACTTTTTACCTTCAAAACTAACATGATATATGATGGAACTTTCCTAAAAATTAATGGAATCATAGCCTCATCAAATATATTGTCAAAACCGAAGTCATATGACCCCCTTTACTTATATCTAGTGATACTAGATCACGCGGCAAGTATAATGTTATTTGAGAAATAATAGACTAACCTAAAAGCAATATTATGTAAGCAAGTCTCTCATACGTGCTGAAACTTGCTACTTACAACTAGAAAAAGTAAGCCTTATTTTAAGTCGTCATGGCCAGAAAGATAAGTTTATATTTTCACATACTATTATTGTCTAAACCTTTTTTTTGTTTAAAACACGTAAAATAAAACACTATATATATAATCAACTTATGATATGGTTACTAGAGTTTAAGGGTTTTAATGTCAACTTCAAGCCATGTAATATCATCAAAACTCATGCATTGGTAAAATTCTAAATAAAATTTCAATTATAGACCCATACCTTTGGTTGATAACCTCAAACCAACATGCCGAACAGTCGAATGTCCAATAACTTTGGCTATGGCACATAAATACAACTAATCTCTCATTCGAGGGATACACTGAGTTAAGATATAAAATTTGGTTTGCACGTTTCTAATAACGAGTCTGAATATTAGATGACTATGGTGGGTCTACAACTCGTTTATATTTTTAAATTTGGTGGGTGAAACTTCTAACAGACCCGCAACTCATTATCAATCACGTCATAGGCTAAGATAAAATATCAAATGAAAAATGTATCCCATAGTTAAATAAGCTATATTATGAAGAAACTACGTTTGAATAGGTCATGTATAAATAAGTACCAAGCTTGAAAACAATATAACATATGTGATTAGTTCATCGATTCAAAAATGTTGGTCATCCTACAAGAGAAGCTAGAAACATCACATTATGGCAGAACCTCTCATACAAACCAAAAGTATGAATGATAAACATAAAAAATAAAAAAACTGACATTATGTTATATGAGCTTACCTAGTGGAATGTGCTTTATCACACGATAATATAAAGCTTGAAGCATCAAAATATGGCAGGTAAGTATATATGGTTAACATAGACATTATAGAAGCAAAATCTCACTAGACCTATCACGCGTTGTTTAGATCCGAATGAATTAAACTTTATTATGGGATAGTTTTATAAAGATAAAGATGTCGCTCACTAGGGTAACAAAATATTACACCATCGAGTTTTCCTTGTAAGGACTTATGACCAACTTTCTAGAAGATATAAAAACTATGGTTAAATTTTGCAACATCTGTTAATAGTTTTCCAATGCAGTATAAATCCATACAGTTCCCTTTGAGTCGATATGAGGTATCAGTCAATTCGACGTGTGAGGCTTATATATATTTAGACGCTTATTAAAGGCTTCAGGTGGTCGACAATATCTTCTGGTACCGGTGGATTATTCCTCTAAATGGTTAGTATGAGAACCTTTGGCCAAAACTTAGAAAAATGAAGTAATATAGTTTCTCTAAATAGATATGTGTTGTATGTAAGGGTTACCTCAGATTATCGCAACTAAAAATAGATTGCAATTTCAAAATACTCCTTAAACATTTTTTTTATAAAATAAAGGTTAAGCATCATTTTGTCATATATTCCACCCTCATGTAAACAAACAAGTGGATGTGACAAATAGCATCATCATTGAAGAGATTTGGTGGATTCTTAAAGGTGCAACTAAGAAGTGGAAATTTTTATTCTAGACTTTTTATGGGCATACCAAACTACCCCACATAAAGCAATACTTAAAATAACATTTGTTTGTTTATGGAATGAAAGTTGTAGTTCAAGCAAAAACAACATTGCCTTCTTTTCGAATCACTAACGACGATGAGAGAAACATTATTGAGGAGCCTATGACCAAACTTGGTTTAAATAAAAAAAAATATCAAGGCGTAAATCTGTATGATGCACTACAAAACACTAATGATGAGTATATATAATTCCCAATTCCTCTTATGAAGTATCAAGGTAAGTGATTACATACTCAAACATGTGTTCCTTCACACTATAGATAAGCTGTGTGGAAAGTTAGGTTCAAAATGGGAAGGACGCTACACAATCTTGGTCAAAATCAAGTCATGAACTTATAGACTGCTTAATTATGATGGTCAGCCTTTACCTCATTTATGGAATATAGAACACTTAAAGTTATACAGTTCTTAAATATATAACATTATTATTATTATTATTATTATTATTATTTTCCGGAGGGAACCCGCAGCCGCTACTCAGAGTGCAATGAGTGCACACAGGGTAAACCCTCAGTCTGACGTAATAGCCTGCAAACAAACGCCTGAAGGTAAACCACACAAGGTGACAGGCTCAGCCAAGAAAGTGTATGTAGAGGGACTCGAACTCATGACCTTTGATCACAAGCAAGCTTTACTCAACAACTCGGATACCCCCTTGAGGGAAATATATATATATAACATTATGTCAGCTCTATTATGTATTTTCTTATTTTTAGTTTTTATTTTTGTATTTGAGGTGCACTTATCTACCCCAGTGGTGCATAAAGGTTTTAACGAGGTATTTAAAAAATTCATTTGTCATTTAAATTTGCATTTATATTACGCCTTCCGATAAGAAATTCTAAACTTGTACTAAGCTCACGCCTTTATATCTATCTTATAATTTTGTAATTGATCATTTTGTTAAAAAAGACCCATAGTCCTACAGAGAGTCAATTATGTTCGTTATTATGCGAAAACAGATAATTATATACAAGCAACTCAAACAAACTTGTAATATTTTATGCGTTTATGTTTGCTCAAACCATACAATATTTTTTTTTCTCTAGAAGCCACCTAATGATGGGGAGGATATCTCACCCCCTTGAACCTTCAAGGGTGACATAACTAAAAGTATTTGTTTATCGGAAGCTCCAAAAAAAACTTCATCTAAAGAAGTTTGTTCCTTATACCATTTTTTAAATATTAGAATACAAAACTTATCACGAGAGACTCGAAATAATAATTATTTAATTACCAAATCCAAAATGTCATCATATCAACCGTTAGAAATTAACGGTTTGGATATATGATTAAGTAAGTTAAGTATATTTAGGCTAACACTTAAGCATATTCTAAATGGTCTTAAATAATGCAAGCATGATTTTAGATATATAACATAATATTCAAATAAAAAAAATTATTTCAATACGAGGACTTGTAATCTTAGAAAAATAAGAAAATATATCATCTTAGAGTTTGGAACATGCTAACAATTTTTTTTATAAAAGTACAACTAGTCATTCGTTTTTCCTACTTTGTTTTAAGATACATCAATTTATTCTTCCTCTCATTCATCCATATTCTCAACCTCCAGTCAGATCATGGACAACTACGATGTGCAAAAAACTCTTTTGGATAACCGAGCTGGAGGGACATAAAGAAAAGACTAGTCTATGTTCCAATTGGGAAATTCTTATGGATTGTTGAGAACCAAATTAACATCTAATTTTGTGCACGTCTTTGGATCCATATTTTTCCTACCTTTTTTAATTCTAAATATTTGATTTATTTCACTAATATTCAGATTCCAGTTTCTCTCTTATCATTTGGAGAACTTCATCATTGTGTATCTCATTAACAAAAAGTGGAACCACGCAAACTTCATATGATTTCTTTTACTTCTTCACCAGCTATTGACTCAATTAAATGTTTATGAACCAATGAGCTAAATATGTTGATCACATGTGTAGATAGATAGTTGTATTTATACTATAGTTTTTTCCCTTTCTAACGGTTTAATTACAAGAATTATAACTAAATATTTGAAATAAGCACTAAATGGACTAATCCAAAATTATTAAACTAATTCTAATTGTTATGTTACTTTTAAAGTTTTGAAGATGAGATCAAATGCAAATCACTATTATAATATCATTACTAAAATTAAAGTGGTATATTAATGAAGTAACATCTGAAGTTCATTAATCGAGATGTTAAATGACATAAACTCAATGATACGGTGTTCTAATTAAATACATAAACTATTATTCATTTTAGAATATTTAAGAAATCTAAAGCTACTATTGATGTGGATAATCTTTGTGTGAGGGTAATTTTGTCAGGAGTTTTGTATTGTTTCAAAGGTATTTAATGTTTGGGTAGTTTATAGTGAGAGATTAGAGCTGCTTGGTTGTATTAAATGTTCATCACCCTCATTAATGAAAGTTGTTGGGTATTTATACTCTTAATTATAGGTCACATGGGCTTTCGGGTCACACTTATGAATTCAAGTCAAGATCAATGACCCATTAGTTTTTAAGAAGGTTGGTAATTAGCTTAGTCATGAAGTGATTTAGTTTTTAATACATTAGTCATGTTCAGATGGTTCAGTGGGTGGTCTTTGTCCGAATTGCCCCTGTCCGGTTTCTACAGTGAGTGGTGAGAAAATCCGGACTCATCAGTAGCCCTTTTTTTAGGTTATGTTCGAAGGCCTTTGAAAAGACCTAAAAATAGTTCATGTGCAACCGTAACCTCATCCAGACAGATTTTGAATTGCGTAACGATTTTTTCCGGACTGATGAAACTCTCAAAAACTGAACAGTTTTGCCAGATATCGTGGGATACGTGTCCTTTTCTGACTCGCCTCACCGGCCATTTTTCTCCTAGAATGGCGCTTCCACTTACTTCAAAAAGTAACCTCTTAATTAATGTTGGTGACATCAGCGCCGTCTTTAATCATTGCATCTATCTTTTTGTATTCTCCTAGGTATCAAAGCATCTTTTGTTCTTTTAGTATAAATTAGTTCACTTTTCACTGTTTTATCATCTTCATTATCTCTACTCTGTAAATCTTTAAAGCTTTTACCTCTCAAAAAATCCTTCTGTTGGTGTGAGTTTATGTTCACAGCAAGAAACGTCCTAGTAAAAGGTGGGTGGCTCAACTTGTCGGAGTTAGAAAAAGCTCAAAAAATTGAAAGAGAAAGGCGCATTGCTGCAGGCCTTCCTGTTTCTCCTATTGACAAGTCTGATTCACCAAGTTCAGAGCCTGATCGGGGTTCATCTTTTGTCAAAAGTTCTAAACCCATAAGGTTATTCCAGCCTAACCTTTCTCCAATCGCTTCAGGCTCATCGGTCCAAGAATCAGAGCCCGTTGTTGAACCAGAGCAGGCAGTTACAAGCTTTAAGAGGCCTTTCTCATTTATTGCCATAGGATCAGACGATGATATCTCCCCAGAGAAGTTGGTAGATCGACGAAGGGGTCGTTTGGTGAAAGGGCAAGATAAACCTCCGAAATCCACGCCTTTGAAGTATGGGGCTAAAAGTAAAAATATAGGGTCAGAAGCACCCATTAAAAACCCCAAGGACAAGTTGTCCGGTCCGGAAGCAACCAGTTCAAGCCTTCGGAAAGAGGCCTCCGGATCTGAGCCCCAGCCGGACTCCAGACCATAAGAGGAGAGCAATGCCCAACTATCCGGAGGGCCTACTGAGCCAACCACTAGCTCTTCTCTCCCAAAAATAGCTGATAATCCTTCCATGGTAATGGAAGATGTAATGGAGGACAACATTGAAGAAGCCCCTTTTGAGACCGATGTATCCGGGCAGTCAAGCGAAACTGCTATCATCAAGAAGAGCAAAGGCAAAGAGAAGTTGTGTTTAAAGCATCCGGATCTACCTGAGTGCCTTGAAGGAAAAGTGGGGCCTTGTTTCCACAAAGTAAGTGTCAAATACCTGCTAGCCATGCAGAAGATCAACTATGCTTTTATTCATACAACTGAACTTGGCCTGATGAGGACGAAGTGGGGGATTCCAGAGAATGTTAAAGTGAGGATACCAGTCGATCCGGAGACGCCCATGGATTGCAAACTTAGTGAGATGGTCTTCTTCACTGAGCTATTCAACTGGGGGCTTAGGCTTCCCTTAGATCCGGAGATCGTTAGATACTTCCACCTCATAAAGCTCTGCCCAAGCCAATTGAGCCCCAACGCTTGGTATACGCTCATGTCTTGTATTATGGCCTCCAGACTCTCCGGAATTCCCCTTCCGTTGGAGCAATTTACTGCTGTAGTCAGCCTCTGCAGAAACCATGTCATCCCCTTCTATCACTTTAATATGGGCGATTATTAAAGAATGGTGGACGACTTGCTTGAGTCAGACAAGAACTGGAAGACTCAATTTTTGTTCATCAGTGGTGCCTGGGAGAACGGGAAGAAGATTAAGGTCGGTACCAACCCAAGTATGCTTACCAGCAGATGGCGAAACGATGATAAAAACTACGTTACATACTTCCATTTTTATTTATAACAAATTTGCTCGTCTAATTTCTCTTCTTTTTTTTACAGTGCTGCCTAAGTATTTCAACGACTACTTAGAGGCTGGGCAGGCTACTTGTGCCAAACTAAATGCTTGGGCTGCTGAGAAATGGGGAAACCGCTTCCACAACTGTTTCACCGGAGGCAATTTAACAAGATCCCATCTCTGGAATACAACCGACCGGAGGGACTTGTCCTGGGAGGAATTAATCACTCCACCCCCTCTGGGGGTGATTCTTTGGAAGACAGAGGGAAAAGATGGAAAATTGGTCTTGCCGGGCAGAGCTAAAGCCCCAAGTAAGATGAAAGGCAAGAAGAGAAAAAGCAAGCAAGGTATGGTTGAGGCCAAACCTACCGAGGTGGAGGAAGCTGTCCCAACAAACCCAGGGGGGCAAGACCAAGGACAGATTGATGTTGCTTTGTTACAAGTGGTGGAGCATGAAAGCACCAGGGAAGTGGTTGGATCTCCAAAACCTCCCAAGAAAGACAGAAAACAGGGAGCAGAAGGCGGAGAGAGGGAGACCAAGAAAAAGAAAACCTCCAAGGGAGATGAAGTTTCTCTCCGGCCTCTAGAGCCCCTGCCTCCAGCTAACCCAACTGACCCCACTCAAGCAGAAGAAATTCCCAGTGACTTTCACACCGGAGAGAGTGCCGGAGGGGACATCAACATTGATGGTGTTAATATTAGTTGTCTCCAAAATATTGGTCTTTACTTTGAAGATCTTGACAAAGATTATTTTGTTGGACCCTACCTCCCCCCAAGCTCTTCGAATATCGTTATATTCAATGGTAGATCTTTTTCTATTTCAAGTAAGAGAGACATTGTCACCCACACCTTGCTGAGCAATATTCAGGCAGTGCTTACCTTGGAGAAGCAAGTGCGAAATCAGTCGGCCATCATCAACACACTCAACTCCGATAAAGAGAAATTATCTGGTGACCTCCTTAGTGCCAATCAAAATGCTAAGGCACTGAAGAAAGAAAATGAGGAGTTGAAGAAAAATCAGGAGGACTTGGCCACCAGGCTGGCCACTTCGGAGGGAGTTGTCAAAGAACTCCAATTGAAGCAATCTGATCTAGAGAGAAACCTTTATTCTTCAAAAGAGGAGGTGAAGGCCAAAGACAGCATCATTCAGACCCTAACTAATGACAAGATTTTGCTTGAAAACACTGTGTCCAAGGCTGAACAAGAAAAAGATGATTTGTTAAAGGAGCAAGAGAAAACAATCCAAGCTAGGATTGATGCTTATACTAACAAATTATAGACTCTCAGGAGGACAGGTATGTTGAAGTCAAGTCAGATATGGTCCTGATCTTTCATGAGAAATTTCCGAAGAGGACACTGGGAGATTTATGGAAGTTTGTAGAGTATGAAGACCTCCCATTCCACACAATGGCTGATGGTGACAAGCATAACTACTCCAGTGGCTGTGATGACACAACTGATGAAGAGGAAAAAACCGGGGAGAGTCAAGATGAAGAAAATGATGACCCAAATAAGAAGAAGCCAAGTGAGGTTTGGCCATCTAAGAAAGCTCAGTCTTAAAGTATTAACTATCTTTTTAATTTTTTGTGATTTGAACCAAAATCCTTGGATGGCCAAGGCATTTTTTGTAACCATGTCCGGCCCTTGTCCGGATAAACCTTTATGTTTCAAAAATTCAAAGTCCTTGGATGACCAATGCATTTTGTATATTTTAATGGGTGGTTTTATTTTACACAACTCTTGCATTGTTTCATAGTTTTTCAACTTTGGTGGCTAATGTTTAAACAGCTCTTAGTTAATTTACAAGTATTTTAAAGAGAGAGTGTTTAAATTCTCCGATGACAAATGTTTAAGTAGTCATCACTTTACCAATTCAAAGAAAACTATTAACTTAAATACTCCGAATCTTTTAAGAAGGCATCAAATTTTATAAAAAAAAAGCCCAGACACCTCATTAAAACCTCCCCGCGCCACCAGGGTAGGAAAGAGTATGCCCCCAAATATTTACATGGACTTTAAACAAGTAAATATTTACATAGTCTATTCTAAATACAAACGGAGGTGTTTAATATTCCAAGGGTGATTCAAAATCCTCCCATCTTTATTTTGGAGCCGGTATGTCCCAGGCTTGAGTTTTTCACTAACCACATAGGGTCCTTCTCAGGTTGGGTCTAACTTGCCGAACTGCTTCTCTTTGGTGTGTAAAAAGACTTTTCTCAACACTTTATCCCATTGTTGAAAATCCCTTCTCTTAATTTTAGAAGCAAACATGCTCCTCATCAGACCCTGATAGTGTACGGCCCTGAGGTGAGCCTTAACTCTTTTTTCCTCCATCAAGTCAAGCTGGCCTCTGACTGCCACTTCGTTAGCGTGTTCGGAAAAATTATGAACTCGAAAGGAAGGAAGAGTAGCCTCTATGGGAGCTATGACATCTATCTCATATACTAAGGCAAAGGGAGACTCTTGTGTTGCAGCCCCGAGAGTGGTCTGGTAGGCCTATAGTACTTCTTGTAGATAACTCGGCCATTTCCCAGCAGCTCCCTCTAAATTCTTTTTAAGACCGGATCGGATGGTCTTGTTAGCCACTTCAACTTGACCATTTTCCTGTGGGTGGAAAGGAGAAGAGAAGTAGTGTTGGATGCCTCTAGAGGCGCAGAAATTCTCTATTTCCTTGTTATCGAATTGTGGCCCATTGTCTGTGGTTGTCTTTTGTGGAACCCCAAATCTGCAACAAATGTTAGATAGGATGAATTTGATAACAGCTTTCGAGGTAGTTCCTGCCAATGGGGCTGCTTCGATCCACTTCGAAAAGTAATCAATGGCAACAATTATAGTTCTGCACCCTCCGGACGCCATATGTAGAGGTCCTACCAAATCCAGCCCCACCGAGCAAAAGGTATTGGCTCAGAAATTGACTCCAAAGGGACATCTGGGGTATGAATTTCATTGCTGTATCGTTGGCATGGATCACACTTCTTCACCAGCTCCTTGGCATCTTGCATTATGGAGGGTCAGTAGTACCCAACTAACAAAACTCTTCTAGTTAGAGCCCTGAATCCACAATGAGTTGATCCCTCACCATCATGTAATTCGGAGAGCACTATTTGAGACTCCTCGATCCCAAACATTGCAAGAAGGGTTTACTATAGGATTTTTTTATAAAGAACATCTCTTAAGATGACAAAACCACGAGCCTTGTATTTTATTTTCCTTGCTATTGTTTTTTCCGGAGGCAAGATTCCATCTGAGAGATATTAAAGGAGAGGAAATCTCCAATCTTGGGGTTGTGTAATTTGTATATTCAAACTTTTTTCTTCCTTATCCGGGTTGATTTGAATGGATGGACATTCTTACACGTGTATCCAAGGGTAGGACTCAGAGTAGGCTATGGTTGCCAAGGAGTCTGTTAGCGTATTTTCCATCCGAGGTATGTGCTCATAGGTGATACTTTTGAAATTAAGTGCCACTTCTTTGAGGATGAACAAATATTTAATCAGCTGTTTTTTTTTGCTTCGGATTATCCTTGTGCATTTTGGATAAGAAACTGAGAGTCACTCATTAAACTGACCCTTTTGGCTCCACAGATGAGAGCTAATTTCAACCCAACTATAGCAGCTTCATATTCGGACTCATTATTGGAGACTCTGAAGGCAAAACATATAGCCTGGTACATCATGTCACCGTACGGAGAGGTTAAACATATCCCAGCACCACAACCCATGGTACTTGATTCACCATCAATTCGGATAACCCATATTTTTTTATCTTTTACATCGGTTGCTTGCTTAGTACCCCTGTCTGAATGGAATTCAACTAAGAAATCAGCCACAGTTTGAGCTTTGACTATTGTCCGAGGGGCAAAATCAATATCGTAGTCTCCCAACTCTACTGACCACTTGGTCATTCTACTTGAAATATCTGCCTTTTGAAGAATATTTTTCAAGGGAACAGAAGTCCGGACAATAATAGAATGAGCCTGAAAATAGGGCCTCATTTTCTTCGCAGCAATCACCAGAGCTAATGCTAATTTTTCAAGCTTCAAATATCGTTTTTCTGCATCTATCAAGCTTTTGTTGATATAGTACACCGAACGAGGGTAATTATCCACCTCCTTTACCAACACTGCACTTATAGCATAATCAGAAACTACTAAGTATACATAGAGGGTCTCTCCATCAACAGGTTTAAACAAAGTCTTGGGAGAAGACATGTGCTTCTTAATCTCATTGAAGGCATCATCACACTTTGGAGACCAGTTAAAGTCTTTTGCACCTTTCAAAGTTTGAAAAAACGGGCACATTTGTCCGAAGACCTTGAAATAAAACGGTTTAGTGCAGCTAGCCTCCCGGTCAATCATTGTACTTCTTTAATATTCCGAGGAGGCTCCATTTATAGTAAAGCATTAAGTTGGTCTGGATCAGGCTGTATCCTTTTCTCACTTATCACATACCCCAAGAATGTTCCGGACTGTACTCCAAAGACACACTTTTCTGGGTTCAATTTTAAATTTAGTTTTACCAAGTTGGCAAATGTTTCCTGGAGATCAGCCAAGTGTAGTTCTTTATCTACAATTTTCACCATCATGTCATCAATGTAAACTTCCATGTTTCTTCCAATCTCGTCAGCAAAAGCCTTGTTCACCAACCTCTGATAAGTAGCCCCAGCATTTTTTAACCCAAACGATATCACCTTGTAACAATGGAGGCCCCTATCAGTAAAAAATGTAGTATGTTCTTGATCCTTTGGATCTACTTGAATCTGATTATACCCGGAGAAGACATCCATAAAGGACAACAGCTTGTTTCCAGATGTGGAGTCCACCAACTGATCAATTTGGAGGACCGGATATAAATATTTTGGGCAAGCTATGTTGAGATCTGTGAAATCGATGCACATACGCCACTTACCATTTTTCTTTTTTACCAACACCGGATTGGTTGTCCATAAAGGGTATTGAGATTCCTTTATGTGCCCTATTTTAGTAAGCCGGTCAACCTCTTGAACTATGACATCAGCCTTTTCCTTAGAAAAGGCTCTCCTCTTTTGTACCACAGGTGCTATGTCCCTTCAGATGGATAATTGGTGTGATATAACGTCTGCTGGTACTCCGGTTACATCAGTGTTGCACCAAGCAAAGACATGCTGATGGTCTATCAAGAAATCTAACATTTTACCATACAATTCTGATGCCATCTTGGATCCTATCTTGAAACTTTTTCCCTCAGCCAGAGAGTGAGTTTCGACTTCTTCAATTGGAATTAAAACACCAGGGGCCTCTCTGGGGTCATCAATTTCACTCTCTCCCCCAGAGGGTCCCTCAAACTGCTATTCCTCATTGATTCGGACTGCCCCCAATATTCGATGGGCCAGTGTTGTTGCATAACATTCTCTTGCCACCTTCTGACTGCTTCGAACAACTCCCACTTGTCCTTGTACAGTATATTTCAAACATTGGTGGACTGTTGAAGCTACAGCATGCATCCTGGAGAGCCAAGATCTCCCCAAAATGGCATTATAACAAGTGGGATAATCCACCACAATAAAAATTATTCTAACCATCTTTTTAAAAGGGCCCTTGCCCAACAAAACCTCCTCCTCGAATTCCCCAATCACATCTGCTGAGCTCCCAGTAAAACCCATTATTGATCTGTTCGAACTCTGAATCACCGCCAGATTTTTCATTCTTTTGTAGGAAGCCAAAAAGATAATATTGGTTGAACTTTTGATGTCTATTAAAATTCGTCTTATGTTATTGCCCCCAATAGATGCTCCTATGATAACAGCATCCTCATGGGGAATAACAATGTCCCTTAAGTCGTCCTCATCGAAAATAATAAAAGGAAAAGGAATTTGTGACTGATAAGAAGTCATACCTCCTTCCAATTGGGTAGCTAAAGTATGAACGTGTCTCTTTCTTGAGGAAGCAGTTGGTGCAGGCATGGTGTCTCCCCCGAATATTGTAAGTGATTCAAAAAAGCTGATAAGTCTGGACACCGTCTTGCAACATTCTATGATAACACCCACTTTATTCCGGGTTGGATCAGGGTCTAAATATTCTGACTCTACATCAAACCTTTTGAATATTACCATAGCCCCATCCGGAGCCGATGTGCCTGCGTTGTTAGGACCAGTCCGATGAACGATATCAGGCTTGTTTCCACTTCTCCTTTTAACATAAGCTCCCAACTTTCCTCTTTCAATCAAATTCTGCACTTCTTGCTTCAACGCAATACAATCTTTGGTGTTATGGCCAATATCATGGTGATATTGACAGAAGCAATTATTACGGCTCTCCCTAGGGGATTGTAACGCAGCCGGCCTTCTGAAATGTACTTCATCTTTTGTTTTGTCATAAATGGTGGCTACATGTTCTTTCAACTCAGCAAACCATTCCAGTTGAACCCAAGGCCCCCGCTTATTTCGAGACTGTTGGCTCTGGTCAGGTGAACATAGATGGGATTGAGCCAACCTGTGTTTTGAACCCAATGCCTCCTTGACCCTATTCCCGGACTGTTGGCTCTGGTCAGGTGAACCTAGATGGGATTGAACCCAAGGCCTCCTTGACCCTATTCCCGGACTGGTTTTGGTTTGGCGCAGCTGGAGCAAACCTCAACTGCCTGTGTACCCTTGTTTTCTTTGTTTCATCAACATTAATTTGTTTACCAACCTGATTCAGCAGACCTCCCCATGTCATGGCCTTTTTCCTGGTTACTGAATCAGCCAAATTTCCACGGTTTAAGCCCTGCCTCAAAGAAGCTATTGCTACTTAAATACATAAACTCAATGATACGGTGTTCTAATTAAATACATAAACTATTATTCATTTTAGAATATTTAAGAAATCTAAAGCTACTATTAATGTGGATAATTTTTGTGTGAGGGTAATTTTGTCAGGAGTTTTGTATTGTTTCAAAGGTATTTAATGTTTGGGTAGTTTGTAGTGAGAGATTAGAGCTTCCTGGTTGTAACTTGTATCAAATGTTCATCACCCTCATTAATGAAAGTGGTTGGGTATTTATACCCTTAATTATGGGCCACATGGGCTTTCGGGTCACACTTATGAATTCGGGTTGAGTTCAATGACCCATTAGTTTTTAAGCAGGTAGGTAATTAGCTTAGTCATGAAGTGATTTAGTTTTTAATAAATTAGTCATGTTCGGAGGGTTCGGTGGGTGGTCTTTTTCCGAATTGCCTCTGTCCGGTTTCTACAGTTAGTGGTGAGAAAATCCGGGATCATCAACTATTATTAATGCTGGATTTATAAGTCTAATTTATGACTTGTCCATACTTGAAGGTTTTTCCACGTATATATATATATATATATATATATATATGCTTAATAATTTTTTAAATTATATAATTTTGATTTAAGAAATATTATTATATTGTGAGGCGTCTTTTGGTTCTTAAATGAACTTTAGAACTTATCAAGATATTCTTTTGGAGTTCAAACAACAAACTCGTACTCGCGGTTTCAATATTCATAGGTGATGAGTCAATACTCAAAACAAATATTACCCATACGTTATGGGAGTTCTAAAATTATTCTAGCTATCAGGTTTTACCATACTTGTTGGTAGAGTTCATATTAATTGGTTTTAGGGTCTAGATCTAGATGGGGTACAATGTGGGTGAAATTATGAGATGTTTAACATGATGAAATAGTTATGCTTAAGATAAATGGTTAGTGGTTAATCTTTATAAATCAGGTGGTGTGATATGGCTGAGCTAGCTATGTATCAAATGGTGTGACCTAGTTAGAGCGACTTCATGTATCAAACAATATGACCTAAATGAATCATGTGGTATGGCTGAATTGAAGTGGATTATTTCTTTGTATCAGATAAGGTGATTTGAATGGATCATGAAATATGACTTGATTGAATTGGCTTTATGGAACATGATGTGTGACCTGATTAGGGTGAGTGAATGAAGGTAATTTAGGGGAGGTTAAAGTGGTATTTATTTGAGACGAGGATTTTTAAAATGGAACCAAAATTCCAAAACCGTGTAAAACATTGGAAATATCATGGAATATAAGTATGCACATATTTTTACCACTCTTAGGCCTTTTAGAAATAGACCAAAAGAAAATTTGTGCGGGCTTTCATGCCCAAAACTGGTAATATCGTACTAGTACAAAGTCAAGTTGGTCCATACTTATACATTGAATCAAAATATACGACCCACATATTCCCAACAATTAGTATAAACTTATGTTTTTTTATTTAGTTATAAATAAGGAAGGACTTGTAGTAGACGGGGAAAAGATGAAGGTAATTTAAGAATGTACAACCCTTACAACAATAAGCCAAGTGAGGAGTTTTCATAGCTTATTTAGATAATATTTTCGGTTCATCCAAGATATTAGTATCTTAGGTTCTTCTCTTACCAAGGTTATCAATAAAAAATGTTCCATCTAAGTGAGATAAAGAACAAGAAGATTTATTTGATATGATAAATAATAAGTTAACTAATACACATTTTCTCATCATACCTAACTTTGCTAAATATTTTGAAGAGTGTTATGTTTAAGAATTATAATTGGAGCCATTTTGATGCTAGAAAGTCGACCAATTGCTTATTTTAAGGGAAAACTGGACAGGACAACCTTAAACTACCTCACGTGTGATAACAAGATGTATGCATTAGTGAGGGATCTGGGAGATTGGTAAAATTATTTATGGCCAAATGAATATTTAATTCACACATCATGAATCTTTGAAGCATATAAAAGGACAACAGATTCTTGACAAACGTCATCCCAAGTGGTTTAAATTCATTTAAATACTCCATTATGCGAGCAAATACAATCAAGGTAAAGAAAATGTGGTGGTCAATGCATTGTCTCGTAGGTATGCGCTACTTTTTATTCTAGTTACCAAATTTCTTAGCGTTGAATATAATAAGGATTTATATGTACATGATTATGATCTTAGTGATATGTTCAAGACATGTAAAATGATATTTGGTTTATCTACATATGGGTTTCTATTTTTCAAAAATATATTGTGTATACCTTTGCATTTATTTACTTATAAAAAAAGTTTATAATGGTAGTTTGATGAGTCGTTTCGGTGCAACTAAAACTTTGGGAATTTAACATGATCATTTCTTTTGGACTTGTATAAAATATGTCGTTGTAATAAATTGTGATAAGTGTATTCCATGTAAACAAGCAAAATCTAAGTCGAAATCTGGTGGGATGTATACCCTTTTACCATTATTTAATTCACCTTGGACTAATAATTCTATGGATTATTTTTAGGATTTCATAAGACTAATAGGAGGAAAGGCTTAGTTTTTTTGATGGTATATTTATTTTCCAAGATGTCACACTTCATTGCATGTTATAAAAATGATGATATAACACATATAACTGATTCGTTTTTAAGAAAATTGTTGGGTTACCTAGCATGCATAAGATTATTATTCCTACTATGCTGGAAACAGATGGTCAAACTGAAATAGTAAATAAAATTTTATTTGTAAGTTCTTTTTAATCTTACCACGTAATAAAGAGAATATGAAATGTGCCACCTTTTCAAGTTCTTTTTAATAACATGCATTATTATAAATTGATTTGACAAAATATGTCATATTCTCATCATCTAAATTCACATCTGAACATTAAAAGACAAAATATGTCATATTCTCATCATCTAAATTCACATCTGAACATTAAAAGAATGGTTAAACAATATTTAGATAGAGGTAGCAAAGGACGCAAGAAAATGGTGTTTGAAGGAGGGGATTCGATTTTGGTTGCACTTAAGGAAAAACATTTTTCTAGAGAAACGATGTTAAAAAAAACCTTTATTAGGGTGACATACCTTTTCAAATGATAGAACATATCAATAATAATGTTTACATGCTTGAATTACCAAAGTATTAATGTAATATTTAATGTTGTTAATTTGTCTTCTTTTGTCGTAAGTGATAGTTTTAGGACAAATCATTCTCAAGAATTGGAGAATAATGCAAACCAATGAACTAGTTATGTTGATTGTACATGTGGAGAGATAGTTGAATCTGAAGTAAAGTCTTTTTCTTTTTATAGTGGGCCAATTACATGACTTGGAGTCAAACATTCCAAACAAACATTAAATTGACGAGTCCAAGGTTGTTGGGCTAATTCTAATTGTTGTGTTGATTATAAAAATATGGAGATATGCTCAAAATACAAAATAAAAGCTACTATCATATCATTATTATAATTGAAGTGCTATATTAAATAAGTAAAACGCACAACACATTAAGCAAGACATTAGAGGAGGCAAACTTAATGTTATGGTTGTTTAAATTATATACCTTTAATATTAATCATTTTAGCTTCCTTTAGACAACTAAAATCCATTAATTTTGTTTTAATATATTTTATGACTTGTTTATACTTAGAGATTATTCCACGTATATATTTATGCTTCAGAGTATGATTTAAGAAATATTTTTATATTATTAGGTATATCATCTTGGTTTTTAAACGAACTTATCAAGATATTTATGTGATATTCAAACAATAAACTCATAGTCGTGGTTCTGATCTCTATAGGTGAAAGAACAAGACTAAAACAAATATTTCTCATACATACTTGGGATTCTAAAACCAATCTAGTTATCGGGTTTGACCACACTTATTGGTGAATTTAATATCAGTTTCTCATGGCCCAAGTATAGGCTTCTTTTATGCAACCTAACATCCTTGAAGCTTGTGCACCTAACTTTGTATGTGAAACTATTTGACAATCAACCGCGGTTTTCTTTGCTTGAGCCTAACGACTAACTTCCAAAGAATCTACTACCATCTCAAGGAAGTGTATGAAGTTAGACAAGACATGAATATTATTTTTCAAGATATTGCAAAGCATTAAAACTTTATTAAATATTGGTTCTACAAAAATTAACAAACAAATTAAAAATATGATAAAAATTCACGTCTACGTTAAGTTTTATATGTTGGCCAACGAGCTCTATTAATACTTGGTAAGTGGTCATGGCTCAAGTGCAAGGACGGATTAAGTGGGTAGAAAAATATTGCATGACATACCCTAAATTTAAACAAAATGTTTAGTATAATGGTAAAAATTGATATGTTTTTGCTTTATGTAATGATTCATCTTTTATTTCGCTTTCAATTCCATTTTGGCCTCCAATTCAAAATTTATAAAAAAAATAAACAATGTATAACTATTTAACCATTAATAAATTTCCGAAATATTAACTTATATAAATCATTCGTATACAAAATTTCTAAAAAATAAATGGTCATATTTAGATAATTTATTAATTGTATTTAACTAATAAATTTTTTTCTACCAAGTTTACTAATTAAATAATTACATTTAAATAAAACAAATGTTCATGATTTATATAAGTTGATTAACCATTAGGTAATTTATTAGTTGTATTTAAGTAATAATTTTTTATAACAAGTTCACTAATTAAATAACTATATTTAAAATATAAGTTTTGTACATGAATGATTTATATAATTTTCTCAATAATAGTTAGATAATTTATTAATTGTGTTTAAGTAATAAATTTTTATACTAAGTTTACTAACTAAATAATAAGATATTATAATAAGATATATTTTGCAGTGATTTGATTACTAATTGTATTTAATTTTTCAAATGATTTGGTTACTAATTTTAGGTTTTTTCTTATATTACTAATGAATTTTGTTTTATTTGTCCAAATTTTAATGGATGGTTTAGTTTGATTTGTTTATAAAATATTGTGCAAGTCTTTTACGCCTACCCCTGGATTTATGGAGTCTTTTACATATATTATCGGAAATGAATCAACTGAAGGACCATCCAAAGAACATACGTTTACTCCTTCGTCAAATGATCCATCGAATAACATATTAATAAAATGGGATATTTGGAATTGGATCCTCGAAAAAGAACTCAAATTCTTAAGTATTATCCAAATGATCAAGATAATATCAACCGCTTTGAAGCCATGAGTAATTAAAGAATGCATTAACGTTTCGACTAAAAATAGATATTCATTTTGAGTTGTAACTGAAACATTGGTATATTTTACTATGTAATATTCAAAATATTTATTTTTTGTTAAATTATTATTATTAATGGCATACTATTAATTTTAGTTGTGGATCCACCCATGCTCAGGTGTGAGTCAAAGCAACAACATTAGCAATAAACTCCAATTTTTCGATGGGCATATCGCATTCGTCTGATGCAACTTCCGTTACATGGACTCACTCTTCCATCATTATCATGGGTTTTATCACCGTCACCAAGACTGCAAATATGATATGTATATCTTTAGAACCCAGAGCTAGCTATAACATAATACTTTTAAACTTATCTTGAACGACCAGGTCTGATACCTTATAAGTCTACTGATTTAAAAATATTTCAACCGCTTTAGCATTGATTAGATATTCGGGCTCATATAAATACTTCTTTCGATTTCAGGCCTTTTGCTCTTTCATTAGCAGCCTATTTCTTCATCCTTTGGGCCACAGTGGTTCATACACCTACTCGCAAGCTGATTGCTCTTCTCTATTTTTACGTGAAAGTGCATATTTATCCATATTCTCCATATCATTTCTTAAAGTTGAAGTCATTATCTCACATTCTTTATGAATAACAATATGTTTTCAAAATAATTGGTAGAGAAGGTGGTGTAACGTCAACTTGGGATAAGTTTGCAGGTTCATAAACCATCAAATATTAGGGATCAATAACATGATCAAAGTATCTAACATTTTGCTTACTCGTTCAAAAGGAACTGGCATAACTTTTTATGGCTAATGTCCATAATGAAGACTACTATAGGGAGCTAGAAGATTTTATTTTTATTTTTTCAACCTGCTTCTGGGTAGTCCCAAATGTAGTAAATGTATCATTCTCTAATTCCAATAAATCGAGAAAACTAACAAAAAAACTTTGCATTAACATACAAACGTACTTGTAGTAATTGTAGTAAATTTATAATTCACATTAACATACTTTGACTATTGCAAAGATCAATGCTCTGACTTTTCGGAGGTATACTTTCAGTTTGTTTGTTTTAGTCTCTTTTTTATGGTTCGAGACGCTAAGGGATTATAATAGGCATACAATTTTAAGTATACTTTTCAAACATCTTCAATCCATAACCCGATTATAATTTTTGTTTATGAGATACCTTTTACCCAATAGTCAAGAAACTAAAAATATAATACACACGTTTGTATATTTTTCCCTCGAAAAAAATATATTTGTTCCCAAATGGAGATTCTGGCTATCAGGAGATTTAATAAGACAAGAGTGAGAATAGTAAACCCCAAGATTCTTGAGAGTTCATCCATAATTAGCTCGGTATTTTAACTCAACTAATAATGTGTAGTTCGGTGTTGACCTTTATTATCACATCACAAGTATAAACAAACAATCAAAATAAATATTGATGTTAAACATAATTCGTCAATTAGCTCAAGAATAAGTTTTCACGAGTCAAACTTGATAATGGTTCAAACAATATGTAAAAAAAACGCTCGTGGACAATAGATAAAAACGGGTTACTTCATATCATAGTCATACCATAATTTTATTGCAAAGGCTAGAGGGATACGTGTGACGTTACGAATTTTAAATGTTTAGCCCATATTATGTGAAAACAATAAATAATACTTTTTGGCATAAAAAAAAAATAGTTAAACGTTTGTAATTATGTATTAAAGCTCGTAAAAATTTGAGACCCACTTGTAATATCTATAAATACAAACAATGCCATCCGTTTGGAAGATGATTTTTTTTTGTAATTGAATATATGTAAAAAAATTCTATTTCTCTATCTTATATTTTTAAAATTTCATCTCTCAACTACTATAAGTAATTGCGGAGACCACTCTTCTCTAGGGGAGACACCAATTGATCAAACGACTTCCGGTCGGTGGCCGCAACAGCCAATGAGCATACAATGGTTATTTAGAGATTATCAACACGAGCTGCAGCATCCATTGGGATCGTTGCTTCCATCTCGATCATGATAGTACCTGGTTATTCAAAACTCGACGCAGTTTAGATTTTCTTTTATAGATCAGGTTTTGTTTTATTTTAATTTTCATCAGCTTTTTATGAACTTCACTATAAATGTTTTTCTTATTATGTTCAAATATTTAGGTTAGATATTTTTCTTATTTGTGTTCATACTTATTTCTTAAGCGGCTCGATCCTGGCGGTACCTCGTTATTCCAAACGCTATTCGATTTAGATCTTCTTTTTACTTAATTTTCATTTTTATGTTTCTTTAAGTTTTTTATTTTGTTTTTATTTTTGTTTTTGTTTTTTTTAAACCACTATAAGTAATTGTTTTAATCTATTTTCAACAATCCAAACCAAAAAAACATGCAATCAATTTTAATATAATCAAATTATTAAACTTAATAAATATAACTTATATCATTAAGTAATAAATTTTTTATACTAACTTTACTAACTAAATAATAAGATTCTATAATAAAATATATTTTGGAGTGATTTGATTAGTAATTGTATTTAAATTTTCAAATGATTTGGTTACTAATTTTAGGTTCTTTCTTATATTATTATTGAATTTTGTTTTGTTTGCCTAGATTTTAATAGATGGTTTAGTTTGATTTGTTTATGAAATATTGTGCAAGTCTTTTACACCTACCTCTGGGTTTATGAAGTATTTTACATCTATTTTATCGGAAATGAATCAACTGAAGGACCATCCAAAGAATATACGTGTACTCCATCGTTAAATGATCCATCAAATAACATATTAAAAAAAATAGATATTTGGAATTGGATCCTCGAAAAAGAACTCAAATTTTTAAGTATTATCAAAATGATCAATATATTATCAAACGCTTTGAAGCTATGAGTAATTAAAGAATGTATTTACGTTTGGACTAGAAATAGATATTCATTTTGAGTTGTAACTATAAATTGATATATTTTTACTATGTAATACTCAAAATATTTATTTTTTGTTAAATTATTATTATTATTGGCATACTCTTAATTTTAGTTGTGGATCTGCCCATGCTTAGGTGTGAGTCAAAGGACAACATTAGCAATAAACTCTCATAAGTTTTTGATGGGCATATGACATTCGTCTCATGCAACTTCCATTACATGGACTCACTCTTCTATCATTATCATGGGTTTTATCACCGCCACCAATGCTGCAGGTTTGATATGTTTATCTTTAGAACCCATAGCTAGCTATAACATAATACTTTTAAACTTATCTTAAACGACCAGGTCTGATACCTTATAAGTCTACTGATTTAAAAATATTTCAACCGCTTTAGCGTTGATTAGATATTCGGGATCATATAAATACTTCTTTCGATTTCGGGCCTTTTGCTCTTTCTTTAGCAACCTATTTCTTCATCCTTTGGGCCACAGTGGATCATACACTTACTCGCAAGCTGATTGCTCTTCTCTATTTTTACGTGCAAGTGCATATTTATCCATATTCTCCATATCATTTCTTAAAGTTGAAGTCATTATCTCACATTCTTTATGAATAACAATATGTTTTCAAAATAATTGGTAGAGAAGGTGGTGTAACGTCAACTTGGGATAAGTTTGCAGGTTCATAAACCATCAAATATTAGGGATAAATAACATGATCAAAGTATCTAACATTTTGCTTACTCGTTCAAAAGGAACTGGCATAACTTTTTATGGCTAATGTCCATAATGAAGACTACTCTAGGGAGCTAGAAGATTTTTTTTTTTTTAATTTTTTCAACCTGCTACTGGGTAGTCCCAAATGTAGTAAATGTATCATTCTCTAATTCCAATAAATCGAGAAAACTAACAAAAAAACTTTGCATTAACATACAAACGTACTTGTAGTAATTGTAGTAAATTTATAATTCACATTAACATACTTTGACTATTGCAAAGATCAATGCTCTGACTTTTCGGAGGTATACTTTCAGTTTGTTTGTTTTAGTCTCTTTTTTATGGTTCGAGACGCTAAGGGATTATAATAGGCATACAATTTTAAGTATACTTTTCAAACATCTTCAATCCATAACCCGATTATAATTTTTGTTTATGAGATACCTTTTACCCAATAGTCAAGAAACTAAAAATATAATACACACGTTTGTATATTTTTCTCTCGAAAAAAATAGATTTGTTCCCAAATGGAGATTCTGGCTATCAGGAGATTTAATAAGACAAGAGTGAGAATAGTAAACCCCAAGATTTTTTAGAGTTCATCCATAATTAGCTCGGTATTTTAACTCAACTAATAATGTGTAGTTCGGTGTTGACCTTTATTATCACATCACAAGTATAAACAAACAATCAAAATAAATATTGATGTTAAACATAATTCGTCAATTAGCTCAAGAATAAGTTTTCACGAGTCAAACTTGATAATGGTTCAAACAATATGTAAAAAAAACGCTTGTGGACAATAGATAAAAACGGGTTACTTCATATCATAGTCATACCATAATTTTATTGCAAAGGCTAGAGGGATACGTGTGACGTTACGAATTTTAAATGTTTAGCCCATATTATGTGAAAACAATAAATAATACTTTTTGGCATAAAAAAAATAGTTAAACGTTTGTAATTATGTATTAAAGCTCGTAAAAATTTGAGACTCACTTGTAATATCTATAAATACAAACAATGCCATCCGTTTGGAAGATGATTTTTTTTGTAATTGGATATATGTAAAAAAAAATCTATTTCTCTATCTTATATTTTTAAAATTTCATCTCTCAACCACTATAAGTAATTGCGGAGACCACTCTTCTCTAGGGGAGACACCAATTGATCAAACGACTTCCGGTCGGTGGCCGCAACAGCCAATGAGCATACAATGGTTATTTAGAGATTATCAACACGAGCTGCAACATCCATTGGGATCGTTGCTTCCATCTCCCCCTCCTCCTCTTCTAGTACATTATGGAACTGTAGTATCCCGGATCATCGACATCTGAGAGGCCAAATCTAGAAAGGTAATATAGTGGTTCGTCCTCCTCGTTCACATGTTTGTCGGCGTTCCAACAATAAACCAACTACCAAGATTATTGTCAAAAGCTTGAAACAATACAATATTGGAGAAACCATGATTTATGGTGAAATTTAGTGTCGGAGATGTCATAAACAATCCACAATAGAGTATGAATTGAGGACTCAATTCGTAAAAGTTGTTGATTACATTATGCGTTACGGACAAGGTCTCTATCAACAAGCTCCTAAGAAGTGGATGTCTCCGATCTTACGTGGGTGCAAATTGTGCAATGGAGATAAGTGTGCAAAACCTGTGATCTCTGAGAAAAAAAATCACCGATTGAATGTTTATGTTCTTAGGTGTTGCTGCACACTTAAGCAGTTGAAGTATTTCCACAAACACTTGCATTACTAAGCATCGCAGCGGAAGTAAAAGCCGCGTGCTCTTTTTTACTTATCTCCAGCTCTGCAAGCATCTCGATCCTGACGGTACTTTGTTATTCTAAACTCGACTCAGTTTATATTTTCTTTTTTAGATTAGGTTTTGTTTTATTTTAATTTTCATGAGCAGTCTATGAACTTAACTTCACTATGAATATTTTTTTATTATTATATTCAAAGTTGTAGGTTAGATCTTTTTCTTGTTTCCGTTCATACTTATTTCTTAAGCGACTCGATACTGATGGTACCTAGTTATTCTAAATACTACTCGATTTAGATCTTTCTCTTGCTTAATTTTCATTTTTATGTTTCTTTAGGTCTTTTTTTTTTGTTAATTTTCATTTTTGTTTTTGTTTTTTTTTTAAAAAACAAAAACTATAAATAATTTCCTTTAATCTATTCTCAACCATCCAAACCAAAAAAAACATGAAATTATCAAACTTAATAAATACAACTCATATAATTGATTATCTTTTTTATTTTAGTACTTGAATACAAAATTTAAGATTATAATAAAAAACAAATAAAATGTTAAATTTTTTTAAAAGTTTTGAGTTTTGACCCGAACCCGAATATTATACCTTGTCTTTTATTTTTGCTCAAACCACGGCCCTCTCAAAAAATTATGGTTGGACCAAGCCAAATTCTTATGTATTCGTATCGTTTATATAAATAAAATAAATGTATTCTTGTACTCGAATGCGTGACATAATATGGTCATGTGATTTGTGAAATGTGTCAAAAAAAAAAATTGAGCATGCACAAAATGCCAATTTCACTCAATTTATCTTTCTGACACTACACTTCACATATTTCTCATTTCTTCCTTCAAGCAACAATCCAGTACACTCGTTTCCACCACAAACACATAGAATCAAACCGATCATCACATCAATTCTAATCGTGCGTCTCTAAACTCACCACGTCTCACTTTTAGCTGCTCTCTATATATAGCACAAGATCATTCCCCATTAACAATACCCGTGAACCTCTTGAACCAAAATTGACTGGTACGGTCACGACCCTAGGAGAGAGACATCCGGCGGAATCTTCGCCGGAGGTAATTTGTTTATCCGGCGAGGCTTAAAGTTATGCAAAATCGAAAAGGAGTAGTCGCGAAGAAAGCAAATCGGAAAGAGGAGGAGGAGACGATGATGATGAAGAAAAAGAGATCGGAGAAGAGGTTGTTGAAGTACGAAGAGTTGCCGGAGTATCTTAAAGACAACGAATTCATACTGGATCACTACCGGTGCGAGTGGCCATTGAGAGATGTGTTTCTCAGTTGTTTCTCTTGGCATAACGAGACGCTTAACGTCTGGACGTATGTAGATATAAACACTCGATGATTCGATGATTCGTTTTGTTTTAGTTATCGTGTTCGTGAATTTGATTTTGTTTGTTTGGATCAATGAATCGTGTAGGCATTTAGGAGGTTTTCTGTTGTTTTTGGGGCTGACGGTGCTTAGTTACATGGAGGATACGGCGCTTGGTGGATTGATCTCAGGCTTTTCCAGGTTTAAATCCGATTCGATTTTTACAAAATTTTACCGAAATTATACATAGGTGATTCAATTTTCTTTGTGGTTCTAGCGATTTTTTGGTGTTTTGGTGGAGTTGTTTATTTATGTTTATGATTCGATGTTCTTCTTCAAATTTTGAATGTGCAGAGCACCGGTTTCATGGCCATTGATGACGATGAGCAATGTCAGCCTCTCTAATAACAGTTTATTTCCGGTGAGTAAATTTAATCATATTTTAATTATTTTGATCATTGGTTAGTTACGATATCATATACTAGTGTTTGTTTAGGGCCACGGTTCCGAAGGAACCGGACCGGACGAATGTTTGATTAAATTTAATTATTATTTGATTTTTAACTCTCTCTTTTTTTATCTAAATAGACTATATAAGATTAAAGTTTTAAAAGTTAATTTTTGACTTTTTATTTTTTTTTGCTTTTGTTTAATAATATTGACATATAATTTATAAAAGTTAATATATATATTGGTTTTATTTTTTATGCGGTTCGGTTTCAAATTGGTTTTATCAGTTTATCAGGTTTTGAACTAATTTTATCGATTTGATACCCGACTAATTTTATCGATACTAGATTAATTTTATCGATTTAGTTTTTTATCAGTTATTTTTTCGATTTGGTACCAAACTAATTTTATCGATTCAATTTTCTATCGGTTTTAGAAGAATCGTCGAATTGAAAAGTTAAAATTGAGGGTGATTATTGATCCGATTTTTACCGATTAGGTTCTGATCCGATCCGGTTTTCAGTAACTAGTTAAATCTATCTACTCTTTTTATGAAGCAATATTTTCAAAAAATATGTTATGTGGATTGGATTAATTTGTTTATAAGAACAAGAAAAAAAAATGAGTAGTGTTTTGTTTGGTCCGGTTCATCTTTTGGGTTCATTTTCGGATATTTAAATTTTTAGACACTAAAAGCTTATTTTTATATATAAAAAAAGAATCAAATTGTTTTGAGAAAAAAAAAACATTAATCTATTAATATAATTATTGTATATTTATAACTTTACAATTGTATAATTATTTAAACTCTTGTATTAATTTATTCTAAAAATGTTATATTTTTGTATTTCTTTAATTTTGGTCGTATTTTTCGATTGTTTGGTTTCATTTTGGCTTTTATATATTAAGACCCAAAGGCATCCAAAATAAATTTGTTTTCTTTTTCAAAACCAAAGCTATAGTTGATACTTATTAAAACCGATCGATGGGGCAAAGTTTGTCCGGTTTTGTTTTTTTTTTGGGTTTATTCTCTGCATTAGCTAAACCCATGCCACTATGCCAGCAAGTAGTAGGTAAAATGGAATAGTTTTAAAATGAATCGGACGGACAGCCACTACATTATGTTATCTATTCGAGTGTGTTGTTTTCAGAAATCGCCATTTTCAAGACTCTTTGTCTTTATATCATTATATCAATTTAGAGTGTCTTTATATGAATTTTTCCATGCACCAAGGCCCACCACACCATGTGATATTCTTTTATATTTTTTGTCAACTTATTTAAAAATTATTGGCGCGAAATAAATAAATTTGCATAAAAATTATTTCATTGCGATTAAATCTATGTTATACTTATTAAATTCATAGAAATTTGTTGGCTATTAAATCTGTATTGTCTGAATATTATACATCACCAACCTTAAAGTATTTAAGGTGTTTACTTGTCACAAGCTTCATTTATGAGTGCATTTATTGATATTGGACAGGTCTCATTTAAATCTTTGACAAAAAAGGGTTCCAGATTTTGTTTGTTGCTTCATAGTTGCTCCAAATATGAAAATTTAGCTTCACTTTTAATTTTATCTAATGTGGTTGAACTTAGTTCTTCAACATTTATGGTATCACTTGGGTAGACCAGTGTCTTAGCTAACTACTCTACTGGTTCTCGTTTGCAGGATGATTCACGTTTAAGACCGATATCGCATACCACGACAGGTCTGAACGAATACGCACCAATGCCAAAATGGCCATGGTTTGTTTTCCTATACGGAGCAATGTGTTGCTTATTCTGCAGCTCAATATCTCACCTCCTCGCATGTCACTCAAAGACCTACACTCTCTTCTTCTGGCGACTAGACTACGCAGGAATTTCCGTCATGATAGTCTGCTCTTTCTTTGCCCCAATCTACTACGCCTTCTACTGCCACCCTTTCTGGCAAATGCTCTACCTTTCCTCAATTTCGTTCGTCGGCTTACTCGCCATCATAACTCTTCTCACGCCGGCCTTATCCACAGCTCGTTTCAGATCCTTCAGAGGAGGATTATTCTTCTCAATGGGGTTTTCGGGCGTGATCCCTGCTCTTCATGTACTTCTAGTCCACTATGCACATCCTCATATATTCGTTGGCATCGGATACGAGATTCTTATGGGGATCTTGTATGGTGTTGGCGTGGTGTTTTACGTTAGTAGGATTCCGGAAAGATGGAAACCTGGTGCGTTTGATATCGTGGGACATAGTCATCAGATTTTTCATGTTTTTGCTGTGTGTGGTGCGGTCACTCATGGTGTTGCTACATTGGTGATCCTCGACTTTTGCAGGGGTTCACCTACTTGTGTGTGTTAGCTGATTGCCCTATCTTAAGGTTGTAAAAGAGGTGTTAAATTATGTTAGTGTATCATCTGTAGTCCTTAATTCTACTTTCTTTAGACATGTTTTCAGTTTGTTCTAGTTACAATTGCATTATAAAAACTTTCTTACAAGCTCTGTATCAACGATAAGTTAACACTCCAACACTTAAATAACATCAACTCAAGTCTTTGATTCTTTAAAAAGTGAAAACACTAGAAAAGCACAAAGAGGAACAACCAGAAATGCAGCGACCTTTATAAAGCTCTCTGTCTCTGTCGAAATGGCTCCAATTCTTGACCAGTCACCACTATACCTGCACATTATCCGATTGGCCACCGGTCAATCTAGCCCTTTTTTTTTTAAATAATGTATTGAATTTTCAAGAAAACGGTGTTTCAATTTTTTATAATAACTAAATGGTTTTGGCTAAAATGGGGTTCAAAAAATGTTAACCATTTCTAAAATTTGAGCATTTTTTTTGAATTTTACCATTTTGTCCTTTAACCCGTTCGGCGAGGAACTCTCGGCAGGTGAAACCTTCTCATCCGTTGGGTGAGACGCTCTCACCCGCCGGGCCACCTATGTTCACCCGGCGGGGAGCTTCCCCGCTTGCTCAACCGGCGGAGATTAAAGGGTATTTTCGGTAAACCTTAAAATTGGTCAAAATTTTGGGGTTGGTTATCCCTGTTGGCCCTAATTTAGCCAAAACATAACTGAAGTTTTGTAAACAATTTTTTATTGAAATATTTTTTGGATTTTTCAAAAAATTTAATTGGATAAAATCGGAAGATATTCGGTTTGAAGAGAGTATGAATTGATGTATTGTCGTTTTTCGAGAGAACCATCTTTAATCAATTCTATAAACAAAATGAGTTTGGCAGTCAGGGTAGTTTAGGTCTTAAAACGGGATTGTAATAAAACGGCCGAAGTTTGAAATTTGAATACAACGTTCAAATTTTCAATTTCAAAATTTTGTTGACTTGCAACAATAATCGATTTAACCTAATAAAAAAATTCCAAACTGTTTTGTCAGCTTGATCCCAATTAGAGAGAGAACCTTTTAGATCCAAAGGACACAAACTTGTTCATCCAGCAAGGGTTTCGGTCCCTTAACCCTGTTAATCCTAGTCGAACCAATTACACGAAAATATTTAACATTTATAACCAAGTTTGAAAAAATTAAAAATTTGAAATTTGAATAAAACTTTCAAATTTTTAATTTCGAAGTTCTGTTAACTTGCAAGAATAACCGATTTAACTAAAATAAAAAATTTGGAGGACTCTTACCAAAGCAGAACCCTTTAATTCTTATATAATCTAACCAGTTGTCTCTAGCATTTTTCTAAATATGTACTGTGATTTAATTAATCGACTAGTCAATTCATTACCCTAAAATATTTAGCATTCGTAATGAAGTTCGAAAAGAATTAAAAGTTACCCCGCATCGATGAAACCGAAACCGAAGACTGTAACGACAGATCCACCGATAATTTTGTTCGGAAGTTGTAATCGGAAAATGGGTTGTTTCCGGTTCGTCGGGTTCTCTTGAAAGTTTCTCTTTTTAGCCATGGTGGTGATTGTGATGTGCGGGTTTCTATTTCTCTTGGAGTTATAGAAATGGAGTCTTTTGTTGAAGAAGATTGAGGTTTTGTGTTGTGTGACCAGCATTTTTTTTCTTTTTTCTGGCCATCCAAACAGTGTTAAGCGATATTTATACTTGGATGGCAGTATCGTTTACTTTTTGGTCAAATTTAGGGGAGGCCGTTGCTTTTTTTTAAATGTTACATTTTATAATTTATACTTTCTGATATAGTACTATTTTAATATTTAATATATGTTCAGTACTTTTCTAATCTCAGAATCTACATCCTCTTTTCTAAAACTTTAAATTTTATTTTTATTGTTTTTATAATTTGAAATCCTATTTCATTTTAACTCAAATCCATTTAAAAACAAAAAAAAAGGGGAAAAGAAGAAAATCCATATTTGATATTTAAAAATTGTGATTAGTATCTTAATAAATACATATTAAAGTTATAAATTTATATTTATATATATGTTTAAAATATAGAGTAAGTTTTAAAAAATTTGATAGTAGACAACCAAATTTCTAATAGTATAACAAAATACTATATTTTTTTTATGTTTGTTATATAAATTTTATGCCAATCTTTGTAATAGAAATTATATATTATTAAATTAGTTAATTTAGGTTTAATTTTTTTATATATTTGACGATGACTAATTCAATAAGATTTCAATAAGATAGGTTTTATCTGTTATGTTGTATTTTATATTTTATATTTTGAAAGGGATGTTTAAACCAATGAAAAATTTGAAAAAAAAATAAGAAAAAGTTAATTATGGCATTGTGAGACATGGACATGCGTCTTCGAGATATTTATAATCCCTTGAATAAATATAATCTCCAATATACTATAAATTTTTGGAACATGTATAATTTTTATTAGAAAAATTGAACAAAGACTAAGAAAGTATAAATATTGGAATGGCGTTGGACCGGAAGCGGCTAGTCGAACGTAATAATATCAAATTTTCACCCATCTTACTAACCTCAATCTTCTATCAACATTTTTAAGATACTTATCATAAATAACATCTACAAATGTCTATAAATATTAGTTGGGATTGTTGGGATGACATTGTTTAACATGTTATATTGTATCTTATTTATGCTTATTGGTTAAGAGAATATAAATAATTATATGTACCTATTATAATGTCTATAATCGTTAATAGATGATACCGGTTGTGAGTTACGGGCATGATATGAGAGATAAAAAGTGGATATTGATGAAAAATCAAAAAATATTTATGAAAGGCATGCACATGCTGAGCAAGTGGTATATTAGCAAAAACATTTTTTAAAATAAAAATCTCATCAAGGATAAAAAGAGTTGTCAAACAATAATTAAGCTTATGTATTGTTATTGTAGAGTCACCCAAGTAAGCTGGAATGGACACTAATATGGAAAATTTGAAATGTGTGTTTAAATCGTTTCCCATAGTCATCAAGTATACTAAAAACTCTTACTTTAAGTTGTATAACGTAAAATTCATGCCCCCAAGGGGGTAGCTGAGTTGGTTGAGTATGGCATTCTTATGACCAAAAGGTCATGAGTTCGAGTCCCTCTACATACATTTTTTCGGCTGAGCCTGTCACCTTGTGTGGTTTACCTTCTTGCGTTGGTTTGCAGGCTATCGACTGAGAGTTTACCCTGTGTGCACTCATTGCACTCTGAGTAGCGGCTGCGGGTTCCCTCTGAAAAAAAACGTAAAATTCATACATCTTAATATAAACAAATTTATGTATTATGCAAACATAATCATACCTATGTGTATGCTTACTAGGTTTTTATGTTCTCTTTCTTAGCAATGATAAATGACAGTTTTATTATGTTGTTTTTCAATCCAAACATTTGAAGTGTATGTATCATCAAACTCTCAGCCAATGCCAATTTTATGCAATGGTTGAACTTCATCAGTATGATCTGAACCTATACCAAGTATAAAACCATATTCGATAGAAGCATCCACTCTCGTGTTCATATTTTATCTTAACTTCATCTCCACCATCGACAGTAATAGACGTAGCCTCAAACTTCTTGACAAGTGGCATATCAAATTCATTGAACATCGTATCCATATTAATTAACATCTTCTCATTTTCAGGTTTCAAATACCATAAACTTGTACCCCTTCATTCCTTCCGGATAGTCAAGAAAAACATATTTAATACTCTCAGTTAAAGTTTGTCATATTTTGCATGTGCATAAACATATTTGAACACTTCAAATATTTTAGTATTGGTTTCTTTCCAATCCATCTCTCTTGAGTATATTTGAACTCTAACGCTGAATATGGACTCTTGCTAATGATGCATGTAGTTATCTTGACAATGTTACCCAATTCTTTTGGCCGAGACCAACTATCAAAAGCATACACCTTACCATTTTCATCAAGATTTGGGTCATCCTCTCATCCAGGTCACTTTCTTAAGGCGTTCCTTGGCATAAATGGTAGACATGAGACCATTTTCTTATCTCATGTCTATAATTTATACCTTTATAATTAAACATTTTATAATCTAAGATTCCAATACAAATAGAGTTAAAATTAAAATCCATGACATGCCTCACATTTATTATGACCTTATCAATTCATATAGATAACTTGAGAAGAACACTCATAATTCCATTTAACGCTCAAGGTTCATCATTCCCTAGTATGACTTTGACATCATCAAACAACTTTCGATCTTCAAAATAATATTTATTGTAATTCATGTGGAATGAAGATCCAAAGTTCATAACCCAATTGTTATCATACCTATAAATATAATACATTAGTATATCAATATATTCATAATCATCTTGAACCATTAAAGTATCTCCAGCTTCGAACTTTTTATGATTATCCCCTGTATTCATTCGAGACAGTTTCTCATAATATGACCTTTATTTTTGTAGTACCAACATTTCAATCTATAATTAGTAATTGGTCTTCTGTAGTTGGATATTAAGTTTCCTCTATTATTTTTCGAATATTTCTTTTCAAACATTATTCTTATAGTCAATATATATCAAATAGAGACACCCTTCAAAACAACCTTCTTTAACTTTTTAGTTCATGATACTTTTCACTTCAGACATATAAAAGTATAGTTTGTCATAGAGCATTGTGTCAACAAAATGTTCATACACCTTCGGTAAAGATATTTGAAGGATTATTGCTTGATCACTTCTTATATCTTGAAAAAAAATACTTTAAATTCAATAATGATCATGTTGAAAGTATGTAAGTGCTTCTAAATATTTATGCTACCATCTATGGTCAAAGTATACATTTTTTTCTTAAGATACAATATATTTTCCAAAACATTCATTAGGTAAATATTTTCAAGCTTCCTCCAAAACTTTATGACAACAGAGTCTTCAGGTACCTCTCTTAGTACCTCATCCCCCAAACTTAATATCATAGCACTATGGGCCTTGGACAACACTTTGACATCAAACCAATTTACCTATCCCTCATTAATTACAACATACACCACCTTATGTACCACTAGAGCTTTAATTTTGATTCTTCAAATATTAAAATAATTATCTCCAATAAATTTATCTAAAATAAAATTTATTATACTCATCTTTACAGACATGACTATTTTAATAATCATTAGTGTTGAATACTAACAATCAATTAAAATTCTAGATGTAATCTCAAATCTCAATGATCTTCGTATCACTTGTTATGGAAACATCTAAATAAGGAACCTAACAAAACATTATGTTCAATATGATTCACCTATACAAGGAAGGAAGACTAATGGAACTAAAAACTTTAAGTGTTGACAATAATTAGTCTTAATTTGGCTCTAATGCTAAATATTTGCCATAAGTTTATACCACTAATAAATGAAACTTCAAAAATAGACAAAACAAAAAAATAATAATAAAGAATTTACGTGGTCTGGATTATGAAAAAATCTTAGATACATAGCACATAAATTTGATTTCGTATATAGAACGATTAGAAGTAGTAACAAAGAGCATAAAATATAATTTATACAGATTCAATTCATTTAATTTTTTAAAATAGTCAATGAAAGTTATTTCATTTTTATTATAAAAGAATTACATTTCTTTCTTTGTATGACTATAAATATAACGTTGAAGTATTTTTATATTTTATATTCAATGAAATAATAAAATATAATTAAAAGATTTTTTACTCAAAAGATTTGTCCATGACTAAGCTATCCATTTATTTTGTTTATCTATTCTAGATAAACTCAGTTTGGAGTTCTGGTTATTAGAGATTTTTCCATAATTTATGTAGCACAACCTGATATATACTCCGATTTTCATCACTTTCCATGTGATTTTGTTTGTGATTATTCTTAAAACACTAATGAATCAAATTATTTATGTACCTAAATTATTTGTATAAGAAGCTGAAAGGTCCATTATAAAGGTTGTATCATCCTTGCACACAACCCATTACAATGGTATAAAATAATATATAGACTATTTTTCAAATGATGATTATTATACAAGAGAAACCGCGAATATAAAGTAAATAAATGCGCACATAATATGAAGTTGCTTTTACTATATCGAACCAGTTTGGAGAACGTGTTGAGCGAATTGAGCAACCATTAATGAGACTTAGAGCCATTATAAACTTTCCACCTCCACAACAGTAACAACCATATGGTGAAATAGTTAATAGAGATGATAACATGGATTATTTGAAATATGACCCTTCAGACCTTTGTTTCATATAAACCCAATAAAATATTATTTTAGGATAGGAAAAATGAGAGAGGAATGGCCAACAAGGCATGTAAATACATGGTTAAAAGTCCTTTATTTGTTGTAAAATCAAATCTCAATGCCTATATGGGTTAGGAAACGTATGAATTATATCATCATAAGTTAGGAAAAACGTATGAAATATATCATTGAGTATTATGGATATAGTGAGAAAAAGATATTTGCCTTAACCGTTGTACAATTTTCAAAGAATGCTCTTATTTGAAGGGATAAAGAAATAATAGAAAAAATAAGGCAACGTTACAGACTCATCGAAAGTTAGGAAAACATAAAGATTATTTTAAGGTAAAGTTATATACAAACTCATTAACACCGTGAACTACACAAATATTTTATGAAGTTATCACAAAAAAATATAATATTTTAGGAGTGTTTTGAAGAGTTTGAACAACTCAAAAAACTTTCGGAAGTAAAAACGTTTGAGGAGGCACTAGTGACAATTTATAAATGGTTTACAATGATGTATTGCAAGAAAGATACAAAATAAACAATATACTGAGTTATACGAAGTATTTTACATTATTGAATATATTGAGTAGGAATTTATGCATAAAAACACTACCTTCAGTTGGACCAACACAACACAAACATGGACTCCAAACAACAACAAATTATTGGATAAAATAAAATCAATAGGAATTGGAGAAAAAAACAAGGGGAAACAATTGGAGTCCCAAAAATAACAAAAATAGAAGTTATTCCAACTAGAGCTCGTGAAGTTAAATGTTTAGAATGTCAAGGACGTAAAAATAATGGTATATAGTACTCAAATCAGTGTGATGATTATCACTCAAAGTGGAGAATATGAGTTGTAAGATAAATATGAATATGAGAAATTAGACCACGAATATGAAACTAAGTACCCAAATATTGGTAATTTATTAGTCACAATAAGAATCTTCAGTGTAATGATATTGGTGAGTATAGATTTTTCCTTAGGAAATTGTTATAAGCAAATTCTAGAAAGAGAAAGAGTTAGAGAGTTTTTAGAGAGAGAAAGTTTAAGTACAAGTGAGTTAAGTAGAAAAAATGTTCCACCCCTTTATTAGGTTAGCCTTTCCCTTTATATAGAGGAGCCAAGACTTAGCCTTAAAGTGAAATCTGTTACAAAAGAGGACAAATTTCCCTTTAGACCTTAACAATATTATATAGTCACAAATGTTCTCTAAAACCTACATTATTTATAATTTAAGGACTAAACTTACATTATTTATAGTTTAATCCTTAAATTTACATTATTTACAATATAGTCCTTAAAAATCTACTTCCATATCAGATACAATAAAAAAAATCATCCAAATAGAGATCATATATTACATCAGATGCACTATTAACAAAAAATATATAATCTGATTATAAATTAAGCCTTTTCTACTAATATGAGTATGAAGTTTATGATGGTCATATTGAATGTTAAAAAGACTAAATATCCAAATCTTTACAAGCTACAATGGCTTAATGATCAAGCTAACTTACACATAACAATTTAGGTCATTATTCCATTCAGCATAATCAAATGTCAAGATGAAGTTTTGTATGATGTAGTACATATGCAAGCTGGACACATACTGCTTACTTGACTAAGTTAGTCTGATCGTTAAGTATATCACATTAGACACATAACTTTTTATTCATTATTTTACATTCCCAAAAAAGCTAACATACCACATGAACCCATAAGAAACTAATAAGTTGGAGAAACAAGTGCAAAAATTAATGGTTCAACGATGCATCAGAGAGAGCCTTAACCCATGTGTTGTACTTGTTTTATTGGTACATACGAAAGATAACATCTAGAGGATGTGTGAGGATTATCATGTCATTAAGAATATCACCATCAATTACTGGTACCAAATTATAAGACCTGATCATATACTGGATGAATATAGTGGTGTCGCGATCTTCTTTAATATATATTTAAGAATGGTTATTTCCAAGTCAGAATGCAAGAATGAGATAAATGTAAAAGAGCCTTCAAAACCAAAAAAATATTATATGAATGGTTAGTTATTACATTTGGGATTACTTATTCTCTAAGTACGTTTATAGGGCTGATGAATAGGTTTCCAAGACTATATATTAGCAAGTCTGTTATGGTATACTTTGATGACATGCTAATATACAACAAGTGTTTGAGAAAGCATCTTGAACACCTTGAGGTGGTTCCATAAACTCTACAACGAGAATATATTTATGTTAATATTAAAAAGTGTACATTATGTATCGAAGAGTTATATTGCTTGGACATATTATGAGTTCTTAATGGCTACAAGTTGATCAAGAAAAGATCAAAGTAATCCAAAAATGACCAACACCGGTTTTAGCCCATAGAATCGACGGTGGTGCACCTACGCACCAGTTCTACCCTATCGAACCGACGGTGCTTAGGTGCACCACCGCCATTTAAAAAAAATCTTTTACCTTTTTCGGCGAGTATACCTTCCCCTCCGGATACCGTAGCTTTTCCATGGAAATCGTATCCTCCGGTTGAATCATGTTTTATGTTGTTTCTTTTAGGAATGTTAAGAAAATTTGAAAAACAAGCTTTAGTGTTGAATATTTACTTAATTTTTCTTATAGATCAACTAAAATTTTAGAATAACAATTAATTTTTTTTATTTAGGATTAGTAAATTAAGTTGTATTTGAATTTGGACGAGAATATGATATATATAGTGTGTGTTTTTTCATTAATGATAGTTTTGTAAACAATCCAATTTAGAATAAATTTGATATTAAAAAGTTAACATTAATCAAAACTATTTTTGTTTTTTCCAGCGGTGAATATCTAATAATTCGGCTAAAAGATTGGTTAGTCAACGGGATTTGTCACATGTATTAAAACAATCAGTGGGGTCTTTTTATATAAAAAATGTTGGGAATTTTGTTTAGAGATTTCCAGATAAACTCTGAAGTCTTGTTTTAACAATTTCAGATTGAAATTATTTTGGTGGTTCTCCAAAATTTTCAACCGGATAAAATCAGAGCGTATACATTTGAACAACGAGAATGAATATTTCTGTTATTGTCTTTTCTTCAACAGAACCATACTTATTTATTCAACCAAATTTCAAAAACTGTAAAACAGTTTTAAGTCCAATAACGGCTATAATTTTAAATGATAAAAACGGCCAAATTTATTCAAATTTGAATTAATTTTCCAAATTCAAAATTTCCATGAATATTCACAATAGCCTTATCATTTAAAATAAATTTAACCACAACCGGGAGACGCTCCTTGGACCCACTAATCATGATATATTCTTACAAGCGTGTACTCCACACTCTCCGACTTGCTCGATAATATATTACGACTGCATTGGTCGACTAGTCAATCCAATTACACTAAAATATCCAACAATCTTCCCCCATTTTAGTGAAATTCATGATTAACTAAAATAAACTCACAACAAATAACAAATTTATGCATAAATGAAATATCGTAACGATTGAATTTCATATTAGTATATTACACAGTCCAAATATTCGAATATCAAAGTATCACTAAGGATTGAACCTTTACTATCCATAATGAATACTCGAAGATAATATACACATAAATTTACATTCTCAAATGTTCTTACTTGACACTATCTTTTACTAGCCTTGTGTCATTATCCTTCTTAAGCATATCAAAGCCAAGTCCTAGCTTCTTGAAGCGGCTAAACTTCATGCTTAAATAGGTAGATCTTTTACTCTAGCACATGCATATGCAATTTTTCAAAAGAGCTATTAAGAAGATAAACTTCAACCTCCACAACTTGCATGTCTGAACACATACTTTGGGATAATACTACTAATGTGTTCCAATCTCTCGATGTTAAGCTTCCCACATTGAATTCAGCACCTAATGTCATATTAGATGGGAATTGGGTATCTTAACATGAGAGATTTCAAATGGACTTTTAATCCCATCCCAATAACCGATTGTGCACAAGATCTTTACTCAACCTTTTGGTTAAATAATCAGCTACATTTTATTGAGTTCTCACAAACTCTACTGAAACAACATCATGCGTGATGCGCTCACGAATCATACTCTGTCTAACACCTAAGTGTCTAGACCTGCCTTCGTAAACTTGTCTATTTACGCCAAGGCAACTTCACTATCACATCTGATAGATTTAGGTGATATCTTTTGGGCCACGACGGAATTTCATACACTAAATTTCTTAGCCAATAAGCTTCCTTGTTAGCTGTTGCTAATGGCACAAATTCTGATTCCATTGTCGAATCAATAATACTAGTTTGTCTCTTAGATGCCCAAAATATAACGCGTCACCCAAGTAGAACTACACATCCACTTGTGGAAGTGTGGTCTTCCATATTCAAAATATAACTCGCATCCAAACATCCTTCAAGTATGGAAGAAAATCTGATGTGAACTAGGATTGCCAGTATACCTACTAAGCTTTCGATGATAAGAATGTCTTCGTTTCATCAACTTGATTTGGTTAATTCCAAAAATCAACATGCTATCCACATATAAACTAATCATAACTCATTTACGAATAACATCAAAATTTACCAAATTCGTAAATTATATTATTTATCTAAATAACATCAAATTTACCAAATTTGTAAATTATAATATTATATATACAACTTAAACAAACTTTGTATACCAAGTCACTTTAGACTCTATATTAAAGAAAATAACTAAACTTTAAATGCTTAGTTATAAACTCCGGTTTTACATGCAAATAACACTTCCAGTACACCATGCAAATTGTTCCATTTCTTTCCGCTTTATATCATAGAAAAGAAACAAAATTTAATTCATTCCGGTTGTTCAAATCTTTGGGAACCGAAATAATTCCGACGATCCCACCACCGCAAGCGGCAGCTCAATCAGTTTTCGGACGTCCCTCCGACAACCGGATCCTTGCGACCGAATTTCATGGAAAGTCTCACAAGCAGTCGTTAGGGATCGAATTAATTCCGTCGAACTCACCACCGTAAATGGCGGCTCAATCAGTTTTTTGACGTCCCTCCGGTGACCGAATCTTTGCTGCCGGGGTTCATGGAAACTCACCCAAGCATTCAAGAGGCTGTCCAAAAGCCGTGACCTTTCGAAAACCAAAACGGTTGCATTGAAGACCGTAGAAGAAGCACGCGCCATTAATGCTAATAAAGAAAGTTTGCATGCCTCTTCAACTGGTGAAATTTTCAAATTTAATTCTCATGGCGTGAATTTGCATGAAAACTATGAGAGTTGATGCTTTTCCCATGCAAATTCACATTCCGTGAATTAGTTTCATTCAAATCTGTATAGCTATACGCCCTAGCCATACAATAATTTTACATGGCCTCTAGTCAGCGCATATCCAATATGTGTGACTATAATTTAACTGTTTAAAACTGATGGATGTTTTTAATTTACGACAGGTCTTTTTCCTTCGTGATCACCTTGTGTTATATGGACCTGCTGAGGAGCGTTGTAACCAGGGGGGCCATAAACACGTCACTATCAACTGGCATATCGTTCGAAAGATCTTTGCTCCTCACGAAATCGCTTGTCTTTCCTCCATTACATAGCTTTATAGTATCAGAGCCTAATATGATATAAACGAAAATGAAAACGAAGAAGCAGTTGGATCTCGATCTGGGTTCCATGGAAACCACCAGTGAACAACATTAGGCGACGATTCGAGTTTGGATCTCAGATTGGCGAGGTAGTAAAATACTAGTGAGTGTGTACCTCTTCGTTATAAAAAATGATAGAGATAGTAGAGATCGTGTTAAACACTCGATTTGGTCTCAGGAGACTAAACCCTCTGTGATCCAGTCCGACGAAAATATCCTTAAACAAAATACCATTTACTATGTCACCACGACATATGGATCATAGTTCTCCCATTTGCAGCGCTTTGTACAACTTTTCAAACTTGGTTTTGATTTTTTTTTTTAATTTTAATCTTCGTAAAACATATAACAAAAACAGATAATTTCAATATTTTGTTGGGAATTTTGTTTAGAGATTTCCGGATAAACTCTGAAGTCTTGTTTTAACAATTTCAGATTGAAATTATTTTGGTGGTTCTCCAAAATTTTCAACCGGATAAAATCAGAGCGTATGCATTTGAACAACGAGAATGAATATTTTTGTTATTGTCTTTTCTTCAACAGAACCATACTTATTTATTCAACCAAATTTCAAAAACCGTAAAACAGTTTTAAGTCCAATAACGACTATAATTTTAAATGATAAAAACGGCCAAAGTTATTCAAATTCAAATTTGAATTAATTTTCCAAATTCAAAATTTCCATGAATATTCACAATAGCCTTATCATTTAAAATAAATTTAACCACAACCAGGAGACGCCCCTTGGACCCACTAATCATAATATATTCTTACAAGCGTGTACTCCACACTCTCCGACTTGCTCGATAATATATTACGACCGAATTGGTCGACTAGTCAATCCAATTACACTAAAATATCCAACAAAAAACAACTTTTGTTGGTCTCGTATCTTAGGTTATTTTTGTTTGTTTCGATTTGGATATGTTGGTCACGCGTGAATGACTATGGATATCAAACAAAAGCAACAAAAATAATTGTTTTGATAAAAATCCATTAGTAACTATCTTAATACATATAATACATATGACCAATTCCGATGACTAACTAAAATACTTAGCCCTAATAATTATAGGACTCGTTTAAGTAGAGAAAGAGTAAAGTAAAAAGATATAAAGAATAAAAAGAAGTTTCATCTTATTTACAATTTAATTTAAACTAGGACTAGGCTATAATGGGACCCCATTTGGCTATAATGAGACCCCAAAATCTGAAATTTTTTCCTTCAATGTGAAATGTCTATTTTACCCTTCATTTATAAGACCAACTTTGTAACAAAAAATCAAATTTCTTTTACTTCTCCCTTAAGCTTTCTCTCTCTAAAAATTCTAAAAACACAATCCCAGATCATTGAATAGCCATATATTTACCCCCAAAACAAATTCATATATTATGAAAAGTAGGACAAAACATAAAGCACAAATATATAAAAATAAAATCCATAAACTTCAACAAGTACTCAAACACAATTACAAAGATAACAAATCTTCCAATAAATAACCATTATTAACCAGTCATTGTAACCTTATGACAACAGGCATGACACTAAATTGAACTTCAACCACCAAGCAGTTGTTTGCAATGTAACCATTTGTAAGCTGATTCAAGTCGCTCAAAGACAACATATCATCATAACCGAAGCCGGAGTCAGTAGATTTGAACAAATGATATCCTGCATTTGTAGTAAATAATGAAAAGCTAAACAGGAACAAACCCAAGATACAAAAAGAATAAAATGAAGCGGATATTACCTTTCTTATAACAGTTATTCCCTTGCTTTTGGTCATTAATTCTCAAAATACCCAAATCGAACCCAAATCCTAAAATATCCAATAAAACTCAACAAAAATCACACCAAAACATCGATTATCAGTAGACTAACACAGACCTACACTTTTTTTTCAAGAAAAACAACAACATTTAGATGAAAATTCGATTTTTCTAAAAAAACCTAGAACTCTAAATATCACTAAAAATACCTAACAAAAATGCATAAAAATTACATTAATACGTATAGAATTCATACCTTGACGTGTTTCTGAGTTTGGATTTGAGAAACGTTGAGTTTTTTTCGGCCGATTTTGAGAGGTTTTTGGGTAGAGAAGAGAGAAAAGAGAAGGTTTATGCGGAAATGAAGCTTTTATATCAGGGGTAAATGTGTCTTTTTTCGGGTCTCATTATAACCAAATGAGGTCTCATTATAGAGGGGTCTCATTATAGCCAAATGGGATCTCATTTTAGCCTTGCCCTTTAAACTATGGACTCCATAGGTAACACTCTTAGAACCTAAAGCCCCTAGTAACAATTTTATTTCCCACCCAAATGATTCAACACTGTTCTCTTCGTGAAGGACTTTAGAACCCTAAACCCTTTCTTCAATGGAGAAATCAACAATCCAAGAGGCACATCGGATTCACCGTCTCCCACAATCAAAGTACGTTGACGCAGTTCGTTGGTTACCGCCAGTGTCCGCTTTGGACCGTTATGCCGCTCTCGCTTTATTCGATTCCGATTCCGGTTCATCTTCAGTCGAAATTAATTATATCGACGCGAAGCCGAGTTCCGACCCAAACATACCTCCAGTAATCACACCAGAAGCTTCGTGGACCTCTAACGAACGTATCTCCTCTCTCAAGATCGCCGCGTCGTTTAAGCCACTCATTGCTGCCGCCACGTTCTCGGGTTCTCTCCACATTTTGGCAGTGGATTTGGTGGAGGATGCGGCGGTGAAAGAAGTTTACGTGGCTGAGGGGAAGGAATTCCATGTCGGTTGCGTTGCGGCTGTCGATTGGAAAGACGGTGGAGGCGAGTGTGTCAGTGTGGGTGAAGATGGGCGAGTGAATTTGGTGAGTGTTGATGGTGGAGGTTTGAGGTATAAAAGGGTTTATGATGCTAATGGGTTGGTTGGGTATAGTGCGGTGAAATGGGCTTCTCCGACTGAGTTTGTGACTGGAGGTTATGGGTTTAATCTCCAATGGTGGGATCAGAGGAAGCCTGGTGTTGCTGTGTCTCAGTTTAAAGGGAACTGGTTAGGTTTCTATTCACTCTCTAGCTTTATAGCAAAACGTGGCTCGTTAGAACATTATGTATAGCTAATGGAGAACACGTTTAGAACATTTGTGGGATCTAATAGTAGGTGTATCATATGTCTCTAGCAATGCACAAATGATTATATGGCTTTATGGTATTATGTTAGGGCTAATGATCGGAGAGACTGATTTCATGGTTGGTTTGATTATATACAATAATATTGTTTCAGGTCTCGGGGAAAAGTTTCTGGAATCGCACATTCTCTTGACATTCATCCATCGCGGAAGCACACTTGTCTAGTAAGCATAAGTCTATTTTACTCTTTCGCGGCACTTGAAACCAGATATATACTATTGCTACCTGCCTATGTGTCATCTATGTGATGGCTGGAAAGATAACTTTTGTTTCGTCACCATAAACTTTGAATGATTTTATAAGGATATTCTTCGTATTTGCAAATGTTATGTTGCTACTGCTAGGCTTGTGCTTGTTTTGTATATATATCATAGCGTGATGCCAAGGTCAGTAACGGTTTAGTGAGTGCAAGCCAAGTGTGAACGCTTCATTACTCGATCTTGAGTTTCTGCATGAGGAGTTGAAGTCATGCTCAAAGCTGTGGCTTCTTAGCTAAAAAATCTGTATGTGACGTTAGGTGGATGATTAAATCACTTCCTAATATCTGAACTTCCGAAATAGCCTCCCTACTAGTAAGATTGTCATGAAATGCTTTTTTTGACAATAACATTACAGCTTTTTCTTTTATTCTATAGGTGGGAGGTTCGTTGGGCACTGTATTTGCATGGGATCTTAGATGGCCACAACAGCCGATTGTTCTTTCTGGTGCAGGAGTCGTTGACAGTGCAACACAACCTCTGTCTGAGAGTGAAGTATGGGAGGTGCAGTATGACCCATACACCAACTGCAATGTTTCATCCTCTAGGATTTTGCCTGCTATGATTTGCTCTGAAGATGGGATCCTCGCAATTGTTGAGCAAGGTTAGATATTCATGCAACTTGACTAGTTGATATTCGCAATAAAGCTACATAGAAGGGAGTTGGTATTTATTCATTCAGACATGTTAAGTCTATCAGTATCCGTCGCAGAGTACTAGAATGCTAGTTTCAGTCGGTCTTAACCAAATATAAAACCATATGCACTATACATTATACATGCTCCAAGTCATAGAAACGCAAGTAAAACATTTGCGAAGCCAAACTCTAGCAAACTGTTAACTTCAATAATCGAATTACAATTCTCAACAAAAATGTAACGAAAGCACCACTTTTGTACATTTTGTATTTGTACCTTACTCTAGCTTGTTAGAGTAATGTTGGCACGAATTTATAATCTCCTATTGTTTAGGTGAACAATCAGTGGAGCTCTTATCTGAACCTTGTGCAATCAATTGCTTTGACATCGACAAGCAAAACCCATCGGTAAGTAACTTCGAGTTCAAGGTCTTCAAAGATGGAGACGATCGTGTCTTGATGACTATATGTGTTTTATAAAACGCAGGATGTGCTATGTGGCTTGGAATGGGAATCTATAGCCGTGGTGGCAAGGTCACAATTTCCAGACAAAAGATTGTAAAAACAAAACAGATCTCAACCCAACGTGTTTCTAACTTAGTGAATGGAAGATGAACCTTTTTTTGTTACTCCGTCATTTTATCAAAACGGTTCACGACACATATTTTTTATATGTAAAAATGTGTCCTGCGAGGGGAACCGTATGAGAACTAAAATGTATTATTTTGCCCTTTGTTATTAAATATGGGTTTAGTCCATTACTAGAGAGGATTTGGCAGGTTCTATCATAAGTTCACAACTCTACTATTGAAATTTGGTAGTTGGAAAATAATATTAATTCTGCTACTAAAGTTTTTGTTCTAAAAATGATTATAAATTCAAATATATGAATGGAAAAATGTCAGTAAATATACTTTCAACTATTTAATTACCCACTAGTAACTAATAATTGTTTTTTTATAGTGTGAGATTGTTTTTTTTATAGTGTGACTTGGTATCTCGAATTGAAATTGATGTGATTTGGTATCTCGAATTGAAATTCGGACAAAAATACCTCCGCTTATATATATGGTATCTTCACCGGTATTAACGCGAGAGTTGTTTGAAAAATTAACGTGAGAGTTGTTTTAAAAGCTAACCCGAGAGTTGCAACTCTCTCGATTTTCTCAGAGTTGTTATTTGTGAATTTTTTTTTTAAAAAAAAAATTAAAAAATATCATCAAGGATCTAGTTTTGTTCATTTTAAAAAAAACAAAAGTGAATTTTGGTTATGTGGTTGTTGATGAAGGGTGAGGGTAGTTAGGGTATTAAAATAATGTTAGGTATTAAGTGGTAATTAGGTAGTTGAGATGAATATTAAGAGGCAATAGAACAAAGCTCGAGTACAAGATGACAATAGAATAATTGAGTAGGTACTTTAGGTGCAATTTCTCATAAATGAATATTTTTTTGGTGAAAATAAATAAATAAAATTAAAATAGATTTTTATTGGCTAAAATCACCGTTGGTCTTATGTATATCTCCTGTTTGAGGCTTTGAATAGTATATCGTCCCTGGACAATCACATACAGATAATCTTTCGAGTTTTAAAAGTCCGCCGGTAGTCCATGAGCTATAAACTTTGGATAAAGTTAGCGCTCATAGTCACTGGACTATAAACTTTGGATAAAGTTAGTCTAGCAGATCCTTTGATTCATGTGAACTTGTCACATGTCATCATAGTCACCAAAATTTTGTATCACCACTCGTCCTTTAACTTTAGGTCACGTATTTGTAGAATACATTTTGGTGTTAACTTAAAGTTAAGGGAACAATGGTGATACAAAATTCTGGTGACTATGGTGACAGGTGGCAAGCTCACAAGAATCAAAGTATCTGGTGGACTAACTTTATCCCAAGCTGGTCCAAGGACTACAACGGACTTTTGAAAGTTAAATTACCATATATCACCGAATGTGATAGTCCAGCGACGATATAGTGTTTAAAACCTTCTATTTGATTATCATTTTTGTCTCTCATCCCTCCTTCATGTTATAGAATTTTGTAAGATTAATTTCCTCACATTTGAATCTTTTTAAAACTGACCGTGGCATCCAAATCATATGAACAATTTAAAAATGGGAGATTTACGTAATGGGTCTAGAATTTGTCTCTATTTACCCAAGCATATCCCAACAGATTTATTTTACAAATAGATCCAACTCATTTAAGAAAAGACTCAATTATCTATAAAAACAAAACAATTACATCCTCAAATCAAAATATTTAATCCCAATTTCAAAATCAATTCTTTCTCCCCAGACTTTCTTTGTCATATTATCAAATTCATTAGGATAAAATTGTATTAAAATTTAAGTTTGGACTAATAGGTAAATAAAATCATATTTTGGTAGATATTGGTAAAATCTATTTGAAGCTGGACTTATTTGTAAATTGGATACGTTTTTGTACCCAATTGGTATAAATCCTAAAAATTAAAATGGGACATCCAAATCATGTACACCATTTAAAAACTCACATGTGACCTCCAAAACCTAGATTTTGTATCATCTTTTGTCCCTAAATTTTGATTTTTTTTTTGTTATTTTTTTGTCCTTCAAAATACGGAGTAAAAATAAAAAACTACTACGGATTATACATACTACGGATTATCCATAGGACAAACGTAATTTTTAACCGTTTTTAAACATTTGAGAACAAAATATAAACGATAGTAACCATTCTTAAAACAAAGGACAACAATACAATTATTTTATAATTAAAATAAAAAAATTAGCGCAGCTAACCAATCTTGGTATAAAAACTCTAAACTGAAAATATGAAAAAATACAGTAACAAATAAATCAATATTTTCTTTTTCTAATAAAATGCAAATATATTAAAATTTGAAACTAAATTATTAGAAGGGGTATGAATTATTTGTATATCGATTAAAATAATATTTGACTACATAGCATATGAGAATGCACTGTCCTTAATCGTAAACAACTTCAAACCATAAGGACTAGAATTAACTAATCCATTTCTCTTTCAGTTTCACTCTTTATCCTATCTTCTTCTTCATCCAAATTCCTCATCCAGAAGCGAGAGAACAAACAGAAAGGCCTAAAGATGGCTTCTTCAACAATGGCGTCAGTCAATTTCAGACTCTGCTCTTTACCTCGTTCCTCGACTCGGTTATCTAATGGCTCGACTCAACTCGTCCGATTCACTAAAGTTTTAAACTCGCTCAGACTCAGTTCGACTCACAGTATTTCCGAGTCTCGCTCGTTTCTTCCGCTAAATCTCTCCAAAATCAATCCTCTCAGTCCCCAAAGGAATCAGCAGCCTCTCACTGTTTTTGCCGCCAAAGGCTACAAAATGAAAACGCATAAGGTTCGTTTCTCTACCTAGTTTTTGTTTAGAAGTCTTAGTTATTGTGCTAGAAAGTGTTTGATAATTTGATTTCTAGTCTAGATTGTCCAATGCATGATCTATGTTAAGCTTTGCAACAGTAGAATCTTTTGAGAAATTAGCTCGAAACTTGTTGAGTTTTTGTTGAAATGGTGTACTTCGAGCTCAATTGTTATTCAATTTTGAAGAGACTGATAGATTTGAAGTGTTTATAAAGCTTCAATGCATTAAGGTGTTGTAGAGCACTGTTTGGTTTTGTAGCTAATATGCTTGGAATTCAATTGTATGATTGATAGCTAATTTCGGATAATTTATGGAAGATTTTCAATCTTCTATAACATTATCTGTTCTTTTTAAGTTGAAGAGTGAACTTTGAGTGTCATCTCTTAAACAGGCATCGGCGAAGCGATTCAGGGTTACAGGTAGAGGGAAGATAGTTCGAAGAGGAGCTGGGAAACAACATTTGTTAGCTAAGAAGAACAAGAAGAGGAAATTGCGCCTCTCGAAAATGGTTAGTGTCGTACACGACAACCCTTTTGAAATTTGTTCACTTTAGGTAGTCGATTAGGATTTAGGAAGTTAGTTTATTGGTTAACTTGTAGATGTTTGAAGATAGAATAGATAACGGAGAAAAACAATGAAAGTCACGGGCCGTATTGTGTGCATCTTGTTTTTTCGTCGACTTAGTGTTTTGGGTTCAAACGTTACCAATTTATAGTGTGCTGGAATAGAACTCGAGCATGGTTTGGATTTCTTGTAGCTAAATAAGATCGACTGTGTCAAGTGCCTCAATCCCGGTGTAACATTTCGGGGTTGGGTGCTATCAGGCTTTGAAGCAGAAATCTTGTTTAGTTGCTGAGTTTTTAGGCCTTACGAAAAGCTAACTTGCCTACAAAGCTTGAAGCTAAAACTTAAAAGGCATTAGCTATGTTTTTCACTAGCTTCTTCAATACACGTGTTTTTTTTTTTTATCAACGTAGACTAAACTTGATTCCTGTAGTCTATATAATTACGCAAATGTACATCTGAATTTCTGATGGCAATGTAGATCCTGAAAAACAGCTAGAAAGGTTTCAATTTCGATCCAAAGAGTTTCACGGACAAATGAGAAACATTGAACTAATTTCGGTGTATTTGTTTGTATGGTGCAGACGCCAGTCAGCAGGAGCGACTACGACAATGTGGTTGGTGCATTGCCGTATCTGAAAGTGAATCGAAAGGCAGTTTAAGCATGCCAACGCCAACGCCAACGCCAACACTCTTCTTGTTCTTCTGAGCTCTTTCTGCCTCATTTTCAATTGTTAAGTGTTGAAGACATCTTGTTTGGTTTCTAATCCAATTTTTACGGTTGTTTATTCTTACCTGATTAATTTTCTAGCCGATGTCTACATATGTAACAACACAACACATTCTTGTAGAGTGAAAAAGGTCATTTCATCTTAATTACAGATGTATTCAGTTATAAGACAAATAAGTGTTTTGACCTAGAGTCTTAGGTATGTGTAGTGAAGCTTAAGTTTCGGGAAGATGATGCTTTTGTAGTAAGTTTCGTCAGTGAGTGGATTCATATATTTTTAGAAACTAAAAATTATATTGTTATAATGTTTTATTACTTTCGTATTAATTGTGTAGTTTAAAAAAAAAATCATTTTAAAATTTTAAAATTTCATAAGATATAGGCTTATGGCCAGATTAGGGTAGTGAAGCTTAGGTGTTTGTAATGAAGTTTAAATTTTGTTGTGATGTTGTAGTCTTATTATCAGCTCTGATGTTTGCTTATCAGCCTAAAGCAAGTCTAAATTATCTAAGTACAAAGCATGTAAGCCCAGAACAAGCCTAAACCAATTTTATAGGCTGTTCATTCGAGACAAAAATGATGACCGAAATGAGCCTTTTGCATTAGTATACTGATGGTTTTTTTTTGTTTTTCTTTTTGAAAATTTTGAAACTTGTTAAAAAAACTTATTATTTATTTATTCCGAAATCATAATCTTATTATTTTTTTTGGAAGAAATCCGCAACCATTACTGCTTAATGAGTGTGCACAATAAAAAAAGCTTAGATAGAGAGACGAGACTTAACAAATATGTCATGTAACCAACTCGGCTACCCTTGGTATATAAATTATAATGTGATATTTGGATTTAGTATGAATTTTCAGTATTGGATAAAATAAATTGTAAAAATATAGATCTAATCATAGTTAATTATAGCGACGTGTTATTACAATTGTTGAAATTATCTTATTTTGGAAATAGACCCTATATAAGCACCATAAGATCGTAATGAATTTTGATAATTTTTGTCTCGTTTATTTCAATTCCATGTTTTTTTTCCGTAGCCACTATTCAGAGCGTAATGAGTGCGCATAGAGTAAACCCTCAGTCTTATGCACACCAACGCCAGAAGATAAACCACACAAAGTAACAGGTTTACTCGAGAAAGCGTATGTAGAGAGTACCTTACTACCTAACTCGGCTACCCCTTGCGATCTTCAATTGCTTGCTTTGTTTTATAATATTGTTGATTTTCGTATGAATAAAAATGTTTACGCAAACTGAAAACCTCAAATGTTTATAATATGATTCTCTGCTCTTTATTAGCTACGAAGAATATAAGTTGAGAGTATCATTTAACTAAATATCTTTTATTAGATAATTTAGCATTGAAAATATTTTCACAATAGTAGTTTTAGGGATGATTCATTGAAAACTATTTCGAAACGAAACAAAAGAACTCATAATAATTTATGGTCTGAGAATGGGAAACGTATTCCACAGCTTCAGCCGAAAAGGATCTAGTTTGAGAAGAACCGTCCGACAAGTCATGATTAGTTGGACTATCATTCTGGGGAATATGAACTACGAGTAACTGATCGTCAAACACTATGATTTTATCCGATGACGGCCTGTTGATTATTGGTGACAAGTTGGTTTTTGGGGGCGACAAGGTGTGGTAAGGTCCCCTGAGTAGCTGACCCTCCCCCTCGTATTGTTCAAAAAGGATCAGAATGGTGGTTTGCTCGATTGCGAAGGGATCAGATTGATGGACAGTTGCAACTTGTGTTTCTTTTTCTTGGTCACTTATGTTTTTTTATTCTACTTTCGCCGACTACTGCCGTTTTTCATTTCTCTCCCAGAGGTTCATCTTTTTCGTCACCCTCGCCTTGTTCGGCACCTGCTTTGTCAACATCAGCGACAACCACCAACGTTGTTTCTGGATTAACGGGTTACACAACTGCCTTGGCTACCTCAGGGTCAGGTGCGTTTTCTTCATTAGGCTGGTGGATTGTCGTCCTCTTGCGTTTAGAAACCAAGACCTTAGCATCAAGGGCCTGCAACCTTGCGACTAAGTAAACAAGGTTAAAAACTATCATCATTTAATCCATAGTCAAGTCGTTCTCCGAGCAGCGCTAAAGGTTGTTGTTGATTAAGTAAACTAGTAGGAAGCATCAGTGAAGGTGTCTTCCCTAGTTCTTTCGAGCCCAATTCGCAAATGAGCAAAGGTCTTTTTTGGCCGAGATTAGCAGTTCATTTTTCATAATTTGCATTTTTTGTTTTAGGAGCTGTCAAGAAAGGGTTCGTAAGCAATTTTTCTTTATTATATGCATACCATCCCGAACCTATTTAATGGGAGGCGCATCGGCAATTCTACTAGGTCCCGCCAATAAATACAAAACGGTGTTTTTATGCTTTGTCAGTCTCCAACAGATCGTTCACTATTTTTATGTCATTGGCAAGGGAAATGTTGAATAATGACAGTTTCAATACCTTCAATATACTAGTAGTTGCCACAAAATCCTTCATCAGCATCCTTATCCCTTCCAAGTGTGATGTCATTATGCATGATATCAACGCCAACCAAGCATTTTGGTTGAATTGGGTCGGACAAAACTCGACCAACTCAATGTACCTTATTATTTCAGAATCCAGTGGAAATCGGATCCCCCACTTTAGCACGTTGGTGAATACTGCTAGCTCCCTCTCCCGTGTTGATAATTGTCCACTAGCAACATCATGAATAAATGAGGGATTATAGTTTTTGGATGTTTGGGTCGTAACAACGTCATGCGCTACTTTTGTTTTGTTTTTGCAGGCAAATCCCTTTTGGAAACAATCAATTCTTTGAGGGCGGTGATGGGGAGGTTCAACTGGTATTTGATTGAGGTCAGTTATCTAAAGAAATTTCCCCGTTCTTTTAGATTTGGCAGCAGCAGCGGTAGCAGCATCCTTGCGAGTTCTTTCTATGTCCAGAATTGACCCACGCTGCACTGCACCTTTAGCAGGACAACGATATTACGACTAGTTTGAACACCAACAATGTTCGAACTTATTTTGACATAATCAGATGTGTCGAATCACGATGAAGAGCTTGAGTCCCCCATGGCAAAAAATGAGAACAAGAATGAGTTTTTTTTTAGCAAAAATTCCTTTATTTGAGTTGGAAGTTTGGCAAATACCAGAAAGTCGACTTTGACCACTTTGAGGATATGGATTGGACCATAGTTTTGGGACATAAACCGCAAGGGGCGGTTGCGATGAAGGATTTCGGTTTCCAAAAGAATGATTCTAATCAGGGTTGAATGTCTCATACAAAGTGGTATGGGAGGATAGCCTCACAGAATTGTCGATTACCCCCAGCTGCTCGGTATTCGTAAGCTCTATGAATATTGTTGTAGTAATCATCAATACCAAAAATTGGATTTTTACCGAGTTTTAGTTTTTTTCATAAACCAACGTGATAGCACACTTTATCTCTCTAGAAAAACCGAGCACTAAGTCTCTCTCTCTATTCAAATTATCTGAAAGAGATTAATGAGACAATGATAAGTATTTATAGAG